>OX463811.1:9197354-9797354 GCA_949825045.1 Argyresthia goedartella | reverse complement strand
CATGCGGTTCCTGAACACAACAAAGAGAGCTTATGATATATGTGTAGATAAACTAGTGTATGTAACTGAACATAATTAAATTAAAATTAAAACTCTCGAGTGAAATTATTATGAAACTCGCCTTCGGCTCGTTTCGTAAACCCACTCTCGAGTATTAATGCCCTCCATTATGTAGCAGTCACATAAACTACTATTTTGTGTGGAAAAACCGTTCATTTTAGTACTTTTTTAGTCGTGTATACACGACTAAAAAATAAGCAGCGAAAAGAACGGAACGAACGACACACGGAACTGTCACAGAAAGTTTGTCAGACAATTTGTTTGTTTTGGTTGGGGATATTATTATTTATCCCTTGCTCAGGAAAGGAAATTCTTGGATCCTACTGCCCGCCCTGCACTTACCCTGGGTAGAGATAGCAACAAAACAACACCTAATTTTCTAGGATTTCGAAACAGAAAAGGTAAAAAATCATCATAGTAGTTTTCAGCACACATCAACCCACTTCTGGGCATAGGCCTCTTGCTTAGTGAGTCAAGTCGATAAGAGTGTCGACAGGGGGTGCCCTCTTATCGACACTCTAACCGTCAAGTCTTCTTTGCCAACCGCATGCAGAGACATGTTGACTTGATAATATCGTCGGGCAATGCCCACTGGATGGCCCTGTCTTTCCTCTTGTATAGTGGTGTTACCTATTGCTACGGTCCACTGTCCATCATCCCCTTTAACCAAGTGTTTCATCCACCTCTACCTTAGTATTTTGGTATAAATTAATTGAAGTCTGCACCAGCAAAGCCGCCATACATACTTGAATCAAATATGGAAATAAAAACCCACAAGTGTGATAGAAGATGAACATGAATTGTGGTGTAAACATTAATCCCTCAGATAGAAACATTAATAATGGAGATAGAAAATCTATCAAGGAATGGTGATACCTATTAAAGAAATTGTGAAATAACACTGAATCAAAATGTGTCCTTAATTAATAGAGCAAGCTTTTCACTATGGGATATAATCTAATATAAATATCATCTCAAGATGTAAAATAAATATTGCTGAACGGGCTCCTATTAAGACTTGCCAGTCTTAATAGGAGCCCGTTCAGCACACAACTTGAGATATTAAGCTGGGTTTACCCGAGGCCAGTGCTGGCTGGCTTAGTGTTGGCCTTGTATACATATATACTTTATATCCCATAGTGGAAAGCTGTTGGTTAAGTAAATTGCTGTGGCTTGCGGCTAGTATGTTTTCTATAATTGATTGGCACACCATAGCATATATGTACAAATTGCACCCCATTGTACACTGTCTTCCAGTAACCTACCACAAATTTCATCATTGGATGATATACGTTCGACACCGTTGAACACTGGTCTGGTTTGGAGTCTCTACAGCGATGTCAGATCGACCAAAGATACCCCCAGATACTGATCTGTCAACATCTGTCGCAAACACATTTCCTGGCAAATGCCCTTACTTGTTTTAGTTTTCTGATTAAAATAATCGCACAACGTCTGCCAGGGGTTTTTTTATTGTTGGTTTTGTGTTATAGCTTTATGCTTTTTCGATACGGGGTTTGCATGACAGGGGTATAGCCCATCGCCGCCACTATGGAGGTTTCCTCACGATGTCCTTGGAGATATGAAGGTTTCCTCACGATAATACTTGACTTTAATGGAGTAAAAACCGCTTTTTCGTAAATAAAACCAACACAGCAGAACAGCTGATGAATAATTCCGCCATCTTTACAAACAAGACACTCACTAAACAAGCTTTCTTGGTTGCCTAAATTGATTACATAATATAAGCCATGCCTATCCCTAGTACAACACTTAAAGCAGTTTTGTGGTAACGTTTTTTGTAATCATGTGTTAAACAATGGTTAAAGTTTTTTGTGTTAAGACGGTTATACTTTATTAATCATCATAGCAGCCTACAACAGCTCGCTGCTGGCTCATTGACTGACTGCGCCACAGACCTCCTCTTTAAAACTTACTTTATTAAATAGATAAAATATTTATGTGAATAGTGAATGTTTTATCTACATATTTAATATACAATTAATTTTAGATTTTGTTAGGTTAAGTTAGCTAAACATCATCATCATCAAATAGCCCACATTCTTTACCACTCCATCTACTCCGGTCCCGAGCCTCACACATCCACTGCCTTTCAGTTATACATACTCTAGTTCTTAGTGTTACTTGACAACACAAATAAGAATGCTACTTGTCTGCATCTCGTAACCTACTACTAGTACTAGTGCGGGAGGTAGGGCATTCTTATTACTATTAGGTTTGTGTGATTGTTAGTAATGGCATTTTTTTATTTTATAAACTATTATTATAATAATTCAGAAATACTAAATAAAATAATCCTGATTAAAATGGATTCCAGTTTTATTTTGATAGTCGATGTAGGAAGAGCCAACAAAATAATCCATTCATTGAAATACATTTAGAACAGCTTACATACCTAAAGTCCTTTATTATTATAACTAACGCCCGAGCCCAATGTCCAATCCTGATCCATTTTTACGATTCAATCCATTTTGTAGCTAGCCCGTGCCAAGAAGCGATCTATGGATTGAATTTGCAATCTGTGAACGCGATCCATCCGCGGGAGGACGGATCGCAGATTAAAGATTGCCCTCCGTTCGGAAATGACAGTTTGTGCGTCCCAATAACTTATCTTTGAAGTTTGACAGTTCTATCGATTGGCGTAAACAATCGAAATTCTTAATCCTAGGAATTCGGTGGATTACAGATTGTTGTTTCAAAGATTGTGAGTGTTTCTACAAAATAATGGCATTATTAATGCTTTCAAGGGTCAGAGTGTCGATAAGGGGGCGGAAGCCCCCACTTGTAAAATATTCAAAAATTATAACTTTTTGAGGCCGCCATAGTGATAGTGATTTGGAAAATCTAGCTGATCTTTCGGATTGGAGTGATGAAGAAAATGTAAGCCGAAGACCCTTACGGATGTTGCGAAGAGTCAACTACATGCAGACTCTCGATGATGCGGACTTCTCTTTTAGGTTTAGGTTAAACAAGCCTGCTGTTGAGCCGCTATTGAATGAAATAATGCCAATGTTGCGGGTATCATCGTCAAGGTAAGGCAATTTCGTAGGGCATATCGTTGGATGTCGATAAAATCTTTATATTTGATTGTTTTTTTATTACCTAATGCCTTTGTCTTTGCAGAAATCGTGGAGTGCCACCGCTGCAGCAACTTTTATTGGCGCTGCGCTTCTATGCACTCGGCACAATGCTAATATCTGTGGCTGACTTTGTCGGAGTATCCAAGTTGACAGCAAGCAGAATGGTGTGAGATGTGTCAGATGCAATTGCAAGACTATGAAAAATATGTTTATTTACATCAAAGATCTGCAGAGACATTATATGGTATTGCGGGATTTCCTCGTGTACTTGGAGCTGTTGATGGCACACATATTCGTATACAGTGTCCATGTAAGTAACATCAATTTTTAGACTGCACTCGGAGTCCCTTTTTTTGTTTGATTTTTACATTAATGTTGTTCATGATAAACTGGGACTGTTCACATTTATACTGTAACTTACTCAGGTAACAGTAACTAATCACAGGGCTATTTTCACCCACTGGGCCAACACTGCTCAATACTTAGAATCATACTAGGCCATGTTTTATTTATTTTCAGGTCAGTTAATTGGTGAGGAATTCAGGAACAGAAAAAGCTATTTCTCTGTAAATGTTCAATGCGTTTGTGATGCAGATCTAAGGCTTATGAATGTTGTGGCTCGTTGGCCAGGTTCCACCCATGATGCAACAATCTTAAACAATTCAATTTTAAGAGGTGAATGACTGAATTTTGATCTGAGTAATATTTTCATTTAAATTAATGAAAGATGATAAAAATTATTTTCTTTTGTAGCTCAAGGTGAAGCAGGACAATTTGGAAACCGCTGGTTGCTCGGTGACAGTGCCTAACCAAACAGACCATATTTGCTGACGCCACTTTTAAATCCTGTTACGGAAGCAGATCAGAGATACAATGAAGCTCATATAAAAACAAGAAATACAATCAAAAGGTACAATATTTTTATTAAATTTTTCCTGGCTTCCTACACCTGTACCTACCTATTCGATTTTCTCAAAACATACTTACATTTTTGTTTTATTTCAGAACTATAGGAGTATGGAGACGTCGCTTTCCTGTAATTGGACTAACTCTGGCACTGCCAAACATCTTCACAGTGATAATAGCCACAGCAGTGCTACACAACATCTGTAGAAATGGAAACCTCCCGGAAGTCCCCCCAGAGGTTGAGCTGCCAGCAGATGACAATGATGTTAATCTCAGGGCTGATAATGATCCTATAGGTATTCAAGATGTTGCTAATAGGGATGACCTCATCAATAACTACTTTAACTGATTAATAAGAGCTTTTCCTATTGGATCAAATGAAGTGTATATTCTAGAATAAGTGTTGCATAAAATAAAGATTTTCATTTTCATATCACTCAAATAAAGGTATTATTTTATTGTTTATTACACTATTTGAACACTGTATTATAATTAAAAGTAGTACAGTACAGTAGGCGACAGTCAGTGCCATAGTTAGAAAAATGAAAAGTTAAACTTATGAGAAGTTAAGAACTAATATTTTCTCCGGTTATGTTCCTCTGTTTAAAACTAAGTATGTACTTTTTAAAAATAAAGAAAGAAATGGTAAAGAGTAATGCAGCAATGTTCTTTCATTTATTACTCTCCTTGTCCTCCCTATCTTCTTTAAATTTTTTATTTCTAAATTAAGTTTTTCTATTAGTAATTTTAATCTTTCATTTTCTAACTGAATGCAGTTAAACTTGCTTTTTACCAATTCTTTTTTTAGTTTATAGTACTCTGCTATTGAATCATCTCTGGCAGTCTTGCTAGAGTCTTTGACTTGTTTCTTACCTGTGAAAGGAAACGTTGAAAATCAATAAAATGTCGATAAAGCGATAAAATTTAAAAAATAAATATAAAACAATGTCTATTACCAGATCCAGGGGTTTTGAACAGGACAGCTTTTGATCTAATGGGTGTCCTCACCTCACTACAAGGCCCCGAACCCATGGGAATAGTTGAGGCTGTGTTCACCCGGGGAGGGTTGATTTCCCTCACCTCACTACAAGGCCCCGAACCCATGAGCATATCTGGGCTTGGCATTGGGTCGACCTCAATTCATCCGTATTTTGGTACCTACAGCGTTTTCGGGCATTCTTCTTTAAATTCTCCCATTTCAGGCGCAGCTGCTGAGGGGTCCTTGGAAAAGCGGTGACTGTAGCATTGAAAACCGCCGTTAGGGTGTAGAAAAGGGGGCGGGCCCAAAAAATTTTTTCCTTGGCGCCCCCTTATCTACACTCCAACTAATGCCAATGTTGCGGGTATCATCGTCAAGGTAAGGCAATTTCGTAGGGCATATCGTTGGATGTCGATAAAATCTTTATATTTGATTGTTTTTTTATTACCTAATGCCTTTGTCTTTGCAGAAATCATGGAGTGCCACCGCTGCAGCAACTTTTATTGGCGCTGCGCTTCTACGCACTCGGCACAATGCTAATATCTGTGGCTGACTTTGTTGGAGTATCCAAGTTGACAGCAAGCAGAATCGTGTGAGATGTGTCAGATGCAATTGCAAGACTATGAAAAATATGTTTATGTACATCAAAGATCTGCAGAGACATTATAACTATGGTATTGCGGGATTTCCTCGTGTACTTGGAGCTGTTGATGGCACACATATTCGTATACAGTGTCCATGTAAGTAACATCAATTTTTAGACTGCACTCGGAGTCCCTTTTTTTTGTTTGATTTTTAGATTAATGTTGTTCATGATAAACTAGGACTGTTCACATTTATACTGTAACTTACTCAGGTAACAGTAACTAATCACAGGGCTATTTTCACCCACTGGGCCAACACTGCTCAATACTTAGAATCATACTAGGCCATGTTTTATTTATTTTCAGGTCAGTTAATTGGTGAGGAATTCAGGAACAGAAAAAGCTATTTCTCTGTGAATGTTCAATGCGTTTGTGATGCAGATCTAAGGCTTATGAATGTTGTGGCTCGTTGGCCAGGTTCCACCCATGATGCAACAATCTTTAACAATTCAATTTTAAGAGGTGTTACTGAATTTTGATCTAAGTAATATTTTCATTTAAATTAATGAAAGATGATAAAAATTATTTTCTTTTGTAGCTCAAGGTGAAGCAGGACAATTTGGAAACCGCTGGTTGCTCGGTGACAGTGCCTAACCAAACAGACCATATTTGCTGACGCCACTTTTAAATCCTGTTACGGAAGCAGATCAGAGATACAATGAAGCTCATATAAAAACAAGAAATACAATCAAAAGGTACAATATTTTTATTAAATTTTTCCTGGCTTCCTACACCTGTACCTACCTATTCGATTTTCTCAAAACATACTTACATTTTTGTTTTATTTCAGAACTATAGGAGTATGGAAACGTCGCTTTCCTGTAATTGGACTAACTCTGGCACTGCTAAACATCTTCACAGTGATAATAGCCACAGCAGTGCTACACAACGTCTGTAGAAATGGAAACCTCCCTGAAGTCCCCCCAGAGGTTGAGCTGCCAGCAGATGACAATGATGTTAATCTCAGGGCTGATAATGATCCTATAGGTATTCAAGATGTTGCTAATAGGGATGACCTCATCAATAACTACTTTAACTGATTAATAAGAGCTTTTCCTATTGGATCAAATGAAGTGTATATTCTAGAATAAGTGTTGCATAAAATAAAGATTTTCATTTTCATATCACTCAAATAAAGGTATTATTTTATTGTTTATTACACTATTTGAACACTGTATTATAATTAAAAGTAGTACAGTACAGTAGGCGACAGTCAGTGCCATAGTTAGAAAAATGAAAAGTTAATCTTATGAGAAGTTAAGAACTAATATTTTCTCCGGTTATGTTCCTCTGTTTAAAACTAAGTATGTACTTTTTAAAAATAAAGAAAGTAATGGTAAAGAGTAATGCAGCAATGTTCTTTCATTTATTACTCTCCTTGTCCTCCCTATCTTCTTTAATTTTTTTATTTCTAAATTAAGTTTTTCTATTAGTAATTTTAATCTTTCATTTTCTAACTGAATGCAGTCAAACTTGCTTTTTACCAATTCTTTTTTTAGTTTATAGTACTCTGCTATTGAATCATCTCTGGCAGTCTTGCTAGAGTCTTTGACTTGTTTCTTACCTGTGAAAGGAAACGTTGAAAATCAATAAAATGTCGATAAAGCGATAAAATATAAAAAATAAATATAAAACAATGTCTATTACCAGATCCAGGGGTTTTGAACAGGACAGCTTTTGATCTAATGGGTGTCCTCACCTCACTACAAGGCCCCGAACCCATGGGAATAGTTGAGGCTGTGTTCACCCGGGGAGGGTTGATTTCCCTCACCTCACTACAAGGCCCCGAACCCATGAGCATATCTGGGCTTGGCATTGGGTCGACCTCAATTCATCCGTATTTTGGTACCTACAGCGTTTTCGGGCATTCTTCTTTAAATTCTCCCATTTCAGGCGCAGCTGCTGAGGGGTCCTTGGAAAAGCGGTGACTGTAGCATTGAAAACCGCTGCTATCCGACTCCACTCTTCATTTTTTAATTTATTATTTGTAGCATTGGTGGTTTTGTTGGTAATTATTTTGCTTTGCCGCACCCACTCCAGCAAAGCCTTCGTCTCTTCCTTTGACAGTGGCCTTCCTTTAACCTAGAATGAAATGTTCATTAACATTGTTGCAAACAAAGGGAAAGAAGATAGAAAGAAAGAGACGCGTTCTCTAAAGTAGTTATCAATATCATTGCACAAAATAATACTTGCAAAACTTACCAATTCTGGCTCCATTGCGATGTAGGTAGAATAGGTATTTTGCACTAATAACCAGTAAC
Organism: Argyresthia goedartella; assembly: GCA_949825045.1. Lineage (NCBI taxonomy): Eukaryota > Metazoa > Arthropoda > Insecta > Lepidoptera > Argyresthiidae > Argyresthia > Argyresthia goedartella. The sequence continues at coordinate 9,789,403 of OX463811.1, read as the reverse complement.
TAAAGTCCTCTACAATCAAACGGCTGGTAATTTCAATTTATGAAGCTGAGAGAAAGCTGAATAAATGTAACGAAAGCACAACAAACGTTTTGAAACTATTGTTTAGTGGTCTGTTGTTCCCCGATGCGCTGTCAACATCTGTGTTCCATCAACATTCCAATGTCAACGTTCCATTTTACACGAGACAAACTGTTGGACTTTCAATATAAAAATATTGAAATAATTCGATTTATAGAATACAAAAACATCTTTTATCTTAAAAAGATAATTTTAAATTGTTACAATCCAAAATAATATACTTTTGTCTCATAATTTTATCCCGTAACATGTTCAAAAACATTACTAGATTTCGAAGAGCGGAATGGTCAAGAGGGACAGATTACCGAGCAATCCAAATACAAAAACGGATTGCATCTGTCTTTTTTGGTATTGGGACGCGGATAGGAGATCGAAATCCGGATAGAGAACAATCTCAGATTGATTTCAATCTTGGATTAGGGATACATTATTAGGCTCGGGCGTAAATAAACATTAACATTCATGTACAGACAGGCACATACATTGCTTCTGGCCGCACACTGTTGTGTTGTGGGAACCAGAAACAGCGACATCACAAACATAATCGTCCAAGACCTGAAGTTTTTTATTTATTTATCCCCAGCCGGGGATTGAACCCGGGACCTCTCGCATGGTAGGCAGAGTCATAATAACCGCAGCGCCACAGAGGTCATAATAATTATCATTGATTAATCTTACCAATTGAACATTTAGATAATTATAGCCCTTCCGACAGATATACCTCTCCTCATGTACTTTTGGGCTTACAATAGCTACCTGTGTCCCATCAATGCAGCCAATAACATAACACCAAATTTTTCATTTCACCTGAAATTAAAAAAGTGTTAATTATAAATAATGGAGTTCGGGTGGGCGTTGAAGTCTCCGAGCATGAAAACTGTCACTATCTTCGATTATAGCATTTAGGCGGGATAAACAGCTTGTAAAGTCGATAAGGTTCTCCGTACTATCCGTAGGCATATACACAGAGCACACTAGAAACGAATAATCATAATTAGTTACCTTTACACACGCGATCCTGTCACAGTTGGTATCTATTATAGACACATTAGGGAACTTGGATTTACGCCACAGCAACGCCACTCCTCCAAAGGGCCGCCCCCGCAGCACACCAGCCGAAGCATCCACCGACGACTTTGCGAAGAAGCTGAAGTTATCATCTATCGTACTCACAAAGTTAATATCGTGAGGTAACAGCCACGTCTCTTGAAGGGCTATAATATCATACGACCGACATAGTTTTCGGATATGATGGACCGATCTTTTAATATTTTTACAATTAAAAGATACCATGGTGGTTTTGGTACTTTTCTTAAGCTGACTATCCATTACGAAGAAATATTAGTCACATCATTGGTTTCCCTTCCTCGAAAGCGACGATATTTTATACCTTTAGGCCAGAAGTCCACAGACAGAAATGTTTTTAATTTTTCTGTAGGAATGACAGCTTTAAACGAGTTAAAGTTTGTCCGGTATCTCTGCTCAAGAAGCTGCACACTATGACATTCCACATCTCGACTTTGAATGTGCTCCTTGATTTTATCAGCCTGTATGTGTTTCTTCAGTCTTGAGATGTAAACCGCTGTAGTTGACTCCGCTACTTCCAAAACACTCGCTTTTTGCGACATCCCGATCATATTTTTATTATATTTCGGCCGTTTATTTTTCTTGTACTCCACGCGAATGAAGCTATCATCGTGTCTATTTACATTTGTCCTAGGTTCGACTTTCCGATGCGTTACCGCCGCCGTCTCTAATGATGCAAGTGAAGGTCGTAGCGTAATATCACGGTAGGTAGGTGTGTGGAATGCCGGTTCCGCCATTAAAGCGGTCGATTGTCTGCTTAGTGGTATAGAGGACCGATCTATTAAGTTAGGAGCTCAGGCAGCGCGGTTCAAATCTCCTGAAGATATATTACAATATTTTAAAACTGTCAATGTCGGGATACCAAATAGAAGCATTTAGGTTTAAATCACAGCAGTGAACGAAAACCATTCAATCATCCAACCACCGCCACTAAACCAACTATTTCTTTAGGGAGTAAGTATATTAAATGATTCAATTGTAGAAAGACACCCGAGCTTTCAATGTCCTAAACCACTTGAAAGATGTAATCTCTGTTTCAAGTTAGGACATCGATCGACATCGTGTACCAATAAGCTAATAAAAAAACAAGACATTTCAAAATAAAACACATCAGTCGGTAACCGCGAACAGCAGGTTCTTAAGGTTAGTGTCAACGAAAGTGAAATCGCTCCCGAAATACAGTCTGGCAAATCCAACTTTTCACCACCCAATGATTCCAAAGATAAGTATACAGTTATGATAACAGTGAACGAGTTGCCAATTTTGTGTTACGTTGATCTGGATAGTGAATGCACTATTGTTCGGCAATCTGATGCACTCACAATGGGTCTGAAATTGACTACTGACGATTTGCCCTTACTCAGGGGGCTAGGCAATAACCTAGTACGACCATTAGGGCAGTCCAATGTAACAATTGAAGTTCAGGGCATTGTAGAAGCATTTTCTATCTACATAGTTGACGACTCCATCATGAATTACCCTGTTATTTTGGGTCATTCTTTCACTGAACTCCCCGGCATTACTGTAACCAAAACAACTACACGCCTCATTTTTGAGAAAAAACGTAAAGATTCAAAGCTTATCCTGGTCATGAAGGAAACCGTCAAAGTCTCCTGGAGAGATAAAGGCTCTTTCTGTGGTGTCTGATCGACAATACACTGGTAAAATATATGTTCACGGATCTGTTAGGAGTCAGAGCGGTCTCGAGTTCTATTTGTTGCCAGGAGAATATATTATGTCTGAAAGCAATGCCTACTAATAATAATGCCTATCTTTTGGTACAAAGTATGTCTGTGGCACCTCTGAACGATTTGCAAAACGTATTTAACGTCACGAAAACTCATGTCGAGAATGAGGAAGGGTTTAATTATAGTGACAGCTTAACATCGGCACAAGTTGGCGAATTAAAAATGTTGTTAGACGAGTCCCACGATTGTTTCTCAAAGGGTGTAAACGATTTGGGATTCACAACAGCCGCAGAAATGGTGATAAAACTAAAAGATACTGAACCGATTGTATACCGTCCCTATGGAATGTCATAAACAGAAAGACGTCTCGTTCAGGACATGGTCCAGAACAGTTATGACTTCAAGAGTACGAGGCAGTATTTGGCTGTGTGCACGAGACCAGATATTGCGTATGCTGTTAATTATTTAAGCCAGTTTAATAGCAACTACGGTGAAGAGCATTGGATTGCTGCCAAACGTATACTAAGGTACCTTAAACGAACAATAGAATTTGGGTTGATGTTTAAAAAAGGAACATCAAATGAAATTTATTGCTATGCAGATGCAAGTCATGCCTCCTGCTATGATAAGAGATCATATTCGGGAGCAGTATTCTTGCACATGAAAGCAAGAAGCAGACGACAATAGCATTATCTACAGCAGAAGCTGAATATGTTGCAATGTCAGAAGCTGTAAGAGAGGCAATATTTTTAAAAAGATTTGTGTCTGAAGTAACAGGTCAAGCCGAGTTGCCTTTGAAGATTTACAGTGACAGCCAATCTGCTATTGCAATTGCGACAAAACATATCGCTGTACGCCACCATTTCCCTTCCGCCGTGTAGGTAACCGACCTATCGTAACTGGTATCGAAGGAAGAAAAAATGATCTTTGTACCAAACCGGTTTCGAACAGTGATCATTTTTTCTTCATATGTAATCAGTCAACGTCAAAGTCAATTGGTTCGTAACCAGTTACAGAGTAAGAATAGTTTTCTTTTCAACATACTGCTCTGCAACTCCTTTAATTATTATTTATTAAAGTGAGCCAGTGAACGCAATGTGTGACCAAAAAGTGGCAAACGGGCGGATACGAGTTTTCGTATTGTCATGCTTCGCTTTTTCGTGCAAATATAGACGAATGAATCCTCTACTCGGAGTGGTTTTGGTTGAATAAGTGGTTTTGTGAGAGTTTAATGTGGGCATATCGATTTGGAGTATGTTCAGACAGAGCTTATGGTTGCTGACTCATTGACTAAACCTTTGCTGAAACAAAAGTTTACGTGGAGAAGATTGAGCATGAGCGTTGTATGACAATAAGTGAAAGTTGTATAATTTTGTTCGGCCACCTACGAGATGGACCGACGACCTGGTGAGGATCGCTGGGTCTCGTTGGATGCAGGTGGCTACGGGCCGGTCACGCTGGAGTGCGATTGGAGAGGCCTGAGAGGCCATGTTCAGCAGTGGACATTAACAGGCTGAAATGATGTATAATTTTGTATGGAAGTTGTATGAAGTCAAAGTTGAGGAGGAGTGTTGAAGCAAGGAGTATTTAGTGACATATATATGTTACGGCTAAAGCTAGGTGTGAAACTAAACTTAAGTTTAGCCGGCTATGCTTAAGATTATAATTCCGAGCCTCGGCTAATGTCCGAAGTCATGTTCGTTTGTGATAACGGATGTCATCTTTAATCAGCTAGACTGCACATTAGCCGATGCGTTGCGGTTAATGTTGGACATTAGTTAGCTAATGTTGAAAACGAAGTATTAGTGCGACTGCGGGGAGCGGGGCGGGGTAATGTTATGTTATATTTCTTGTGTTATGCTAATTGATAACCTTAACTAGGAATGAGTTGCGCTTTTGATTGTCATAATTATTAACGGCAAGAAGATATTTTTGTTTTAATCTAACTGGAAGAACATATTTTAAATAATTTATTATAGTCGGTTTTACACTTATTTCTTGTTTTTTGTCCACTAATAGTTTTAAAAACCTTATCTGAATATTTTCTCATTTGTCAATCTTTGTTTTAAAAGTAAGACCGTTACAATCAAGGGCGTAACTCAAGACAGAGTCCACCAAAGACAAGTAAATGCATTTCAATGTGCTAGTGGGTACTCTATAACTTAAATGATAACATTTACTCAATAGTATTCTTAATTTAGTGCAAACAAAATCCACGTGACTACTCCAAGAAAAATGATCATCGACCTTCATTCCAAGATAAGTTACACATTTGACCCTTACTATAGGTTCACATTTACAATTAATAAGGTAATTATGAAAACATTCAAACGAGTGGGTGAATATGGCAGAAGGATCCTCCTTCAGAGGTAAATATGGGGAACGAGTTATTAAAAATTTAGTCTTATCAGCATTCAAAATAATCCCGTTATCGTGGGACCACTTCACAACCGCGTCTACATATTGCTGTACTAAGCAGCACGTCTCGGCGAGGTCGGTGCCAGCACGCAGTACGCACAGATCGTCCGCGAACATATGTGCGGAGCAGTGCTGCAGCATACCACAGAGACTGTTGACATGCAGCAGATAGCACACCGGACCGTCTGCTCGTCACTGAGCTCATCTCCCACCTTCACTCTGTAGGATTGCGATGTGAGATAGTCGCAGAACCACTCATGGAGCGGGTGACTCACACCACATTCCTCCATCGCATTTAATAAAGTGTGCGTCCGAAGCGTATCGAAAAATACTGCCAACACGAATTTTTTGTCCTCCAAATAATTATTAATTTCATCAGTAAAATTTCTTAGTAAAGTGCCAGTACTTTTATCTTTTTGAAATCCTTGTTGACTGACAGTCATTTATAATATTATTTTTTTTAAAATAATTACCAAGTTGATCCACCACACATCTCTCCATAATTTTATCAATACTAGACAATATCGCTATGGGTCTGTATTTTTTATAATTTTTTTTGCTACCTCTTTTATGTATAGGTCGTACAATTGCCTCCTTTAATTTGCCTGGAAACTTGTATTTACTTACAGACAGATTAATTAACTTTGCAATAATAAGACTAACTTTATCTACAATATCTTTCAAGTCAGACATGCGAATGAGATCACTGCCCGGTGATTTTTTCGAGCTCATTTTTTTTAATCACCTTTTTTACGTAATTGTTTGAGACAGGTTGCCATCTCATACACATATCAGACCTGTTTACATATGAGTCCCTATTGAGCCAAATATCATTGCAAATATGTTTAATTTGTATAACTTCTTCAGAAAAAGTAGCAGCGAATTTATCACAGATCCCTTTTTAGCTAAGTTTGAAATAAGAAGACTATCCAAACATTGTTTATTATTCCCCAACAGAATATTTATTCTATCCCATATTTTTTTAATGTTATTATTACAATCTAATATACACTGTTTATCATAATTATTACTACATTTATTAGTTACTTTTGTACATTTATTTCTATAACTAGTAAAAGTTAACCGTTATAATATGTTTTTAGGGTCTTTACCAAATATTAAAAAGATCATCCCTCTTTTTCATCATATTTTTTTAGTTTTTGCTCACCCAAAACTTACTACATTGTGAATTATCTGTGGATATTACAACTTTGTAACATTCTTTATAGATATTAGAAAATATTAACCTAAATTCATTATACAATTTTATCGGACAGTCAATTTCTAGTAATGAGTTAAAGTCAGCTGCCAGCATTTTTTCTCTGACCATTCATCGATCAAGAACCCGACGATGACGCGCACGGGTCGCCGCTTTATTTTGCATAGAATCATTGGCGGCAGATAAACAGGTTTAGGCGGGGCTGTGTGGCTCAATCGTCTCCTCGCATGTCTCGTCCTATAGCTGAGAAATATTTTCAATAAGCTGGCTCCCTATTTTGTTCCCCATCAAGGGGAGTATTCCAACCACACTACTGAACCAACCCAAGTTCATGATCCGTAAGACGCTCCTTTTTCCATTGTCGAGCTTCAAACAGTGTTATCCCATGTGCGAGACTCAGCTCCTGGGTTGGATGGATTCCCATACTCCTTTTTGTCCAACGCTGGCTTACCAGCGTTAGAGTATTTCTTGTCTAGAAGATGTTAACAATCTGTCAAAAAAATATATATATGTCCAAAAACACAATTGTACAGTAGTTTTTACGGTAGCTCCCACATTAGGCGCAGGCTGTGTCGTGGGCGCTTGTAGGCAGAATTACCATTTGATTGGTAGTTTGTTCAAATTCGCACACAATTTTATAAAACAAAAGCAATTAAACTTACACTTACGAGAAATACCATTTTATAAAAAATAACACTTATGAAAAAGAGAAAAGAATATTAAAAGTAGTCAGTTAATGTTCTTACGCCTATTTTATGATATCATAATATTGTTTTAATAACATTAAAGTATTTGGAATGTAGATTATGTAGTATATTTTTTATAGTATAGTAAAAAGTGTATAAGTATAATACATCTGTGTTAACATCTTCTATAATTCTGGTTCAGTACCGGGACCCCCAAGTGGTTATTCCCCTTCTAAAGCCCGGCAAATCTCCTGACAACCCAAATCACTACAGACCAATAGCTGTTTCTTCTGCAATGGCTAAAATCTAAAAAAGCTAGAGCATATTATCAAAAACAGACTGGAGTGGTTTGTAGAATCTAAGGGTATCTTAGCAAAGTCCCAGTTTGGGTTTCGCAAGGGATGTAGTACTGCTGATAGTCTCAGTATCTTCACCACGGATGTTCGGTCGGCTTTCTCCAAGAATGACTAAGTCTTAGCCGTCTTCTTGGATATTTCTTCTGCGTATGACAGTGTCCTCCTTTTGGTACTCAGGTTTAAATTACAACAGCTGAATATCCCTGTAAGGATGAGACACTGCATATGCAGCCTGCTCATGTCTAGGTCAATCACGCTACGTGTTCCTGGGGAGGAATTCGAGTCCCGCATGTGTGGAGAGGCCTACCACAGGGGTCGGTTCTCAGCCACCTGCTCTACAACATAGACACCTCATCTCTTCACACTTCTCTAAATACTGACTGTCAAATTCTCCAATATGCTGATGACTTAGCGCTATACTTTCCTAGTTCCTCAGTTGACGATGCTGTAGAATCTATGCAATTATCCCTTAACTCATTGTACAACTGGTTAGCATTGCATGGTTAGAGCTATCCGCCTCTAAGAGCACTGTGGTTGTATTTACTAGGAAACGGAACATTCCAGATATTAACTTAGAAATAAATGGTTACTCTATCCCCCTTCGCAACTGTGTTAAGTTTCTAGGTGTATACCTGGATTCAAAATTGTCAGGCTCTGTTCATATTGGCTACATTGTCAAAAAATGTGAAAAAACTATAAATATTCTTCGTGTCCTTTCAGGCGTTTGGTGGGGTGCACACCCATTCACATTAAAATTTCTTTACAATGCACTCATTAGGAGTTTACTAGACTATGGCTCTTTTCTATTGGAACCATGCAGTAAAGTGGCACTATATAAACTAGACAGTATTCAAGACAAGGCCCATAGAATTATCCTGGGATCTATGAAGTCATCACCTAATAATGCCTTACAGGTGGAGTGTGGGGACCCTCCTCTTCACCTTAGACGCCAATTCCTTGCCGACCGTTTTATATATAAAGCTTATCTATTCTCTGACCATCTATTGTTTCCACATAATAATCCCTCAGTAACATCTGTAACAGAAACAATGCTTACTGGAAATGTAAACACTCCTCTGATCCTCAATAGTTTTGGGAAGATCACAAGGCTGGAGAATACTGCCCCTATTAAACGAAGTGTGAACCTACCTCTATATGAATTTTACCTTCTATGCATCCATTATATCCCCAATATAACTTTAGACCTTGATATAGAGAAGGGCTCCCCATTGTCCAATCAGTCATTTAACTCCATTCTGAACTCGAGATGGGAAGGGTGGCAATATTTTACACAGATACCTCAAAGCTGGAGCAATCTGGCATGACTGGTTTTGCAGATTTTTTTCAAAATTCGAAAATAGAAATCAAATTTCAGAGCCCTCCCCAAAGTTCAGTAGTCACTGGAATATTCTTGGAAGCTTGTTTATATATAATAATAATTATTATTATTATTATTCATAAAACATAAGAGTACTGAAAAATTATTACAAGAACATAATATAGACATGAAGTTACAGTTTTCGTGGTAGCAGGCCAACGACCAAGCTAGGCATTTTAAATGCCTATGTTATGATCACTGGTTGCTCACATTTACACCCTTAGAGCTAAAGAACTTAAATGATAAGTAACAGGGTATGTCATAGTATGTGGCCATAATATACACTTAATTTATGGTTCTGTCGGTGAAAATGTGTATGAGATTTGTAGATATTTGAGATTTATAGAGTCACATAACATAAAAAAATCGCTTATCATCTCGGATTCCAAAAGTTGTCTGCAGGCCCTCCTGAAAAATCAATTCAAATCAAAATTACATAGCAATATCCTTTTAGAAGTTAAAAACTGCCTTCTTGAATGCTCTCAAAAATAATTGGAAATTAATTTACTATGGGTCCCTAGCCACTCTGGCATTGTGGGGAACGAACGTGCTGACGAATGGGCTAAATGTGCAGTCTCAGATAATAGTACTAGTGACCGTGAACACTTCACCAACCAGTGCTATGACCTATTATTCATACCCGGAACGGACATGTAGGAGACCTGGTCGGTTGAATGGTGTGCTTCGAGTAAAACAAAAGGAAAGTAGGTATTATGCGTCAATTCAGCCGTGTATACCAACTAAACCACGGTTTTCCAAATTCAAAAATTTACCTAAAACTTTGGTCTCAATATTATGTAGGTTACGTTTGGGTCATTGCTGTACACCCGTATTCATTTATAAAATTGGAATCAGAAACGACTCGAGTTGTGATTGTGGTGTGGAAGATGGTACTGTGGACAACATTTTCCTAGACTGTCCTATTTATGGTATAGATTCCTTATACTCCTTAATCCCCTCCCTAGGTATCCCTACTCCAATCAACATCTGTCACCTCCTTTCCTTATTCCCTAATCCTAGAGTAGTATATTAATTAGCTAAGTTTTTGCATGTCAACAAAATTAAATTATAGTTGTCCTTCTTTCATTAACTTTATGTTCTATGTATATGTTACGGCTAAAGCTAGGTGTGAAACTAAACATAAGTTTAGCCGGCTAGGCTTAAGATGAATTTCGAGCCTCGGCTAATGTCGGATAAATAATTTCAACATTAGTCGGCTAAACTGCAGTTCAGCGTCGTCGCTGTTGAGGCTAACGATAGGGGAGAAAATATGGTTGACATTAGCCGACTAAACTTAAGTTTATTTTTCAGTATACCTAGGCTAATGTTGAAAAATTACCGTCTTAATCTGGAATAAGTGATGATAATGATTCGGTTGCCGTAAACACTGCGGTAGCTTAGGTGAAGGATAAAGGGGGTGAGCGAAGCGAAGCCCCCTTTATCCCCCCTTTATTGCCCTGATATTAGAAATAGCTTTCTCATCTGAATAAAATTACCCCGCTCCGCTCCCCGCAGTCGCACTAATACTTCGTTTTCAACATTAGCTAACTAATGTCCAACATTAACCGAAACGCATCGGCTAATGTGTAGTCTAGCCGATTAAAGATTCGCTTCGCTTCGCTCACCCCCTTTATTCTTCGTGTTAGGTTGAACATGTAAGAACAACAAAATATACTTATACTCGTCTTATTATAGTTTTTGTTGATCTTACATGTTCAACCTAACACGAAGGATAAAGGGGGCTTCGCTTCGCTCACCCCCTTTACCCTTCACCTGAGCTACCGCAGTGTTTTGCCCTGATATTAGAAATAGCTTTCTCATCTGAATAAAATTACCCCGCCCCGCTCTCCGCAGTCGCACGAATACTTCGTTTTCAACATAAGCTAACTAATGTCCAACATTTACCTAAACGCATCGGCTAATGTGCAGTCTAGCTGATTAAAGATGACATCCGTTATCACAAACGAACATGACTTCGGACATTAGCCGAGGCTCTAAATTAATCTTAAGGCTAGCCGGCTACACTTAAGTTTAGCTTCACACCTAGCTTTAGCCGTAACATATATATTGAATGTAAATAACCATTAATGTGTCATTTTTTCACTTAAAACGTGATACATGTTACATGTTACGACGTCTCACATGTTTCGTCATTACATGACACTGGCAGAAATGGTCTGGCATAAGACAGATTGCCATGAACTAAAATTGAAGTTGAAGTTGAGCGTGTGTAGATCGGAGGTGAAATTATTGGTATTGTAAAGAAAAGGAGGAATAATGAGCAATTACAGCGGATTAGTGCTGAGGATTAAAGTGAGTGATTAAAACTGTCGAATACAGACACTGTGGGGACAATAATAAACATGGAGAGATTCGTAATGATGGCTGATGATGATGACGTTCCACCGTCTCCACCCAAGCAAGATGGTGCCAGAACCGGGGGTCGATCACCTTTGCTACCTCTTCCGTCATATGTATCTTATCAGAGCACATAGGTCTATCCTGTATATTAAATTATTCATATCAACCTTGGGATTGCTGGAAGAGATCTCTATTTAGAGATAAGCATGCCTTTGTAGATGTTCTTTCTGTTTATTATATCTTATGTCGTTTTATGTGCAATAAATATATACGAAGTATTTACTTGAATCGGAACATCGCTAAGTCGGTCAAAGTCAAAGTCAAAGTACTTTATAACTGTAGATATTTACATATACTTAGCAAACGTCATTTTTTGCCTCTTCTCTACATTGGACCACTGTGGGAGAAGCAGGGCTTAGAAAATCCCACAGATTTATTTTTAGATATCTTTTAAAAATAGGTTGTGCTTAACTAATACAAATATGAAAAATTTAATTGTTATGATTAATAAGCAGGAATAAATAATTACAAAATTATTAACAGCAAGGTCTGTGTTGAGCCAGATTAACCCCATACAGTCCTGTCATTTAAGTAATCCTGAACATTGTAATATCCCTTTATCGACAAAGTCGCTTTAATATGCTTTTTAAATTGCTTAAATGGCAATTTCAAAATCTCCAGAGGTATCTTATTGTAGTAGAGAATGCACTGACCCTTGAAAGAATTGCCAACGTTCGCGAGTCTAAATCGGGGCGCACATAGTCTGTGATTATTTCTTAGGTTAACATTACAGCTATCGCTAAGTTTGGAAAATTTTGTAAGGTTCTTGCGTACATACATTTTATTTTCGAAAATAAATTGACTAGCTACAGTTAGTATGTAAATTTCTTTAAAAAGCTCTGCTTACGAGAGTCTGTGCGTTTAAAATTATAAATTGCTCGAATAGTTCTTTTCTGTAAAATAAAAATAGTTTGATTATCCGCTGCTTTCCCCCACAACAAGATACCATAGGACATGACACTATGAAAGTAACTAAAATATACTAGCCTAGATGTAGCCACATCCGTGTTTTGTCTGATGTTCCTAACAGCGTAAGACGCAGAACTTAATTTACCAGCCAATTTATCTATGTGGGGTCCCCACTGCAATTTGTTATCAATGGTTATTCCAAGAAACTTCGTGTCATTTACTAATTCTAACGTATTGCTGTCCAACAGTAAACTGGTCCCAACTTGCCTGACATTTGGAAGTGAGAATTTGATACATTTGGTTTTACCAGCATTTAACAATAAATTGTTAACTGTGAACCAATTCAAGGTTAAAGATAATACTCTATTGACATCATCAAAATCTTCTTTTTGTGTTTCAATTTTGAAGACCAGTGAAGTATCATCAGCAAACAACACTATGTTAGTCAATTTCTCCACCATAAAAGGCAGATCGTTAATATATACCAGGAATAAGAAAGGGCCTAATATGGAACCTTGTGGAATGCCAATTTTTACCCCCGATCCATCAGATTAAACGCCGTTGACCTCTGCCTTTTGAATTCTATTGCTTAGGTATGATCTTAGTAGATCCAACGCTTTATTTCTAACTCCGTAATGATTTAATTTCATTAGTAGCGTGTCATGATCAACACAATCAAATGCCTTCGACAGATCGCAAAAAACACCGATTGAGCTTGTGGCAACACTGAGGTCAACAACCGACTGAGATTTATCCTAAGTAAAATTAAAATATAAATTGTTTTCTTTAGTAATTAAACTACAATTCTAGTTGTATTTAATAGGATAATCATAAAATACGTGTGGCTATAAATATTTTATGTGAGTGACGTGTTTTTTATACAAACTGGCCAATTGTTTTTCGGTTACAGAAATTTTTCTTTGTCATTGTTATTCTCGGTTCGGAGTGATTTCGTTCTACTTTCTGTGTATTCTAAGCGAAAACATAACATCTGGTATCTAATTTCAACCAAATAAATCATGTAAGTGGCAATCATTTCGAACTCGGCTCAGCTGACATAACCTCAATTGGCTGACAATTATTCTGGTAGTTTTTTGACACTGATACATACTATTTTCCTTTTATACCTATAATGGACAGTCGCATGCAGACCCGTAAAGCACGCCAAGTAGAATCTCAACTAAACCTGGCTTTAGAAGAATTAAAACTATCTAGGGAATTGTGTAGCCAGTTGACTTGTGAACGGGAGGACAATGAAAAGATATTGCTAGAAGCATTAGGTAATAATACTAAACTAAAAACCGAGCTGTCTACTTTACACTCACAATATGAAAATGTACTTGAAGAAAAAAATAGGTCAACAATGATAATTCATGGTTTTGATCAGTGCGCTGCTGAATATGAGTTTGCTTTGAAGATAATTTCTACCCTGGAAAAGGACCTGTCTGATGCACACAACCAAATCTAACAATTAGAAGAGGAGTCTCATGGTTCAGCAGCACAAAAATCCCAAAATTTATTTGAGGAATTGATATTATAGCGGATAAGTTTCTGTTGCATATAGAGATGTGTCCAGTGCAGTGATTGATTTGACTCATGAAGACTCAGTGGTGGGCACTGGTTCAACATGCAGCAAAAACGCATCAAAAAGATATGTTAAAGTTAAAAAACACATCACTCAAACATCAAAAAAAAAAAACTCATAAAATTCTCAATAAAAGTTTATATAATAACAGTAAAATAGAAAATTTGGAAAAGTTTAAAATGTGTATGGCAGAGTTAGAAATTAAAAAAAACAAAATATGAGAAAGACCTGCAAAATCTTGAGTCTGAACTTGCCACTGTCATTGGCTGCTTGAGATCTATTGCTGCCCGCTATAAAAAATCTCAAGAGGCCACCGAGGAGTACTCCCTGGCCATGGATGAGCTGCTTAAACTATCTCATAGTAATCAGGAACGCTATGACTCTTTGGTGGCCAATCATTTGTGTGACTGCCAAAGTTCCTTGCAACAGCCGGAGAGACCAGCTTCAACCACGAGCCTTGAAATAAGTATCCGACCCAGGATTTCAGGGTCACACAAAAGCATCACAAGCAAAACTGTTATGTTTAGTGATGAAATTGGAAGAAACTAAGGCATATTATTGAATAAGTTATAACTGTTTACCAAACTCCAGTTTTCATGATGTTATGCAAAAAATAACAAAGACACTTGATCTGACACTTGAATCGAGCTTAATACTCATGTTTGGAAATAGGGGTGAGATAAACAAATGGGATCTAATAAAATATTTTGAAACACTTTACACACTGAATGTTTATAAAATCGTTATGTTTACATTCCCATACAGTAAAAGATTGCAACAAGCTGAAAATGATCTTAGATATAAGCTAAATATGACATTACATACAACGTCATATAATAATAGTTTGATTCATTTGATTGACTCTGACAATTATGTTAGTAATAATGTTTATTTGACCAAAGGTAGTTACTACCTTTCAGATTTTTACAAACGATAGGTAGCTGTGTCGCTATCTTATTTTTTAGTATTACAGCCAAGAATTTGGCTAACCTGACTGCTTCTATTGAGCTCAGACAAGGGATTTTGGAAGACATTCCAAGTAATTTAAATTAGTTTTTAAGACAATAGAGGAAATCTCTAGCATACATAAGCCAATAAATATATCAAGCAAGCATAGGAGATCAAAAATGTGTAATATCTTGCCCGAATTAAATAAGTCAAAAAAGTGTAATAATTTCCCAATATTAAATAATATTCAGACAAAGGGTAAGCCCCACTTAAATATTACCCATCAAAACATGCAGGGGCTACCTGGCAAAGAACTTGTATTAGAATTATTTCTTAATAATTCGGACACTGATGTTATTTGTATTACAGATCATTGGTTAAAGGAAAATATGATGCCTTTTAACATAAATTATTACGAAATTGTCAGTTGTTACAATAGAAAGACTGCTGATAGAGGTGGTTCTTTAATCTTAGTAAAAAATAATATTAAGGTGAAACAACGGAAAGATATTCTTACACTTACTGTAGAAAGACAAATAGAGGTATCTTGTGTTGAGTTTGATAGCCATATTATTGTTTGTGTCTACAGACCTCCGAGAGATGAAAAAGGCCATGGAAATTTTGAAATATTCGAGAAAAGTATGGAGGAAGACCTCATTAAACTTTGTAATAACAGAAAAAAGTTAATTATTAGTGGCGTTCTTAATATTTATCTGCTTGTAGATACAACACTGAAGCGACGATTAATAACTCTGTTCAAATCATTTAATTTATGTCATGTATTTCTAGAGCCGACTAGAATTACACTTACCAGCCAAACTTGCTTAGATAACGTTTTTTGTGACTGTGCATTCACAAGTAAAAATGTAATTAACTGTTCACCATCCGATCACAGTGGTCAAAAAGCTTCATTCCAAATTACTAGTGAAAATAAGACTGATCCATCATTTTATAGGCATATTACGTCCCATAGACTAGAGATGTATATGAAAAACTTAGATATGGGTTTGCCAGTACCTGATTTTGATGAACAGAACCCGAACAAAATCTATTCTGACTTCTTCAACATTATTCAAACAGAATTCAATACAGTTTTTAAATTAAAGAAAGTCAGTGCCAACAACGGTAAATCTAAATTAAATGACTGGGCAACTATTGGAATTCGTAAAAGTAGAGCTGTCTTGTATGACCTTTATGAACAAAAAACCTATAACTTTGATAAAAAAAATCATGACTATGTTAAAAAATATTCCAAAACTTTCAAGTTGGTTTGTAGAACTGCATAAACTTAACACATTAATAGAAAAAATACAAAATTCAAATAATAGAATGAAAACGGTTTGGCAAATCATAAACAGTGAAACTGGCAAAGTTATACCAAGGGATAATGATTTCTGCTTAAAGATAGGTGATGATGTTGTTAAAGCCAACGCTGAGTAGCTCGAGCTTTTGCAACATTCTCACCAATGCACCCTTACTCACAACAGAGCGTATAAATTCATCTCCATATGAAGCAGAGGCTTTATTAAAAAATAGCACTAGCATCAGTAATGTAGATTTTAAATTTTATCATGTATATCCCCAGGATATTGTCAAAACGTATGGATTACTTAACTTAAAAAATACTGAAGACCTGTGGGGTATATCAGTCAAAGTCATTGGTTCAATAATACTTATTATAGCCCCACACCTAGCTTATATATTTAATAAATATGTTCATGATGGAGCTTTCCCAGACCTCATGAAACACAGTAAACTTATACCTCTGTTCAAGTCGGGAGACAAGGGTGATCCGTCAAATTTCAGACCAATATCGGTTCTTCCAGCACTAAGTAAATTTTTTGAAAAGATTATACTCAATCAAATGCTCTCACACTTCAACCGTACAAAACAACTCCATGCCAAGCAATACGGTTTCACTAGGGGTAAATCGACTAGGGATGCAGGTATTACCCTTATATCTCATATTTATTCTGCATGGGAGGCCGCACAGTATGCTATCCAAAATTCCAAAATTCCAAATTCCAAAATTCCAAATTCCAAAAGTCTTTATTACTGTAGATATTTACATATACTTAGCAATCGTCATTTTTGCCACTTCTCTACATTGGACCACTGTGGGAGAAGAAGGGCTTAGAAACTCCCACAGATTGATTTTTAGATTGCAAATTGCTTTTAAAAATTGCACAGGATGCTATCGGTGTTTTTTGCGATCTGTCGAAGGCATTTGATTGTATTGATCATGACACGCTACTAATGAAATTAAATCATTACGGAGTTAGAAATAAAGCGTTGGATCTACTAAGATCATACCTAAGCAATAGAATTCAAAAGGCAGAAGTCAACGGCGTTAAATCTGATGGATCGGGGGTAAAAATTGGCGTTCCACAAGGTTCCATATTAGGCCCTTTCTTATTCCTGGTATATATTAACGATCTGCCTTTTATGGTAGAGAAATTGACTAACATAGTGTTGTTTGCTGATGATACTTCACTGGTCTTCTATATTGAAAGACAAAAAGAAGATTTTGATGATGTCAATAGAGTATTATCTTTAACCTTGAATTGGTTCACAGTTAACAATTTATTGTTAAATGCTGGTAAAACCAAATGTATCAAATTCTCACTTCCAAATGTCAGGCAAGTTGGGACCAGTTTAGTGTTGGACAGCAATACGTTAGATTTAGTAAATGACACGAAGTTTCTTGGAATAACTATTGATAACAAATTGCAGTGGGGACCCCACATAGATAAATTGGCTGGTAAATTAAGTTCTGCGTCTTACGCTGTTAGGAACATCAGACAAAACACGGATGTGGCTACATCTAGGCTAGTATATTTTAGTTACTTTCATAGTGTCATGTCCTATGGTATCTTGTTGTGGGGGAAAGCAGCGGATATTCAAACTATTTTTATTTTACAGAAAAGAGCTATTCGAGCAGTTTATAATTTAAAACGCACAGACACCTTAACCCGTCAGACGTCCTATGCGCTACACAAGCGCATAACTTTTTTGGGCGGCTAGCGTCCTGTGCGCTGCATAAGCGCATAGAGAGTATTGCAAACTTCGACGTTTTATGAATATTCACCAAGTTTCAGAATGTTCCCGGAAGTAGTCTTAGATTATGAGTAGTTTAGTTGGGAACCGTGTGATATGGTTGGAACTGACATTGAGACAGCCAAATCAGATCAAAATAAATAAAATACCAAGCCATGTCGCCATTTTGGGCAGGCCGGCCGCAGACTTACATTTTATGTTTGTCAATATTTATTTATTGTGAAGTAATTACTGTGTTTTGTAATAAAATAATACATCTTATCGCTGGAGAAATTAATAGTGGTAATGTGAAAAATGGAAAATAGTGTAAGTTTTTTGTTTGGTCCGTAAGAACGAAATATAATTAGAGGTGTCAGTGTCAAATAATGGATTCTGCAAACAATCGATGAAAAGCCTTATCAACTTTATTATCAAATGTGAGTACTATACATCACAAGATAGGTAATTTCATAAACTTTATTATGGTACATAACATGTTAGGAAACTAATAAAATAACCTAACAAACTTATCAAATTCCTAACGCAAGTCGATTGAAAGTTTATTTTCGCCAGAACCTTGGACGCGTTAGGGTCCACGAGATTCGCTGTACAGGGACATTCCAGAGGTTAAGAGAGCTTTTTAAAGAAATTGACATACTAACTGTAGCTAGTCAATTTATTTTCGAAAATATAATGTATGTACGCAAGAACCTTACGAAATTTCCCAAACTTAACGATTGCTGTAATGTTAACCAAGAAATAATCACAGACTATTTGCGCCCCGGTTTGTACTCGCGAAGGTTAGCAATTCTTTCAAGGGTCAATGCATTCTCTACTACAACATGATACCTCTGGAGATCTTGAAATTGCCATTTGAGCAATTTAAAAACCATGTTAAAGCGACTTTGTCGAAAAAGGGATATTACAATGATCAAGATTACTTAAATGATGGGACTGTATGGGGTTAATCTGGCTCAACACAGACCTTGCTTTTAATTATTTTGTAATCATTTATTCCTGCTTATTAATTATGATAATGACATAAGTATACATTTTTTGTATGAGTTAAGCATAAGCAATTTTTAAAAGAGATCTAAAGACCTAAAAGATCTAAAAGACCTTTAGCGGATGACATACTCACTGGGGCGTCCAAACTTTTTTAGCACCATGTTGGGGTCATTTGATCATCTTCCTGAAAGTTTCAGGGTGCGGAATTCAATAGTTTTTAAGATATGATTTTTTGAAAATCGGAAAATACTTTGTAAAATGATGTAACGCAACGCAAATAATAGGTTTTTAATCTTGTCTGTGGTCAAAATACATTACCTACATTTCGTTGTACGCATATTTGAAAAGATGAGAATTCTCTAAAAAAAGGATGAAATGTGGAATCTTTTTTTAATAATACCGATTTTAACAAAAATGTTCATTTAACTTGCAATTTATGTTTGTTTATTTATTTTACGTCAATCAAAGTTAATTTAGTATTTCTTTCGTAAATTATCACTTTTGATAATAAAAAAGTTGTAATTTTTGTTTAAAACGGAACGCATTTTGTTGGGGCGTTTTGCCGCGTTTTCGGTTGGGCGGCAAAGTAGTAGTCCCTTTTCTAGTAGTTTCGCGAATGTTCTATTTTCTTGTTCTCTCGATATTTACAAGCAAAAACAACTGCCTAGAGTAAGTTATTGTGGCTACTTTTCAATCGGGTTATAGGTTATGTTTGAACGTTGAAGAAGCTAAACCGGAGCGGAGCGGAGCGCAGCGTATGCAAACAAAAACGATTGGCTAGAGTAGGTTATTGTGGCTATTTTTTAATCGGGTTATAGGTTTTGTTAGAACGTTGAAGAAGCTAAACCGGAGCGGAGCGTATGCAAACAAAAACGATTGGCTAGAGTAGGTTATTGTGGCTACTTTTCGATCGGGTTATAGGTTATGTTAGAACGTTGAAGAAGCTAAACCGGAGTGGAGCGGAGCGCAGCGTATGCAAAGAAAAACGATTGGCTAGAGTTATTGTGGCTACTTTTCATGTAAATTTTGATGATAGCATTATGGAGTATTTGTGTAGGAAAAAGGTGTCGAGGCAGAAAAATGACCCTTTCGAAGAAAGCAACTAGGCATTTCCGTGCGGGGGGGGAGTAGTGGGGGGGGGGCATCAACCCCTTCCCCCTCACCCCACTTAAAGATCAAGGTCAGTCTAAATTTTGTTATATTTTAACAACATAACCTCAAAACTTTAAATAATCATATCTCAGAAACTAGGCATTTCCGCGGGGGGGGAGTAGTAGGGGGGACATCTACCCCCCTCCCCCACCCCCTCCTCCCCCCCTCAGGTTCAACAAAAGTAGGTCATCCGCTAAAGTCCTTCCGATCTAAAGATCAATATGAGATTTTAATTTTTTTGATGTTTGAGTGATGTGTTTTTTAACTATAACATATCTTTTTGATGCGTTTTTGCTCCATTTTGAACCAGTGCCCACCACTGAGTCTTCATGAGTCAAATTAATCACTGCACTGGACACATCTCTACATGCAACAGAAACTTGGCCGGTCGACTAATCCGCTAATATCAATTCCTAATTTAATTGTTAGATTTGGTTGTGGGCATCAGACAGGTCCTTTTTCAGGGTAGAAATTATCTTCAAAGCAAACTCATATTCAGCAGCGCACTGATCAAAACCATTTTTGACCTATTTTGTTCTTCAAGTACACACGACAAAGAAGATCGGTTTGCAGGGCACACAAACACCAGTCTTTGTGTGCGTAACGTTGCCAATAGCTACGATTAGCAATGCACACTAACACAGTATTCGTGTTAATGTCGCGTCTGTGTGCGTTTTTCTGATCCCATACATTCATTGATTATGACGCAAGTTTTCACAGCTTTATGCAAAGTAGTCGATAGCCTAGTGGATTAGGTGCTAGAATTACGATATGTAGATAAAGGTTCGATCCCTCAAAGGAAATTATTTTTTAGAAGCTACGAGTATTATTAAATTCACATAGCATCGAATATAAATTGATTACAATTGTTTAACCAAACTAGAGTTCGAAGAGTTGTAAACTTGCCCGGTAAAAAGGCCATAGTCTACCTTCTTTATTTAAAATGTAACAGCTACCCTCTTTAAAATTGTTTTGCGTCTGCGCGCTCTCAGCATTAGTTGTATTGCATTTCGTTCCTTGTAAATTGTGATTGAGATTTGTTATCTATCATGGAAAGTCATCTATCCACTTTTAAAAAGGCGGAAATCATTGTTTTGTATGAACAAAACATTTCAATTAGCGAGATAGCACGACGTTTAATGATATCGGTGAGTTATGCATATAAAAAATAAATTTGAAGGTTTTTTATAAATTATGATTATAATTATACCTTGTGTTACTACTTCATTGTATTTTTTTCTTATTTTACAGAGAAGAACAGTGCAACTGTGGGTTCATAGGTATGCAGATTCTGGACATGTTGAAAGTCGTCGACCAGGCCCACAGCCTGTAGCCTACACAGCTGCATCTGATCGCCATCGCGACATCATTGCAGCGCATAACAGCAATCCGTTTGCCAGCACCCGGTCTACGGCGACACTTCATAATGTAACACTACAAACAGTTCGCAATCACTTACGAGCTGATGGTTTAAGATGTCGGAGACCAGCGAAGAAGATTATGATGTCTAATGAGCATCGTGAAGACAGAGTGCGGTTTGCCCGTGAATATTTGGACTTTGATTGGTGTAATAATGTTGTTGTTTTTAGTGATGAAAAGACTTTTAGATCAGACAAGGATGGGCGTAAAATACTGTGGAGAAGAAATAATGAACGATATAGTTTAGCAAACATTCTACCGTGCAGGTGTAGTGGCCGTATTACTTTGGGATATTGGGGATGGATGTCGTCGATGGGCCCCGGTGAATTAGTGCAAGTGAGTGCTCGCAACACTGCTCAAGGATACTTGGATATTTTACAGAACGTCATGTTACCAACCGTACGAACTGTATATCCGGATGAGCATATATACTTTGTCCATGACAATTGCGCTGTGCATCGCGCCCATATTGTGCAAGAATGGTTTAACAAGCAAGAATCCTTGACAGTTATTGACTGGCCTTCTAAAAGCCCTGATTTAAACCCCATCGAAAATCTATGGGGACATATGGTGCTCAATTGGGATCCATCGAATGTGAGATCTAGGTCTAATTTAGATGAAGTTGTTACTTCAACCTGGGAGATAATGCGAGGCACTGACATGTGTTGGAATATGGTCACTGGCATGAGAAGTAGACTACAACAAATAATAGTAAGAGAAGGAGCTCCACTAAGATATTAAATAAAACATAACCATTAATATGTGAAAGCTTTGTGTTATCATAAGATAAGGTGATTTATATGTCTATGATGTTATTGCTACTTCAGGTTAGAAGTTATCACATAATTTCTAATTGCTTAGCATGTTGATTCATAGCTTATATATCATCAACTGCGACATCTGTCCTTGTCTGACTAAAACTAAAATAAGTAAATTAAGTGTAGTTTATTATAACAAACTAGTAATAAATTATTATTAGGACGAAATATAATTTTGTTTTATTATGAAAAAAATAAGGCTGGTTTCACCACATGCTGATAAAGCCTATCTGTCAAATAACGCCATACAAAAATCTAAGTTTAACTGGCAGATAGGCTTCATCAGCAGTGGTGAAACCGGCCCTTAATCTAGAATAAATATTTGGTCTGATCAATAATAATTAAAAAAAAGTATCTAAAAAAAAACATCACCATGCTTTTTCCCTCCTTGATAGAGGATCGAACTCAATACCTCAAAGTCATTAGTCTGGCATCTAACCCGTTGGGCTATCGTCCACTCTGTAGGAAGCGGTAAAAACTAGTCTTATATTCAACGAAGACACATAGTGATTGTATGCTCAGACAGTATTATAATATCTGTGACTGTGCTGTGACGACCAATGTAACGCACACACATTCAAGTCAGCGATTCGTGTCGCAACGTTACGCACACAAAGAGTGGCATTTGTGTGCCCTGCAAACCGAACTTCTTTGCCGATTGTACATTTTCATATTGTGAGTGTAAAGTAGACAGCTCGGTTTTTAGTTTAGTATTATTACCTAATGCTTCTAGCAATATCTTTTCATTGTCCTCCCGTTCACAAGTCAACTGGCTACACAATTCTCTAGATAGTTTTAATCCTTCTAAAGCCAGGTTTAGTTGAGATTCTACTTGGCGTGCTTTACGGGTCTGCAAGCGACTGTCCATTATAGGTATAAAAGGAAAATAGTATGTATCAGTGTCAAAAAACTACCAGAATAATTTTCAGCCAATTGAGGTTATGTCAGCTGAGCCGAGTTCGAAATGATTGCCACTTACGTGATTTATTTGGTTGAAATTAGATACCAGATGTTATGTTTTCGCTTAGAATACACAGAAAGTAGAACGAAATCACTCCGAACCGAGAATAACAATGACAAAGACAAATTTCTGTTACCGAAAAACAATTGGCCAGTTTGTATCAAAAACACGTCACTCACATAAAATATTTATAGCCACACGTATTTTATGATTATCCTATTAAATACAACTAGAATTGTAGTTTAATTACACAAGAAAACAATTTATATTTTAATTTTACTTAGGATAAATTTCAGTCGGTTGTTGACCTCAGTGTTGCCACAAGCTCAATCGGAGTTTTTTGCGATCTGTCGAAGGCATTTGATTGTGTTGATCATG
This sequence comes from Argyresthia goedartella, assembly GCA_949825045.1. NCBI lineage: Eukaryota > Metazoa > Arthropoda > Insecta > Lepidoptera > Argyresthiidae > Argyresthia > Argyresthia goedartella. Next base: position 9,765,859 of record OX463811.1, on the reverse strand, counting down.
ACACGCTACTAATGAAATTAAATCATTACGGAGTTAGAAATAAAGCGTTGGATCTACTAAGATCATACCTTAGCAATAGAATCCAAAAGGCAGAAGTCAACGGTGTTAAATCTGATGGATCGGGGGTGAAAATTGGCGTTCCACAAGGTTCCATATTAGGCATTTTCTTATTCCTGGTATATATTAACGATCTGCCTTTTATGGTGGAGAAATTGACTAACATAGTGTTATTTGCTGATGATACTTCACTGGTCTTCAAGTCTTTCAAAATTGAAAGACAAAAAGAAGATTTTGATGATGTCAATAGAGTATTACCTTTAACCTTGAATTGGTTCACAGTTAACAATTTATTGTTAAATGCTGATAAAACCAAATGTATCAAATTCTCACTTCCAAATGTCAGGCAAGTTGGGACCAGTTTAGTGTTGAACAACAATACGTTAGATTTAGTAAATGACACGAAGTTTCTTGGAATAACCATTGATAACAAATTGCAGTGGGGACCCCACATAGATATATTAGCTGGTAAATTAAGTTCTGCGTCTTACGCTGTTAGGAACATCAGACAAAACACGGATGTGGCTACATCTAGGCTACTATATTTTAGTTACTTTCATAGTGTCATGTCCTATGGTATCTTGTTGTGGGGGAAAGCAGCGGATATTCAAACTATTTTTATTTTACAGAAAAGAGCTATTCGAGCAATTTATAATTTAAAACTCACAGACTCCTCAAGAGAGCTTTTTAAAGAAATTGACATACTAACTGTAGCTAGTCAATTTATTTTCGAAAATATAATGTATGTACGCCAGAACCTTACAAAATATATTCCTGCTTATTAATTATGATAATGACATAAGTATATATTTTTTGTATTAGTTAAGCATAAGCAATTTTTAAAAGAGATCTAAAAATCAATATTTGGGAGTTTCTAAGCCCTTTTTCTCCCACAGTGGTCCAATGTAGAGAAGTAGCAAAAATGACGATTGCTAAGTATATGTAAATATCTACAGTAATAAAGACTTTTGGAATTTGGAATTTCGGAATTTTGGATAGCATCCTGTGCGGCCTCCCATGCAGAATAAATATGAGATATAAGGGTAATACCTGCATCCGTTGTCGATTTACCCTTAGTGAAACCGTATTGCTTGGCATGGAGTTGTTTTGTACGGTTGAAATGTGAGAGCATTTGATTGAGTATAATCTTTTCAAAAATTCTACTTAGTGCTGGAAGAACCGATATTGGTCTGAAATTTGACGGATCACCCTTGTCTCCCGACTTGAACAGAGGTATAAGTTTACTGTGTTTCATGAGGTCTGGGAAAGCCCCATCGTCAACACATTTATTGAAAATATAAGCTAAGTGTGGGGCTATAACTAGAATTACTGAACCAATGACTTTGACTGATATACCCCACACGTTTTGACAATGTCCTGGGGATATACATGATGAAATTTTAAATATACATTACTGACGCTAGTGTTATTTTTTAATAAAGTGTCTGCCTCATATGGAGATGAATTTAGACGGTCTGTTGTGAGTACGGGTACATTGGTGAAGAATGTTTCAAAAGCTCGAGCAACATCAGCGCTGGATTTAACATCATCATCACCTATCTTTAGGCAGAAATCATTGTCTCTGGTATAACTTTGCTAGTTTCGCGGTTTATTATTTGCCAAACTGTTTTCATTCTATTATTTGAATTTTCTATTAATGTGTAAAGTTTTTGCAGTTCTACAAACCAACTTGAAAGTTTTGGAATATTTTTAACATAGTCATGAAATTTTCGATCAAAGTTATAGGTTTTTGATCATAAAGGTCATACAAGATAACTCTACTTTTACGAATTCCAAACTTTGCCCAGTCATTAAATTTAGATTTACCGTTGTAGTCACTGACTTTCCTTAATTTGAAAACTTTATTGAATTCTGTCTGAATAATGTTGAAGAAGTCTGAGTAGATTTTGTTTGGGTTCTGTTCATTAAAATCCGGTACTGGCAAATTTATCTAAGTTTTTCGTATATGTCTCTAGTCTATGGGATGTAATAGGCCTATAAAATGATGGACCAGTCTTATCCTTAATAGCAATCGGGAATGAAACTGTTTGACCACTGTGATCGGAAGGTTAGCAGTTAATTATACTTTTACTTGTGAATGCACAGTCACAAAAAACGTTATCTAAGCAAGTTGGGCTGGTAAGTGTAAATCCAGTCGGCTCTAAAAATACATGACATAAATTAAACTATTTGAATAAAGTTATTAATCGTTGTTTCATTGTTGTTCCTTCAAGCAAATCTACATTAAGATCGCCACAAATAATTAACTTTTTTCTGTTATTACATAGTTGAGTGAGGGCTTCCTCCATAATTTTCTCAAATATTTCGCAATTGCCATGGCCTTTTCATCCCTCGGAGGTCTGTAGACACAAACAATAATATGGCTATCCAACTCAACACAAGATACCTCTATTTGTCTTTCTACAGTAAGTGCAAGAATATCTTTCCGTTGTTTCACCTAAATATAATTTTTCACTAAGATTAAAGAACCACCTCTATCAGCAGTGTTTCTATTGTAACAACTGACAATTTTGTAATTATTTATGTTAAAAGACATCATATTTTCCTTCAACCAGTGTTCTGTAACACAAATAATATCAATGTCAGAATTTTTTAGGAATAATTCTAATACAAGTTCTTTGCCAGGTAGCCCCTGGATGTTTTGATGGGTAATATTTAACTGGGGCTTACATTTTGACATATTTAGTGACTCATGTATGCTAGAGATTTCCTCTATTGTCTTATGAACTAATTTAAATTACTTTGAACAGATTCCAATGTTGCATGCCAAGTATGATTAACAGGTGAATTCCCAATAGGGGTGCATGTCATATTACTCTTAACATAAGCTGATGTCAAGTTGATCTTGGTTAAACCAACTATAGCTGTGTCGCATATATTATAAGCTAACAATGTAGCTACTAATTTTCTATATTTATTAGACAGGTACAGTGTATCCTGTGTCAGAGTAAAGTTATGAATAAAATTATTCATTTCGAAATATAAAATAGCATCGCTGTGATGACATGTTAAATTAAATAAATGAATATTCATTCTATGCACAGATTTGTTCTGTAGTTCTGTCAAATTACAGGCATATGGAAAATTGCATAGTATAAATTTGCATTTCATCCTACTATGTAAGTCTAGAAGTGTTTCAACACTTTTATTCAAATCATTCCGACTAATGTTTGAATGTTTGAATGGTCGGCCATTATGCGCACAGACTCTATAAGATACTACGTATCAGATTGCTAACTCTATGGTCAATCTTTAGACTTGTGTTGTGATAAATTGATGTATGACAGTTTTTTTTGTGTGGAAGCAATGGAACCGACTTGTTTGTGCTTTCACGTGGGGGGGTATGGACTTATCCGCTTTGGTATGGACTCCATTATGTAAACAGGTTGCATTCGTAAGTTTGTATATGGTATTGAAACAAAATGTAGTCGGGTTATTTATTTTTATAATATTTCCACTTGTATAGTTTTTTTATTGAAATTGTTTTTTATAACAAGCACCAAAATATTGGTATGTACGCACATATATCAGGTAACAAAAATATAAATTTAATTAGCATACCAATAATTTGGTACTGGTAACAAGTTAAAATCAAGGAAATAAATTCCGATAAATAACTAAACAAGTGGTAATATTATGTATATAAATAACCCGACTAAATTTTCTTTACAAACTTATGAATGCCACCCGTTTACCCACACGGATTTGAAAGTAGATCACCAATAACTACGTAAACCACACTTTGCGATCTAAAATCCCACTTATTGAATTTTCACTAAAATATAGGGCATATTTTAAATTTTAAGGACGACATTAAACACTAAAGTCTGATTTTCGTGTCACTAAAGTCTGACTAGAGTGTCGCTAAAGTCAGACGTTAGTGTTTAATGCCGTCTTTAAAATTTACAGATGGTTCCTGCATCTAATTGTTAATCACTCCTACGTTCTGTAGGAATCCAACGACGACTCTCCTGTTAAAATCCGTCTAGCCGTTGGGCTGTAGCGCATCCTAACGAAATGGTAATACATACATACAGATCCTCGTTCTGGCACAGTCAGGTAAAAAGGAATAAAACAATCGGAATCAAAAAACATACACTTTATTTGCATATCATGGTTTACATTTGGTATTAAATATGTTATTTCAGTTTCACATGATAAAACCCTTAAATCGGTATTATGCAAAATTATTTATTTACGCTACTTAATTTTTAGTTATCGACTTTGATATTTACATTTTATGTTTCTAGTAATTTTTCAAATGCATTATTAGAAAATTAAAAATTATTATTATTACTTCGCCTGCTGTTGTAATTACCTATAACTTTTGTCTTTTTATATGTTTAGGAAATGTTCTAAAAATTAGAAATATACTTCTGATTGATAACCTGGTATTAAATATACGCTAGTATAGTAATAATATTTACGTTTAAAATCTTTACAGCACAGAATTCATTTGGCTGCTAGAAGTCATCAGTACCTGTAAAGATTAAACATAAAAATTCACAGGTCTTATCTAAAAAAAAAAACTTCTGCATAGTTGTGCATTAGGGAATAGTAGACTTCCCACGAGTTCGCAAAGGCTTATATTTACCAACCGAGAAGGCGACAGTCGTAGCCAGCGAGGTTCGTAAAGGAGCCTTTTCGAACGAGTTAGGAATAGAATTTGAGGTTAGGATTTTTTTTTAGCATTGAACAATGGTGTGAACTCGCTTTGTCTTTCCATAGACCACCAGATGAACGAGAGTCTGGATAAGGTACTGCAGTCATTTAATAAATAAAAGTAGTTTAGGGAAAAATGGACACTAAGATCCCAATGGTTCCACGCCAAAGGTTTCAATGACGCTGGCAGCCAGAGAAATCTTTTGCACAAGAAATGCGCCAGAGCGGTAGTCAAAATCTTTGTCCCTGAGGCGGCGACCCAACTACCTGATAAAGAATCTGAATTTAGTGTTTAATGTCGGCTTTAAAATCACAGGCAGATCTTTTCTGCATCAGACACTGGGTCCTATAGGTAACTACATTAAAATAATGCATGGTAAATACCTATTTGCTTTTAAAAATGATTTCCTAATTTCTGATACCTACTGATGGACGAATTATTTTTCAAATGCGACCATGTAATTCTTGGGGAAAGTTGTTCATAATTATGGTTGTTACCTAAACGATAGTACAATTACGTGTACTCTGTATCCATTCGGATGGTCCAAGCAATTATGCTAAACGATTTAAATTAAATACCTACCTCTCCATTTCAGGTGTTCGAAGGTGACGATAGCGAAGGATCCAAAAAAAAAGAGAGAAAAACTTTTAAGTAAGTGACACCTGCCTACCTATTTTAATACTTCTGGTATTATTTGCAAACAAGTAGGTTTCTTTATTTATTTTTTTATTATTTTGCATTGTTCCCAAAATGGTCTTTGATTTTTGTTTGTTGATTGCAGGACGGGAAAGACTACATAAAAAAAAAAGATATCGAAGAGTCATTGTGTCACGGCCCTGTAGAAATTATTCTGCAGAGATGCTGTAGCAGTAGGAAATGTATATCTACAAAGAATGACGTCAAGAGAGGCGGAAAAAACGTTTGGCATACCTAGACGTACCAAAAAGAGAAAAAAAATGGGACATTTTTTCTCTAATTAGGGTGAAAGCGATCGCGATTTTGAGTGGAAATGATTTAAAAATATCTGAAATTAAGACTTAAAATAAAACGGCAAAATAAAGAATCACCTTACCTGTGTAAAAGCAATACTTTTTGATAATAATAATTAATTTTTTTGATAATACGATTTGTTTTTTAATAACATTTTCAAATAATAAATATCTATCTATTTCTAAAATGTATTATTATTTATGTAGCAAGAAGGCGCCAACCCTAACCCACTGATTCACGTTGTATGAAAATACGGTTTTAGTTGAGTGTAATATTGCCCACCTCAATAATATAAAAAACACAAATTCGGTTAGGGTGACATTATGAATGGCAACCTTACCCAATTTACTGCAACATATCTTAATACCAAAGCCATAGGGTTGATATTTTTGGAGATATCAAGGCTGAGCAATGTTGGACGGTTTTGCAGGTAACTTTGCCCAGCTCTTTAACCTCAAATTGTCGGGATACTATTGAGTGCAGAGCGCTATGTTTTATGATGTAGAGTGATATGTTGTTGTAGTAAATAATGGTTTAGTTTGTTTTGCGATACAGCGTATACTATTCAAAATATCTTAAAATAACGAAAAAAAGCGTTTCACGGTAAGCGTTGAATTACCACCTATCATAACTAAGTTGACGTTATCAGATACTTTAGCCTTATTATATTGTCGTTCTGAAGAAACCATAGTGAACCACACTACAAAAAAAAAAAACTTGACAGTTGCTTTCAAAATAATGATAGAACAAATGTTCTGTGTGGGTGGGTAGTGCTGTTATTATTTGAGTTTGTGTGATGAAAATGGAGAGTAAACTCGTTAAAAAGAGGCAAAGAAGCGAAAATTGGCTGGAGGAATACAAGGTTAGTAAAGGCCTACCTAATCTTTCTATATACACAAAAGCTATTATGATATTTCTTTCGTTGGTTATAATAAATACAATACAACGAGTTTATTTTTGTTCCCACAGCTTCTATTGCTGGATTTAGTGAGGGAAAGAGTTTCTATCATAGAAAACAAGAACACGGAGACAAACACCAACTCCAAAAAAGGGTCAGCATGGGTTGATTTGCAAAGTAGTTACGAATCTATCAATATTTTTTTTACTTATTAGGTGTTTTCCTCTGTGTAAATTCTGGTCAATAACTACAACATTGTTTTCAGTTTTAACGCAATGTGCAAAGGTGGCCCCCGCACCATTCCACAGCTGAAATCACAATGGGGGATAATTAAAATAACCAAAAAAAAACAAAAGGCAAATGAACGCAAGGAAACTATGAAGACTGGCGGAAGGATACAGAATTTGGAGACGATATGTCTACCTGGCTGCCTAACGAGTTCATAACGGATACAAATGAATTTGATTCCGACCAGATTCATCAGGTAAATAATCATTACATATTATCATGTGTGTAGTTGTCCTTTCGAGGGTACAGAATCCTAAAAAATACAATTGATTGCATGCATTACTTAGATTTTATTAATTTCTCAACTTTATTGTATTTTCAGGTTCAGTTCAAAATTAATGAGCAACCTCCAGAGACAAATGATGATAGACAAGTTGAAGTTCTATGCTTAGTCGACGAGCCATCAGATAATGTAAGCATCATATTGTGATCCTATGTCTCCTGCAGAATAATCCCAAAACACCTTCAAATCAACTCCACTTTCGCTGTGGTGGTCCAGTGATTGGCATTTCTGCCTCTCAAACAAGAGACTATGGTTAGAGTTCAGGTAGATGACAGTGAGATTTTTCTTAAGGACCTTAATTTTCATCACAACACTGGAGTTTGGGTGAAGAAAATTATCATGACATATTTCCCATCATTTTCAGATCAAGACATACGAGATATACAGGATGGAAATATAAGCTGCTTTTTAATTAAACATATATTTTTGCGAAATTGGCATAATAATAACAACTTGTTTTACTACATATATGCTTCTTTGCTTTAGATATACTAATAATTCGTTTTACTAAGGCTTCCTTGCTTTAGGTTGTACCGAAGCACACATCTTCTGCTGCAAAAAGGTCCTACGGCACCATCCAAAACACCTACAAAAAAAAACAAGAAAAGATAAAAATGAGGGCCAGGTAAATAGAGGCTTTATCAATGTATTATATATGATAGCACTACTGACAATAGTTGCTTTAATTGATAGGTAATTGATACAACATTTTCAATTTCAGACGAAGACATATGCAGAAAGCATAGCACTAAATGAGAGGGAGTGCAGAAAGGAGCTTCACCAAATTCAAATGTCAAACAAAAAAGAATAGCAAGAAACTTGGATATGCGGGAAGCTCTTTTGAAGAAAAAACTAGAATATTATAAAAACAAAAATACTTGAAAAATAAATTCTTGTTCATAAATGTTTCACATGTTAACGGAAATAACTATCAATAAATGCTCATGGGAAAGCATTTGCTCCTCTTCCTATGGCCACATTAACTTTAGGTGTTAGTTCAGCATCCGGAAAGTCAGCATCACCTTCATCATTATGTAAAAATATAAAATAAAACTTTTCATTAAATGATAGTATCACCACAATCATGTGTGAGTGAAAGAACTTGATATACCAGCACCAAATATAATACATGCACCACTTTTAGTGACATGATTACATTACCTGGAACCGAATCTTGTTGTTCTATTGCTATATTGTGCGAGTCCCTGTAATGCCCGGCCCAGTATTGTCCGGCCCAGGAATGTCCGGCCCCGGAATTGGCGTCCCGAAAGCCCACGATTCCGGGGTCGGTCATTCCTGGGCCGAGCATTACGTGGCCGTACAAAATAGTGCTCGACCCCGGAATGCCCGGCCCCGGAATTGGCGTCCCGAGTACCATAGACAACTGCTACATCAGAGATTAGGGTGTGTTCATAGTGTCTCTATCTAAAAAAATCTATTAATATCATTAAATGTTTTTTTTTAATTTGCATACGCTTCGCTCCGCTACGCTTCGGTTTTGCTTCTTTTAAGTTCTAACCTAACCTATAACCCAATTGAAATTCAGCCACAATAACCTACTCTAGCCAAATTTGACTCAATAAATATAATTCACTTGAACACAGTCTTCACAGTGATATTTTTTTTAACAAATAGCAGAATGGCGTAGGCAAGTGAAAGCTGATCTCAGATGGCGCCACCACTGTACGAACCCTTGTCAATTGAGTCTTGGGTGATCGAGTTTCTTATTTGCGTTTATTTCTTGACTATTTTCTTATTCAGAACGATGTATTCCACTTGGAAAATATGCGACTTAAAAGAAGAATTAAGAAAAAGAGGTGCCTCATTACGTGGAAGAAAAGCAGACCTAATTGAAAGGTAAATTGTATTTTCTGAATACCTTTAGATTACAACAATGTTATGGTCATCTTTCTTGCTTCATGGCTTGATGCGCTTACTTATGATTGTCTAATGTATGATAACTATTGTTAACACTAATGACTAAACGAACGACGGAACTTACAGATTTTCTGTCGTGTTAAAAAGTTTGAGGTTATATTTCAAGTCTGGATGATTTTAAATTCTAAGTTTCCTTTATAAATTACAGATTAGAGTGTTATGACCAAAACTTCAATTTTGGGAAGGCAGAAGTTGATGAAGATGAACCTTCAATGGAGCTTCCTACCACCGAGTCATACAGAGACATAAACAGCAACACCAAGCTTCCTCCACTGAACAAAACTCATATACGACATTACTTATCTATGTAAGTTTCTGTATTTAGTAGGTACTAGACATTATTTATCTATGTAAAACAACTACTAGTTGGCTCAGGCAAAGAATAAATCAAGACAGAGTTTACTCGTGTAATGGGCACAAGTGAGACAGTTTCGTGTTCACACAGGCTTTGAAACTCTGTCTTAGTTTTTACTGCACAACATCACTAGTGTTGGCATTGCTCCGTCTGATTATTTATTTTGTCTTGAGCTAGTTGGGATATTCGATTCCTTGGCATGTGTGAATCGGCCAAAGGAAGGCCAACTTGCCCCTGTTCAACCAGTTTTAACATGCACTAAATAATGGGCCCCCGAGACGATCAAGTAGGCATACCAATTATATTGATAGCTTTGCTTTAATCACGATAAAATTGTCATGCCTACTTGATCGTCTCAGGGGCCCATTACACGTCATTTAATAACAGGCATATTTTTTCTTTTTTTTTATAGCTCTGACAAGAAAATGGACAAAGTCATGCAGCTATATGAATCACGCCATTTAGTAACAGCACGCTCTTTTATTGATACCAGCAAGAACACCTATGTAAAGGGCATATGTAGAAAAACTATGAAAACTCTTCATTATGAAGTTAATATAAAATTAGATGAATATGGCAGTATTGAAGAAGCGCACTGTGAATGTCCAGCAGGTAGCGGTAATGATGCAATTTGTAAACATGTGTCTGTTTTGCTTATAGGTGTTTTAAGTATGGTCACAAAAAAAAATATTACTCTATGAAACTTGCACCCAAAGACTACAAAGTTTTCATGCACCTAAAAACCCCTACAGTGGCACACCAGTGCGTGCAAAGAATTTACCAAGAAAGAGACAAAATATGTCAGTTTCTTTTGAACCTTATCCCATTAAGAACATTGATAAACAAAACTACAACTTCAGGGTTAGAAATGCAGTACTTAATTTTCCCAATAGTTCAATGCCATTAAAACAAATGTTTGAACCGGCAAACCCATACGGCATTGAAATAGACCATGATTACTTGCTAACTGATCCGAAAGCTAAAGTTTTACTCGATCTGCAGCTCTCTGCAATCACAGTTGAGCAAATTCAGCAGATAGAAGAAGCTACTAGAGAACAGACAGCTAGTACGGAATGGCTAACACAAAGAAAAAAAAGATTAACAGCTAGCTCATTTCACACAATATGCCATTTGAGGCCAAACTCAATGAAAAGCTATGCCAGTCAAATACAGAAACGAAAAGAATTTCATTCCAGAGCCACCAGCCACGGTATCATAAATGAAAAATTTGCCCTGCAAAAATTTTGTCCAACATATGACCTTTTCACTTCACCATGTGGCCTCTTTGTAAGTCAGGAGCGACCATATCTTGCTGCTTCACCCGATGCGTTGTTAGGGTCTGAGACAATAATTGAAATTAAATGCCCATATGCAAGCAGATTTGAACTTATTGACCCTTTAACTGTCCCATATTTAATATTAAATGGTAATGTTCTATGTTTGAAACCAAGTACACCATATTACTATCAAATTCAAGGGCAGTTGTACTGCAGTGGTAGAAAGTACTGTAATCTAATATTGTACACATTTAAAGACATGAAAGTGATATATGTATACAGAGATGAAGGTTTTATCAATTATATGTTGTCAAAACTTGAAGAGTTCTATAAAGACTATTTTAAAGAGGAACTTTTCAAAAAATATCTTTATTATAACTATGATAGCTTATAGATAGATACCCTAAATAAGTAATAAAAGTAAGTTTTGATCATTAAATATGTTTTATTTGCGTACTATACTCTCTCTGAAATTGCAAAGCATAAGGCATATAAAGAAAATCTTAGAAGCTATAGGTACATAATATTGATTTAATTCACTAGTTAATATCTTATAGGTTTTTGTAAGACCAATTAATCGTTCAATATGAACACGTTGTCTTGCTAATTTTTTGTCAAGTTTTAACAAGACACCGGGAATTTGAGACTTGCCTTTTAAAAAATTTGGAATGTTTATCCCTATTCCTTCGTTTGAAAATAAATCCTGGACATTAAAACCACGATCTGCCATAATACTGTCTCCTGGGTCACATATATTTGAAAGATTGCTACGCTCCACTATTTGGCGGTCACTCACTGATCCTGCATATCCTTCGGAGCAATAAGTGAGTAATCCACCTGGTGAAGACCCAACCAGAAATTTTAATGTGTTTTTATGTTTGTACTGGCTAAAAGACACTTTTTGAGCATCAGGATGACTTGGCTTTTGAATAGGAATTTCAGTACCATCTATTATAACTCTAGTAGACGGATTATCATTTTTAAAATTTTCAGGCATGTAAAAGTTTACAAGATTACGGCTAGGCCAAATATCTATCAAACTCCATATGTCATTCACAAAATTAATCCATGTTATAATCACATTGGATACTTCTGTTGTAGAACAGTAAGTAAGTAAGTAAGTAAGTAGTTACTCCAAACATTTTTCCTATTTCAAAATCAGGCTTGTTCCTTCTCAATTTTATCAAAAGCATTAAAAATTGATCTTCTATGGATGTACCAAGAACTTTAGTCCATCTGTATTGAATATTAAATGCCATTGGCATAAGGGTTGACAGCACTAAATTGAACTTAGAGTATGTTTCAAGACCTGTATAATAGTTTACTGATTCATTGTCAGTTAACAATAACTCGGTAGAGAATAATCTCAAAATATTAGAAGTCTGTGTACCTATTGTACAATTTTTCCCAGACCCAGAAGCATGATCTGAGCTTGTAGACTGAATCATTGTAATATCAACACTATGAGAGACATTTGCTTCATCTATTTCTTTATGTGGCTGGATATCACTGAAGCTATGAGTAGTTAAATTTTCTCCTGGAAACAGGCTTTTTCTACAATTCCGTATCCTCACGCGTTCTTCTCTCAATGTTGGCTGCTTTATATTCCATGAAAATATGGAAGGGACTGCAGTCTTTTTCAAAATTTTGCGCTGGTTTATGATCCCTGAAAGAGTGATATTCCTTTAGAAAATAAATAATTAAAATATTATATCAAGGAGTAATACAAAATGGATCAACTATCTGGTGAAGATCTCTGAACCTACAAAAATCTCCAACCTACATTTATAGGTTATGTGTTGCAGGTAGGTCTAAGTAACATACAAATAAGAGGAAATAGTTTTTGACGACCTAGTGAAATAATGAATATAAACATTCTAGTACATACCTGTGTATTTACCGATCTTTTCATAGTCATCTTCCTTGAAATGTTTGTGACACACTCTCGCCCCACTTTTAGGCTCAAACTTTACTCGTCTTATCGCTTTGAGCCACAATTTTTTAAGTTTCCCATCTCGAGGAAACTGGTGTCCTCCAGTTTCTTTGCATTTTGGCACACAACATCTAGGCATTTCTTCAATAATGATCTCAAACTATGAAATCAATTTTTATTGCATACAAAAACTGCTTTGTTATTGGTCCTTGCGGTACTAGCGCCACTTTGACAGTTGTCGACCCCATTGAGTTTGTTTTTATTTTAAACTAACCAAATATGAATAATTTTTAGGTTATGATATGTGTCAAGTGAATGTTAAACTTGCTTACAAAATAACCTCACTACTATGACCGTGGCCTTAGATTCGTCTAAGTTAAATCGAAAATGTTCGAACAATCAGAAGCCAGTATTTCCAGCCAATGAAAGACGTCCCACAATTCCAGGGCCGGGCATTCCGGGGTCGAACAGGCAGTGCACGGCCTCGGAAAGCCCGGACCAATAATATGCGGCTTGGAATGTCCGGCCCCGGAATTGGCGTCCCAAATCCCACGATTCCGGGGTCGGGCATTCCGGGGCATTCCTGGGCCGTGCATTCCTGTCCCCCATATTGTGCAACATAGGCTTGACATTAGGCATGTGAACTGTTATGCCATGCAACAGACATTGAAACCGCTGTTTCCACACACCATAATAAAAAATAAAAATATTACTTGTAAAATAAGTTATTTCAATAATTTTTACACCTGTTAACAGAAATGCCTATCAATAAACGCTCGTAGGAGAGCGTTATTCGCTGCTCTTCCTATGGCCACATTAACTTGAGATTCAGCATCAGGAAATGCAGCATCATCTACATCATAATCTGAAAATATAAAACATTTCTATTAAGCATTAGTATGACCTTTAATCATGTGTATTTATAGCTTGACATCGCAAGTCACCTGAAAAAAGTTAAACTATGAGCACATATACCTACATATATAAAATTGCATATCCTAAAGGTTGGATGTTCCTGCACATTCAATGAATAATATCCTTTTCTGTTTATGTAATACTGGGCGGCATCACCACCATATTTTTTATTCTTATGTGAGTACAGTCGATGCAGCCCAACACAGATGGGAAATTACTTATCTCTAAAAATTCCCTAATAAGCCTCTGCTGTTCAGCTAGGGACTGTGGCATTTTGATGTAAGTGCCAGAGTGACGAGCAAGGGCACGAGCTACTCTGGCACAAATGCGACTCACTGTTGGTTGAGACAACCAATGTAGATCTTCCCCGTCATCTTGAACCTATAACAATAAATTTAAAAATAATTACATTTATGAAAGGGGACACAGATGAGTAGGTACATAGGTTAAGGATTTCAAAGGGAAGTGAAGTTTACTTACTTCACGACAACCCAACATCTTATGGCGGTTAAAAAAAAGACTTGCAACTCTGGTGAAGTGCCACAGCCTCTTGAGTTTAGTTGCAAATCCTGTTTGACGAGGTCAATTATAAAGGTTGCTGTATGTTTATTGAAGCGGTATCGCCCTTTGAATTCCACGTCCGGCAAAGAAAAGGGGTCATATCTCTCGCGGAACAGCATCCGACGCCGACCGCCTTCTACAAGTTCAATGGCGACTATAGCTTGTAAAGCTTGCATGGTTTATCTTATTTACGAACAACACAAACTCACTTTTTCACAAGAAACGTTCTCATGAAAATATCCTATTTTTTGGCGGTCTGAAATACAAAAAGTCAAGTTCAACCAACCTGCCAAGCTTACAATCAGCTGTTCGTAAAGTCGGCCTTTGTAGTGTCTATTAGAGGTTTAAAGTAGGGTTCGACCATCTTATAACTTATGAAGTTTTTATTGAAGGTTTAAATAACGTTTTAGTGATTTTAGTGATCGTTTATGAATAATGATTTTCATGATCATCCTTATAACAAGCTTATAAACCTCTCATAATTTTTTATGAATAAGACTGATAGTGTATAGCAACAATTGTACTGATAAATAATATTGAAAATGAGTACAAGAATTAAAATACAACATGGTGAAGTCCTCTTAAGCGATGGATACCAATACCATAAACATAAAAAAATATTTAAACCAAACTACTTTATGGTTTTGTAGCCAACGCCGAAAACTTATATGTACGGGGTCGGTGACTGTTATATTAAGACTAGTATGTAGTGGTTCGCTCCGAACGTGAACTCACGAGCGATTCGGTAGGATTCTGTAGCGAAGATAACTAGGAAGTATACTTATACTTCCTAGTTATCTTCGCATAACTAGGAAGGCTTCGCGAGCCAATATACTTATATTGGCTCGCTCGTTCAATAAAATATTTAGCTATGTTATTATGTTTCGTCGATTTTTTCAGGATGATCAAATCATAAAACATGTCGACCATACCGAGGAGTATAAGCAAATCACGCCAAATATGACTTAGCGATATCGATAGATGGAGGATGATTACTTCAGTGGATTCAATGCCTGATATTTGCAAAAAAAAATGTAAATGCTCTTTATGATAAAGGCATTCACTTAGTCTCTGAAGTACCTACTTTTGGAAAAGTTAAGTGCAGCTTATATTCAGCAAGAAAACACAAACTGCAAATGGACAAAACTGTTTTTACGAAGCCAAGCGATGTTCAAGTTCCTGCACCATTTAACAATTTCAAAGTGGCTGATTATGACTAAGAGGATACCAGAATATTGGTGTTCTGTTCTGATAAAGCGAAACAGTTATTAGGAGAAGTGAAGGAATATTTCTGTGACGGCACGTTCAAAAGTGAACTCAAACCATTTTACCAGTTATTTATTATTTACGGTGATTTGGGAAGTTCATCGCACAAAACTAATGTTGTTCCACTTGAATTTGTCTTAATGAGTGACAAAAAAGAAAGCACGAATTTCCCGAATGGAAGCCGGACTAGACTTCGAAATAGCAACTTCAAATGCTCTTAGAATTATTTTCCCGAATATCGAGATAAAAAATGCTAACTACCATTTTACAAATAGTTTGTGGCGAAAAGCTAAATTTATAGGCATAAAGACAAAGCTTTATCGACGTATTGTAGGGTTGTGCACCTCTCTTCCACTGTTGCCTGAGAGCCAAATAAAAGAGGGTTGGGGTTGTATACAATTGCAATGTGCCGATCTGAATAACAACAAAATTAACGCATTTATGTCGTACATGAAGAGCACTTGGCTAAAAAGTGATGCATGCAGCAAATTTCAGCCAAAACGATAGAAAGCAAACAGAAAAAAAAAGACGATATTATTTTGAATGCACAGATGCAGCTACTTTATAACCAAATAATTGTAGGCCATTTTTTGGAAATTTTGCGTTAAAGTCGACATTTCTTAAAATAAATTATATTTTTATTCTTAAAATGTATAGTCATTATTTCCCGACACTAGCAGTGTGACCAAGAGTCATGTGTTTTTATCATTTACTGTTGGTCACACCACGCAGGGTAACCACGAGTAAAAAAAAAACCTCGTGGTCACCCTGGGGTGACAAAACGGGGTAACCACGAATCCGACGGGTTGATTTTATGTACAGTCGGAAACCTATAAACCTGAACCACCGCAACACACATAATGGTCACCACAAACAAATCCAACATGTACGATAACCTTTCAATTTTGCATCAGTATTGTGGATTAGTATGGCATTCTGCATGTTTGTTACAAAATACTTATTTCTTGTGTTCATACACTGACAACCGGTTTAGCGCAGCGGGTAGTGACCTTGCTTACGAAGCTGACGCTCCTGAGTTTGAATCCCAGCAAGCGCAAATATACGACCTTCAAGCTGTAATCCTCACCGATGAAACCTTCATGAAAATGAAATTTGACACTGCCAAAAAATAGTCCAGAAATAGTCCTAAATAGTCCACAAAGAAAGAAAATTAGTCCTCTTATAGTTCCGAAGCTATAGCTATAGGTTGGTGAGGATTACAGCTTGACGTCAAGCTGTAATCCTCATCTCTCGTGCAAGCAAACGGAAGGGCCTATCGACTTGGTTTGGGGTTCAAAAATTAGTCCAGAAATAGTCCACACGGCATGCAAAATTTCAGAAATAGTCCTTCAACGATTCCAGAGTTATTAAGAAATCTTGGTGAGGATTGCAGCTTGAACATTTGATATCATCAAATATCTTCGGAACGCCTACGACTTTCAGTTTGAAATCTGAGCCAAAAAATAGTCCAGAAATAGTCCACCGAAACAATAATGATTTCCACCTGGTTAACTTTGAAGAAGTGCATTAAAAATACAATGTTTTATTTTCCATACATTCAATACATGTACAGTCGTGTACAAAATAATAATGGGTTAACCCTAATAAACCGGTTTATATCGGTTAATTCAATCAAAGGGCCTGTTTTTAATCTCTGTAAACTAACGGTATTGTAATATTGTAGGAAAGTAAGCGCATAGCTCTGTCCTTCACGTTCACGACACTTAACTTTTATGTTCTCCCATTAAGCAGGACTTTCACCAGAGTTTTGATAACCGCTAAATACAGTTTAACCCTTCCGCTCGCCACGCCTTGTTGTGATAGTTGGTTTTCGCGTCACGAGCTGTCAGGGCGGCGCACGGAAATTATGCGCCGCTGTGTCGTAAATGTAGGATTGCTACTATTGTAATAGGTCTAAAGCTTTGAAATAAAAAGACAATATATGTTCATTGACTGTTTTATTCGATAGTATGATTCTAAACCCCATCCCATTATGCCTCATATATGTATACGCTGTCTAAAGTACAGATGTGAGGAAAAATATATGTTTCATGACACTATATGATTTTTGTTTCTATAACTGAGGATAATTATGTATCAAAATTATGACTGTTATTATCCTAAATATATACCTTATCAATCCATTAATTCTTTTACCATGCCTCCCATACATCATCACTATCAAAAACGAAGTCAAAGTTTTTGTGCAAAATGCGAGATTGCAGGCCGCGACTATTTGCATGCAGGATTTCAATAATCGATATTTTTGTAATCGTGAACCGTTTTGAAATAAACACTAGTCCTAGTTTTAGCCAGTACTCTTATTATATCGTAACAAACCTTTCTTATTCATTTATTCCTTGAAATCTGAAAGAAAAACACGCAAACATACCACCATACTACTACCTGGGTTGTGTCCAAAAATTATAGTATATTGAGGTTTTCATTGAAATAAAAGACGTAAATTCATAGTAAACCCTTTATTTTGTCCTTATGGAATGTTTATTAGTAGATACAAGCAATAAACAGAAGAAAACCCCATGAAAAGTTTTTGTATGAGAATTTCTAGATACTAGTGCTGTACCCTACACCCACCTGTTGATGATAGAATCGTGAAGCACGAATACTTCGTAAGACAATATATAGTAATAGATGTGTATACTTTTTCATTTGATAATTTTATAATTTTGATAGATATTATGTAGATAGTTAAAAAAGCATCAATAAAAAAATACAATACTAAAATAAAAATTCAAATAAATTGTTTTGAGTTTGAAGCGACATTGGGAACAACATTCTCAACAAACAAAATTTCCTTTTATCGATGCTTTCTTATTTATCGGTAAGAAAGCAGTTGCTTTACACATTATAAAAATAGGAAACAAAATAAAAATCTTAAAATTGTATATTTCACAATATATATAATACCACAAGCCAAATATAATTTGTTAGGTAAGTTTCCGTACATTCATCAACAATTGCCATTGTTCAGAAAAAATAAGTGTAGAAAATATTGTAAAAATCAAAAATTGTTTATTTCACGGTATATGAAAAGTAAAAATACCACAAGCCAAACATAATTTGTTAGATAGGTTTAGGTACTTTCATCAACAAATGCCGTTATTCAGAAAATATAAGTGCAGTAAATGTATGTATATTGAGAAAGAAGAAAAGTGCTGTAAACGTAAGTACATAAAGTATCTTACATAAAATATCTTAAGCACAGAAAAAAACACACTCAAAGCAAAAAATTTAAGTTTTTGTTAGAAATTGACAGAATACCGTTATATAAATTTTCATGCTATAAATAACCACAAGCCAAACATAAATACAATTGGTTAGGTACTAAATAAATGATAAAAATAAAAGTGCAGTCAATGTAAGTTCTAGCTATATAAAACAACTGTCACACTATCTGAAAGCAGAAAATTACAAATAATAAAGGTTTTGTTAGATATTTACAAAACAACCGAAACATAATAATGCTATGATAAAAAACAAACAAAAATACAGTTTGTTAGACACAAAACCAAATGCTTTTATTCGGAAAGAAGAAAATTGCAGTAGCTATTTTAGTTAGATAAAACATCTCAATCATGCGGATCACATTCAACAACACAAACATTGAGTGCAGGAGGAGGCTGCTGTAAGTAGAAAGCTTTTATTCGGATAGGAGAAATGAACAGTAAACGTTTTTTATTGTTAGATAAAACACTTATTCATGCAGATCACATTCAAGAACAAAAACACATACAAATACACTAGGTGCTGTTAGCAGACCAATGCTGTAGGTTAGTTAGGACGCTAAACAATGCAGAAACGAACACATATATGGGCTAATCATACTAAAGACCTCCACTTGCAATCCTCTTAGATACATTTTTTACTTCCTCGACATTCATAAATCTCATCATACCACAGACATACTCTTTCATTCACCTTTCAGTGGATGTGTGACAAGGTAACGGATATATGCATTACGTTGACGTCGAAAGTAGGAAACGTCGTGAGGGAACCTCCTTATGGGAGCTATTAGCTGGGCTAATGATTCTTTATTGTACATTAAAGTAGCGTCGATGGGCAAGCGCCCTGTTCCAATATAGCAATACCAGACGAAAGCAGACGGACGGATAAAAAGATGACCACTGAGCTACATGTACTGAGCTATTTCTTTATTGGACATAAGCACACGAACCACAAACAGCGACATCACAAACATGTAAACATCCATGACCTGAGTTTTTCCTGCCCAGACATCTCGCTTGGAAAGCTCAGCGATATCACAAACATGTAAACATCCATGACCTGGGTTTTTTCCTGCCTCAGCGCAAATGTTCCGGATGCGGCTCGGCAACCGTGTGGTATAGCCCAAAGCATGGCACCGCGCACAAGGGTACCGCGCAGTTTGGACACTCAAAGGTCGTCACTCTGCGTCGGTTACATGCTTTGCACCAAACGCATTGCCCCCGGCCAAGATTAGATGCATGTTTAATTGACGCCACCTGCTCGGCTGTCAACCTGTCTATTATCTTGCCCGGGAAGTGCCGCTCCGTAAGGCGCGCCTCGAGTGACGGTGGCTCACGAGTCTTCTGTGGGTGCCGTTGCCTCTGTGCAGGAGCGTTGCCGGTATGCCTATCTAGAATAGCCTGGACCAAGGCCAAACGAAAGGTCAGGGAGTCCACGTTGGTCTTGATACTCTTCTCCACCAGTATCCGAGCATTCTGGATGGACACGTTGAGGAAGCGTTTAAACAATTTCTTATTCCACTTTTTGCACTGCTTCCTCTCAACCAGATAGGGCTTCAACATTTGGTCCATCATGTCGACTCCACCCATACCATGGTTGTAGTCCGCAACGAGCTGCAATTTGTATTGGGTGGAGCGACCTGGTTTTGCCACCGTCTGCATTTGAGCCGTGTTGTGATAAGTGGACAAAAGGTGTAATCGCTTGCGATCCATCAACGCCACGTTTGCGACGTCGCCAGACTGGCGCGCAACAAATTCACCCTCATTAAGCAACGCCCTCTGGATGACTGCCAGCACGTTCTTGCGATTCGCACGCAATGTACCAACACAAACAGTGCGTCTCCTTTTCAAGTACCGTGCCAATAGGGGTGAATTAAACCAATTGTCCATATACAAAACATGGCCAAAACCTAGGCGGGACCTAACCAGTCTGAGGACGGTGGATACGCTATTCGGCAATGGGGAAGAGGTAGTCCGTTTCCCAATGTAAACAAAAAATGAGTACATGTACCCAGTTGCTGATTCGCACAAACTGTACGTCCGCGCTGACTTCGTCTTAATGTACTGCATAAAGGACACAGGACCTTTCCAAAGTGTCAGAGATTCGTCAATACATATATCCTGCTCCGGCTCATACAGTTCTTGGAATCGCGCCTCCAAATGATCCAAAACCGGTCCCATCGGGTAGAGAGGATTAGTCGGATCATTTGAAGCACGCGACCCGTCGGCGAGGTGGAATGCACGGTTGACAGCCCAGTATCGATTCTCCGTGAATAGACATCGGAAAACCTCCGTGCGCAAGATCTTCATTTTGCTAAAGCAAGCCTTGATGCTAGGCATCTTAACAATGCCTAGCATCATCCAAAATGCGAACAAGCACCAAATTTCGTCGCTATTGGTGGGAACCCAAGCGCGACGAAATCTATCACTTTGTATGCCTTCGGCATACTTGTTCGTCTCCGTGACTATATGGGAGACGATATCGTCATCCCAATAGGCACGGAGAGCATCGTACCCATTAGCAAAATGTCGTGTTGGGCCCGGAGGTCTCCGAGGCTCATACTCCTCTTTGGTGCCCTGCCACCCATCCATAGGGGACCACGCAAACCCCTCGCCGTCGTGAAATGCCTCCCCATCTTCATCGACTTCGAGGTCCCGGTTAGCGCGGATCACCCTCTCTCTTCCTTCCCTATCATCTCTTACGCTCTCAAGCCTAGCATATTCAGCCTGGTCAGACGCAGGTAGGTCAAAACTCAAACTCAAAAGTACTTTATTACTGTAGATATTTACATATGCTTAGCAAACGTCATTTTTTGCCTCTTCTCTACATTGGACCACTGTGGGAGAAGAAGGGCGTAGAAACTCCCACAGATTTATTTTTAGATCTCTTTTAAAAATAGGTTGTGCTTAACTAATACAATTATGATTTATTTTTATTTAATAAGCTGGAATAAATAATTACAAAATTATTAACAGCAAGGTCTGTGTTGAGCCAAATTAACCCCATACAGTCCTGTCATTTAAGTAATCTTGAACATTGTAATATCCCTTTTCCCATTGTAATATCCCTTCCGGTCCTCGTCCCGTGGAAAAACTTCCACCAACCTTTCTCCACGGGACCACACCAACCAGCGCCGTTGACCCTGACTCAGACCTGGTCCGCGCCCACGCCCACGCCCGCGCCCACGCCCACGCCCGCGCCCGCGTCCGCGCCCGCGTCCGCGACTGTTGCCGCCTCCGTCTCGGCCCCAATCGACGGAGACGCCGCTGGGACCCGGAGAGGATCTGTAAACAATAATAAACAAACAGCTGTAATAATAAATAAAAAGGGTCAATATGGGCAGAGCATGATGATGATGAACTGACACGCAAAATGAAGTATTGAATAACTGACTAAAAGTGGGCACAATTGTGCC
Source organism: Argyresthia goedartella (assembly GCA_949825045.1). Taxonomy (NCBI): domain Eukaryota; kingdom Metazoa; phylum Arthropoda; class Insecta; order Lepidoptera; family Argyresthiidae; genus Argyresthia; species Argyresthia goedartella. Next base: position 9,743,753 of record OX463811.1, on the reverse strand, counting down.
TCTGCCACCCCGTATGAGAAAAGGCGTGATGCTATGTTGTTTTTACCTACATATTCTATACTAAAAACCAAAAATGTTCTAATTATTCTATTCTATCATCTACATTTATACTAAATATAAATATATAGTATAAATGTAGATGTAATGAAATAAACAATAAAATAATAAATATATATTACCGCTCGACGTTGGAGGCCACCTTTAGCTGGCCGTTGGGGGCCAGCTCCAGCTCCAGAACATCATTACAAACCATGAGCTCTTCGACCTGTAAAAATAAAAAAGCTCAGCATGGGCAATAGTCATTACCAGCATACCTTATACGTACGTAATGATTACTGCAAGTTGTCATACCTCCAAGTGAGCGGCGAGCGGTATCTGGGTCCCATCGTCGGCCTCCTGATAGACATCCTGCTCCTGAAATAGGTTAGTTGAAATGTTATTCACGATTTAGGTAGGTAGCTCGGGAGTTAGCTTTTGTATAAGTCAACACAAGTGGGAAATTATTTGCAATATTTTTGCCTTTTGCCTTTTCCCAGCAGTGGGACACCGTAACTGGCTAAATAAAAATAATAATATTTTTTTAATAAATATTTGTTTTTTGTTATAAATAAGTTTTTAGAAAAAAAAATGTTGGATAAAATACACACACAAGTATAGTAATAAAAACCAAAGTATAAACTGATATACGTACGTCGGTATCATAGTAGACGTATTCTGCCTCAGAAGCCGAGGACTCGGAATCCTCATCCCTCAGTATGTCTTCGAACTCCTGAGGCATGTCCTCACCTGCACCTGCATGCCAAGTCATCTGAAAATATAAACTCCTATGAATAAATCCATATACAAGTATCGACAAATTCATCGACTAGATCACGGGCGTAGTCGTACACCTCTAGTCTGCAATTTCAAAATGGCGTTCACTTCAAACTTTGAACATCGCCTTCACATCATTTTGGTTGCTTTATACAAAATTATGACTCCCTACGCTAGAAATATGCCCGAAACACATATTTCCATAGTTTTTAGACCAATAATAAGTTTCCATCGTGTTCAGGCTTCTCGGCACCTAATGACCTCGCAGGGGCCCATCAGCTACGAGGTAGCGTAGCGATCAGATGCCAAGAAGTGTGAACGTCGGCGATTCACCGAGCTATTAATTATGGAGTCGATCTAACCTGGTCTGTGCTTCGGTCCCGTCAACTTCCTGTCTCTCTGCAAGGCCCGGGTGCACCCTAGGCTCTTCTTGGTAGACAGGTTCTTCAGCCAACCAGGTATGACTGGCAGGCCAGCTTCGACGAGCACAGTGTTCCAACACAGGTTATGTTACGTGGGAAAAACCAATCGGCCACGTAAATGCGAACTTTATCTGGTTCGGGGAACCACAACACACTCAGCTATATAGACAATCCTGACGGGAACCCGAATACATTCCAGATGGCTTGCGATTTAAATTCAATACCCTAATCAATACGCGTTACATTGCGAGGGCTTTCGTCTGTCAGTTGTCAAAAAACTGCTAGGTTGGCAGCAACGTCAAATTCAAAATGGCCGTTCCGAAACCATCGATCGAATATCGATTTGGAATCGAACAATCACCCGCCCGGACAGGCACCCACCTGTCCCCTAATCTACGGGCAGCCGAGACAACGTTGCTACCGCTCGTTTTAAAACCGAGCCTCCTACTAGAACCTCCGCAGACCGGGGGGTCCCGTCCTTGCCAGGGAACAAGTTAACAATGCGCCCCCTGCGCCAACGTAGTGGCGGTAGGTTAGCATCCTTAACCAGAACGAGGTCACCAACACTAGGGGGGCTGGTTTTGTCAGTCCACTTAAGGCGCTGTTGTAAGATATGCAGATACTCGAGCGACCAACGCTTCCAGAAATTCTGAGTAACTGCTGCAACATCTGATACCTTGACAACCGATACAATTTCACTCCCTCGAAGGGGTGCTCGGGCAACGCGTTAAGTGGCTGTCCTATCAAGAAATGGCCTGGGGTCAGAGCCTCCAGGTCATTTGGATCCGAGCTGAGCGGACACAACGGTCGCGAATTGAGAACGGCCTCGATCTTACAAAACAATGTCGCGAGCTCCTCAAAAGTCAGCGCGGTCTGATCTACTATACGCCCCAAGTGCGTCTTAGCTGACTTAAGTACGGCCTCAAAAATCCCACCCCAGTGGGGGCAACTCGGTGGGCTGAAGGTCCACTGTATACCCCGACGGGAGAGGGCCGTTCCAATATCCACTTTATTTACATTCAAAAAGTTGTCTATCTCTCGTAAGTATCGTTCCGCACCGACCTAGTTAGTGCCGTTATCAGAGCGGATCAAAGTTGGAAGTCCCCTTCGAGAAACAAACCTATCCAAACAAGCAATGAAAGCCTCTGTCGAGAGATCAGCAACGAGCTCGAGATGTACCGCCTTGGTGGATTAACAAACAAACACACATGAGCTATACCGGTCCAGCAGAAACCCGGCGTCAGGGTCCTCAGCCTTCTGGGTAACATGCACGGCCGCTCTGGGGCCATGATCCGAAGATACTACTACATGGCTGTGGGGCCAGTCCGATTCTCTCCTGGCAAGCCAGGGTGGTCCCCACCACAAATGGTGTCTAACGAGTTCAGGAGCCCGACATCCCCTGGATGCACAATCAGACGGGTTCAATTCTCCTGGTACATGTCTCCAGGTCAGTGGGACCTCAGACGACACAATCTGGGAGACACGGTTCGCAACAAAAACCTCTAAGTTATGGACCGAAGCCTTCAGCCAGCACAAAACAATCTGGCTGTCCGTCCACGCGTACACCGCATCCTCCAAAACCACTGACCCACGCAACACTGTTAGAGTGTGATTCAAAAGTTTGGTCAAAAGAGCAGCCCCGGACAGTTCCAGTTTTGGAATCGTCATCCTTGTCCGAATAGGCGCTACCTTGCTTTTTGCCAAAACCAAACGCACGTCGACCTCCCCGGTGGAGGTGACGGTTCGCAAATAAACCGCTGCCGCAAACCCTCGTTCAGAGGCATCACAAAACCCGTGAAGGGTTGCCCTGTAATCCCCAGCAGGGACCAATTTCCTCGGCAGCGATACATTATTTATATTGAGGCCCAACCATTTTGCTAAATCATTCGATACAATGCAGCCCTGAGCTCCAGAATCTAATAGGGCGCGAACATATGTTGGGTTGCCCGCCAAATCCCAAATAAGCACAGAGGCGATCGGTAATACCACCGTCTCCGGTTGGGGGGCAACAAATTGTTGGGCCGCAAATTCCTAGCGAGGGCCCCCGGGGCCCCACTGTGCCTGTAACCGATCAGGTATGCAGCTATACCCCAGAGGGTCCCATTGTACAAATGGCCCACGCGCCGGTTCCATTCCCAACCTACGACGCCCCCCGAAGGGGGGTGGGCGTGAATTCAACCGTGGCCGCTCCATGAGCGGGGGGGACATCACATGCGACCGACGAGGACGAGGCGACGAGCGGGGCGACAACTGAGGTGGCGTCCGAACCGCACCCGCATAGCTCGAAGGTGTCCCATGCCACCCGCCCGTTACGGCCTGCTCAACACACCCAATGTGCCGCTGAGTCGGATGCTGAGTCGCAACCGAGAACTCAGGGCCCCCCATGTGATGACCCTGAGTGCGGCCCTGCACCCCTGGGTGGCCGCGTGCTTGTGGCCCCATTGCCCGCTGAGTCGGATGCTGAGTCGCAACCGAAAACTCAGGGCCCCCCATGTGATGACCCTGAGTGCGGCCCTGCACCCTAGTACTGCCCTGTGCACGTGGGGACATTGGCCCCTGAGTTGCGCTCCGAGTCGCAAACGAATTCTCAGGGCCCCATGCCGTGTCACCCTGGGTACGGCCCTGTGGTGGCTGTTGGCCGCACTGGTTCATGCACAACAGATTGTTGTGGGCCCCACCACAATATCCGCACATTTTTGTGCGCGTGCAGTCCCTAGCCATGTGTGGCCCGAGGCACAGGAAACACCAGCTCCGCTGCTTGGCCATCCGGCGCCGTCCCTCAACCCTAAGTTCCCCGAACTTATTGCAATTGGCCACAGCATGGCCAATCTGCCTACAACATGGGCAGGTCTCACTATGTGGGGTCAATGCACTCACAGTCCCATACGACTGCCGGTTGGTGCGGTCCTTCCTCGTCGGAGGGCCCCTACTCACAGCGCTCCCGGCAGCTCTCTGTGGCTCCGAAGGATGGGTGACCGTCAACCCCAAATTCTCTGCCCGTCGAGCCTCCTCTTCCAAGAATCCGACCAAGTCGGAGAAGGCGGGCAGGTCCTCGGCCGACCTCCCGTGAGACTGTTCGAAACGAGTCTGCACGTCAGCGGGTAGGCGGGAAAGTACAATGTACAGCAGTAGGTACGACCATTCACCAACCGGAAGTCCAAGATTCTCTAGAGCCTTGGTGACGGACAACAACGGGTTCAAAACCTCCGTCTGTATGGCCCCGACCTTGGTCACAACCGGGATACTAAACAAACGGTTCAGTTGGGCATCGGCCAACCTCCGTTTGTTATGGTAACGTCTGACCAACAATCGTCTGGCCGTTTCATAGTTACCCTCCGTAACTGTCAAATGAGCGACCAGCTCCCTAGGCTCACCCCTCAATGCTGCCACCAGCTGAGCCATCTTGACAGACTTGGTAATGTCCGATCGCATGTGCACCAAACTGTCGAACAGATTGATGAAGCTCATCCATTCACCGGACACTCCGTCAAAAGTAGGCATAGTTATGGCAGGTAACCTGGACCCCGAACCCTGAAGCGGCAGAGGTGCTTCAATGTCACCACCATGGCTGGACTCGCGCTGTCTACGTATGTCCGCAGCCTTCTGCGTGATAGCAGCTGCCATCTCCATACATTGGTCGACATCCCCTAGCAACCGTGACAGCCTGTCAGGTGCGCAACCATCAACTGATTCCGCCTGCGCGGACAATTCGAGCACCCTATTGTAACGTTCCTTAACGTCCATAGACCGCTCCAATACCACATCATGCCTATCTAAACGGTCTATCAGACCGTGTGCGGAGGAAAACCATCTGAGTTCCTTAGAAACACCCTTCTGGATTTCAGATAACGACATGATCGGAACGATACTTACTCACAATTTGCAATAACTCAATTTTATTGGACCCTCCAGTCTATAACCCAAACGAGGGAACCCTAAACCACAACTTAAACAATGCTGTTTTCCTTAAACAATAGGAACCGAGTTTTATATCTATATAAATTCTGTAAATACAATTTAGTTTCCCTTTATCATTATAACACACACAGATAGTCAATATTAGTTCAAGTTATAAATTGCTATAAACTGAAAACAATGTAATAGCCTGCTATCAATAGATGTAACTACCTATGTTAACCAAACATTCATTAGCATTACTAGACCACTAATAGATTGACTAACTGGTACTTCAATGCAAATTTCAATTCACCTACAATGTACCTAGGTTGAGTACCTACTATTCTGAGTCACATCTCAGTACAACTGGTCATTTAGGGAAAACTGTTATATCTGTCTGTCTACTACCAGCAATAGACTTATAGCTTACAATACTACCAATCTATGTGGATACAGGAACAACACCAAGTTAGCTAATAACCGCCTATACCTACAGATTGATAGTCCCAAATCGTGGGTTCCTGGAGCCCTTGACGGCTGCAAATCTCAGGAAACCACGCTCTTGCTACCAAAGTGTTCAGGCTTCTCGGCACCTAATGACCTCGCAGGGGCCCATCAGCTACGAGGTAGCGTAGCGATCAGATGCCAAGAAGTGTGAACGTCGGCGATTCACCGAGCTATTAATTATGGAGTCGATCTAACCTGGTCTGTGCTTCGGTCCCGTCAACTTCCTGTCTCTCTGCAAGGCCCGGATGCACCCTAGGCTCTTCTTGGTAGACAGGTTCTTCAGCCAACCAGGTATGACTGGCAGGCCAGCTTCGACGAGCACAGTGTTCCAACACAGGTTATGTTACGTGGGAAAAACCAATCGGCCACGTAAATGCGAACTTTATCTGGTTCGGGGAACCACAACACACTCAGCTATATAGACAATCCTGAGGGGAACCCGAATACATTCCAGATGGCTTGCGATTTAAATTCAATACCCTAATCAATACGCGTTACATTGCGAGGGCTTTCGTCTGTCAGTTGTCAAAAAACTGCTAGGTTGGCAGCAACGTCAAATTCAAAATGGCCGTTCCGAAACCATCGATCGAATATCGATTTGGAATCGAACACATCGTGTAAACTACATACGCCATTTATTGTCAAATCCAATCAAAACACCAATTATTTACGCAACCTTCACCGACAAACTTTTGTTGGGCAGAGTTTTTCACTTCTTATCTCACTTTCGGCACAAAATAAGATTAATTCACATAGATAAACGTTTACAGAATACGGAAAAATCATTTATCACTCACCTTTTCCAAAATAAAACACACAAAAGATTTAATTTCACACACGCACAATACCAACAATGGCCTCAAAAAAAATCTTGAATGAATACAGTTTTGTGGTCTATTGGCACCTCCGATTTGTGATTGCCAGCTACCAAAAAATAAAGGAACGTTCAGAGAATTTTGATAAAGGCACATTTTCACCTTCCAACCATACCGTCATGCAAAATTCGGAGCTGTAACGGACGGTGTTGTTCCAAGCACTATTTTGTGCTTCCGCGAGTTAGCGGTAAAATCATTTCGAGCACTATTTTGTGCTCCTGCGAGCGAACAAGTTAAATACAACCTTAATAAAACACGGATGGTTAGGGGCAACCTGGCTGACAGGCAATAAGCTTGGCCTGCTTGAGTACATTACTCGCCTTTTGCTTGTTGTGCTTAAGTTGTGGTCAAAAGCCCTTAAAAGACTGAAACATAAATGAGTTTTTTGTTGTACATAAGTGCGTGACAGCGATTTGGATTTTGAACGGGTCTTCGAGCTTCGGTTGTAGCTATGATATATACATATGTTATATATTTATATAGATGAGCTAAGATGTAAACAACGATGGCGGAATTGGTATCGCTAACGCTAGTTTAGTTATTTACTTTAGTATGGTAGCTTAGTTGTTTAGCTTAGCTTAGTATTAGCTTAGTATAATCTTGCTTTATAGCGTGTTACATGTCCGTTCTCATCTGTTTTTCTTTTATAAACCCATTTGCAGGGAATTACTTTGCTTTTGTCTGGCATATCTACAAGTGTCCATGTATTATAATAATGCACCTTTAGGAAGTCGGAGGGCGTTCCAGGGCGGTCGCAAATAGCGGCCCACGACTGCCCTACATCATCAGGCCGTCTCTTCAAATGGGATCGGACATAAAAATGCAGTTCCCTGTGGACACTGGTTCCGACTAATGTCGTTGTTAGCTGCCACAATGCTGAGGATTTCGCATCTGTCAAGTCCGTCACGGAGGCGTCTGATTTCCACGAGATACTGCGAGAGTTTCCAGAGATTACCCATCCCCCCGGTATGCACTTACCATAAAAACTAGGTACTCTCCATCCTATAAGGACCATGCCTGGACCTACAGTTGCCAGCAAACCTCGACGTATCGATCCACTGCGCATGCAAGCAGCTAAAAAAAGAGTTCAAAGACATGTAATATCTTGGCCACTATTAACACACATTGATCTAGCCCCAAACTAGGATTCCCTGTATCTTGGGTACTAGACAACGATACACATACTTACATAGATAAATACTCTTCTGGACACATCTATTGGCCCACCTTGCATTTTAAGTTTCGTTTGGTCCTAGCTAAAAATGTATACTAGGTCGAGCAAAAAGTTTTTATGCAGTTTTGAACCTGGCATTCATAATTTTATTTTAGTCTTTTTGAATTCCGAACACAGAATTTAAAGAAACAAAAGACAATTTGGAGCCTGTTCGTTGATATCAAACAATCGAATACTAAGAAAAATTTGATTTGGAATTGGTTTACTTGGATTTAATTCTTGAAAGTTTGATTTTTATCTTTTGTTTTGCAACAAAACTTACTTGTTTAATATTTATGCTTCGGAAACGCACCGGTTTTTTGTTGCGCGAATCGATCGCGAGTAATCGGCACATCACTAGCGAAAACGGAACTAGCAGCTGTCACTCGTACCGGAACGAGATGTAAAGTTGGAGGTTATCTCTTTAGTCTTGTCTCGTCGGTGAGAACAAACATGTCTGCTCATAGCGTCGGGCTATTGATTGTTTCGGTGTAACAATTCTCTAATTCAGGTGTCGGACCTGGTCGGAGTGTAAATCTACCACATCGTCGGGAAATAAGTAGATTCGCGTCAGCGGTTAAGCGATCCGTGTAGATTGGACAACGTCGTATCGGTAGCGGCGACTCCACGTGACGGCAGGCAGCACGCCGGCGACAGCGTCGGCAGCGACGATACTGGTTCGGTTCCATCTCCTATCCCAAAACTGTCACCTCTCCCGCATTCCTGTCTCGAATCGAGCTACCACGATCTCCTGTCTACGGTGACAAGGTCAGTAAAAATTCATCACTTCTTTTCTCTCACGTGCGGGCAACAGGCACACCCCCTTTGGATTCCACGCCGTTCGGTAGGCGTGGAAATTAAACATTACTTATTCTTGACATTAAGGTGAGGTTCTATCAATAATCTATGGATACTTCGCCTGAAGTCGCCGCCCAAGCTGTAACACTTATTCAGGCCGGACACAGCCAAAGAAATGTGAGTGCTCAACTTAATTTAAGTCGATCTGCGGTCCGAAATGTTTATCGGAGGTACCTAGAGACTGGCGGCTTTGTTCGTCGCCAAGGAAGGCCACGATCTCGGGTCACAACTGAGAGGCAGGATCGGTTCATCGTTACGAGCAGCTTGAGAAATCGTCACCTTACCTCCATTGAGATACAAAACCAACTTCGAGACTTCCACGGAGTAGCTGTGAGCACTCGAACTGTTCGGAGAAGGTTAAAGGGACGCGACATGGTACCACACAAGCCCGCTAATGGCCCCAAACTAACGCGAGCCCACCGCATGGCGCGCCTTCATTTCGCGCGCACTCATTTGAATTGGAATCCGCAGCGTTGGAGCCGTGTCCTCTTTACTGATGAGTGCATAATTACGTTACACGGCAATGATGAAAGGAAGAAGGTCTACCGACGTAAGGGAGAGCGTTTTGCACAATGCTGCTTTGAAGAGAGGGTTGCTTATGGCGGTGGATCATGGACTGTCTGGGGCGGTATATCCGCGAGTAGCAAAACTCAACTTGAAGTTATTACGGGACCACGGCATCCAACATTGAATGCTCAAAGGTACATTCGTGAGTGCTTAGAACCTCACGTTATGCCATACGCGGACTATGTGGGCCCAAATTTCTTTCTTAAGCATGATAATGCAAGAGCCCATACGGCCGGCATCGTCAGGAAATATCTTCGGGATGTGAACATCCCAATTATGGACTGGCCAGTCAAAAGCCCAGACATAAACCCGATTGAGCACATGTGGGACGAGCTCAAAAGACGTGTTAGGGCTCGTCAGCCAGTTGCCGAGATGATGCAAGAGTTGAGAACTGCAATAGAACAGGGATGGGAAATGATCCCCAAAATTTCATAGAGCGGTTGATAAACTCTATGCCTAATCGCATGAGAGCTGTCGTGCGATTGCGAGCTGGCGTGCCCATACGCGTTATTAATTAGACCTTTGTCTTTGATAAAACATGTTTTTTATTCAAAAATAAACCTTTGTCTTTGATAAAACATGTTTTTTATTCAAAATCCACTGCATTCATCAAGGCGCATAAACGACTTGATAGGCGTAGCTTCATGTTGTGTGGTATTCTGAATTCAAATTTAAAACAACACGATCGAAAAAGATGGTAAAATGTATCAGGTTTAAAACTGCATCAATAGTTTTTGTTCGATCTAGCAATAATATTTAGGTAGGGGTCATCGAAACCTAAACTCTAAGGTGGCCCAATAGATGTGTCCAGAAGTGTATTATACTTAGATAGACAAACAACCATGACTAGGGTACAAACATCCGTTCTCATCAAACAAATAATTGCCCCCACTGGGACTCGAACCCGGGACCCTTGGCTTCGTAGGCATGGTTACTGCCGACTCGGCCATTCGGATCGTCAAATTATTCTTTAACAATGATTGATATTCCTCATCCATTGCAGTTTTCCATTCATTAGACTTTTCATCATTAAGAGCTTCTTCATAACTCTTGAGGACCATTGTTTAGCAAACTTATTGTAGACTCACCATTCCTACACATTGATCTACATCCGAGATGTAGGATCTTCGGTGTGTTCTTCAGTACTTTCATATACTTCTGCTCGTCGCGGTCTCAATACTAGATTGAACTCAGGTAAAGAATCTACAGTTTCATCCGGTGAGTATGTTTCATCATTAACATCTTCATATGACAGTGATACATCTGACAAGTCAATATTAATATCATTTTCTCTTTCAGGTTCAACGGGTTCTCCGGCTTCCAGAGATAAGTACACTACTTTTGTACCTGAAAAGGACAAACCAACTCAGTCACAAACTGAGTTGGTTTGTCCTTTTCAGGTTTATTTATTTTATTTTCTTTTTCAGGTACCTTATCATTGTAACTTTCTACTTGTTTTTCTTTCTTAGCTACATTATCAACTTCATTTCTTTGCACTAAAGCTTCTAAGAATGTGTCTATACTTAATATTCCGTTTTTCGTTTTCAGATCAATTAATTTATAGCCCATGGTATAGTCACTGTAACCAACGAAGATCATCTTGTGCCTTGGCTTCTAATTTGGTTCTTTTTTTTTTTTAGGAATACGTACCATAACCTGATGGAATAAAGCAAGGGATTGGTATCTATACGAATTATTTGTTTAGTTTAATTTGTCGGAGCATTAACAAACTTACATGAGACGTAGTACACGAGAGTGATTGTGCCACATGTCAAACATTCATAAGAGGTCGCGTTCAAACAGTTCTTCAACACAGTCTTACTCTAATTATCCTTGGAAGTGAGTGCCAGCTACTAGACTAGACTAGAAACCTAAAAACTAGAAACCTTGATTCAAATAACATAAAATACAAAACGAGCGTTGGATTTTGTTGGGATTAGCTTCGCTCACCACCTTTATTCTTCACCGACCCTGACAATCTTTATTTAGCCAAATAAGTGGCTAAGCCATTCAGTAATTGAGTCGCGCAACTCTGTAGTTTTTCACTCCGGAAATTCCGCTGTTCGTGGTCATTCGCTTATTTAGTTGTTTATTCGGTCGTTTTATTATTTCCCAATCAAAACAAAATATAAGGATACATTGATTTTATTTTAATTCCTAAACAATGCATTTACTATTCTCATAATACAACTTACGATAATAATAATAATACTTACAAGTAAGCTTATACCTATTTAACTATAATTATTATTATAGTTAACTTTGTAAGCGGCTAGAATAAAAGGTACTTCGAAATTCAAGGAAACAAATGTGCTGTGTTGAAATTTATACCCATTATCTGGGACTAAAGGAATCAAATTCCCACCAATTATTGAAGTTTACGAGAGATGAAAGTTAGAGTTACCCTTCGTAAACTTAATTCACCTGAACTGATTGACCTAGGTGCATTAAGTACGCTTTTAGTAAACTTTAATCACCTGGGTGCATTAAATAAACTTTTAATTAAACTGTACCCGCCAAAAACATTTTCATGTAAAATGTTGACAAGAATAAACAAATCTTTTTCGTTTATTTTTACGAAGCGGCGAAACGGCCAAGCCACATATTTTGACTAAGATGTAGAGTTTGAGAAATTAGGGCTTGTAAAGTTAGACCGTGTAGAGTTAGAAGCTTGGCTCTACATGAAATCTGATAACTTTTTGACAGTGCGAGCCATATGATCTTAGAAAGATCTCGTTTTAAGGATTCGTACTTTTGTTTTTTATAGAACTGATGCGTTAGAAAGACTGTTAAATTTTAGGTTTCCGTGCCTTTTTTGTTTGAGTGAGTAAAGTTTACTTTTAATTATCACTCTCTTAAATTTTATGACAAACGGTAACGATGTTTAAAAATTACTAAAAGTATACTTAAGGCACCTAGGTGAATCAGTTCAGCTGAATCAAGTTAACGTTGAGGGTAAAATTAACGACCCGATTCGCCGACGAAATTTAGCTGTATTGTAAGCGAAAATGTGTCTTTTTTAAAATTCCAAACTCCATGCACCAATCACCGCTCGTTTTGCTGTCCATCTCTCTAACTATACTTTGTCAATTAGACTGTAGGATTAATCTGTTGTTCATACGCATACGTCTGGGAGGTAAATCCTACAGATGAATTGGCCGAGTGATACAAAAAAAGCGTTGTTCCAACGACGACAAAGAAAACAATTAATAAATAATAAACTAACGTTGAGATAATCTCCATAGAAATGATAATCATCTTTTTGTTAAATATCTAATTAGTTAACAATTCTATGGGATCAAAACATGATTATGCAATAACGTAGAAAATAACAGAGTTAATATAACAATCAACATTTTCATAGAGAAAATAAAGGACTACAAGAGTTAAAACGAGTGTCTTTTAAACATTAAACAATAAAATCTAAACGCAATCTTAAATTATGGCGTGCGGTCCAAATGCTTCTGTCAGGGCTTTTATTTAATGCGCTAACGGATGAGCCCTGATCCAATATCACTAAGGCTAACTCCATTTGGCTACTTGACAATGTTTTTTTGTTCGTCACAACAAATTGTTGTCAAGTAGTGGTATTTTTTACACATAACCACTCGTCTGTAGGTAGATAAAAAGGCCCGCGATTTTTTAACTTATTATGAAAAATAATAAGTCTTTGTACATGAAAAGTCCTCAACAAAACGTTTTCTGCACGGTACCACAAACCAAAACGTCATCTGTGTATATATGTTTTGGTTTTGTAGATTTTTTCAAAAAGCGCTTAATCGATTTTGATTAAATATTTATGGGACCACCTCTAAAGTCTGATCTACCAATCAAGACAAGAATCATCAAAATCGATTCATCATTGACGGAATAATCGCATAACATACTGAAGAGTTTCGTTGTTATTCAAAGGCCGGTAAATTCAAGACTGATTTTATTAGCAAAATGTGCAACTACCTTACAATACACTACAATTTTCCCTCCTTAAAAATATATATATTTTACATATATTTACCAATATAAAATATAATTACTTAAGTATAATTTTTCTAACTTCACTTCTCCCTCTCACATTTCTGTTTTCTTATTAACCTAATTACACAAAATATTTATATGTTTATTTTCTGTTTTCTTATTGACTTATTTACTAGATTCATGCTTAACTAATACATATCTAACATGACATAAATATTGTTCTACTTTTATGCATATGGATTAGCAAGATATCTCGTTATTCATCTGTGAACTTATTTAGCAGTTGTCGTCGTGGACCAGTATTGACATATTTACCTGAACTAGACGGGCTGTGGGTGATGTCGGCGACGTCACTTACTGGCTCGGCTGCGGCTGGTGCCGGGCTCGCCGCCGGGGTTGGCGGAGAGTTGGGCGCCGACTCCCAGGCTTCCTGTGTCGGGGTCGCCGATTGTTCAGACAAAATTATGCCCTGTCTAGGTGTTGAAATACTTACGTGCTCATTTGGGTCTAGTACTGGTGTAGAATATCTGCTATTTTTCTTCAAGGATATCAGCTGATCCATAAGTTTCTGTTGTTCCCCTTTATTAGTTTGTATTTTATATGTAACCGAACCGGTACGCTCCATCACACGGCCTTCCTCCCATTTAGCCCCTTCTTTGGAATAATTTCTGTACAAAATATTATCACCTGGCTGTACTTGCCTGTCGAAGCCCCGCCCCGCGTTCTCGGTCTGCCTGAGCTGAGCCGCCTCCACGGTGTGTCGCGCACGCTGGCTCGCAGCATGTCCAGCCGCGTGCGCAGCCTGCGCCCGAGCATAGCCACCGCCGGCTCCCGCTGTGTCGTTGAGTGTGCGCTATTTCGATACACCAATAGAAAATTATGTATTGCTTGTTCGACGTTTTCCCCCTCTGTAACTGCTTTTTTAATCACCTTTTTTACCGTTTTAACCCCGTTTTCTGCAGCTCCATTACTGGATGGATGATAAGGCGCAATTAATATATGTTTTACACCATTGCACCCTAGAAAATGTTCAAATTCGGCTGACCTGAAAGGAGGCCCGCCATCCGTCACTGCGTGCTTTGGCAATCCGAAGCGGGAAAACGTCTCTCGCAACTTACCAATTACTAAATTGGCCGACGTGCCTTTATTCATTAAAAATACCTCTATCCACTTAGAGTGTGCATCAAGTATAAGTAAGTAATACTTACCCTGATATTGCAAGAAGTCCAGGTGTATCCTGGTCCAAGGCTCGCTAGGCCATGCGTAGGGGCGGGGCGCGGTGTGCGGGGGCGCGTCAAGCTGCGCGCGGCACGCGAGGCAGCCCTGCGCGCGCGCCTCGATGTCGCCGTCCAGCTGCGGCCACCACACGTAGTTCCGCGCGATCTGTTTCATACGTACCACCCCCACGTGCCCTGCGTGGATCTCGTCTAATATCTGGGACCTCAACGATGCCGGTATGACGACCCTATAGCCCCAGACGATGCAACCATGGTCTATTTGCAAATTTTCACGCCTGTGAAAATATGCTTTTTCTTCATCTTTAACATCGAACGGCCATCCACTCATTATGTAACCGTATACTTTACAAAGTTCCTTGTCACGCTTTACCGCTTTCGCCACATCCTGATGACTCAGAGGAAATTTATCCTCTACAAAATGTAGATATGCGGCGTCGTCACTTTCTGACGCTGTATATCTCTTTTGTAATGGCAACCGTGACAAGGCATCTGCATTTCCATTCTTCTCGGTTGCTACAAAAACAATGTTAAAATCATAAGCTGCTAATCTCACCGCATATCTTTGCAGACGACTCGCCGCGGTCTGAGGGATTCCCTTTTTGGGCCCAAATATGTAGCTCAAAGCTTTGTGGTCGCTGCGAAGCGTGAAGTGTCGACCGAAAAGATGCTGGTGGTGACGCGTTACTCCGAAGACTATCGCCAGCGCCTCCTTGTCGAGCTGACTGTAGCGCTGCTCGGCCTCGCTGAGCGTGCGTGAAGCGCAGCACACCAGGCGCTCCGCCCCCGCGCCCGCCCCGCACTCACCTCGCAGCGGCTGCGACAGCACGGCGCCCAGCCCGTACGAGCTGCTGTCCACCGCCAGCACCAGGGGTAGACTCGGGTCGTAGTGGCCTAGTACTGGATCATTTGCTAGACTCTCTTTTATGCTCCTAAAAGCGACGTCGCACGCATCGCTCCACACCCATTTCACGCCCTTTTTAAGTAAAGCGTATAACGGTTGCAATCTAGTACTTATATTTGGTATAAAACGCGAATAATAGTTTATTAGTCCCAATGCTGCCCTTAATTGCGATACATTTTCAGGAGCAGGCATTTTAGTGATAGCGTCTACCTTGCTTTTATCCGTATGCAAACCGTTTTTGTCTATCCTATAACCTAAGTAACATATCTCGTCTTTGAAAAATTCACACTTTGAATATTTCACGGTTAACCCTGCATCTCTTAATCGAGTAAGAACTGCTCTTAAGTTAGTAACATGTTCTTCTGTATTTATTCCCGTTATACAAATATCATCAATAAATGCGACACATTTAAGTCCCATTAGTGTTTCTGTAATCAATTTTTGAAAGATTTCTGGCAAACACTTTAGTCCGAACGGAGCCCTACGATACACAAAAGTACCTATATGAGTTGTGATCGCTGTTAGCGGCTGAGAATTATCAGTTAAACTTAGCTGTAAAAATGCATTTTTGAGTTCTACCTTTGTGTATTTTTCCCCTCCACTCAGAGCTGCAAAGATCTCTTTTATTCGCGGTAAGGGATAGTGATAATCTTTTATAACTTTATTTAGAGTTACTTTATAATCCCCGCACAACGGAATCGAGCCATCTGGTTTAATGATAGGTACGATTGGAGTGCCATAGTCGGATCGTTCAACTTTGTAAATAATTCCTTCACTCTGTAATCGTTCTAATTCTTGTTCAACTGGTGGTCTCAGCGTGAGTGGTATTGAGCGGGCCTTACAAAATATCGGCGTTGCATCTTTTAAATACAACTGAATTTTGTGCTTGTAATTACCAATTTTATCTGTAAAAACCTCCGGAAACTCATTCTTTAATTTTAATACGGTAGGATTCTGATTATCGTTCATGTGAAACAGATTAATTGACTTCAAATTGAGTTCTCTCAGCCAGCGACGACCGAGAAGTGGCGGCCCTCCGTTTGCGATAACAAACAATGGCAAGGTCACCGCCCCCGAGCCCGCACAGCTGACTTGCACCATAATCCGACCTAATGGTACAATTGGATCACCAGTATAGGATTGAAATTTAACAGTATCCTTTTCCATCGGCAAATTTGTGAAGTAGTTATCATAAAATGCTTTTGATATCGCCGATATTTTGCTACCCGTGTCAATTTCAAACACAATAGGTTTATATGCAACTATTAATTCGCAATAATAAGGACCATCTTTCACATTTTGTACCGAGATACCTTTAATTTTGTAAAGTCCCTCATACCGGTTATCATCAGAATCCGAAGAGTCATCCTCCATGTAGTTTTGATATCTTGACCCGCCCGCACTTTTACCACTTTTACATGCTACCGATAAATGACCTTTCACTTGACACTTGTCACAAATATATGACTTGTACCGGCACTTGTTCGAAGTGTGGTTCTCCTTGCCGCATCGCCAACATGGCTGCCGGGGTTGCTGGCGCGCCGTATCGCTGCCGCCGCGGTGATGGTGCGCGGCGTCGGCGCGCCAGCCGCTGCCGGTGGCGCCCGCGCCCGCGCTGCTCACCCGGTGCACGCCCTCGCCCGCGCCCGCTCCGAGTCCTGACGAGCCGGCCGCCGGCGCCCAGGGCGCGGCCCCGCCGGCCTCCGCAGCCTCCGCCGCGTGCCGCTCGGCCGCCTCCAGCGCCAGCGCTAGCTCCACCGCCTTCTTGTAGTCGAGTGTCGGCTCCGCGAATAGCCGCGACCGCATCTCCTCACTACGTAGTCCCGATACAAATTGATCTCGAATGTTTTCCTCAAACATGTTACCGAAACTGCAATGGGTGGCCAAATGCTTGAGGTTTTGCAGAAAAATTCCGATAGATTCGCCGGTCGCCTGACGTCTTTGTCTAAACACGTGTCTTTCGGCAATCTCGGAACGCTTGGGTTCGAGGTGGTTTTTCACGAGATTCACAAGTTCGGTACATGTTTTATTCTCAGGATGACTGGGGGCACACAAATCACACATGAGAGCGTAAGTCGACGCCCCGACATGCGTTACCAACATGGCCACGCGCAACTCACTTTTCACTTCATTCAACAAAATGAATTGTTCCACGAGTCGCACGTACTCCGACCAGTTCCTGGACCCATCGAGGTCAAACTCGTGCAATTTTCCGTATGGCATTTTCACGTTTTTCGCCTAAATATCACCAATCGTTCGCCACTGAAGAGTTTCGTTGTTATTCAAAGGCCGGTAAATTCAAGACTGATTTTATTAGCAAAATGTGCAACTACCTTACACATACGAAAAAAACAGTTGATTTGAGAACCTACTCCTTTTGAAGCCGGTTGAAAATTATGCAAATTTATTTCTGATATCTACGAGCCTTTTTGTTTAAAAGGTTTTAATGTCTCATGATTTAGATATTTGTTAGTCTACTCCCAGCCTAGCGACCAATGGCACCTAATCTCAAAAGCTCATTGCAGATGGCGCTAGCGTAGTGGGGGGGTTGTCTTTATGTCAAAGCTCATTGCAGATGGCGCTAGCGTAGTGGGGGGTTGTCTATATGTCAAAGCTGATTGCAGATGGCGCTAGCGTAGTGGGGGGGTTGTCTATATGTCAAAGCTCATTGCAGATGGCGCTAGCGTAGTGGGGGGGTTGTCTATATGTCAAAGCTCATTGCAGATGGCGCTAGCGTAGTGGGGGGGTTGTCTATATGTCAAAGCTCATTGCAGATGGCGCTAGCGTAGTGGGGGGTTGTCTATATGTCAAAGTTGTCAAATTATATTTACTTCTTGCAATATGGCGTGCTAACGTCATTTGAGGTTATTTTCCTCCAACAACCACGCCAGCGCCACCTAGTGGGATCTACAAAGGCGACCATAGCTGCTAACAGAATCATTTGACCGCACTAATGAGTATGTTTAACAAATGTAAGCAATACGTATCTATAAATAAAAAAATAAAATTACCCAAATTTACCTACCTCCTTCGATGCTCTCCTCTTTGGAAATACCCTCCCATTCTCAACCTTTTAGACGATATTACCAAAAGTACATTATCCAAAATTTTAAACATTAATCTCGATGAACGAAGCTGGACCCAATCCGCCCTTCCAATCAGACACGGTGGCTTGGGGATCCGGAAAATCTCAGATGTGGCGCTCCCGGCCTTCCTGTCTTCAACCCATAGCTCACATGATCTCTATGGTAAAATTATAAACCCATCACTCGGTGATGTGGAGGTCACGTGTCTGGTCGAGGCCAGGAATGCCTGGACGCAAGCCTGTCCGAGGCAAAATTTTCCAACAAATTTAAAATCTCAACGGCTATGGGACGAGCCGCTATGCATTAAAACCCGCGAAGATCTAGTAAAAACGGCTAGTGGTCCAGCAGTGCGCGCTCGTCTCCTAGCTACCAGGGAGAAGGAGTCAGGACACTGGCTGCGCGCAATCCCATCAACGCACATTGGCACCCTGCTTGACCGTACCACCCTTACCCTCGCCGTTTGCCTGCGACTCGGCGTAAAGACAAACGAAATCCATCGGTGCCGCTGCGGTGCTAGGGTGGACCAACTAGGTCACCACGGCCTCTCCTGCCAACGCAGCGCCGGTCGGTGGTCCCGTCATGCCAATCTTAATGACGTCATCCGTCGGGCCCTTGCCAGCTGTGGCGTGCCAGCAATACTTGAACCCAATGGACTGGCACGCGACGATGGCAAGAGGCCAGACGGAATGACGCTCATTCCCTGGCAGAGCGGGAGGTCGCTAGTATGGGACGCGACCTGCGTAGATACGCTGGCACCGTGTCACCTTTCGGCAACCTCAGCCACAGCCGGCGCTGCGGCGGCAGCAGCAGAGTGTCTCAAAACCCGCAAATACGCCGCTCTCGGCGACGACTATTTGTTTATTCCGTTCGGCTTTGAGACCCTCGGGCCGTGGGGCCCTGACGCTCGAAGAGTCCTCAAAGACATCTCTAAGAGGCTCGTCGAAGCGTCAGGGGACCGCAGAGCTGGCGCCTACCTCGCTCAACGCATCAGTATTGCGATACAGCGAGGTAACAGTGCCAGCGTCTTGGGCACCCTCCCGCCCGGCAGTGAACTCAGGGAAATTTTTAATTTAGTTTAGTGCAGTTATAGTTTAGTTTTAGTTTTATAATATGTAATAGGTAAAAACTGTTTCCAACAGAATAAATAATATATATATATATATATATATATATATATATATATATATATATATATATAATTAAATAAATTGTCAGACAGTCACACAGCGTCACGCCTTTTCCCATAAACAGATGGCAGAGGCACGATTGTGCTCACTTATAGCCAGTTTTTGAATACTCGTTTGTTCGTTGCGTGACAGGGACTAGCCCATCGCTGCAACTATGGAGATATGGAGTATAATACGGTATTCGACTGCCAGTCAAAATAGATACTTTTTAGGAACTGTCAAAACGGTAATTTCGTTCACGAGTTCAATGAAATACTCGTACCATACGTAAAAATACTTCATAGTCAAATGCTGTCTTTTTAACACAAAATTGAGAAATATACAATTCTGATGCTGTCAAACGTTTTTGTTGAAATAGGTTCAGCTTGAAACACGTTTCTAGATGTATTAATCTACATTGTCAAATGCCGCATCTTTAAAGTTTAATTAGAATTACGTAAAATGTGGCAACATTACCATATTTTTAGAGAAAAATCTATGTACTTTTTTATCTATTAGACACAAGAATATGAAACTTTTGTCATACACTTATTACACGTTTGTCTTTTTCGGTTCGGTTTTTCGCTGTTTATATCACACAAAACTCATTAATTAAAGCCGTAGATGTAAATTAAGAACGTGGGTAAAATTGACACATTTTTGGTGACTTTACTTATGCATTGTATTCCGTTATTATTACGTACAAAATAATTCATAAGGTAAAGATGACAAAAAACACGGCCGTTAGTTTTTAAACTGAAAACAGAAAATAAGAAAAGTTAGGTTAAAATGGGCAACACCATCAACAGGTAAAGTTGCCAAAGGATTCATTGTAATTTACATACAAATATGATTTGCCTCATAGGGTTGTCAAAAAACGGGAACACAAACTGTTTTTTTGCAATTTACCTAATTGATATTTCTATGTTTTGAAAAAGGGGAAAATAGGTAATTTTAAAATACAAAACAAAAAAAATACTTTTGTTTCTTTATTGTAAAGTTAAAAATGAATATAAAAATGGCACATTTTCGTACTTCTTAGGTCAGCCTTATTTTTTATACTAAATAGTAGTAGGAACTAGTAAAAACAGTCTTACCTAATAACTTTTTCTGAAAAATTTACTTCAACATAAAATTCAAAATTATAACAAAATGGCCTTAACTAAATTAATCTTAAAAACTATAGGACTCGAAGTTTAAATGGCACGGATTACAAGGGACAAACCCAATTAAAATTTAATCAAAATAAATATTATCTTCCTCTTTCATAAGAACATATTTCTCAGGATATTCTGATATTTGCAATAATGGAACAGATTTTATAATATAATCTTCTGGTAGATAATTATCTTCATCCACTTTTTTAGGCATGACAAACTCAATAACATTCTTCTTGCGTGTTATTTTATAGTACGAAACTGAATATGTTTTTTCGTGTCTATTAACATGCTTGATAATGCCAACGAAATACTTCCATTTTCGTGAATAATATCTCGCTAAGATTGTATCTCCTTCATCCCAGCTAACTCCATCATTCTCAACCTTTTTCTGTACTATATTTATCTGTTTTTTTTCTGATTCATCCTTTTCTTTCTTAGGAAATTCCTTTTTATTTATTTTATTCTTAGTCTTAGTTTCATTTTGTGTGTTTTTCTTTTTTGTATTTTTCTGTTGTCCTGTCTCAAACTCATTTTCTGTTTCTTTTTGTCTCTCTATGGGATTGTTATCTTGTTTTGTGTCCTTTTGTTTTTCTTTCTTAGTTTCATTCTCTATGTAATAATTTTCTGTAATTTCTTTTTCTTTTTTGTACTTTTCTGTTGTTTCGCCTCAAACTCATTTTCTGTTACTTTCTGTCTTTCTATAGGATTGTTATCTTGTTTTGTGTCCTTTTGTTTTTTTTTCTTAGTTTCATTCTCTGGTACTTTCTCTGTGTAATCTTTCCCTGTGATATCCTTTTTCTTTTTTGGGTCTTTTTGTTTTTCTTCCGCAATCTTATTTTCTTTGTTTTCTTGTTTCTCTTGTTTATCCTCCAGGTTTTCTGTCTCATTTTCTGTGTTTTTCTTGTCTCCTTTATCATTTTTTTTTTTTTCTCGATCTGTTTCAATTTTATTCTGCCTTATTTGCTGTTTTGCTCTGTCATTCTTGATTTCCATATATTCTATATTTGATATTTCATCAAATATTCTGCTTTCAATCGTGTCTACTCTTTTTTTTACATCGTGATCACTCTCATCATCTAAATCTTCTAAGTCACTTGTTTCTATTTCACTGTGAACACTATATTCTGAATCTTCTGAGGTGGTTGACCCAATATGCTTGCATCTTTTTGACGGTTTTTTATTATTATTTTTTTTTCTTTTAGAGATCGCTTGCGTCGCTTAATTTGGTTTACTGTTACTTGGTTAAAATTAATTGAATGTTCATCATGGGAAATATCATCTTCGCTTAAATTTCCACAAACATTTACTTGTATAGCAGATATTGTCCCACTGAACTCATCAAGTTTTGTATCAAGTGTTTTTTCTTTGGATTTTATCGGGGTTTTACGTGTTATTCTAGCATCAGGTGTATATCCTTCTTCAGATGTTATCAGGTCTAAGTCTTCTTCAGTTTTTCCTTCTTTTTCCAATCTATTTTTCTTTTGTTCTTTGTTTTCTTGTTTCTCTTGTTTATCCTCCAAGTTTTCTGTCTCATTTTCTGTGTTTTTCTTGTCTTCATTATTATTTTTTTGTTTTTGTAGATCTGTCTCAATTTTATTCTGCTTTATTTGCTGTTTTGCTCTGTCATTCTTGTTTTCCATATATTCTATATTTGATATTTCATCAAATATTCTGCTTTCAATTGTGTCTACATCGTGATCACTCTCATTTGCTATTTCATCAAATATTTTGCTTTCTATTGCGTCTACTCTTTTTTTACATCGTGATCACTCTCATCATCTAAATCTTCTAAGTCACATGTTTCTATTTCACTGTGAACACTATATTCTGAATCTTCTGAGGTGGTTGACTCAATATGCTTGCATATTTTTGCCGGTGTTTTATTTTTTAAGTTTTTTTCTTTTAGAGATCGCTTGCGTCGCTTAATTTGATTTACTGTTGCTTCGTTAAAATTAATTGAATGTTCATCATGGGAAATATCATCTTCGCTTAAATTTCCACAAACATTTACTTGGATAGCGGATAGTTTCCCACTGAACTCATCAAGTTTTGTATCAGGTGGTTTTTCTTTGGATTTTATCTGGGTTTTACGTGTCATTCTAGCATCAGGTGAATATCCTTTTTCAGATGTTATGATGTCTAAGTCTTCTTTAGTTTTTGCTCCTTTTTCTAATCTATTTTTCTTTTGTTTTTTGTTGTCTGTTTCAAATTGATTAAGCTCTGATGTACTGATGGATTTTCCTGGCTGGATATTTAACTTTTTGTTTCTTCCTCTTTTCATTTCATTGGGTCTTCTATTTTCTTTTAAATAATTAAGCAATGTTTGATCCACAGATACAGTTGTCTCATCTGGAAGACATTCGGGATTTTTTTTGTACACCCGTTGAGGATTAAATGGAACGATACCTGTCGCTCTGAATCCACTCACGACATTTTCTTTCTTTTTCATGTTGACTTCATCCATTACCTTTGAAAGCAGAGGTGGAAAATGGGACTTATTAAGCCCAGCTTGCCTCGGATTTTCAATCTTGTAAGTAGTTAAAATTTTTCGCCAAACCTTTTTCAAGGGGCCAAAGAAAGCTACATCTAGCGGTCGAGTCAGATGAGTCGAATTTGGTGGCAGAAGCACAAATCGGATATTATATTTTTCACATAATTCTATGACTTCCGTATTGATGTGGCTGGAAAGGTTATCCCCAATCACGACTTTTGGACCTTCTAGTTTTCGTGCCCATGGCACAATTATGGTGTTAAACCAGTCCAGAAACGTGGTTGAATCGAACCAACCACTTTTGGTTCGATTAAATCGCGCATTTTCAGGTCCTCCTTCGACCCATTGACTCCGCATGGTCTCCGCCTTATAAACAACGTACGGAGGCATCACTGATCCGTTGGCTGTAGCTGCAAACATTACTGATATACAGCCTTTAGAACTGTTCATTACGCGTTCCGGATACTTAGTACCACGACGGCAAATACATTTAGCAGAGCCGGGGTCATCGCTGAAATTCGTCTCATCATAATTCACAATGTGTGTTGGAGGCACGTTTTCCAATACAGACTCAATATTATTGAAAAACTGCTGAAATTCTGACAGTGTTTTTTCTGCTCTAGCCCTTTTGATGTTCTGTATTGCTCTCAGGCTTAGTTTGTTGCGGTAGCGCTCAATAAATTTTTTTACCCACCATTCACCGGGCATTTTATCATGAAAAGTATCGCTCCTATTATTTGTCTTTAAATATTCATGGACCAGAATTCGGAGATCAAGTTGAGTCAGCGGAGCTCCGTAGTCTGAGGCCACAATGAGAACTTTCACAAAGTTCAGTTCTTCTTCTGGCGCCAATTTGAAGGGTGGCCCTGGTTTGTCAGAATGTTTTTTTTTTACTTTTTTTTCAATAGTTCTCCTTGGTATACTAAAGTTTTTTTCGGCCTCGTAAGAAGTCATTCTTTTTGTTTCCACCATCTCAATAGCTAAGGCCATCATCTCGTCGGTGTAATTTTTATAGGGCCTTGCCCCAAGTTTTCTTCTGTCTCGTTTTTTTGGAGGCATTCTGAAACAAAAAGATGCTTACCAGATAAGCACACGTAAGCGTAAAGCATTCACAAAGTCCCCGAGAAGCCCGTGAGGTTAAGAAACAGAATAACAATTAAAATAAAAAACAGATCATGGGAGCATTTTGTCAATTACTTAGTACTAAAAGATTTTAATCATGAAAATAATCGAAGTTATTAATGCACTTTTATGCGTTAGTAGCGCGGGATATTCATATTATACACATACCTATATAAAAACAAAACATTCACACGTATCAAAAAAAGCATGCACACATACATGAAATACTTAATTTATGCCAACCCTAGCTGTAGGTAAAGTTACCACAAAGCAGTCAGTGTCAACTTTACCTAACCTCAAACAAAATTACCTCTACCGATATTTCAATGAAAAAAGAAAATAGTGATTAAACAATATAACATCTGCAATTCCGACCATTTCCTACATATAATATCAAAATTACACTCACCTCTCACAAGTAGTTTAAGCTCTGAAGACACGATTTCACCACGATGGTTGGACGACGCTTTCACAGAAACACACATTGAACAGCCATATTGAAATAATTGTCAGTGTTGCCAGTAAGAAAATTATAAAAAATGTTACCCTCCGCTTTCGAAAAAATACTACTATTTAAATCCCTTTTATTTATTTGCAGTTTTCTAAGGTAGGCAAGTTTAAGTAAAATACCTACAATATGGAAATCTTGCCACGGGTTTGGTAATGTTGCCACATTCTACATAAAAATTGCCGATTTGTAACATTTTGTGGCCTTTTGTCTCTTCGAATTCATTAAGATTACTTGATGGACTGACCTTAAGAAATTAGTTTGACTTTCAGTCAAACGGATTTTAGTCAGACCTTTTACTTAAAATGATTAATATGAAACTAATAATATTACTTTATGCTACTTACTACATTATTTCGGTGTTCGTAATGCATGATCATCAAAATTAATAGATATATTTTATTTCATTTCAACTTAAGTTAAATAATTAATATAAAGAAAATGTCGGCTTATATTTAAATACCTATGTAACAAAATATTTATGTTTACTTTACTAGATGTATCATATTTATATAGGATTTAGTTTATATTATCTATATTTTAATATTACATGACAAGGACTATATTATAGTACATACTATGATACAAAACATACATACCAGTGGAATATTTTTTACCAATAATTAGAAAATCTCATTATTTTAGTCCAAATTTTTATTTCCGCTCAGATAGTAAGGCCCGAAAGACAACGAAATCACTCAACTCGAGAAAACATCTACGAAATGTAAGTTGTCGCGAGATTCATGGCTACTTGACAAAGGTAGTCAACTTAGATACTCCTGATGCACTTTTGAAACACTTGATTTTATGTAAACTTTGTAAATATTGTAATGTGACGTCAATATATTTTACACATTTTTTATTTATAAACAATTCTGTCATCGAAGCGCCTTTTTGTAAACAGTGCTTCAACATCTGACGTGCATTTAGATTTGTTAGACTACCTATTCCAGTTAGTTCAGTTTATATCAACACAAAAAAGGCAAACGTCCCAAATGCGTATGTATTGAATATGTAGCTAGCAACCCTGAGAATAATTTATACCCAACCATGAAAACACTGCGCCACTCCCTCCCGTCGTGTTCGTACAATGCGAAATGCTGGCTCTAACAGGCATAACCGCTCCTTTTCCCCTTATGGGGAGAAAATTTCGATAAAACTTTACTGAACAGACATCTCATCGATAAACATCCTATCTGCAAAATCACAGCTTCATAGATAAAGTCGTTTTTTTATGTCCATACAAAGTTCATCTCCCAGTCCCAACAAAATCAAAGTAAAAATTTCTTTAATAATACTAAGTAAACGTCAGTTTTTAAAATCTTCTCCACATTGGACCACTGTGGGAGAAGGAGGGCGAAGAATCTCCCACACTTGGTTTTGTAGATCTATTTTAAAAATTGGTTGTGTTTAACTAATACAAATATTACAATATTAATTATTAATAACATGCAGGAATATATAAATGAGTGAGTTCTGTGTTAAGTTAGACTAACTCCATGCATCTTGCCCAAGCACATGGTTTCCAGGGTTGCAAACTTGGGTATAATTTACTCTCAGGGGTACCAACAACATATTTTAAAATGCGATGGTCGATAATGTTTTTTTATAAACTGTACTAAATACCAAATTTCTTTTCTATTTTCCGGTAGAGTATGCCTAGCAAGCAAAGCAAAGGAATTCACCAAAAACTTTCACGTCGAAACTCTCGGCACTGCATCCATCTCGTTCTATCACGTGCCGTTCTCCGCCTCCGTCAGCGTTGCATCCTGCTTCCTCGCGGCTACTATTGTGAGGTCGGGGCGAGACCGCATGAGAAGCGTCGGAGATGTCGATGAGCCTGCAATACAATACACGAGGATATTTATATGTATAAGGCTTGCCCTTATTCTCTATCTCCCATCCATTTGAAATGGAAAATTATTGTTATTTTCTTAATTTACGGTGTTTGACAACTTAAACTCATGTTTTATAATAATAATACCTTGGACACTATTTACACACATTGATCTAGGATTCCCTGTATCTTGGGTACTAGACAACGAAACACATACTTATAAAGTTAAACAACCATGACTAGGGTAAAAACATCCGTTCTCATCAAACAAATATTTGCTCCCACCGGGACTCGAACCCGGGACCCCTTGCTTCGTAGGCAGGGTCACTGCCGACTCGGCCATTTGGGACGTCAAACACAACTAGACCAACGTGACAGTTGGATTCGCCCTTTTTACTTTTAATGTCGCTAGCTCCTAGTGTTGTTAAAATCGATTCATTAAAATCGAAGGCATATCGATTCAATTAGAAAAATAGGTAGGTAGGTCGATTGATGTTTGTACTTATTATTTAAATATATTTATAATTTGGTATGTTTCCTTATTTTCTCCTTAAATAGGAGATCATATGGCTATGAATATGTGTCAGCAAAACATGCGTAACTGGACAGTATGGCACAAAATCAATGGCATTTATATAGATGGATAATCTACCCGATAGATAATCAAAAACGGCTTTGAGGGTAGATACCCATTTTACCCACCCCACACTACTTCACTAAGCTATGTGTATGAAAGTCAAAGCCAAAGTCAAATTTCTTAAGTGTATAGTTTAATATCGCCAAAGTAACATGTTTTTATATATTTCACTGTATTTGGAGAGTATAAATTTTAGTCTTGATTTGTTCCTCGCTGTCACTACCAATTTGACTTGGAACAACTTCCCATAGATGATTTCCGTTAATTCTATAAATATCGCCATGGCTACACCATGGATACTTAGATACGCTTAATACTCCACTTATTAACGAATAGTTAGTTAAATATATCAGGATTAAGCAGGCAGCTGAAAGTAAACCATTGTAAATATACGCGGAGTTTGGAAACCTAAAGGCTTCGACATGGTAAACGGTTTAGTTTCTATTATTTCTAGATGGTTAGGTTGCGGCGAAGGGCTAGCCCCGGTCACGCAAAATTGAGTAATGAATATCTGGCCTAATATTGGCACAATTGTGCCTTGCTGTGGGTCTTGCCTTATACAATATATATATATATTGTATTAGGTAAATTCTAGACACCTGTGCCCAGTTACTCAATTTAACTTAAAGTTTGCCTTACACTGTATGTAACCCGTCAAATACTGAGCGGGTTAGACTCTCACTCGTTTATTTTCCCTCACATTAGTTTCCTTGTCGTTGAATGCCTGCATAAAGTGTAACAATACAGCCCGGTGACGGACGGACGGACAGACAGACAGACAGCGGAGGCTTAAGTATTAGGGTCCCGTTTGGGATTGTGCCGGCACGTAGCGCTCGCCACAGATATGCGGAAATATCTATTTCCACGTAATGTTAAGATAAGTTGACGACCGTCACAGATAAGGTATATTTATATTCATCACGCACTATGTCTTATGCACGTCATTAATAACATGTACCAACCTAGTATATAAGCTTAGTATTAACTATAATAAATTAATCTAGTATTTGCGCGCATCCCAAGCCTTTTACTTTACTCCCGAAGATGTCGCTCTCCTTATAATTGCCTCTGGCAAAGGGATCGAGACGCTATAGCTATATTATTCTTATGAATGAGAAAGTTAACTCGGCACCCGCGAGTGATGCGTGATCCCCATTCAATCAAATCAAATTGATTTTTATTGAAATCATCATATTTTACAAATGTGTACTTGAGCAGACCGCTGTCTCGTCCGTACTGGCTCTGGAAGAATGCCAGCGTCACAGATTCGTCTATGACATTGCTGAGTCAGGGCCATTTCATAGTCGCGGTACAGTCACAATACCACATAGTGATCCTTACCATATTTGTTTGTGTAAATTTATTATTCATTGACTGTTTTTTTGAACCGTGTTGTTTTCTTTTTGTAGATTGTTTTTTTATTAAAATTCAAATTTCTTTATCACTGCAGATATTTACGTATTCTTAGCAAACGTAATTTTTTGCCTCTTCTCTACATTGGACCACTGTGGGAGTAGAAGGGCGAAGACACTCTCACAGATTGATTTCTAGATCTCTTTTGAACATTGGTTGTTTTTAACTAATTAATGCATTTATTATAAATAATAAGCAGGAATTAATAATAACAATTAACAGCGAACTCTGTGTTGAGTTAGATTTACCACATACAGTCCCGCCATCTAAGTAATCTTGAACAATATTTTGAGTTATAATTATAATTAGTGTTTGTTTGTGTGTGTACCGAGTTACAATGAATAAGTGATGTTATCTATCTAAACATCTCTATCGCCCGCTCTCGTCCTCGACGCGTCAGTAAGACATTGGCAGACGCTATGACGTCATCATACTTTGGCGGTAGTATGTATGTATGTATGTAATATTAATGGAACTGCAAAATATTCACGTACGCCAGATTTTGGTTGTCTGTGAATTCGGTGGTACCGGTTCGTAGTGTGGGGCTAGAAGCAGTTTTACCTTTAACCTGCGCATGCACTTACAGTTCCATCGCACTAAAGCCCAGAGCCTGTGCCGCGAGGTCCGTGGATTTTTACCCTTTCTTCAGTCACGGGGGGGAGGGGGGGAGAGGGGGGGGGGGGGTCCCCCTACCCCCCCATATAGTTTTTAAAGTGCGGAAATGTATACTTTTTGAGATATGATTTTTTTAAGTTTTGAGGTTAGATTCATCTGATTTGATAGGAAAATGAAGAAAAACACCATATTTTTGACACCAATCTATTCAATTTTATAGACCTATCCTTAGTATTTACACAGGAAGTGACCTAAAACAAACATTTCGGTTTAGTGAAACTAGATGGGGTCGCCTCGCTCCGCTCCGCTTCACTCGGCTCCGGGTCGTTCATAACGTTGTGACCTAACACAACCTATCTTTAGTATTTACACAGAAAGTGACCTAAAACAAACATTTCGGTTTAGTGAAACTAGATGGGGTCGCCACGCTCCGCTCCGCTTCACTCGGCTCCGGGTCGTTCATAACGTTGTGACCTAACACAACCTATTTTTAGTATTTACACAGAAAGTGACCGAAAACAAACATTTCGGTTTAGTGAAACTAGATGGGGTCGCCTCGCTCCTCTATTCAATTTTATAGACATATCTAATTGCGTTCAACAGTTCGTCAAACGCATCTTTTTTTGACCGCAAAAATTGTCGCCTCCACAAGTATCTGTTGGGATTGTTGTAGTTATCTTTGTAGAAAAACCGTTTCACAATTCTCCATTGAGACTCTATTCTTTGCGTGTGTACCCCATCTGGGGCTACAAAGTGATTGCCTTGGTCACTATGGTTTACTTTTTTATGAGTATACCCATGGTCACCCAGACAATCATTCGCCCTCCAAAAATCTGTGTGTATCACACTGCCTTCAGCCACATGTTTCTTTATCAAAGGAACTAGCACTTCGGATGACCTATTGTTGTTGGGGCAAACTTCAAGACGTAAGTCTTCACTCCCGTCTTCGATCATAACCAACACCCAATGGCCATCGATGCGTCTCCCTGAAACAAACAAAACATAATGTTTAACAACCATTTCGATTTAGTGAAACTAGATGGGGTCGCCTCGCTCCGCTCCGCTTCACTCGGCTCCGGGTTGTTCATAACGTTGTGACCTAACACAACCTATCTTTAGTATTTACACAGAAAGTGACCTAAAACAAACATTTCGGTTTAGTGAAGCTACATGGGGTCGCTCCTAAACAACATGCTTATTACTGTGTATTGTGACTAACCTTTATTAAATTTTCTTTTCCCAAACTTGCTTTCGTCTATCTGTACCACCTTGCCTGGGCCACCGATTTTTCCTTTTTTGGCTTGTTTGTGCCTTTGGTATTTGACTACCACTTCCCTACAATAATTATACCAATCTACAATGGGACAGGGATTGCTCTTCCTTTTTTGTGAAATCTTCCACAATGGCTGTCATTGTATCGAATTTTCGAGCAAAACAATACATAAGATAGAACATTGTAGGCATTTCTAGCTTAGCATTTTCGAACCAGGTTCCAATTGTCCTGGAAACGAAGTTCTTATTCTTGCAGTTGCCCTTTTGGCACAACGTGCCAACTGTCTTGTTTTTGTAGTACACCACTTTCATAGGTGTGCAGTGTGTACGGCACAGTCTTGATGTTTCAACCAGGCCTTGCTGTTCAGCAAAGACCACACACTTTTCTCTGGTGTTCAACTTTTCTATCAATTTCCCTATATTCCACATGGCGGCTACTTCAGCAGAGTATAAATTTCGCCGAACAAACGATTCATC
Source organism: Argyresthia goedartella (assembly GCA_949825045.1). Taxonomy (NCBI): domain Eukaryota; kingdom Metazoa; phylum Arthropoda; class Insecta; order Lepidoptera; family Argyresthiidae; genus Argyresthia; species Argyresthia goedartella. The sequence goes on along the minus strand of OX463811.1, from coordinate 9,712,703 downwards.
GTCGTCGGAACTATAATCCGACATTGATGATTGCGCTTCTTCTACTTCCAAACGACGCCGAGTTCCACCACTCGTCGATGGTTGCTCTCCATCTTGCACCTGCCGCCATCGAGAAGCACCGCTCGTCGATGGTTCATCCTCCATTTCAAACAGCAAATCGATGTCCGGGGTAACAGCAGAGGTCAATAGTAATTGCGAACAAGGGTCCAAAATACAAGCAGAGGTCGGTCGGTTGTAGGATACACAAAACAAGTCTAAAGGGATAGCCAAAGTCGTCGTAAATAACAGAAATAACACGGAAAAGTACATTCGCGTAGCTACGAGAGAAACGGAATGAAGATGCATCATTTTTCGACCACAGACGAACATTAATGTCAATACCACAGACAAAACGTCATAATTTTGTCTGTGAATTGTACTATTTTTGTCTGTGAATGGTACTTTTGCGTTTCGTTTCGCCGATTTTCGTAGTAAAATGCGTTTCGTTCACCAATCTTCAATGTGGATTTCCAGAAAAACTATGCATTTCCGCGCAAAAAGAAAAGCACTTTGGTATGAAAAGCGAATGCCAGCTATCCATTAAGCATATCATTTTATTAAAAAAAAACTATATCGGTTTAAAACCCAACCCCCATAGCCCCCTTTGATTATTTTTAAAGTTTTCGATTTTTGTATGAAAAAAATCGTAAAGCGGTTCACAGAATAAATCTACGTACCAAGTTTCAACTGTGTAGTCATAATAGTTTCTGCATAAAGTTGCTGTGACATACGGACGGACGGACGGACGGACAGACAGACTTGACGAAACTATAAGGGTTCCTTGTTTCTCTACGGAACCCTAATAAGAAGCTATTAATAGAATTTGACGACTTTGACAGATAAAGCCCCAACTACACCAGCGACATCTGCAATGAGCTTTTCAAATTAGGTGCCATTAGTACAACGCCCAACTAATACTAACAATTTCCTGAGTCGGCAATACTAGGGACAAAATATCCCCCACCATGTCGCGGCAATGTTGCCCGGTGTCCAGAAACATAACCCGCGGCATTTAACCATAGTGCGACCGCGACATTTATTATTCCCGCGGAATGTTGGGGGACATTTGTCCCCTAGTCTAAAGCTTCGTATTCACTAGGGGACAAAGTCGCTCGACATGTCATTAGCATTCGCGGGGCATCTACGTGCGACTGTCTAGAGTCAAAGTCGCGTGACATTTTGCTCGTCCACACGCCACAGTTGTTGTTGAGATGTCGCCAGAGGAGGTAGTGTTTCTAAGTGCGACTTACATAACTATTCGGAAAAGTATTTCAAAACGAAAAAGAAAAAGAAGGTGGCTCCGGGAATTTTTACTGCAAAGGGAAAAGTCATTAGGATGGTTAGCAGTCTTCGCAGTTCCAAAATTTACAAGAATGTCTAAAACTGATTTCGAAATACTTCTAAGTATGATTGGGTCGCAGCATGTCGCCGCTCTCAGAGCGATGACATGCGACATGTCCCGCGCCAAGTAAATGTGGCCTGCGATGTCGGGCGATGTACCCCGACACGTACAATTCGTGTCGGCCGATAAGGTCGCGGGACAAACGTCACCTAACGTCTATAACTTACTTTTAATGCACCAAAAAGACTACCACGATCGAACTTCAGGTTTTTTTTTAATGATACTGCCAAATCCAATCTAGGCTCAAACGTTCCGTTGCACAGATTATGCAAACTGTACAATGAACTCAGCACAAAACATCGTGAATCTGAACTCGACATATTTGCAAGCCTTAACTGCGTTAAAGCATGTTTGAATAAAATAATTTTAGGCCTCGTTCATAATTCATTAGTTTTAAAAATAAAATAAATTGTATTAATTAAAAAAATATGCATCTACACAAAAGTCTTAACTTTTAAAAGTGTATAATTAACATTAACATTGTCGCATTGCATGCTGTTTTCCTTTTTAATTTAAAGAGCGCATCTCCTCTATATATTTAAGTCTCTATCTTAAGCTAGCAAAGCGTATTTTTTGTAAAGGGTCCATAATACATAAAAAAAACTCAGCCTATAATCTCTCTCTTACCATAACAATCCTCTGCTAAGCAAAAAGTAGCAGCATGGAACGAAATTATATTATCGAGTCAATAGTCATGATCCAATAGATAAAACCCGCACGGTTAGTGAAATTCAAATGTCTTCATTACTATACGTATTTACATATACTTAGCAAACATCATTTTAGTCTCTTCTCTACATTGGACCACTGTGGGTGAAGCAGGGCGAAGTAACTCCCACAGATTAATTGTTAGATCTCTTTTAGTTGTTGAAGCCACCCGACAGATTTTGTAAAATTTATTTCAGACCTTAATGTTATGGCCCTATATATGTCGCAATTGTCGCAGTTAGTTGGTTAAATCAGACACTTAACTAACTCTCTAGTCCGTTAGTTAAATACCGACGTTTAACCAAATAACTAAAATTCCGTCAGACAAGTGAGTGAACGAAACGTTTAAAGAGTTGTCTAAACGTTGGCAACAAGAAATATGCAATATAAATATTTTTTTATGTGTACTTAAGTTTATGTTTTAAATATTTTTGTTGTTCTTAAATGTTCAACCTAACACGAACATCTAAGTAAGCTACCGCAATGTTTTGCCCTGATATAAGCTGTGCAAATCAGCTGTTGTCGTGACGCCATCTTGCCATGCTCATCACACAAATATTTGCCCTTACCGGGATTCGAACCCAGGACCATCAGCTTCTTAAGCTGGGTCACTACTCGCTAGGCTAAACCGGGCGTTAAGTATACAGGGTGACATTTAATCAGCTGACCATAATTTAGGCGATGATAGTAAACATCATTATGAACAACTTTCCCCAAGTTATGTTTCTTGGGGAAAGTTGTAACTTATAATCAGCTGATCGGGTCAATGTACTGACGGAAGATTATTTTTTTTCATTTGTGACCATATGTTTCTTTGGGAAAATTGTTCATATTGATGGGTAGGTACTATCATTCCACAAGATATGGCCGGCTAATTAAATGTCACCGTGTATAGGAGTAGTCGGTATAATGTAATCACTCATTCCCGTCGACATTTCGAGACATGTTTCCGGCGGCGCGGGTACTGCCACTCGCAGTACGCAGGGTTTAATGTGGATATTACAAAGCCTGGTGGAATATGGCTCAATCCCACTCGTATCCGGGCAAACGCCTGTGCACCTTGGCGGGGACAGTGACATTTGCCAAGTATATGTAAATATCTACAGTAAAAAATAATCTCATTTGTGGAGGTCCACACCAAAACGTAACATAACGTTCATAAGTGATTATACAGAAATTGGCAAAGTTTGACCACATCATGGTCATTAGAGCTAGTTCTATTCTACAAGGGGAATTAATAGATTTAGATAAAGATACATCTATTGGGTATATAAAAACTCGGAAATTTTGGTTCTTATAGCCAGGACATTCGTTTTAAAGAAATTTGTGTTACTTTTTGGTGTAACTTTATGGTTTTGACTTTCTTTTTTTGTTTTGACAGGTTGATGGACCAACCGTTCAGAAACTGCATAGAACTTGCCAGCTCACACCGCGTTCCGAATGGAGCTTATAGTATCGAAACTCCCATCAAACTAATCACGCCGAGTCACGCACGCCAATACACAGTCAAACATTTGAAAAGAAATATGTAACGCTTTGGTGCGACTGCAGGGTACAGTATGTACGAGTATGGTGGAAATGTTAAAATTTCAGCTTGCAAAGCTGTTACATTTTGGTGCAATCGACTGATTTCAGGGCGGCGTAACAAGCGATTTGTTGTCGAAATTTTAAATAAGCTTTCGATAGAATCATGGACGAATAAAACTAAAGGACTGACGTCATATAAAATAACGTACCTTGCTAGAAAGCTAAAATCCTGTATTATTTCTAGATGTCGCTGTACCACGCAATAGATGATGGGTGCTTAGGGTGACGGCGTAGTATAATCCATAGTAATATCGACGAAAAATCAGAGATGGCGTAAGCGTAAGCCTCGTTTCTTCTTAGGAAATTAACGCTTATACCGTGTCATCTTTCCTAAATTAAGCGCGCCACCACGATATTACCTATACTAGAAAGAACTTTTGAACTAGTAACTATCTAGCAATATACATTTAAACTAAAATCGAATTACGCTTCAAAGTACTACGGTTGTCTGTCCTCTAGTTTTATTCGTCCATGGTAGAATTCAGTATCTGTGACAGATCGGCATTCATAACTTCTTCTTTTGTAAAAAAGTAAAATGACGGCTTCAAGCTAGCAGCATCCTTTTGTCGATCTCATCATGGGGCAGGAGGAACTTGCATTCTACTCGAAGACAATATTGAGTTTATTGAACTGAAAGAAATTGATAGAATGAATATAGAGTTTATATTTGAAACTTGTGCCATTGAGATACCTAAGTTAGAATTAATTGTTGTTGTTATTTATTGGCCAGATCACACCAGGATGCCTAATATTTTCTTTAATTCCTTAACAAATCTCTTGCAGCACGTAAAGAAGAAATATTTAAGGAAAAATGTTATAATAGGAGGTGATTTTAATATTGATATGCTAGTAAATTCTATGCTAAGATCAAGCTTTATTGATCTAATGAAAAGCTACAACTTTCACCAACATATAAAAGAAGCTACCAGAATAACTCAAACCTCGTCTACTTGTTTAGATTTAATATTTACTAACTTTATTGTAAAAAAAGAAAACATCTCCGTCCATGAATATGGTTTTTCAGATCATAAAGGTACAACAATACAAATACCAAACGATCATAATAACGCTCGAACTACATGGTCAGTAAAAAAAAGAATATTTAATGACCAAAATATAAACAATTTCATCTCAGAACTTAATAAAGTTGACTTTAATAAATTAATCACTAGAGATAAAAACTTAAATGAAAACTATATGTCATTTCAATCAAAATTAACTTACATTCTAAATAAAACTAAACCCCTAAAAAATGTTAAAATAAAACTTAAAAGCAAAAAAACATGGCTAACAAAAGGTATAAAACAATCCTGTAAGAATAAAAGACTACTAAAACTACTTGTTAATAAAATAGATAATAAAATTCTAAATAATGCCTATAAACAATATAAACTATTATTGAAAAAAATAGTAAAAACGTCTAAAAGGATCCAAAACATTAATAAAATCAAAAACTCTGATAACATAATAAAATCGACTTGGCACTTAATAAAGGAGCAAACTAACAAAGTTACAAAAATAGATAGAGTTAACATTAAATTGAATGAACAAAATAAAATAATTGATAACCCGCTGCGTATAGCTAATATTTTCAACGACTTTTTCCTGAATGTTGCAAATTCAGATCCCTCGCTTCCCGCACCAAAAGGAAAAGCTGTAATTGAGCCGTCTGAAAATTCAATGTACTTAAAACCAGTTACCATCCCTTAAGTTATTAAAATAATAAAAGAATTAAAAAACAAAAAAAGTTTCGGTCATGACGAACTGCCCCCATTACTAATAAAAAAATGTGTTGAAACATTGGCCCCTATTCTGTCGTTTCTTATAAATCAGTCTTTTGCAGATGGTACAGTACCAGTCCTCTTAAAACTATCCATAATTAAACCTATTTACAAAAAAGATAACAAAAGTAACTGCACAAACTACAGACCAATTGCTCTTTTACCTACATTCGCAAAAATATTTGAAACTGCCATGGCAAACAGACTGTATTCCTTCTGTGAACAATTTAATATATTTAGTAAGTCCCAATATGGATTTAGAAAAAACCACTCGACATCACTAGCTGTTTATAAATATATTACAGATATTTTAAATATTATAAATAATAAAAAATATGCTATTGGTTTACTTCTCGATATGAGCAAGGCATATGATCGTGTCCTTTATGATATATTATTAAAAAAATTATATGGAATAGGTGTTCGTGGTATTGTGCACCAATGGTTCGACTCTTACTTATCAAACAGATATCAACTTGTAGAAATAGAACATTATGATGGTAAAACTGGTTTGATTAATAAAGTGCGATCTGAAAAAGCACATGTCACTAAGTCAATCCCCCAAGGAAGTGTACTGGGGTGCATTCTCTTTCTACTCTACATTAATGACTTGCCTAAACAAATTAACCATTCATCCAGTCTATTTGCCGACGATATATCAATAGTTATACCTTGCCAAAATGCCACCGACCTCAACGTACTTCTTCAAACTACATTTGATACATTAATTAACTGGTTAAATGAACACAATTTACAAATAAATTATTCCAAAACAAAACTATTACAATTTAAACCACATCAAAAACGTCCCTTAGAAATAAACTACTCATATCTAAGTAATAAAATCGAATGTGCTAAAACTTACCCTTTACTAGGCATTAACATAGATAGCAATATAAACTGGAAAGACCACATTGCAAATATATCAACCAAACTATCAAGATTCACTTACGCGCTGCTCGAATTAAAGAAATACACAGATGTGAAGACTGCTCTCTCAGCATATTATGCCTATGCTCACGCGTGGCTACAATATGGTATAGTGGTATGGGGAAACAGTACCAAGGTACCAAACTTGTTTTTATTACAAAAGAAATGCGTCAGAATAATTGCTAATATAGACAATATGACTAGCTGCAAGCCCTATTTTAAACAATATAAAGTACTTACACTAACTTCTATCTATATGTTAGAAATCAGTTCCCAAAATATTCCCGTCCAAATAATTTAAGACCTAAAAGCTACTTATCCTGTCCCCAGACAAAACTTAAAATGGTACAATGTGGTCCCTTTACCATGGCTACAAAAATATATAATAATTTACCCAAAAATCTCCAGGAAATGGAAGATTTAACAAAATTTAAAAAACTTTTAAAATGTTACCTCGCCGAAAAATGCTACTACGTGCTGCAGGAATTCTTCGAAGATAAAAATTATTAGGAAAATAAATTTAGTCTCTTTAACCTGTGAACAGCTGATCGGGTCAATGTAAAAGTTATGTTTATGTGTAGATAAATTTGTTATACCCTGTCAGGGTGCATGTACCCTACATACATTTTCCACCTGTAGTGTGTATTGTACATGTTATATGCAAATAAATGAATATGAATATGAATATGAATATGAATATGAATATGAAAGGAAAGACTCAATGAGGCCGATTGTTGTTGAGTTTGGCAGCGTCATTATAAAGGAAAGTTTCTTGCAGGCTGTGAAAGATTTTAACAAGAACAAATCAACTCACAATAAATTAAACACTGGCCACTTACACCTCGATGGTCCAAAAAAGGGAGTCTTTGTATCTGAGACCCTAACTCATAAAACGCAAAAGTTGTTTTATATGGCTCGCGAGTTCGCAAAGATAAATAACTACAACTTTTGCTGGACCTCTCGTGGCATGGTCTATCTACGGAAGGCTGAAAACTTGCCATATATTAGAATTGTGAGTGAAAGTGATATTGATAAGCTAAGAAAGGTCAATTGACTAGGTTTATACTGTTGGACCTCTATATTAATAATCTCTCTAGGCACGCTTTTCGATAAAATACTATTTAACGGCATATGCTATTATTTAATCATTGTAAACTCAAGCACCCATACACACACACTTTCTCATTCTTACAATCACACAGAGAAATCAATCATCTTACACAAACACACGTTACTTACACGAAAACAAATATCCTCATCCCTGATACCCGAATCGAAAATGTTAAAAAAGTCCTTACTCTCTGTTTCCCAGCCAAAAATATGGCAAAATCACATTTCTTTCCAAAAAAAGTTTTTTAAAAATATCAATTATTTTCTTATTACGACATATCCAACTCCAGACTCTTTTACGAACTATTTCTTTTAATGGCTTCTAATGACTTACTTGAAGATCTAGATAGATTTATGGAAACCAAATCTATAATGACTAACCCTGAAGACTGTTTAACACATATCCCTATTTCGCAAAACAGCCTGAAAATAATAATATTCGCAAAATATACGCAGTGTCGGATATAATTTAGAGGGATTTTTAGCTCTTTACCACGTACTAAAGGTTGACTGCGATATAATTATTTTAACTGAATGCTGGCTGTCATGTTCTCCTGTGATACCTATCATAGAAGGTTTTGTATCAGTTGCAACAAAACTTTTCAACAACCAAAACGATGGTGTGGTGATTTATTATAGAGACAATTTAAATGTCTCTATAGTTGAACCTACCTTTGTAGAGGGGAACTGTCTTGTTGTTAAACTTAGTCTAGATACAGTGATCGTTGCCATTTATCGATCACCTTCATTTACAAACTTAGACTCATTTCACGAATCGCTAAAAAACGTACTTCAAAGTGTCTCTTCGTATAAGAATCTTGTTCTTACCGGTGACTTAAATATCGATCTGATTCCGGAACATGATAGTCCCCAAGCTGAAACATACTTAAATCTTACTTCATATTATGGACTATTAGAAGGACATTCTTTTGTCACGAGAGATGCGAGTCAAACATGCTTGGACCATGTCCTTTTCAAGTCTAAAAATGAAGCAGTTACTTTGGTGGTAAATTCAACAGTGACTGATCATAAGGCTGTTCTCTTTTGCCTCAATCTGGATCAGAAAAAGATAATATTCACATCTACATATAACAAGCTTAATAATCAGGGTTTCAAAGACGACTTATTACAAACAAATTTTAGCTCTATCTACGCCATAAATGACCCAAATAGTGCCCTAACTATACTAATAGAATGTATTCAGACAGCCATAGACAAAAACACCACGTCGCACAAAGTCCCATCCAGTAAAAGAATATTAAAGCCTTAGTTAACGCCCGGTCTACTTAAATGTTTAAGAAATAGAGACAAACTTCATAAAAAAAAAATCAAATCTAAATAATGACGTATTAAAGGTAACTTATTTGAGATATAGGGGTTTTTGTAATAATTTACTTAAAAAACTTAAAAGAAACTATGAAAAGTCTTTACTAAATAAGGCAGGCAAAAATAATAAAGCACTCTGGCAGGCAATTAAAACTATCACTCATACAAAAAAGACTAGACAACAACCACAGGAGCTCCTGACAATTTCAAATACACCAGAGGAATCAATTGAATCAATAAACAAATATTATACAAATGTTGGAAGGAGGCTGGCTGAAAAAATTAATTATAGCCACGAGAATACTGATCCAATTTCACCACTTATATCGAATAATAAGCTGGATTCATTCACATTTCTAAAAACAGACCTAGAGGAAGTGAACATGCTTATAAATAACCTAAAAACTGATTGTGCAGTTGGCTGGGATAGTGTCTCAAATAAGATATTAAAAGAACACAGACATATATTTGTTCCTATTCTATGCCATATTTTCAATCAATGCCTTGAAGAAGGCATCTTCCCTGATGCACTTAAAAGATCTGTGGTTCTACCCATTTTTAAGGGGGGTGAATCCGACCGTGTCGAGTGCTACAGGCCCATTTCAATCCTCCTCTCCCTTTCAAAGATTCTGGAACGCATAATAAACTCCAGGCTTGTGCGTTATTTGGAAAACAGTAATTTACTGTCCGAAAATCAATTTGGTTTTCGCTCAGGGAAGTCTACCTCTGACGCCATACATGTTGTAACAAACTTAATCGCGGAAGCCTTGGACAAGCGCAAGAGATGTTTGGGAGTTTTCATTGACCTTGCTAAGGCATTCGACATGGTCTCGATTAAACTACTCTTAAACAAACTCCAGAGCATGGGTATCAGGGGGACTCAGCTAGATCTTTTTAAAAGCTACCTGACTAACAGGAGGCAGAGTGTCAGGATAGGTAGAAATGTGAGTTCTACACAACCTGTCGAATGGGGGGTACCACAGGGAAGCATACTTGGCCCAACACTCTTCCTTATATATATTAATGACCTCTGCAGCCTTCCTCTCCCCTACGGTAAGATTGTGTCTTATGCTGACGATACTGTGTTACTATTTACTGGTAATGACTGGGGTGAAACGTTTGAGAGTGCATAGAAAGGTTTTGACAAAGTCTCAAAGTGGCTACAGCAAAACATTTTGACACTTAATGCCGAAAAAACTAAGTACCTAACTTTCTCAATAATAAATTCTACCCAGCCATCGCAAAACTTGACCCTTAAGGCCCATATGTGTAGTAACATAACCAGCTGCTCCTGTAGAAATCTAGAGAGAACACAGTATATTAAATACCTTGGAGTAATAGTTGATCAAAATCTCAACTTCAAAAAACACGTTCAAATTCTCAGTTCCAAAATTCGTAAACTAATATATATTTTTAAAGGGTTAAGACATGTTGCCGAACCTACCCTTCTCAAAAACATCTACTATGCCCTGTGTGAATCTCTTCTGAGATACTGCATCTCATGTTGGGGGGGTACACATAAAACAACTATTCTCAAACTCGAACGTGCCCAAAGATCCATTTTAAAAGTATGCACCTTCAAACCAATCCTTTTCCCTACTGCTGATCTATACAGTTTTTGTGAGGTTTTATCTGTTAGGCAACTTTTTGTTATGAGTATAGTTTTGTTACAACATAAAAGTGTGCCCTTTCTAACTATTTGTAAACGTCGGAAGGACATCGTTTGTGACACCTTTGCAGCGCATACAAGCTTTATGACAAGATTTTATAAATTTCTTGGCCCCTTCATCTATAATAAATTGAACAGACTACTCAATATTTATCATACAAATCATTTTCAATGCAAACAAATAGTTTTCAAATGGCTCCTAACTAAAACGTATGATGAAACTGAAAGTATTTTCTCAATCACGTCGTAACTTAAAACATGAAAAATTGAATGAAATTTAGTATAAAGTTATATATGTACACTAACAAGCACTACCCACTACGCTGAAATACATACATACACTACACACACATACATCTTCTCTATCCACACACACAAACTTTCTCATCATGTTTTTCTGTAATTTCTTATTATTAGTTTTAATTTATATTTTTACCTTTTGCTAGGTTATCTACTTTTGATGTCGACAAGATAAAAAACTTGTTATGTACCGCTATGTTACTCTGCGGGAAGAGCGCTCTACTCATCCTAAAACACAGGGTTCACCCTTCTTTAGGGAGTAGTGACTCACCCATTGTTATGATTATTGTAAAAACTATAACAAGTATTGTACCAATTTTTATGGAATAAAGCATTATTATTATTAAGCATTATTATTATATACACTCTTAAGAGCTGTTTACTAAAAACGCGAACAAAGTTAAAGTTTATTTTAGTAGTTTTATTAGTAGTTTTTGTGGGAGCGCACGGCACCGGCGCTCTTTGTCCAATATCTAGGACATAATTCAGCAAGTTAAAAAAATTAAAAAAACCGACTTCAAGTTCAAGCCCTATTTCTTCCTCCCCGCTCGGGATGCGAGTGAAGTCTGGGTGCATGAAAATACCTCATCAAAACTTTTCCTGCACGGGACCACGAACCAAAACATCATCTGTGTACATTTTTTTGCTGTTGTTGATTTTTTCAAAAAGCGCTCGATAAATTTTGACAAAATTTATATGGGACCACCTCCAAAATATGACCTACCAATGAAAACAAGAACTATCAAAATCGTATTATAAATGACGGAATAATTGCATAACAAACATATCAAAAAAACAGTCGAATTGTGAACCCTCCTATTTGAAGTCGGATGAAAAGTGCAATAGATGGGCGCGTCCCTTGAGGAGCTTCGCCTGCGGCTCGGCTCTCAAACTTACTAGTCCATCCATTGCTCACTTTCCAGCCTCTACAACAATGTACTGTTCTTCCCGGTCGGGATTGGAAACCGGGACATCTCGCATATGGTCTCGCATATCGCTATAAATCAGCTGACACGCAAAACGTTAGGAAAATCAGCGGACACGCAAAACGTTAGGAAAATGAGCTGACAAGCAAAACGTTAGGAAAATGAGCATAATTCTTCAGATGGAGCCTTCGTATAATAATGATAGAACTTCACGTACGGGTCCAGGACCATATTTACACGCCGCCGTTTCCCTGATTTTTCCTTTTCGTCTATTCAACAGGATCCAAAATACCGATAATATCACCTACAAACCCTTTCAGGAAACAAAATAAGAGTTTGTGTTGTCGCTGAACTTAACACATTCATTGCCTATCACTCGGATCCGAGTGCGGCGGCGCCATAGTAACGGTGCCTCATACTCGGATCCGAGCGACCGTCCCGTTCATTTTGTAGTAATTAGTAAAGCGCCGGCGTTTGAGGCGAGCGAGCGTTGTTTCACGCGGCCACTCTGGCAATATAGTCAACTTACGAAAACGAGTATTGGTTTCATTCTTACAGTGCAGTTATGATTTGTATACACGATCGTACGGAAGGTATTTTTGTGCCAAATTGGATCGACACATTTAGTGCCCATCACTCGGTTCCGAGCGAGCGTCCCGTTCATTCTGTAGCAGTAAGTAAAGCGCCGGCGTTTGAGACGCTCCTAAGTTTTTTAATTTGATTTTTGATATTTTATTTAATTGCTACTTTGCTCAGATTTATATTCTAAATGTCTTCCTAACTAAATAATTTTCCAAATGCATATAATTTATTTACTATTTTTTAAAAGATGACAAGTCACAAGACATGTGTCACATGAATGTCTGAACTGAATGTCATGTATGTATACGTTTATGTATAAGTGTATGTCCTATGTATGAATCGTGTGTGTGTGTGTGTCCTATGTGTATGTCCTGTGTGGGTGTGTGTGTGTGTGTGTGTGTGTGTGTGTGTGTCATATTTTACAAGATTTTGGTCAAGGACCTACGTACAATAAGTTAAAAACTAGTTTTGATTAGTTTTCTCATATGATTTTGATCAAGATCTTGGAATTTAATAAAAAAATACGGCTTTGTCAAAATTTTGTGACATATTAGTACTCAAAAATGCACTCGCGGAAAAAATATCTATGATATTAGTGAATGAATCATTGCCATCCCTAGCACACGTATCCGAGTATTCGGCCCAAGGCGTGCTGTGTGCCGATCACTCGGATCCGAAAAAATATTTTTTAAGTTGATATAATAATAATAATAATATACATTCATACATATTTTCAAACATTCATATGAACTTAATCAAAATTGGCCATAAAAATTTTTGGTTTCCGGCTATTATTTTTTATTATTTTTTTGAGCAGTAAATGTGTTAATTTGAAATCTTTTTCTTTTATTTTATTACGTATGTTTAAGCTGCAATAATTATATTACCTACTTTTTCCCTGCCTTCTATGTACCTATATAATAAACCGTCTTATTTATATAACTTTTAATGTATCATAAAGGATCCCATAGGACAGGCCCTGACTAGTTTGGAATCCGCCATTTATTTTCTAGACATTGTATATAATATCTAAACATGTATTCCTTTTTTTTAAATTACTTCCAAGGCAAATAGATTATTATGAACGCAAACTTCAAAATCAACGAACACTTCAATAATATTAAACTGTGAACTACGTAGGTAAGTAACTCCACACGCTCCGATAAAAAAATCACTATGAACGAAGTTTGGCAACGTCTCATTCTTCGAGCGGACGTCAAATGCGGCCTATCATGAAAGTGTTTATTGCGACTGTAGCCCCACTGTAATTTGATGGGGAAAATAGCAGAACTATAGAAATGTACAGTCAAGGCATACTAAGGACTAAATGACGACCGAAAAAAAAAAAAAAAACTTACCATTTCTGTGACGTGCTTCAACAGTAGAAGCGATTTAGACCTATTGCCGATGTGACGTCCGTATACCGGACGCCGAAAGCAGGTGGACGCCACATCGTATGCAAAAAAGGCCATAGTGGTCGCCAAATAGATACCAAGATATATATATATATATCCTATATATATGTATATCCTAACCTCTTTTTAGCTTAATCTTGCCAGTGTCAAGTGTATTTGTAAGATTGAGGATATTGGAAGTTAAGACACATTTATGAAGACTACAAGGTGACATCACATCAGACAAGGCGGTATGGCCTAGCACCGTAGCCGTTTTTCTGAAGGGATAAATAAAACAAAACAAAAAAAGTAAGATCACGTGACCTGATTCGGACCCTGAACCTTCACATGAATGAAACGGCAACAAATATAATGATTGCCAAAATATTTTTTTCCTACCCAAAATGGATAAATGAACACCAAAAGTTGCAAAAAATATCAGGGCAAAATACTGCGGTAGCTTAGGTGAAGGGTAAAGGGGGTGAGCGAAGCGAAGTATTTTTTTTTGTTCTTACATGTAAGAACAACAAAAAATACTTAAAACATAAACTTAAGTACACAAAACATAAAAAGAAGTTTGGTGATCATTTATCCAAACACAATTTGGTGGACATTTATCCATTCTGGCAGTCATTTCGAATTTATTGGTAGTAAAATAGGTGCGTTTTTGGTAATCGTTTAAACATAAGCCGAATGAAACACTTTGTCTACCACTACTCCAGCGCCACCTGGCGGGTGCAAAGGCGGACATGGCCGCCATTGCGAGTAACTCACGCTTATTATTCGCGCCATGCTTCTTGATATAGTCAGCCTTCGGCAAGTCGATGGCGGCGGTGCTCACCGAAAACGACGTGGACGGCGGCGCGCCCTCGTTCGAGTCATCTGCGAAGGCAATCGAGGCGATATTGAATATGAGTATTTATATGAGACACACGATAAATAATACAGGGTGACATTTAATGAGCTGACCATATTTTGGGGAATGACATAAAAATAAAAATACAAAAATAATTATTCCAAAATACTCTTAAACAATCACAAAAAAATATTAAATAATTACAAGATTCATTAAAAATAATAACAAACACTAAGTCATTTACATTTAGGTATTTAAGAGATTATTTTTTGTTTTCTTGTGGCCCCAAACTATGCAAGCTTGTCTTATGGGTGCCAACTTCAACAGTTTAGCAATTAATAAATTACGCAATGGAAAAGGCTATATCAAAAAACTTCTTTTAAATGATATTACTATAAATTATAATTAAAAAACCCTATAGTAAAACCGAAAATTTAACAATACACCATTAGAACAAAAATAATAATAAAGATAGAAAATGCTTATAAATAAATATATATTTATATATATTATTATAAATATATAAGTATAAATAATCAAAATAATCAAACATTATAAATATATCACCATTTTTTGACAGTATTAATATGAACAACTTTCCCCAAGAAACATATGGTCACAAATGAAAAAAAAAAAGTCCCTCAGTACATTGACCCGATCAGCTGATTACATGTTACTATGGGAGACCAAAATATTTTTTTCGTTTCCGACCATATGTTTCTTGGGGAAAGTTGTTCATAATGATTGGTACTATCATTACCCACAATATGGTCAGCTAATTAAATGTCACCCTGTATTTTTCGAAGAAGCAATGTCGTTGGTACCCACAGTGACAAAAATATTTTGTATGGAAGAGCAAATGACGTCTATGAGAATCTGATGTGTTACACTATGATAAGATGTATTTTCTGTCTTTGATGTCAAAAAACCAGTAGGGCCTATATTTTCTTTACTTCGCTTAAATGTTTTAAGAAAATTACACTATTTTATTTTATATTTTCTCACCTTAACTTTTGCGACAAGATTTTTTTCTCACAAATGTACGTATTTTTTTAAAAAGACTCATATACAACAATACACTTAAAAAAAACGGCCAAGTGCGTATCGGACTAGCACACGAAGGATTCCGTACCATCGTAAAAGAAAAAAAACCACTAAATCCTAAATAATAAAACCAACACATAAAGAAAAAATATATGTGAATGGGAATCGAACCCGGTACTTCAAGATTGGCAAACCGACACGATGCCGACTGAGCCATCTCAAAGTTATTAATAGCAGCGAAATTTATGGTGATATTGCATCATGATGCTATGAGGTATTTCGCAGGGGCAGGGATTTAATAATAAACAGTCGCTTGTATAGGGACCCCCTTTTCAAAATTACATGTAGTTCATTATTTGTTGCTGTTGTGGCAACAGAAATGCACATTCTGTGAAAATTTCAGCACTCTACCTATTTTGGTTGATCCGATAGAGCCAGTTGACGGACGGACGCACGGACAGACAGACGGACAGCGGAGGCTTAGTAATAGGGTCCCGTTTGGCCCACTTCGGGTACGGAACCCTAAAAACGCAGGTTCCTAACCGCAGTACTCAAGGACGTCCGCTATTTCAGCTAAACTTGGTCCATAGCAAATTGCTTTTTCGTCAGAGCCTGCTCAACTTTTAACCGTCTCTTCGATCCGGGCATCGATAATGATCACGACATTGATATTTTCAATAGCAGTGTTCAATGATTGAGCAAAATTATCATCAGGAGGTTTGTGGCATCTCATAATAGTGATGCTGATGACGCAGTCGAGGGCAATGTAGCTGGAGGCATGCGTGAGCAGTGAGATCTTTTGAAACCACATAATTTGGATTTCAATTGTGTACTTGTTATTAGTTAGACAACTACATGTGGAATTAGCTAAATGTCCACTATAATGTAAAACTACTGAATATTGATAGCTGTAAGTTTCAATTATAAAAATAAAATAAAATAAAAAAACCGCACATGTATTTGCCACGTTGAAACAAATCAAAAGAGTCCAAACTCGAGGGGTTTACTAGTAGCGGTTGAAGTGTTCCACTATCTACCTTCAGGGGGGTAACCACTCTTTTTCCGATTCAAATTAGGTTCAAAACGAGAACATCACCATGGCAACCATTTCCATTCCAATTCGCCATAATGGGCTTTATTTACCTAATACCAAGACTTGTTTTAAGACGGTCACGGTAATTTGCGGATCAAATTAGGTTCCTAATCTGAATCGGCATAAGACGTTGTGGTAACCCCCCTGGTCCCATCATCAGATCAGCTCGATACCCTCACTAATCCATCAACTACTCACCGGGACGATTCTGAAGAGCCCAAACTCGGTAGGATTGCGTTATTTTATTACAGAGTTCCTGTGACCACCACCCGGCTCCATCATTAGATCAGCTCGATGGTATCATAATACTGCATTGTTTAATTTTCCACGCCTACCGAACGGCGTGGAATCCGAAGGGGGTGTGCTTTTGCCAACACGTGAGAGAAAAGAAGTGAATGAAATTTTACTCACCTTGTCACCGTAGACAGGAGATCGAAGGCTCGATTCGAGACAGGAATTCGGGAAAGGGGCACAGTTGGGATAGGATATGGATTGAATCCTTGCCGTCGTTTCGCTGTCGCTGCCCGACGCTGTCGCCGGCGTGCTGCCTGCCCACACGTGGAATCGCCGTCCGATACGACGATTTTCAATCAACAGGGATCACTTGACCGCTGACGCGAATCTACTTATTTCCCGACGATGTAGATGATTAACACTCCGACCAGGCCCGACGCCTGTATTGGATAATTGGTACACCGAAATACCATCAATGCCACGAGGCCCGAGCAGACATGTTGTTCTCACCGATGAGACAAGACCAAGAGTAAAGATAACCTCCAATTTTACATCTCGTTCCGGTACGAGTGACATCTGCTAGTTCCGTTTTCGCTAGTGATGTGCCGATTACTCGCGATCGATTCGCGCAACAAAAACCGGTGCGTTTCCGAAGCATAAATATTAAACAGTCACCCGCCCGGACAGGCCCGAACCTGTCCCTAATCAATAGTGTTCAGGCTTCTCGGCACCTAATGACCTCGTAGGGGCCCATCAGCTACGAGGTAGCGTAGCGATCAGTTGCCAAGAAGTGTGAACGTCGGCGATTCACCGAGCTATTAATTATTGGAGTCGATCTAACCTGGTCTGTGCTTCGGTCCCGTCAACCTCCTGTCTCTCTGCAAGGCCCGGGTGCACCCTAGGCTCTTCTTGGTAGACAGGTTCTTCAGCCAACCAGGTATGACTGGCAGGCCAGCTTCGATGAGCACAGTGTTCCAACACAGGTTATGTTACGTGGGAAAAACCAATCGGCCACGTAAATGTGAACTTTATCTGGTTCGGGGAACCACAACACACTCAGCTATATAGACAATCCTGAGGGTAACCCGAATACATTCCAGATGGCTTGCGATTTAATTTCAATACCCTATCCAAAACGCGTTTACATTGCGAGGGCTTTCGTCTGTCAGTTGTCAAAAAACTGCTAGGTTGGCAGCAACGTCAAATTCAAAATGGCCGTTCCGAAACCATCGATCGAATATCGATTTGGAATCGAACAATCACCCGCCCGGACAGGCACCCACCTGTCCCCTAATCTACGGGCAGCCGAGACAACGTTGCTACCGCTCGTTTTAGAACCGAGCCTCCTACTAGAACCTCCGCAGACCGGGGGGTCCCGTCCTTGCCAGGGAACAAGTTAACAATGCGCCCCCTGCGCCAACGTAGTGGCGGTAGGTTAGCATCCTTAGCCAGAACGAGGTCACCAACACTAGGGGGGCTGGTTTTGTCAGTCCACTTAAGGCGCTGTTGTAAGATATGCAGATACTCGAGCGACCAACGCTTCCAGAAATTCTGAGTAAACTGCTGCAACATCTGATACCTTGACAACCGATACAATTTCACTCCCTCGAAGGGGTGCTCGGGCAACGCGTTAAGTGGCTGTCCTATCAAGAAATGGCCTGGGGTCAGAGCCTCCAGGTCATTTGGATCCGAGCTGAGCGGACCCAACGGTCGCGAATTGAGAACGGCCTCGATCTTACAAAACAATGTCGCGAGCTCCTCAAAAGTCAGCGCGGTCTGACCTACTATACGCCCCAAGTGCGTCTTAGCTGACTTAACTACGGCCTCAAAAATCCCACCCCAGTGGGGGCAACT
The DNA here is from genome assembly GCA_949825045.1 of Argyresthia goedartella. Taxonomy (NCBI): domain Eukaryota; kingdom Metazoa; phylum Arthropoda; class Insecta; order Lepidoptera; family Argyresthiidae; genus Argyresthia; species Argyresthia goedartella. Next base: position 9,693,868 of record OX463811.1, on the reverse strand, counting down.
CGGTGGGCTGAAGGTCCACTGTATACCCCGACGGGAGAGGGCCGTTCCAATATCCACTTTATTTACATTCAAAAAGTTGTCTATCTCTCGTAAGTATCGTTCCGCACCGATGTAGTTAGTGCCGTTATCAGAGCGGATCAAAGTTGGAAGTCCCCTTCGAGAAACAAACCTATCCAAACAAGCAATGAAATCCTCTGTCGAGAGATCAGCAACGAGCTCGAGATGTACCGCCTTGGTGGATAAACAAACAAACACACATAGGTACGCCTTGTATTGCCCCTTCTGGGTAACATGCACGGCCGCTCTGGGGCCATGATCCGAAGATACTACTACATGGCTGTGGGGCCAGTCCGATTCTCTCTTGGCAAGCCAGGGTGGTCCCCACCACAAATGGTGTCTAACGAGTTCAGGAGCCCGACATCCCCTGGATGCACAATCAGACGGGTTCAATTCTCCTGGTACATGTCTCCAGGTCAGTGGGACCTCAGACGACACAATCTGGGAGACACGGTTCGTAACAAAAACCTCTAAGTTATGGACCGAAGCCTTCAGCCAGCACAAAACAATCTGGCTGTCCGTCCACGCGTACACCGTATCCTCCAAAACCACTGACCCACGCAACACTGTTAGAGTGTGATTCAAAAGTTTGGTCAAAAGAGCAGCCCCGGACAGTTCCAGTTTTGGAATCGTCATCCTTGTCCGAATAGGCGCTACCTTACTTTTTGCCAAAACCAAACGCACGTCGACCTCCCCGGTGGAGGTGACGGTTCGCAAATAGACCGCTGCCGCAAACCCTCGTTCAGAGGCATCACAAAACCCGTGAAGGGTTGCCCTGTAATCCCCAGCAGGGACCAATTTCCTCGGCAGCGATACATTATTTATCTTGAGGCCCAACCATTTTGCTAAATCATTCGATACAATGCAGCCCTGAGCTCCAGAATCTAATAGGGCGCGAACGTATGTTGGGTTGCCCGCCAAATCCCAAACAAGCACAGAGGCGATCGGTAACACCACCGTCTCCGGTTGGGGGGCAACAAATGGTTGGGTCGCAAATTCCTAGCGAGGACCCCCGGGGCCCCACTGTGCCTGTAACCGATCAGGTATGCAGCTATACGCCAGAGGGTCCCATTGTACAAATGGCCCGCGCGCCGGTTCCATTCCCAACCTACGATTCCCCGTAAAGGGGGGTGGGCGTGAATTCAACCGTGGCCGCTCCATGAGCGGGGGGGACATCACATGCGACCGACGAGGACGAGGCGACGAGCGGGGCGACAACTGAGGCGGCGTCCGAACCGCACCCGCATAGCTCGAAGGTGTCCCATGCCACCCGCCCGTTACGGCCTGCTCAACACACCCAATGTGCCGCTGAGTCGGATGCTGAGTCGCAACCGAGAACTCAGGGCCCCCCATGTGATGACCCTGAGTGCGGCCCTGCACCCCTGGGTGGCCGCGTGCTTGTGGCCCCATTGCCCGCTGAGTCGGATGCTGAGTCGCAACCGAAAACTCAGGGCCCCCCATGTGATGACCCTGAGTGCGGCCCTGCACCCTAGTACTACCCTATGCACGTGGGGACGTTGGCCCCTGAGTTGCGCTCCGAGTCGCAAACGAATTCTCAGGGCCCCATGCCGTATCACCCTGGGTACGGCCCTGTGGACGTGGGGACGTTGGCTCCTGAGTTGCGCTCCGAGTCGCAAACGAATTCTTAGGGCCCCATGCCGTGTCACCCTGGATACGGCCCAGTGGAGGCTGTTGGCCGGACCGGTTTATGCACAACAGATTGTTGTGGGCCCCACCACAATATCCGCACATTTTTGTGCGCGTGCAGTCCCTAGCCATGTGTGGCCCGAGGCACAGGAAACACCAGCTCCGCTGCTTGGCCATCCGGCGCCGTCCCTCAACCCTAAGTTCCCCGAACTTATTGCAATTGGCCACAGCATGGCCAATCTGCCTACAACATGGGCAGGTCTCACTATGTGGGGTCAATGCACTCACAGTCCCATACGACTGCCGGTTGGTGCGGTCCTTCCTCGTCGGAGGGCCCCTACTCACAGCGCTCCCGGCAGCTCTCTGTGGCTCCGAAGGATGGGTGACCGTCAACCCCAAATTCTCTGCCCGTCGAGCCTCCTCTTCCAAGAATCCGACCAAGTCGGAGAAGGCGGGCAGGTCCTCGGCCGACCTCCCGTGAGACTGTTCGAAACGAGTCTGCACGTCAGCGGGTAGGCGGGAAAGTACAATGTACAACAGTAGGTACGACCATTCACCAACCGGAAGTCCAAGATTCTCTAGAGCCTTGGTGACGGACAACAATGGGTTCAAAACCTCCGTCTGTATGGCCCCGACCTTGTTCACAACCGGGATACTAAACAAACGGTTCAGTTGGGCATCGGCCAACCTCCGTTTGTTATGGTAACGTCTGACCAACAATTGCCTGGCCGTTTCATAGTTACCCTCCGTAACTGTCAAATGAGCGACCAGCTCCCTAGGCTCACCCCTCAATGCTGCCACCAGCTGAGCCATCTTGACAGACTTGGTAATGTCCGATCGCATGTGCACCAAACTGTCGAACAGATTGATGAAGCTCATCCATTCACCGGACACTCCGTCAAAAGTAGGCATAGTTATGGCAGGTAACCTGGACCCCGAACCCTGAAGCGGCAGAGGTGCTTCAATGTCACCACCATGGCTGGACTCGCGCTGTCTACGTATGTCTGCAGCCTTCTGCGTGATAGCAGCTGCCATCTCCATACATTGGTCGACATCCCCTAGCAACCGTGACAGCCTGTCAGGTGCGCAACCATCAACTGATTCCGCCTGCGCGGACAATTCGAGCACCCTATTGTAACGTTCCTTAACGTCCATAGACCGCTCCAATACCACATCATGCCTATCTAAACGGTCTATCAGACCGTGTGCGGAGGAAAACCATCTGAGTTCCTTAGAAACACCCTTCTGTATTTCAGATAACGACATGATCGGAACGATACTTACTCACAATTTGCAGTAACTCAATTATATTGGACCCTCCAGTCTACAACCCAAACGAGGGAACCCTAAACCACAACTTAAACAATGCTGTTTTCCTTAAACAATAGGAACCGAGTTTTATATCTATATAAATTCTGTAAATACAATTTAGTTTCCCTTTATCATTATAACACACACAGATAGTCAATATTAGTTCAAGTTATAAATTGCTATAAACTGAAAACAATGTAATAGCCTGCTATCAATAGATGTAACTACCTATGTTAACCAAAACATTCTTCAATAGCATTACTAGACCACTAATAGATTGACTAACTGGTACTTCAATGCAATTTTCAATTCAATATCTGTCTATCTACTACCAGCAATAGACCTATAGCTTACAATACTACCAATCGATGTGGATATAGGAACAACACCAAGTTAGCTAATAACCGCCTATACCTACAGATTGATAGTCCCAAATCGTGCGTTCCTGGAGCCCTTGACGGCTGCAAATCTCAGGAAACCACGCTCTAGCTACCAAAATTGTTCAGGCTTCTCGGCACCTAATGACCTCGTAGGGGCCCATCAGCTACGAGGTAGCGTAGCGATCAGTTGCCAAGAAGTGTGAACGTCGGCGATTCACCGAGCTATTAATTATTGGAGTCGATCTAACCTGGTCTGTGCTTCGGTCCCGTCAACCTCCTGTCTCTCTGCAAGGCCCGGGTGCACCCTAGGCTCTTCTTGGTAGACAGGTTCTTCAGCCAACCAGGTATGACTGGCAGGCCAGCTTCGATGAGCACAGTGTTCCAACACAGGTTATGTTACGTGGGAAAAACCAATCGGCCACGTAAATGCGAACTTTATCTGGTTCGGGGAACCACAACACACTCAGCTATATAGACAATCCTGAGGGAAACCCGAATACATTCCAGATGGCTTGCAATTTAATTTCAATACCCTATCCAAAACGCGTTTACATTGCGAGGGCTTTCGTCTGTCAGTTGTCAAAAAACTGCTAGGTTGGCAGCAACGTCAAATTCAAAATGGCCGTTCCGAAACCATCGATCGAATATCGATTTGGAATCGAACAAATAGGAAGGCGAGAAAGTGTTGCGACCGCTCTCTTGAGGACCGAGTCCCCCACCTTGACTTCTGCTGATCGAGGCGTGCCATCCCGACCCGTGTACAAATTGACGATCCGTCCTCGTCTCCATCTCAATGATGGCAGGTTCGCATCCTTAATCAGCACCAAATCACCGAATTGAGGGGGGCTCGTCCGGTCAGTCCACTTAAGGCGCTGTTGCAAGATGTGCAAGTACTCAAGGGACCACCGTTTCCAAAAATCTTGAGCCATCTGCTGCAACATCTGCCACCTAGTTAACCGACTTAACTTAACATCACCGAATGGGTATTCTGGTAGGGCGTTAAGGGGCTGACCTATCAGGAAGTGACCCGGCGTCAACGCTTCCAAATCATTTGGATCCGAACTGAGCGGGCACAACGGACGCGAGTCATTTCAATTTTACAGAACAGCGTCGCAAGCTCTTCAAAGCGTAGAGAGGTCTCACCGATGATCCTCGTCAGGTGCGACTTAGCCGATTTAACCGCAGCCTCAAAAATTCCTCCCCAATGAGGACATCCCGGCGGACTGAAAACCCATTCAATCCCTCGTCGGGAGCAAGCCGTACCGATGGCATCCTGGTTACCGTTCAGGAATTGAGTGACCCCCTGCAGATATCGCCTGGCTCCGACAAAGTTTGTGCCGTTGTCCGAACGGATTAATGTCGGGAGGCCCCTTCGTGAGACGAACCGATCTAGACAAGCGATAAATGCCTCCGTAGTGAGGTCACTGACCACCTCCAAGTGGACTGCCTTCGTGGCCAAGCACACGAAGACGCACAGGTATGCCTTCACTAATCTGGCGTTCCGTAGCTGTGAAGACTTGACCATGAATGGTCCCGCGAAATCCGTTCCGACACCCGCAAAGGGCCGGATTTCGTTAACCCTATCCGAGGGCAAGTCGCCCATCTGGAGCTGCATCGTAGCCGCCTTGGCCCGATAACAAGGCAGGCACCGAAATACGACGCTCCGCACTAAGCGTCTTCCCGATAGAATCCAGAACTCGCGCTGGAGAAACGCCATCAAGGCGTGGCATCCGACATGCCCATTCCGAATGTGTCGATCCTGTATCAACAGTTCGACCAACTTCCCTTTCCTAGGGAGTAACAACGGGTGGCGAGCCGCATAAGGCAGGTTGGCATTCCGCAGCCGACCTCCTACCCTAAGCAATCCGTGAGGGTCAATAAACGGGTTGAGCCGAGCCACAGCTCCCTTCAGTTGGACGCGTCCGCGTCTCAGAATGTCCAATTCGGACTTAAAGTGCACCGTCTGCACGTTCCGTACCAATGCGAACAACGCATGGTTCCGTTCCCGTGGTGTCAGGACCTGTGTCCGCACTCGTTGCGCCTCAGAATTTCGACAATTCCACGCAAATCGGCAGATCCAGGCGGTCACATTGACCAGCTTGTCGAGCGAGCTGTACCGTTCCAGCAGGCTGAACTCCTCTTCCGGCTCTGGTTGCGTCGTACAGACACCGACTGTCAAGGCGCCGTTCGCCGTGGTAACGCGTGGACTCAGTGGCCAATCCGATTCGGCTTGAGTCAACCATTTTGGACCCCACCACAAGGGGTGTCCAACTAACTCCGGAGCGTGACACCCACGAGACGCACAGTCTGCTGGGTTCATTTCCCCTGGAACATGTCTCCAGATTAAGGAAACCTCCGAAGTCAAAATCTGCGAAACCCGATTCGCCACAAAAATCTCCAGCTTGTGAACTGAAGCCTTCAGCCAGCATAACACGATCTGGCTGTCCGTCCAAGCGTAGACCGTATCTTCTAATGCTATTGACCCACGAAGAACCGTCATCGTGTGGTTGAGCAGACGAGTCAGGAGAGCCGCTCCCGAAAGCTCTAACTTGGGAATGGTCAGGCGAGTGTGCAACGGCGCAACCTTGCTCTTGGCCATGACCAACCGCACATCAACCTCCCCCGAGGAGTCAACCGTACGTAGATACACCGCAGCTCCGTAGCCCTTCTCCGAGGCATCGCAAAACCCATGCAGGGTGGCGGTGTATCGTTTGGTGGGGACCAACCTCCGTGGCAGTGAAATCCGATTGATGCCAGGGAGGGTCGAAAAGAACGAGTCCCACTCTGAGCTCAATGACCCGCCGATCGGGTCGTCCCATTTCAGCTCAGCAGACCACAATTGCTGCATAAAACACTTGAGCTGAAATGTTACCGGGGTGATACACCCGTTTGGATCAAATGTCCTAGCCACCGTTGAAAGGACGTTCCGTGTCGTCCAGACCTTCGGGGAGTCCAACTCGACCCGATACGAAAACATGTCTGACACCGGCTGGTACTGGACGCCTAATACCGACAACATATTTGGATTTTCCAAATTTTCAAAAATGTGGGGATCCTGCTGGTAGTCATCCGGAAGACCAGTCAGTAACTCTGGAGAGTTCGACATCCATTTCCGGAGCTCGTAACCTCCAACCAGTAAGAGCTCAACTAGCTCGTCCCGTCGAGCGAGCGCCTCCTCTACGGAATCTGCACCGGTACAGATATCGTCCACGTAGAGATCCTGCTCCAGGATTGCTGCTCCTCTAGGGAAATTTAACCGTTCTCGATCCGCTAACTCCCGAAGAGTGCAAATCGCCAAATAAGGACTAGACCGTAGCCCGTACGTGTTGGTGTTCAGCTCGTACACCCTGATGGGCTGATCTGGGCTCTCCCGCCACAGTATCAGCTGATACCGTCTATCGTCAGGGTGAATGACCGTCTGTCTAAACATCATCCGGATGTCAGCTACAAACACAACATTGTGTCGACGGAACCGTGTGATAACATCCGCGATGTCATGATTCAACTTCGGCCCTGAATGCAAACACTGGTTCAGGTTCATGCCGTTAGATGTTGATGCCGATCCATCGAACACTACCCGTATTTTGCCCTCCGGGGTCCTCAAGACCGCGTGATGGGGCAGGAAGCAGTGGTCTTCACGCTTCCAGTCGATACCCGAAACCGACATGTGGCCGAGCGACTCGTATTCCCGCATGAAGTCGACGTACTTCTGCCGGAAAATCCCGTCACGCTTCATGCGTCGTTCCATCGACAGAAGCCGCGTCTCGGCTGCATGGTGTGAACTGCCCAGCGGTGGGCGATCACTCCGGAATGGAAGACGTGTGAGAAATCGACCTGACCGAAGGCGACCAGTATTGTTCCGATAAAACTGTTCACACTCTTCTTCAACCGGGTCCAACCGGCGGACCGTAGGTGGTTCCTCCACCTCCCAAAACTTCTGTATCACCTCCGAGAGTACAGAACCGAATAAGGGACTACGAGTCGCTAGGCGTGGGGCAGCCGGCATGACCGGACCCATTACCGCATGGCCCAGTCTGGTGTTGACCGAAACCAGACCAGTCGCCTGCAACACGTGGACACCTGGCACTAACAGGTATCCCAAGGCATCGACACCCAATAAAATGTCTACTGGGCCCGGAATATCGAACTCCGGGTCAGCCAGTGACAACCCAGCGACCAACTGTCACACCGAGGGCGACAACCATACGTGAGGGTGTGAGCCCATCACATTAGGCATGACTAATGCCGTGACCGTCAGATTCACCGATGAATCCACCCGTGACGAGAGAGTAATCCGAAATACTCCCTTAACGGAACCGACTTCCGTGTTCCCAATTCCCCGAATGGAATGTGGATACTCCCTTACCGAAATGCCCAACCGTCTTACAAGGTTGCACGAGACTAAGCACCCCTGGGCCCCCGAGTCCAATAGTGCTCGTGCCACACATGATTTGCCGTCCGAACTCCACGCTATCACCGAGGCGGTGGGGAGCATGACCGTCTGTGGAGTGGCGGCACCCTGTAAGAGGGCGGCGTGTCCCTAGCGGGAACCTCCGCGGGATCCGAACCCGCTGGGACCCCCGTCGGCCTGGTAACTCGGTTGCTGATATGCCACCGGTGGCATATCAGACCGCATGTACATCAGGGGGTCCCAACCCGCATAATAGGCCCCTCGCTGTCCCGGTACCCGACCATACCGGACTGCGAACGGTGTGCCCGGTGGCCACCGTGGATGGAGGGGGGAGAGCGGATCCAACCTGGGGCGCTCTAGGAATGGGGGCGACATCCGACTGTTCGCCTCCCTGTTCGCCTCCCAGAGCGACGGGCAGGGTGGCGCAGAAGGTGGTGGGCTCCCAGCCTTCGCGCCACTCATAGGTGCCATCTGACACCCGCCCGTAACACGCGGTGAGCCTGCGGCCCGAAGTCCTCGCTGGCCCTGGACAGTGGCGACCGAACCCCGGCTATCCCGCCTGTTACCCCCCGCGCTGCCCCCTTCCCCTCGGGGGGGGTCCCGTCCGCGGGTACCCCAGTCACCCCGTTGGTGACTCCCGTTGCCCGGAGGGGGACTGGGTCCGGCCCTGGTTGGGCCCTGTGACCGACCAACCTGAGTCCGGCCCTGGTGACCGTCCGAAGGTCATGACCGGTTCAGGCACAACATGTTGTGGTGCTTGCCACCGCAGCAGTCACAGGGGGACGCCCATGAGCACTCGCTCAGCGGGTGCGGCCCCAAACAACCGAAACACAATCGGTGGCGGAAGACCACCTTCCTGCGGGCAGCCACACCGAGCGCCTTAAAGTTGGCGCAACTGGTCACTTCATGACCGGCACTGTCGCAGTGCACACAGCCGTCACCCGACGGCGCGGCACTCAAAACCCCAAATTGTTTTGACCGCCCACCCCCCCGTGGGGGTGGGGGGCGCGGCCCCTCCCGCATCCGCGCGGGTTGGCGCTGCACACTGGCCTCCGAATCCATGGTATCGCATCGCCTGCATTCACCCTCCAAGAAATCCGTTAATTGGACGAGCGTGGGCAGTTCCGAGCTACTGCCCCCATGCAGCTGTTCAAACCGACTTTGAACAGCTGCAGGCAACCGTGACAAAACCATATATAACACGATATATGACCATTGGTCTACCGGCAGACCAAGGTTCTGAAGGGCCTTAGTGGCCACCAGCACAGGGTTGAGCACCTGTACCCGGATGTCAACATCCCGGGTTACTCTTGGTATGCTAAACAGCTTCCCCAGCTGCGCATCAACCAACCGCCGTTTGTGTTGGTAGCGGTCAAACAATATGACCCGGGCAATCTCATAATTGCCCGCCGTGACCGTTAGGTGACCTACCAACTCCTTCGGTTCACCCCGCAGTGCCATCAATAGTTGGGCCAACTTGTAGGCGTTGTCCAGGTCGTCCCGACCGTGGACCAGACTATCGAATAAATTGATGAATGCCGGCCACTCATCAATTGCCCCACCGAAGGCCGGAATCTCCAGGTGTGGCAGCCGTCCCACAACACCCTTAGGGGGCGGGTCTCCGCTACCCTCCCCGCGGTCATCCCGACGCGACCGCTTAATTTTTTCGGCGCGACGCTGGATGTCGCCCAAGCACTCCATCGCTTGGTCAGCATCCGCGCAGAGCTGCTTCACCGCAGCCACCGAAGCCTCATCCGTAAGCCCGAGGGCTTCAGCCTCCGCGGCCAGCCGACACACCTTCCCGACGCGTGTCATTGCGTCCTCCACACGCTTGAGCAGGACATCGTCCATGTCAGGTCGCTCTACATACTTGTGAGTATGGGCGAGCCATCTCATCTCCTCACGGACGCCATACCGCAGTACCGTCAAGGGTGAAGGTGCCATGGTTACCAATTCAATTGTTTCTGGTCCTATGCTTCACCACCGAACTAAGCACAGCCAGAGACCAGCACTTTCCCGTCAGCGCTGGGCACAGAAATTAAAACTAAGTTGTAAAAACCAGGGCAACCACCAAACCAATTAAATCCCAAACAATATGTAATATGGTCGCCCTGTGGACATACACCTTATAATATACACTCTAAATCAATTAGAGAATGCCACCATAAAACACATTACAAAAATAACCCACAAAACTTGATTATGAAAACAATACAAAATAATAAGTGGCTTCTTATGAACCACACTTCCTTTGAGGTCAGCAAATCAGCTTAATACCCCTTAAATAGTCCGGTCCTGCTGTGTAAACCGAAATAACACTGTAGGACCATAGAACCCGACGCTCCACCGCAAGTAATACAATCTAGGTTTCGCAGAATGACCGTTCAATCTTTCATGCGCAACAACAGTAGTTTCCGACTACAAATTTATAACAACTGTAAACTAAATTGGCACTTATACTTTCACTTACCGAAAATGAACTTTAATCGTGGTATACCGACCACAGACTCATTGCCGACTTGAGCCAATCTGAGATATTCTTTTCTCCCAACTACAATGTGACAAAGGCAACCGTGAATCGATGATTTCCCACTAGGAAAACCGCGCTCCTGCTACCAAAATGTTTAATTTTCCACGCCTACGGGTGTGCTTTTGCCAACACGTGAGAGAAAAGAAGTGAATGAATTTTTACTGACCTTGTCACCGTAGACAGGAGATCGAAGGCTCGATTCGAGACAGGAATTCGGGAAAGGGGCACAGTTGGGATAGGATATGGATTGAATCCTTGCCGTCGTTTCGCTGTCGCTGCCCGACGCTGTCGCCGGCGTGCTGCCTGCCCACACGTGGAATCGCCGTCCGATACGACGATTTTCAATCAACAGGGATTATTATTATTATTATTATTATTATTATTATTTTATTATGCACAAGCAGCTTAAAGCTGATGCGTGCATATCAGTTCACATTTCACAGCACTTGTTTTATACAATTGTCAAGTCTATTTTTAAAACTGTTCACTGATGGTGCACTAATAACAGTTTCTGGAAGTCTGTTCCACTCGCGGACCACTCGGTTTGATAGAAGGTGTTTGCGTGGGTTACTTGTAAACGAGAGCCCTTGGAGTTTCAGTGTGTGTCCTCTGAGGTGGTGATTCTGGTTCATCGTAAACATTTCCTTCATAGTCGATACATCATAGTAGCCAGTTAGAATCTTATATGTTTCTATGAGATCTCCACGTTTACGTCGTTGCTCTAGAGTGCTCAATCCTAGCTCTGCAAGTCGCTGCTCATAAGGCTTGTCACGAAGTCCTACTACCATCTTGGTTGCTATTCTTTGGACTTTCTCCAGCAAGTCTTTGTCCTTCTGGAAGTAAGGGCTCCATATTTGGAAAGCATACTCAAGGAGTGGTCTGACATAAGTCTTGTAAAGTCTCAAGAATAATTCTTTGTCAATACAATCAAAGGATTTCCGAATCATATATGTTAGCGAGTTGGCTTTCTTAGTAATTGAAAGTATATGAGTCTCCCATTTAAGGTCAGTTGATATTGCGACCCCTAGGTCTCTTTGTGTTGTAACAGGATCCAGTGTTTGCATATTAATGCTGTATGGTAACTTTGGATTATTGTTCCCAACATGCAGAACCGTACACTTTCCAGGATTTAAGGTTATTAGCCAATTCTGTGTCCATTCAAAAATGCGGTTCAAGTCTTCTTGTATTACATTGTGCGATATTAGCGGATTTCCCATGATTTTTGTATCATCTGCAAAGAGTGAAAGTCCAGACTTTATTATTACCTTTAGGTCAGTTAGGTATACGCAGAATAAAATTGGTCCAAGCACTGATCCTTGTGGGACACCACTCAGGACGTTGTAGGAATCTGAGAGGTCATTCTCAACTCTCACCCTAAAGGTACGATCGCTCAGGAAGTTTTCAATCCACATAAGAAGGTTACCACGAATTCCAAAGTGTTGCAGTTTCGAGACTAGTCTTTTTATAGGAACGCGGTCAAACGCTTTCTCAATAAACAACCATGACCAGGGTACAAACATCAGTCATCTCATCAAACAAATATTTGCCCCCACCGGGACTCGAACCCGGGACCCTTGGCTTCGTAGGCAGGGTCACTGCCGACTCGGCCATTCGGGTCGTCAAAAAAAACCTACGGGAGGAAGAAAAAAAGCCCCAGGTCTTGGGAGTTTTACATGTTTGTGTCGTCACTGTTTCTGATTCCCACAGGGTACCCTAGTCGCCCCACACTAAACAATGTATTTGTGTGGGAATGTTTGCAGATCGCATTGTATATGTTATATAAAACATTAATATTAATTTTACAGAGCTATCGATCAAGAATGGCGGCATGGCAATATGGTACGTTAGAATTGTAATAATAATACTGTAGCCCATTAAGGTCCCCACCGAGGGGCACGGGCCTTAACCCGGATACGAGTAAGATTGAGCCGTACTCCACTACACTCACACACACGCACACACACACGCACACAACTGACCGCCGCTGTTGTCTCCGTCCACCGTGAGCCGGGTGTGCAGGAATCTGCCTATGTCGGCGGGCGCGTCGCCCCACTCCTCGTCCTGCCCCCCCTCCCCCTCCCCCTCCCAGCTGCCGCGGCTCTCGTCCCCCCACTTGGCGAACGCGCTCCGCTGATATGTCCTGGGAAATGGGGGTTTCGTAAAGACAAATTATATAATTGTAGAAGTTTCAAATAGAAAAGACTCTTTTGAAGGTAACAGGTCTTGTTAAAATAATAGTTAATGTGATTGCTACAAAATGCCTCTATGTAAAGTTACATACACTAGTTTATCTACACACACATCATAAGCTCTCTTTGATGTGTTCAGGAACCGCATGTTCGACCGGCATTGTCGCATTGATCATTGCTCTGCAGTTGATTAGCTTGTTCAGTAGTACCAACTTCACAGACAAACTAGGGGCGGCACGCGGGCGGGCGTCAGCGTTCGAAATTTGAATGTCATAATTTGTCAAATTTTGGTACATTATGGTCATAATTTATCAATATTCAGATAAAAAATCAGTTTTTACCAAGAAGTTTATCATTATGCTGGTCGTAACGTGCGGTTTTTGGAAACAATAAAGAGGGTTTATGATACGTGTGTAGATGAAGAATTAAATGAGCCGAAACTCGATGGGTTTACAGGCAAACATCCCAGGATTCTACCACCATCTATTGGTACCATTTATTGTATTGTCATCTGAACTACATACGCGTACCAAGTTTCTTGATGAGAGAAGAACTAGTAGTGGGTGAAATTTCAATTCCTAGATTTGTTGCTCACTGCCATTTACGTTACTAGTCGATTAGGTATTAGGTTACTAGTCGATTCCTAGACTGTGTGCTCACTGTTATTTACATTATGGGGGCGATTAGGTATAGGATTGGATTCCTAGATTTGTTGCTCACTGTCATTTACGTTACTAGTCGATGAGGTAATAGGTTAGTCGATTCCTAGACTGTTTGCTCACTGTTATTTACATTATGGGGGCGATTAGGTAGAGGATTGGATTCCTAGATTTGTTGCTCACTGTCATTTAGGTTACTAGTCGATTAGGTATTAGGTTACTAGTCGATTCCTAGACTGTGTGCTCACTGTTATTTACATTATGAGGGCGATTAGGTATAGGATTGGATTCCTAGATTTGTTTGCTCACTCACATTTACGTTACTAGTCGATTACGTATTAGGTTATTAGTCGATTCCTAGACTGTGTGCTCACTGTTATTTACATTATGGGGGCGATTAGGTATAGGATTGGATTCCTAGATTTGTTGCTCACTGTCATTTACTTTACTAGTCGATTAGGTATTAGGTCATTAGTCGATTCCTAGGCTGTGTGCTCACTGTTATTTACATTATGGGGGCGATTAGGTATAGGATTGGATTCCTAGATTTGTTGCTCACTGTTATTTACGTTACTTGTCGATCAGGTATTACACAGGTAGGCTTCTGGCCCCACACTAGGATACCCTGTGTCGTGGGTACCAGAAACAGCGACGTCACACACATATAAACATCCAAGAGTTGGGGTATTTTTTTTATAGCCCCAGCCGGGGATCGAACCCGGGACCTCTCCCATGGTGGACAGAGCCACAACCGCTGCGCAACAGAGGTCGTCGTAAACGAAATACATCTCTGTTGTAATTTGATGAAAATAAATGTTTAGTCATCATATTTTGTACGATAACATGTATTCATTATAGTCAATTAAAGTGATATTTTTCGAGCATAAAACTCTTTGCTGTCATAACTTGTCCATAGTTGATACATAAAAAACTCTTTACTGTCATTACTTGTCCATAGTTGATAAATTTAAAACTATACCATTACCACACTCGTACGGTAATGTTTATTACCGCACGCGTGTATAATAGGCAGCATTATTATTCCAAAACGGACGTCATAAGGGTCACTTCAAGTGTGTTGAAAATCATTTAAGTGCTCAAAAATGACACATTATATATCATGCAAACCTTAGCTAAAGCAAGTCGTTACAGCTCTAGGCTTTAGCGGTGACAAAAAGTTGTACTGAATTTCATTATTTCAAAACCTAAATCAGTCCAGGGTTCAAAGTGATTGTTTCTTCTCATAGTTCTTATTGCTATGGCCTTAAAATCTTATTTCGTGAAATATGCAGTTACGTTCAGGATTCAATATCGCGCCCCTGACATAAAACTGTGCTTTAACCCCTTGGTGCATAATCTCCTATTGACTTACTATATTTCACTTTTAACTTGAAGCGTCCGTGGCCTAGCGGTATTCGCACATCGGAAACGATAGTGCGGATAGCAACATCTGGCTGAAACGGGTACTGGATGGGTGTCCGTTTCAAGTGGCTATAGATCCCGGCTACTATCGCCACTCGGTAGCAGTAGTCGTAAAGCTGGTCAGAGGCACTAATAGGGCAGCTTGAAAACTTCTGACAGTCGGGTTGGCGACTAGCCGCACTGAGCCAGCGTGGTGGAGTACGGCTCAATCTTACTCGTATCCGGGTTAAGGCCCGTGCCCCTCGGTGGGGACCTTAATGGGCTACAGTATTATTATTACAATTCTAACGTACCATATTGCCATGCCGCCATTCTTGATCGATAGCTCTGTAAAATTAATATTAATGTTTTATATAACATATACAATGCGATCTGCAAACATTCCCACACATATACATTGTTTAGTGTGGGGCGACTAGGGTACCCTGTGGGAATCAGAAACAGTGACGACACAAACATGTAAAACTCCCAAGACCTGGGGCTTTTTTTCTTCCTCCCGTAGGTTTTTTTTGACGACCCGAATGGCCGAGTCGGCAGTGACCCTGCCTACGAAGCCAAGGGTCCCGGGTTCGAGTCCCGGTGGGGGCAAATATTTGTTTGATGAGATGACTGATGTTTGTACCCTGGTCATGGTTGTTTATCTATCTAAGTATAATACTTATCTATATAAGTGTGTGTATCGTTGTCTAGTACCCAAGATACAGGGAATCCTAGTTTGGAACTAGATCAATGTGTGTAAATGGTGTCCAAGGCAAAAAAAAAATAAAAAAATATTAGATCTGCAAACATTCACACACATATATACTGTTTAATGTGAGGCCACTAGGATACCCTGTGCCTTGGGAACCAGAAACAGCGACGTCACAAACATGTAAAACTCCCAAGACCTGGGGCTTTTTTCATTCTCCCCAGAGGTAATTCGAACCTCTTGGGAGCACAGCCTCGACCTGAACACCACAGAGGTCGTGAGCAAATCTGTACACTATAATTTGATAAGATGCATACTCTTCAAAATCCTCAGGATTGTCGACGCCGCCGCTCGATATTCGTTGCCGCTTGGGAATCGGACTCTGTGTGTCGCTGGAAAATAAAATAGAAACCGTATCAAGCAAGATCGAGAAAAGTTGAGAAATACATGTCGAATGAAACACGTTTCTAGCATGGGGGCCCCATTTCCCCCCATTAGGTATGATAGAGAACAGGCGAACGGACGGAGACGGAGAGCGGAGGCTTTCGAGTAAGGAAACTAAAAAGCTATAAATAAATAGTAGATTGTTTACCAAGCAAGCAAATAACTACTTTTAAGGCGAGAGTGACTTTTGAATCAAGAGCGAAGGATTTTAGAATTGAATTCCGAGCACAGCGAGGGATTCTTTAGGTGAATCCTAAGCGTAGCGAGGGATTTAAAGTACATAACGCAAGTTTAAAGTAGTTTTTATTCCTGAGGTACACACCCTTCTTTTTATCTTCTTATCTTTTTAAAATGAGTAAGTTAAGATATTATAAGAATAATTCTAGACAAGTTATTAATATAAATAGCATTTATTTATATAAAATTGGTAAAAATACTATTTATAATCAGAATTTACATAGACCAAATATCGTGTCTGGCCATAAGTTCTGTCCCAAGTTTTAGAATTCGAAAGTTTTCAAATAGGGGTCAGTCTTCTGGGAAACCCTTACTTGATCGCATCAATCCCAGCTGGAGAGATGGTGTGGGGTATGATTGAGAATCTTGTCGCAATCATCGCGCTTCACAAGAGTAACAAAATACTACTTGGCAATTCTGTTTTTTTTTAAATATCTCGATATGTATCAAAATTCGTGTACTGTACTATCAAGAGATGTCCTCCATCGATGACAGACTCCAAAGCGGTCGTCTGCAAGATTCCAGAACGCCAGCAGTGATCAAATCCGATGCCGAGCGAATTCATGTGAAAAAACACCAACTAAGACCGTGCCCGCATCCTCAGTCTATGACTGAAGCTCGGCGCTTATCGTCGAAGTTTTCGCGGCATTAAAGCGACCAGAGCTAAGAAGTGGTGGCAACAGCACGAGAAGTTTGGATATCGTGAATTGTTTTTAGGATGAAAAAACTACTCTAGAAGAAAAAAATAGTATCTTCAAAATGATCGAGTATACGCGAACATCCCTCAACAAGCCTCCGGCCACAGTGATGGTTTAGTGGGTGGTCTCGTGAGAGGGGTCTCTGAGCTTCATTTTTGCAAGCAAGTCTTAAAAACAACGGTAGATAGAGATCAGTCCGTCAAGCCACTGATCTAAACTTTATTTTTGCAACCAGAATTTGATATTCCATATTTGAATCAGAATTCGATGATACAGAACACAGTACTAGCACACAAAGCGCGAACCACGCAAGGCTGCTTTAAGGAAATTTGCCCGAATTAAATGCCGCCGAAGATTGGCCCTCAGACAGCTTCAATCTTAACCTGACTACCGACTGTGGGAGTATTAGGAGAGAAAGCCAGCTCGTGGCTCATCTGAAAATCAAGTCCGCATGACTCGGTGGCAGCATCACCCTCTACACCTTTGAAAACAGTGCGAGCTACGACAGAGGTGTGGCCCGACCGATTCGAAAAGTACAAACAAAGGGTCGAATATTTTGCGGGTTTATCAAAAGAAATAGGAAATAATGTTATTTAATATATTTTGGTCATTTTATTCCTTCCAAATATGATTTAAGCACAATTTTCCTTGCGACAGAAATTATGGGGAGACTAGGCATTTCCCGAAAATGCATTCGCGCCTTGTGATGAAAAAAATTAACCTTGAAAGTCTACAATTTGGTTCATTTGTCTCCTTGTTAAGCTGATAACTTTCAAACCACTGAACCAATTTTAATATAACTTGGCTAAGAACTATCGCAGTGAACTCCACTACCAATTTTTATAAAACGCATTAAAATCCGTCGAATCATTTAAGCGCTGGAGTGCCAAACAGACACACAGACATTCAGACGCTTCAAACTTATAATTTCCCTCTCTTCGTAGGGAGTTAAAATAGACTATTCGACCATGCCATACTTACGTGTCTGATATTAGTTCGCGTTTCAGTGTCGGTGAGGGCATATCTGTTGTCTTTTCTTTTGTCGGTAGCTTTATAAGAGGCGGCGGGCCCCCTGAAACAAAACAATCGTATAAAACACCCCATAATGTAGTTAAACCTTGTAGGTATTAAGATAATATAAACAAACGGAGTCAATTCGACCAATATCAAAACCAACCATCACTGCGCCTGCGGTTAGCTTAAAATGGCTGATTCTCTTTAATTTGATAAGTCAAGGCGAAGGGCATTGCAAGTTATTGTATAGACATTGTCCCCAATTATTGTATAGGCACTGCCCCCAATTATTGTAGACACTGTCCCAAATTATTGTATAGGCAGTCCCCAATTATTGTAAAGGCACTATCCCCAATTATTGTATAGGCACTGTCCCAAATTATTGTATAGGCACTTTCCCCAATTATTGTATAGGCACAGTTCCCAATTATTGTAAGGCACGGTCCCCAATTAGTGTATAGGCACTGTCCCCAATTAGTGTATAGGCACTGTCCCCAATTATTGTAAGGCACTGTCCCAAATTATTATATAGGCACTGTCCCCAATTCCCCACCTCCAACAGACGCGAAACTTGTTTGAATATTATTATGACGTCCCATAAAAATACTACCAACCATTTTCAATCCAATGGATAGGGTTTAGAGAAAAAACACCCAATTACTGCTAACAACGAGAATCAACGAGCGCGCGTGCGCTGTATTCCGCAACAATTTTACATTCAGTAGATGCATTTTTTTTTGCACGAAAGGGCTTTCGCTTGAAACATGGTGTTTTCAAGCGAAAGGCCCTTTTTCGTCATAATAGAAGATCATCAGATAGTCAAGGTACGATCTTTTGCAAGCCCTTTGTTTACATTGTTAAAACTACCTTCATGGCTTTAATATAGGATACCGGTTATGTCGTGGGACGCAGAAACAGCGTGGATTTATATCCGAGGATTTATTTAGGGATGCGTGGAATCATTATAAGAAGATATAACCCGTCTGCATTTTCTTTAAATACCACAATACAAACTTATGAATCACCTGGTTATAATCATGAAGTATGAATGGAGCCGCACCAAAATATTACAATACATTTACGATCTAAAATCCAACCTATTGACTATTCACGAAAATGATATAGCGGCACTCCCACGAATGAGACGAATCCAACGACAACGTCAAGCTTTTTGGTTTGTAGCGCGTTGGGTCATACAAACACACATAATCTGGAATAGTTATTTGTGTCACAAGGGAGCAAAATGATGTATTTACGGCGAGGGCGTTGCATTGAATCCAGAGTGAAGCGAAGGATTCTACGATAGAATACTGTGCGTAACGAAGGATTCAAGCGTTCACGCCCAAGACGAAAATAATTTTGCTCTTGAGTGACACATACAATTTTTCACATCGACTATGAGGAAAATTTAAATAAAATGCTTTAAAAATAAGTAAATAACTATACTTTGAATTATACTTTCACCACTTTTACAGAAATCGAACAACGAAAACATATTTTTTTTATTACGGCGGATTTTGAAGGATTAGGGAAAAGTCACCAATGTGTTAAAATAATTGAATCTAATATTACAATGGTTTCGGTTATCAATATTCATTTTATCACAATAACGGTCATCGATAGTTTGTATTTCAGTGAAACATATAATTTATTGTGTTGTTTTTTTTTAAATAAACGAAATGTTCATAAATTTTCAAAAACTTTGTTAAAGTTAAAACTTGAAACATGTTCAATTTTAATCGATTACGACGAAATTACAATCGATTATTTTATTAATCTGTTTCAATCTGCTCTAATCTGATCTGTGTTCAATCGGCACATTGCGTAAATGTCAATGAATGAATTAAAAAAGTAGCTTAAACAGAAAAGTAGCATTTTGCTCCCTCTCGTCGTGGAGCAAAACTTTCTTTTCGGAATGAAAGGTGTGAAAAAATATTACCCTCCTTGTGCAGTTAGCCCTAAAGTAATTAAATTACCATTAACACTATATTTCTCTTCAGTTTTCACTTCGCTTTTCAACTCTGCACTGTCCACGTGTTCCCTGTTGCGCGAGTAGGTATTCATTTCGGGCTTGTTCTCTTTGCACGCAGCGTTGTGCTCCGGCCTGTCGCTGTTCGGAGTCTGAGTAGCCGTTACTGAACCTAAAGATGTAAATGGGAGGTTAGCAAAACATAACTTAAACATTAACATGCGGGCACATGCGTTGCTTCTGGCCCCACAGTATGATTACCCTGTGTCGTGGTAGTATCTTCGCCCTTCTCTCCCACAGTGGTCCAATGAAGAGAAGAGGTAAAAAATGGCGTTTTCTCGTATGTAAATATCTACAGTAATGAATAAATTTTGACTTTAACTTTGAATTTGGTAGCAGAGCTTCGAACCCCAACGCCACAAAGTCGTCGAGTTAGTACTCGGAGCGCAGCGAGGTATTCAAGCGAGTCGAAATTCGGAGAAGCAAATATCTTTATTAAATGACACAAGCCGTACAATCTTATAAACCGGTAATTTTAAGGGTTCCGTATCCGAAGGGTGTCAAATATTCCCTATTATGCCCTATTACTAAGCCTCCGCTATCCGTCCGTCCGTCTGTCCTTCTGCCACCGGGCTCTGCCGGATCAACCGAAATAGGTAGAGAGCTGAAATTTTCACAGAGGGTGTATTTATATTGCCACTTTAACATACCGGTTTTGAAGAATTTACAGAAGTACCCATACAATAAATTATTGGTATGGCCATTTTCTAAGCCTTTTTGTTTTATTTGTTTATCGGTGAAAACTGGACTCTCCCGATCTTATCGGAAAAGATCTTTCATTGCATATATTGAGTTTTGTGCTTAGTTATTTGTCATTATACGATTAATAATTGCTCATTCGAATTATAATAAATAATAATAAGATTTTTATCATATTTGATTTTATTTCTGTAGATAAGTTACTCAATTTCTATCCACTTCCGGTTTAAATGTGCAAAGAGTTTCGTTAACCTGAGTACAAGTTTCAATACTTACAACTCTTTTTTCCATTCGTTAAACGGCCTTGAATGTAGTCCTATCAAGTATTTAATATTTTATTATAAATGTATACTTGCACAAAAGACTGTCGTTTTACGTTTTCCTGTATACAATGGTATTGAACCCTTCGTGTGCAGGTCCAACGTCCTACTCGCACTTGACCGGTTTTATTGTATTATTTTATTATTACTATCATGGACGAATAAGACTAAAGGACAAACAACCGTAGTACTTTGAAGCGCAATTAGATTTTTAGTTTAAATGTATATTGCTAGATAGAACTACTAGTTCAAAAGCTCTTTCTAGTATAGGTAGTATCGTGGTGGCGCGCTTAATTTAGGAAAGATGGCGGTATAAGTATTCTTTTCCTAAGAAGAAACGAGGCTTACGCTTACGCCATCTCTGATTTTTCGACGATATTACGATTATACTACGTCGTCAGCCTAAGCACCCAGCATCTATTGCATGGTACAGCGACATCTAGAAATAATACAGGATTTTGGTTTTCTAGCAGGGTACGTTTTTTTGTATGACGTTGCCAGTCCTCTAGTCTTATTCGTCCATGTTACTATTAATCATCTCTTCCCTTTTTCCACTTTTCACGCTCCTGAGCTCTTTCCCACCAATTCTAGTCGTGATCTCTCAGCTCGTCACTTCAGCGCTCCCCGGGGCAACCACGTCCTCGTTTTGCATTTGGGATCCAGGGAGATGCTAATTTGGCCCAACGGTGTGGTTATATACAAGCGACATGTATTTTGTATTTGTTTTGACGACGATTTTTGTATAATTTTAATTATACTCCATATCTCCATAGCTGTAGCGCAATACCCCATTTTGTCTCCTCACCCTTACAGGCATCTTAATTCTAAATCAAGCATAATATCTAAGCCGCCTCATCGACATTTCTGAGATTAGACGGGTTTTCTAACTCGGTGTAATAACAAGATAGATAGATAGTGGGTCGCCCGTTGAAACACAGGCGGGTTGTTGGTCTTCTATTGTGACTATTTTATCTGATTCCCATAAGGCAAGCCTACTTACTTAACTATTCCAAAAAATATGTACCTGTCTGTGAGTCTGGCGGCTCGTCCTTATTGCTCCACCGGATATCGGTCAGACCCTTGATCTTCAGCTCCTCGGCGGTCTTCAGCAGACTCGGCAGCTGCGACTGGCGACACAATAGCAAGAATAAGAAACTGCAACTTAAGGCTAGTGGCGTCATCTAATGCAAAGTTGGTGAATCTACACGTGGCACCATCTAGCGGCCGGTAGTGAAACTACTATGGCAGATGTTTCAGGCACATGGCAGCGAAACCACCCAAAAATTCGATGCTGGTACCTTAGTACCTATGAATGTTTTTTTTTCATTAATTATTCTGTGCTTATACTATGTCTTGTTTTAAACTGTCAGTGCCGAGCGCTTCCGTGAAATGCGTAGAACGTTTAAAGACTGAAACGCGTAAGGCTTACACAAAAAATACTGCTATAATCTGCAAATAAACCTTTTGCCATGAACAAACTGGTATCGCCATCTAGCGGCGAGTAGTAGAACTATTATCATAGCAGCGTCATGTGGTATTTACATGATGAACGCTCATCTCCCCGGTATACATGTACGCGAGCAGCGCACGCACATGGCTCGGGGAGGCGCCGTCGATAACGAGCACGGGCTCGCCGCCCGCCTCGTGCGCACCGAGCAGAGAGCCGAGCAGCTCCGAACATGATGCCAGCACCACTCTGTAATGCAAATACATATCCTTTATGTATATTATGGAAGGCCGACGCGCTGTCTGCTTTTCCGTTGGCGTGGCTGACAAAACCCAAAGACAAGTATGCGTCGCTGACGAAATTTTACAGCAAACCAAACATTTTCATTGACTTTTTTGTACATTCTTGTTTCACATCGATAAAATAATGTCTTGCAATTTATATCAAGACATAGTATATTTTATTTTTAACTATTTCATTATTAGTCTATAAACAACTTAGAAATAAACACAAAATAACCTAAATTATGTAGAAATATTAAATTAAATAAAAAATATCCCTCAAAAGCCGCCGTCGAGAGGCAGAGTGCCCAACATGCTGGCACCATTGCCTCGCTGTATAGCCAGGCTTATGCGCTGGGCGAGGAAGGTGCCAGCTCTTGGATCACCTGACGCTTCAACGAGTCTTTTCGCAATCTCGTTAAATTAAACTTATGTCTACTTCTACGGATTTCACGTGCCGTTCAGATGGCGCCAGCCGTCTTTCGGCAGATACACACCGGAGCGCCGGCGAACGATCCAGCAGACCCTCCCACATTCACGGCCAGCCAGCTAAGGCGATGATTTTATCCTTCCGGCCCGGTGGTCTACCAATAAGGCGGGTAGCCAATGAGATGCATGGCATCGAAAATTAATAAGATAGGTAAGTGCCATCAACCGTCATTTCTAATACCATTAGCAGCGCCATCCAGCGACTAGAAGCTACTTTCTGCACTCACCTAAGCGCCCTCTGAACATTCCTTTGATGTTCCAATGGTGCCTCAATACAGCCGTTCACCTAGCAATCAATTTAGGTGTGGCGCCATTTAAAGGCGTCACCATTTCTACGAGCACCGCCATCTAGCGGCGACTAGCGGGACTAGTTGCTCACCTATGCGCCCTCAGAGATACTCCTTTGATGTTCCCAGGATGCACCAGGTCGCAGCCGTCCACCTGGTTGGCGAAGCTGGGCGAACAGTATAGTGTGACGTCACAGAAGCGCTCTGCAATTTAATAACATATTTTTAATGAGTAAGTCTTTTAACAGTTGAAGCTACCAAATGGCACGCCAGAGGGCGTGGGAGAATTTGAGGTTCAATCCTGCGGTCCGAAATGATGAAATGTGTAAACGATGGCCGAGGAATTTACATATTTAGACAACAATACAAATATTAAATCTCAGACTCAACTCACAAAGTCACAGACCCCAATCAAATTCTACAACACCATCTAGCGGGCTGTTGTGAGCTATCAGAAAAGCCTTAGTTAGAACGTAATCATTTAAACATATACTTAAAGTCGGGTCAAGATAAGTGACATGACAGCGTCTCTGTCACTGACGTAATAAGGTTGAATTTAGTTTGGCCCAGTGCACCTATTATCTTGACCCGACTTTCAGTTCAGTTCAGTTCAGTTACTGGCAAAAAAATAATTTTTATATCGCTAGTCTAAAAGAAAAAATGCATTAGATTGCAATTAGATTGACGATTAAAAATATGTAAAACCATCGAATATATATTTATTTTTCGCGTCGTAGTCTACTGTCAAAGATGGCCAAGAAGCATGTTGGTCTCTCGCCAACAACAATTATATCTGCTCTTAACTTACAAATTAAGAAGAGGTCTGAGTATTACTTTAAAGAATCAAGTTCTGATCACACGGGCGGCCCCTTCTTAGTGTTCCGTACCCGAAGGGTGCCAAACGGGACCCTATTACTAAGCCTCCGCTGTCCGTCCGTCCGTCTGTCACCAGGCTGTAACTCACGAACAGTGAAAGTAAGACAGTTGAAATTTTCACAGATGATGTATTTATGTTGCCGCTATAACAACCAATACTAAAAAACAAAATAAAATAAATATTTAAGGGGGCTCCCATACAACAATTCTTTCAATACCACATACAAAGTTATGAATGCACCTGATTACGTGCATGGAGTGTGAAAGTAGCCGAACCATTAACTTTGTAAACAACAGTTTGCTATGTAAAATCCAAACGGTGGTATGGACCCTCCGTGAGCGAGTTCGACTCGCACTTGACCGGTTTTTGTTAGAACGCGAGTGATATTATTATGAAACTCGCCTTCGGCACGTTTCATAAACGCACTCTCGAGTTTTCATGCCCTCCATTATGTATCAGTCACATAAACTACTATTAGAGATACTCAAAACGGTACATTAACAGGTAACCTTGACTATAAAAACGGTTATAAAACGGATTAATACACATGTTTGACTAACAAGTTCTGAAAAACCATTTTTCTAAATTAATATTGCAGTTTTTGCGAAAATCTTCTCTAAACCAGTGTCAATTGAACCAAATCACTGCCTACGATAGTATCGTGAAAGATCGAGGAAGCTGTTTCGAAAGCGGTATTGGGAATTCAACAGCACTCCGCACCGGCGCACAAGGCCAAAGACTCTCAGGCCTGCTTCCAGCGCCAGAAAATCCACTTTATGTACATTGTCTTTCCTCTGGCCCAGTCCTTAAACCCCCAAGGACAGTAGTCCTTTTGGAAGGAGACTTTTGCCCTCGTAAGGGATGCTTATTAGGCTAATTAGACGTCTACCTCAGTCATAGAGTGGGAGTGAACTTTGTAGCGATCGGACGCCACGCCATGCCATCTACTTTCGAAACGACAAAAAATAGCCATTGTCTCTGGTAACAACTACAGTCAACAATAATGAAAAAAGGAAGAGAAGTAGGATTTGGATCTTTCGCCCTTATTAGTGAAACTTATTCATTGCCTATTACCTTGGCCTCTCTCTTCCAAAAGGGTCCTTCAAAAAGTCAGTATTTAGTATTTAGCACTTTGTATTAAAATGTATGGTGAATTGTGGAGGGGAAACTCTATGATAAACCTCATAAAAAATTGGAGAGCCTGAAATCATTACTGGTATATGTCAATGCAATCTAATGTAAGTAAAGATGCCAGTAATTTAAATTCTTTGTTATTGGAGTAAAAGCACATTCAGTTTATTGTTTCGGCCTAAAAGGTCATTCATGTTTATTATAAATATGCAATATGGTTATAATTTTTATTTAACGGCTTCCCATTTTTACACCTGTCACAATAGTCACACCTGTCACGATAGTCACACCTGTCACAATGGTCACACATGTCACAATAGGCACAGCTGTCAAAATAGTGACACCTCTCATAAATATTCACATCTGTCAAAAATTGTGACTACAGTCAAACATAGTGAATAATGTCAAAAATAGTGACTACTGTCACAAAAACTGACACCTGTCAAAAATAGTGACACATAAATCAACCATGATATTGGCCAGTAGTACGATGAGAAATAAAAATTCTCCCGTGGTACTACCAGAGCTGTTGGTAGTACCGCGGCCAAAAAAATAATACCCGTGGTACTACTCGAAGGGAAATTGATACGAAAATGGTCCGTGCAAGGATCGATGCTTGGGCACGGAGACTACAGCGGTGCTATCGAAAATTGCGGTGGTCACTTCAAGTAAATTAAATACAAATAAAATCGTGATTTCACACAAAAATCCTTTTTAGGTTTCCGTATATAAACAAGGAACCCTTTGATAGTTTTGTCATATCACAGTGTCCGTGTGTCCGTCCGTATGTCACAGCGACTCTATTCCGAAACTATCAAGACTACTCAGTTGAAACTTGGTATATAGATGTATTCTGTAAACCGCTTTAAGATTTTAAGACAAAAATTTAAAAATAAAAAATTAACCCGTACATGGAACAAAAACAAAAAAAAAAACATCTTTATTTGTGTGGATATATGTATAGTTAGGTCTTTAAAAATAACGTAAAAGTTCCTGAAACCATTTTTCCTCGAAGTTAAATCGTTAAAGAGAACAGAACCTTCCAAAGAGAAGAAAAAAGCCCCTCTAACTTTTAAAGTAAGAGAGTGAAAACCATAAAAAAAATATGTTGTGTGTCTCAACTTTCAACGAAAATTGGTTTGAACAAAATAAAATAAGCAGTTTTTAAGATATAAAACATTTGATAAAAACCGCAAATATAACTTTGTCACGCATATAAACACTATGAAAAACAAAGTAATTATTTGCTGGTGAAGAATAATAGTGATATTTTTACTAGGTGTATCAGGAGTATGTGAAGTGAGTACTTTCCTAATTTTTTTTTTTAGCTTATATTCTTACGGATTTTACAGATATTTATTACGGAACGCTAAATGTGCGCTAGTAGTTGTGATGTTTTGACGTAATAAACTTGTGACAGTATTTATTAACCGACTAGGTACTTTCATTATACAGGCAGGCGCTCATACAATAATGCCTCAGAGTCAGACCCCACTGATACTATACACTGTGTCGTGAGAACCAGACGACCCGAATGGCCGAGTCGGCAGTGACCCTGCCTACGAAGCCAGGGGTCCAGGGTTCGAGTCCCGGTGGGGGCAAATATTTGTTTGATGAGAACGGATGTTTGTACCCTAGTCATGGTTGTTTATCTATCTAAGTATAATATTTAGCTATATAAGAATGTGTGTAGTTGTCTAGTACCCAAGATACAGGGAATCCTAGTTTGGGGCTAGATCAATGTGTGTAAAGCCATTCGGATCGTCATAATATTACTCTATCTCTTATAATCATTATTTATCTGTGGTAGATCTGGCAAGCAGCTTTGATAACTGAGCTGCCATCAGACCCTTACTTGAGCATAATTCGAACTGGCAGGGTGTTGATAACTTGGCCCCTAACATACACCTATCACTTTCAAACTCATTGCAATATGACTATCAAAAGCTTTTATTTAGTAGACTGTAACAAATGCAAAATGGCGGCCATTTTCCTGTTTATCAAATTTCAAAACGCGTGTTCCGTTGCATTAGATCATTCTTAGTCTAAACAAAAAGTAAGCGAGTGTACTCGTAATAAGTATTACCTGTCGACAAAAGACTTGCCAATCACTTTTTTTTAACAGCGTCACGCACGCCTATTCCCACAAAGGTACGATTCCCAACTTTGGCAGCAAGCAGCAGTGCTGCCGCAGCAATGCTGCCGCTATCTGTCGTTCACGCGTCACTACTGGGCCCTGAGAGAGTGTATAGATAAATTTTCCGAAATAATATTTTCCTTGTATTTTTTTTCCATTCGCGTTTTTTCCCACGATTTGTTTTTTCCATACTTTTTTTTTATTTGTAGTATATTTTTCTATACGCTTTAATTTCTTCTATTTCTTTTTGCCAGACATATATTTTTCTATGCATTTATTTTCTCAATCCATATTTTTCATATACCGTTCATTGTTTTACCGATATAATAATTGGCTTGTGTTTAAACGATTACCAAAATCGCACCTATTTTACTACCAATAATTTCGAAATGATTGCCAGAATGGATAAATGTGTTGTGTTGTGTTGTGTCCACCAAATTGTGTTTGGATAAATGATCACCAAACTTCTTTTTATGTTTTATGTAAAGTTTAGGTTTTAAGTATTTTTTGTTGTTCTTACATGTTCAACCTAACACGAAGGATAAAGGGGGCTTCGCATCGCTCACCCCCTTTACCCTTCACCTAAGCTACCGCAGTATTTTGCCCTGATATTTTTTGCAACTTTTGGTGTTCATCATCATTTATCCATTTTGGGTAGGAAAAAAATATTTTGGTGATCGTTATAATTGATGCCAAAATAATTTTCCAGGTGTTTATTTCCTCATACACTTTATGCTTGATTTAATTTACACCCATAAATTTACACAAATAAATGGATAGAAAAATTATGTGTGGTAAAAAGAAACAGAATAAATAAAAGCGTGTAGAACTATGCGTAAAGCGGGTAAATAAATAAAAAAAAAATACTACCAGTAAAAAAATCGTATAGAATAAATAAATCGTGGGAAAAAACGCGAATGGAAAAAAAATGCAAGGAAAATATTATTTCGGAAAATTTAATTATACACTCGCCTTAGGCTATAAAAAAACGGCCATGTACGAGTCGGACTCGCGCACGAAGGGTTCCGTACCACCGTAAAATGGTAGGGATGGTGTGGAGTGAATAGTTTGGATTTTACATAGCAAAATTTTGATTGCAAAGTCATTGGTGCGGCTACATTCACACTCCATGTACGTAACCAGGAGCATTCTTAAGTTTGTATATGGTATGGAAAGATTTTTATGGGAGCCCCCTTATATATTTATTTTATACTGTTTTTTAACATTTGTTGTTATAGCGGCAATAGAAATACATCATCTTTGTAAATTTCAACTGTCTCAATATCACGGTTCATGAAATACAGCCTGGTGACAGACGGACCTTTGTGTACGGAACCCTAAAAAATAAGTGTTTTGGAATCCATTTACTCCACCATATAGAAATATACAGATTTGATTTTTGGATTGACGTTTATTGAGTTTAAGATTAAGATTCTCACTGAAGATAAACGCGATTAGATGAAATTTTCCTCGAAAATTTCCTACAAATCTGAAATCCTAACTAATTTCTTTGCGGAATTGCATTCACTATCTGACCACACAGCGCAAATAATTGCGTTACCCGTAAAAAAGTTTTTCTCTCTGACACACTATTTTATCATGCGACGTGATGTAAGCGAGGTAAACAAGCAAAAATTTCGAAACTACCTAGGTCAGCTTACTTTTAGTGATGTATACGACAGCACTAAACCCAATGAAGCATTTAATTGTTTCCATGATGCTTTCACGCTTCTGTACTCACTATGTTTCCCTTTAAATAGAATCAAAATTTAATTTAATATTTATTTTAATATTTATATAAGTTTAATATTTATGTTTCGGAACGCACCGGTTTTCGTTGCGCGGATCGACCGCGAGTAATCGGGACATCACTAGCGGAAACGGAACTGCAGCTGTCACTTGCATAGAACCGAGATGACGAGTTAGAGGTTACTTTCTTGTCGTGAGAAAAAATGTCTGCACATGGCGTCGGGCTTTGACTGTATTTTAGTGTAACAATTGTCTAACACAGGTCTCGGGCCTGGTCGGAGTGTTAACCATAATAATCGTCGGGAAATAAGTAGATTCACGTCAGCGGAGTGAGTGATTCGTGTTGTGAAGGTTAAAGTTGTTCGGTCCCCAACTCGTCGCATTCGGACAGCGACTCCTCGTGTCGGCAAGCAACACGCCGGCGACAGCATCGGGCTACGACGAGAGTAAGATTCGAATCCTCTCCCCCCACACCTTGTGCTCCTTATCCCGTATTCCTGCCACGAATTGAGCTTTCGAATTCCGGTCTACGGCGTCAAGGTCAGTACCACTTGCGATTCTCCCCGTGCTGGTGAAAACCACCCCCTCAAGATTCCACGCCGTTCGGTTAAGGCGTGGAATTAAACATTTTGGTAGCAGGCGCGGATTCCTAGTGGGAAATCATCGATTCACGGACGGTTGTAGGGTTGTTTTTTTTGCCACATTGTAGTTGGGAGAAAAGAATATCTCAGATTGGCTGGCAATCGGCTGCCACACCTGGAGATTCCGGCCTTCGGTGGGGCAATTGATGAGTGGCCGGCATTCATTAATTTATTCGATAGTTTGGTCCACGGTCGGGACGACCTGGACAACGCCTACAAGTTGGCCCAACTATTGATGGCACTGCGGGGTGAACCGAAGGAGTTGGTCGGTCACCTAACGGTCACGGCGGGCAATTATGAGATAGCCCGGTCCATATTGTTTGACCGCTACCAATACAAACGGCGGTTGGTTGATGCGCAGCTGGGGAAGCTGTTTAGCATCCAAAGAGTAACCCGGGATGTTGACATCCGACTACAGGTGCTCAACCCTGTGCTGGTGGCCACTAAGGCCCTTCAGAACCTTGGTCTGCCGGTAGACCAATGGTCATATATTGTTTTGTATATGGTTTTGTCACGGTTGCCTGCAGCTTTTCAAAGTCGGTTTGAACAGCTGCATGGGGGCAGTAGCTCGGAACTGCCCACGCTCGTCCAATTGACGGATTTTTTGGAGGGTGAATGCAGGCGATGCGACACACTGGATACGGAGGCCAGTGTGCAGCGCCAACCCGCGCGGAACGGGAGGGGCCGCGCCCCCCGCCCCCAAGGGGGGGTGGGCGGTCGAAACAATTTGGCGTTTTGAATGCCGCGCCGTCGGGTGACGGCTGTGTGCACTGCGACAGTGCCGGTCATGAAGTGACCAGTTGCGCCAACTTTAAGGCGCTCGGGGTAGCTGCCCGCAGGAAGGTAGTCTTCCGCCACCGATTGTGTTTCGGTTGTTTGGGGCCGCACCCGCTGAGCGAGTGCTCACGCGCATTCCCCTGTGAGTGCTGTGGTGGCAAGCACCACATCGTGTTGTGCCTGAACCGGTCAGGCCCTTCGGACGGTCACCAGGGCCGGACTCAGGTTGGTCGGCCACAGGGCCCAACCAGGGCCGGACCCAGTCCCCCTCCGGGCAACGGGAGTCACCAACGGGGTGACTGGGGTACCCGCGGACGGGACCCCCCCCGAGGGGAAGGGGGCAGCGCGGGGGGTAACATGCGGGACAGCCGGGGTTCGGTCGCCGCTGTCCAGGGTCAGCGAGGACTTCGGGCCGCTGGCTCACCGCGTGTTACGGGCGGGTGTCAGATGGCACCTATGAGTGGCGCGAAGGCTGGGAGCCCACCACCTTCTGCGCCACCCTGCCCGTCGCTCTGGGAGGCGAACAGGGAGGCGAACAGTCGGATGTCGCCCCCATTCCTAGAGCGCCCCAGGTTGGATCCGCTCTCCCCCCTCCATCCACGATGGCCACCGGGCACACCGTACACCGTCCGGTATGGTCCGATACCGGGACAGCGAGGGGCCTATTATGCGGGTTGGGACCCCCTGATGTACATACGGTCTGATATGCCACCGGCATATCAGCAGCCGCGTTACCAGGCCGACGGAGGTCTCAGCGGGTTCGGATCCCGCGGAGTTCCCGCTAGGGACACGCCGCCCACTTACAGGGTGCCGCCACTCCACAGACGGTCATGCTCCCCACCGCCTCTGTGATAGCGTGGAGTTCGGGCGGCAAATCTTGTGTGGCACGAGCACTATTGGACTCGGGGGCCCAGGGGTGCTTAGTCTCGTGCAACCTTGTAAGGCGGTTGGGCATTTCGGTAAGGGAGTATCCACATTCCATTCGGGGAATTGGGAACACGGAAGTCGGTTCCGTTAAGGGAGTATGTCGGATTACTCTCTCGTCACGGGTGGATTCATCGGTGAATCTGACGGTCACGGCATTAGTCATGCCTAATGTGATGGGCTCACACCCTCACGTACGGTTGTCGCCCTCGGTGCGACAGTTGGTCGCTGGGTTGCCACTGGCTGACCCGGAGTTCGATATTCCGGGCCCAGCAGACATTTTATTGGGTGTCGATGCCTTGGGATACCTGTTAGTGCCAGGTGTCCACGTGTTGCAGGCGACTGGACTGGTTTCGGTCAACACCAGCCTGGGCCATGCGGTAATGGGTCCGGTCATGCCGGCTGCCCCACGCCTAGCGACTCGTAGTCCCTTATTCGGTTCTGTACTCTCGGAGGTGATACAGAAGTTTTGGGAGGTGGAGGAACCACCTACGGTCCGCCGGTTGGACCCGGTTGAAGAAGAGTGTGAACAGTTTTATCGGAACAACACTGGTCGCCTTCGGTCAGGTCGATTTCTCACACGTCTTCCATTCCGGAGTGATCGCCCACCGCTGGGCAGTTCACACCATGCAGCCGAGACGCGGATTCTGTCGATAGAACGACGCATGAAGCGTGACGGGATTTTCCGGCAGAAGTACGTCGACTTCATGCGGGAATACGAGTCGCTCGGCCACATGTCGGTTTCAGGTATCGACTGGAAGCGTGAAGACCACTGCTTCCTGCCCCATCACGCGGTCTTGAGGACCCCGGAGGGCAAAATACGGGTAGTGTTCGATGGATCGGCATCAACATCTAACGGCATGAACTTGAACCAGTGTTTGCAGTCAGGGCCGAAGTTGAACCATGACATCGCGGATGTTATCACACGGTTCCGTCGACACAATGTTGTGTTTGTAGCTGACATCCGGATGATGTTTAGGCAGACGGTCATTCACCCTGACGATAGACGGTATCAGCTGATACTGTGGCGAGAGAGCCCAGATCAGCCCATCAGGGTGTACGAGCTGAACACCAACACGTACGGGCTACGGTCTAGTCCTTATTTGGCGATTCGCACTCTGCGGGAGTTAGCGGATCGAGAACGGTTAAATTTCCCTAGAGGAGCAGCAATCCTGGAGCAGGATCTCTACGTGGACGATATCTGTACCGGTGCAGATTCCGTAGAGGAGGCGCCCGCTCGTCGGGACGAGCTAGTTGAGCTCCTACGGGGTGGAGGTTACGAGCTCCGGAAATGGATGTCGAACTCTCCAGAGTTACTGTCTGGTCTTCCGGATGACTACCAGCAGGATCCCCACATTTTTGAAAACTTCGAAAATCCAAATATGTTGTCGGTATTAGGCGTCCAGTACCAGCCGGTGTCAGACATGTTTTGGTATCGGGTCGAGTTGGACTCCCCGAAGGTCTGGACGAAACGGAACGTCCTTTCAACGGTGGCTAGGACATTTGATCCAAACGGGTGGATCACCCCGGTAACATTTCAGCTCAAGTGTTTTATGCAGCAATTGTGGTCTACTGAGCTGAAATGGGACGACCCGATCGGCGGGTCATTGAGCTCAGAGTGGGACTCGTTCTTTTCGACCCTCCCTGGCATCAATCGGATTTCACTGCCACGGAGGTTGGTCCCCACCAAACGATACACCGCCACCCTGCATGGGTTTTGCGATGCCTCGGAGAAGGGCTACGGAGCTGCGGTATATCTGCTGCGGTAGAGCTGGAACGGTACAGCTCGCTCGACAAGCTGGTCAATGTGACCGCCTGGATCTTCCGATTTGCGCGGAATTGTCGCAATTCTGAGGCGCAACGGGTGCGGACACAGGTCCTGACACCACGGGAACGGAACCATGCGTTGTTCGCATTGGTACGAAACGTGCAGACGGTGCACTTTAAGTCCGAATTGGACATTCTGAGACGCGGACGCGTCCAACTGAAGGGAGCGGTGGCTCGGCTCAACCCGTTTATTGACCCTCACGGATTGCTGAGGGTAGGAGGTCGGCTGCGGAATGCCAACCTGCCTTATGCGGCTCGCCACCCGTTGTTACTCCCTAGGAAAGGGAAGTTGGTCGAACTGTTGATACAGGATCGACACATTCGGAATGGGCATGTCGGATGCCACGCCTTGATGGCGTTTCTCCAGCGCGAGTTCTGGATTCTATCGGGAAGACGCTTAGTGCGTAGCGTCATATTTCGGTGCCTGCCTTGTTATCGGGCCAAGGCGGCTACGATGCAGCCCCAGATGGGCGATTTGCCCTCGGATAGGGTTAACGAAATCCGGCCCTTTGCGGGTGTCGCAACGGATTTGGCGGGACCATTCATGGTCAAGTCTTCACAGCTACGGAACGCCAGATTAGTGAAGGCATACCTGTGCGTCTTCGTGTGCTTGGCCACGAAGGCAGTCCACTTGGAGGTGGTCAGTGACCTCACTACAGAGGCATTTATCGCATGTCTAGATCGGTTCGTCTCAAGAAGGGGCCTCCCGACATTAATCCGTTCGGACAACGGCACAAATTTTGTCGGAGCCAGGCGATATCTGCAGGAGGTCACTCAATTCCTGAACGGTAACCAGGACGCCATCGGTACGGCTTGCTCTCGACGAGGGATTGAATGGGTTTTCAGTCCGCCGGGATGTCCTCATTGGGGAGGAATTTTTGAGGCTGCGGTTAAATCGGCTAAGTCGCACCTGACGAGGATCATCGGTGAGAACTCTCTACGCTTTGAAGAGCTTGCGACGCTGTTCTGTAAAATTGAAATGACACTGAACTCGCGTCCGTTGTGCCCACTCAATTCGGATCCAAATGATTTGGAAGCGTTGACGCCGGGTCACTTCCTGATAGGTCAGCCCCTTAACGCCCTGCCAGAATACCCATTCGGTGATGTTAAGTTAAGTCGGTTAACTAGGTGGCAGATGTTCCCTTGTGGGTTGTCCCTTGAGTACTTGCACATCTTGCAGCAGCGCCTAAAGTGGACTGACCGGACGAGCCCCCCTCAAGTCGGTGATTTGGTGCTGATTAAGGATGCGAACCTGCCATCATTGAGATGGAGACGAGGACGGATCGTCAATTTGTACACGGGTCGGGATGGCACGCCTCGATCAGCGGAAGTCAAGGTGGGGGACTCGGTCCTCAAGAGAGCGGTCGCAATACTTTCTCGCCTTCCTATTGATTAGGGACAGGTTCGGGCCTGTCCGGGCGGGTGACTGTTTAATATTTATGCTTCGGAACGCACCGGTTTTCGTTGCGCGGTTCGACCGCGAGTAATCGGGACATCACTAGCGGAAACGGAACTGCAGCTGTCACTTGCATAGAACCGAGATGACGAGTTAGAGGTTACTTTCTTGTCGTGAGAAAAAATGTCTGCACATGGCGTCGGGCTTTGACTGTATTTTAGTGTAACAATTGTCTAACACAGGTCTCGGGCCTGGTCGGAGTGTTAACCATAATAATCGTCGGGAAATAAGTAGATTCACGTCAGCGGAGTGAGTGATTCGTGTTGTGAAGGTTAAAGATGTTCGGTCCCTAACTCGTCGCATTCGGACAGCAACTCCTCGTGTCGGCAAGCAACACGCGGGCGACAGCATCGGGCTACGACGAGAGTAAGATTCGAATCCTCTCCCCCCACACCTTGTGCTCCTTATCCCGTATTCCTGCCTCGAATTGAGCTTTCCAATTCCGGTCTACGGCGTCAAGGTCAGTACCACTTGCGATTGTCCCCGTGCTGGTGAAAACCACCCCCTCAAGATTCCACGCCGTTCGGTTTAGGCGCGGAATTAAACAGTGAATATAATAACTAAGAAAACAAAATGGATATCAAAAGGCATAAAACGATGTTGCAAAAGGAAAAGAAAACTACTGTGGGACTATAGATTGAATCCAAGCTCTACCAACAAACAACTATTTAAGCAGTACTCCAAACGCCTAAAGAGAGTGATAGTTTCGACACAAAAGGCGCAAAATGACTACTACATCGTCAAACAAAAGCCAAGCGGTTTGGAAAATTATAAACAACACAAAAAATCACATACCCAAAGAGAGTATTAATTGCAGAAAAAGTCAATGGAGATTTGTTAATAAACCCCACAGAAATAGCCCAAGCTTTTAATAATAATTTTATTGACCAAGTTAAACCTCTTTGTGACATTACTGCTAATAATACTAATAATAATAATCCAGCTTTGACATTTAATCAATCAATTCAATTAAATAATTCTTATAAATCTATGTTTATGTCACCTACAACTCCAGCTGACGTTTATCGACTAACACTATCGTTGAAGAACACTAATAGTACAGGAAACGATAAAGTTTTGACAAAAGTTATAAAATATGTTGCTGATATTATCTGCCCGATGTTATGCTGCATAATAGATATCTGCATCGAACATGGTATTTTTCCGGATCGTTTGAAAACTTCTATCGTCAGACCACTCTTCAAAAAAGATAACAAGGAACATATTAATTGTTACAGACCAGTGGCTCTTATCCCAATATTTTCCAAAATAATTGAAAAAGCAATATATGAATAATTATACAAATATTTAGAACTTAATAATATACTTGCGGATGAACAAAAGGGATTTAGAAGAAATAAGAACAGTAATATGGTTGTCTTCGATTTTTTACACACGATAATGAAAAACGTAGATAACGGCAAAAGAGTGTCATCGATATTTATGGACCTCACAAAGGCATTTGACTACGTCGATCACAAAATCTTAGCTCAAAAATTAAATAGTTACGGAATAATAATACTAATAATAATAATCCAGCTTTGACATATAATCAATCAATTCAATTAAATAATTCTTATAAATCTATGTTTATGTCACCGTCAACTCCAGCTGACGTTTATCGACTAACACTATCGTTGAAGAACACTAATAGTACAGGAAACGAAGAAGTTTTGACAAAAGTTATAAAATATGTTGCTGATATTATTTGCCCGATGTTATGCTACATAATAAATATCTGAATCGAGCATGGTATTTTTCCGGATCGTTTGAAAACTTCTATCGTCAGACCACTCTTCAAAAAAGATAACAAGGAACATATTAATTGTTACAAACCAGTGGCTCTTATCCCAATATTTTCCAAAATAATTGAAAAAGCAATATATGAAAAATTATACAAATATTTAGAACTTAATAATATACTTGCGGATGAACAGAAGGGATTTAAAAGAAATAAGAACAGTAATATGGCTGTCTTCGATTTTTTACACACGATAATGAAAAACGCAGATAACGGCAAAAGAGTGTCATCGATATTTATGGACCTCACAAAGGCATTTGACTACGTCGATCACAAAATCTTAGCTCAAAAATTAAATAGTTACGGAATAAGAGGGAATGTTCTTAGTCTACTAGAATCATACTTGAGTAACCGGTCACAATTGACACAAATAAACAAAATCTGCCCTAAGACAAAAACAGATCAAGTGTATTATTCTTCTGACGTAAAGGAAATTAAGTATGGTGTTCCACAGGGATCCGTATTAGGACCTTTACTGTTTATTATATATATAAATGACATCCCAAAAGCTATAAATCATCCAATGGTTTTATTTGCTGACGACAGCACAGTGACATTTATCGGTAATTATTTAATTAACTTAGACATATATGAAAATGACATTAACAATAATTTAACACATATAATTGAATGGCTGACAAAAAACAATCTTTTAATAAATCTGGGAAAAACTAAACTAATGAAATATAGGCTAGGGCACGGACAGCAATACGCATTGAATATTAAATACTTGAATGAGCAAATTGAATGTACAGTGACAAAAAAATTCTTAGGTCTCCATATTGATTCAAACATGTCGTGGAAGACACACATCGAACACTTGCAAAAGAAGCTAAATCAATATGCGTATGCGTTACACATGCTTACAAAAATTGTGAACACTGATGCTGTACTTGTCTCGTATCATGGTTTTGTAGAGTCTTCCGTGCGCTACGGTATAATCTTCTGGGGAAATGCGACGGGTAGAGAGACTATTTTTAAAGCGCAGAAGAAATGTTTGAGGGCTATGTGCAAGCTCGTCCAAACTGACAGTTGTAAACCCTACTTCAAGAGTCTCAACATTCTTACGATGCCGTCTATTTACATATATGAAACCTTGGTTTTTGTCAAAAGTAATATGCATCTTTTTCAAAATGTCAAAAGCAGGCGTCACCAAATGATGCTCAAAATGGAGTGCCACAAGTCAGCCTATCTTAATAAAAGTATATTTTGCATGGCTATTTTCTAATAGCCATGCAAAATATACTTTTACAGACTGTGGGAGTTTGTTATATATTCTTATATAACAAACTCCCACAGTCTGTAAAAGAAATACAAAATATACATCCATTTAAAAAGAAAATAAAGGGTCTTCTAACAAACAAGGTTTATTACAGTGTCGATGAATACCTCAGTGATGTTTTATAAAGATGGCGACAATGTATTATTTGCCAGATGCCTAATATAGTCATATATGTAGGTAATTAGTAATTCTACGCTATTATTTATTGTTTATAATGTAATTAATACTTATAATGTAAATAATATTCATATGCCCTTCCATGGCAGAGCATAGAGACCATCACTCAATG
The DNA here is from genome assembly GCA_949825045.1 of Argyresthia goedartella. NCBI lineage: Eukaryota > Metazoa > Arthropoda > Insecta > Lepidoptera > Argyresthiidae > Argyresthia > Argyresthia goedartella. The sequence goes on along the minus strand of OX463811.1, from coordinate 9,655,738 downwards.
TCATTGATTAAGATCTACATATTACCTATGTTCCTGAATAAATGATTCTTTATCTTTTATCTTTATCTTTATCAAAATCAAAATCAAATTATATCAAATTTATTTATTTAACAAAGCTGTTCGTTATACTAATGGTGTCCACACTAGGTATAACCTGTAACGTGGTGGCCTAGGGACAAATTTCATTGCGTGTTGCTGAGAGTTAAATAAAAATAAATTGGCAACAAATATAATGATCACCAAAATATTTTTTTCCTACCCAAAATGGATAAATGAACACCAAAAGTTGCAAAAATACTGCGGTAGCTTAGGTAAAGGGTAAAGGGGGTGAACGAAGCGAAGCCCCCTTTATCCTTCGGGTTAAGTTGAACATGTAAGAACAACAAAAATACTTAAAACATAAACTTAACTACATAAAACATAAAAAGAAGATTGGTGATCATTTATCCAAACACAATTTGGTGGACATTTATCCATTCTGGCAGTCATTTCGAATTTATTTGTAGTAAAATATGTGCGTTTTTGGTAATCGTTTAAACATAAGCCAAATAAATTGGTACAGGACAGGGACAGCAGAAAATGAAAACAGATTAAAAACAACTTACTTGCTAGGGTGACCAAATCATTATAAATAAATGAACAGGATAAGATTATATAAATATAAATAACATATAAAAATAATATATAGAACTACATACATGAGTAAATAATAAATAAATTATTTAAGAACGATTTGTAAAGTTTTATTCCAGTAGCGTTCTGTGTTATCATAGTCTAGTGTAGATTTGGTAGCCATTTTTGGAGTCCAATTTTTTATTTAGCGACAGTGCAGGTTTTGGCTTCGTTGTGCCTGTGTTACCGTTAGATACTCAAAACCGTTAGTTGATAAACTAACGGGTTTTTCTCGTTACTTGGTCAACTATCGACAGATAGTAAACTGTAGCGTACTGCTTACTATATGACGAGTTAGTTGATAAACTAACTGTTAAAACCGTTAAATAGTAAACTGGTTTAAACTTGAATTGCTAACGAAATACCAGGGTAAACACTGCGGTAGCATAGGTGAAGACTAGAGGGGGCGAGCGCAGCGAAGCCCCCGAATAGTCTTCGTGTTAGGTTGATATGTAAGAACAAAAGAAACGTAAATTCTAAGGGTGTTACCACAAAAAAATAAACCCCTGTTCAACACTTGTTTAAAGACAAAAATGTGTAGGATTTGGCGTTTGTTTTGAGGTTAAACGATGTGTATATTTTTTTGTAGTAACACGGTAAACGTTTACTATCTGTCGATAGTTGATCAACTAACTCGTTAGTTTATCAACTAACGAGTTAGTTGGTTTTGACTATCTTACGGTGACACCTACAAGTTATGTTGTATATGTGTGGAAGAGCGAAAAAACTGAACCCTATAAACAGTTTTTTTCATAACACGTAGTGAGGCCTTAAAAATATAAAGGTGGCGTACTAACAGCAGGGTACAGCGGGGTACGTGGGGTAGCGGAAAGGTTTCCTCATCATTACTTTTAGGATCGGGCGCTGGGGGGCTCGTTCCAGAGTTTTGAGCGTGGTCTTATGTGTGCCTCCACATGCTATGATGCAGTACGTTAGCAAAGACAGAAAAAGGGATATATTTAGGTATACCAGCCTCAAAACATCAGGGTCGGCGCCCTGGCGCAGGAGTTTACACGTTGGTATAAGTTTGCGTACTCGGCTTGCCATGCTGGTGATATGCTGTTTAAATGATAGTTTCACATCCAGAATGATTCCCAGGTACTTGATTAGTGCCACTCTTGACATGCCAGGACAATCACAAGTCTGGGTGTCGTCAGGGCAAGAGTGAAGCCTAACCGTGTTGTGGTCTGGAGATGGTTGCGATGCAGTAGTCTTGTGGAAGCAGACAAATCTGGAGCCAAACGGTGATATCGCGCATGCAGTTCGTAGCTAGTTCGAGAGCCTGTGCCCATATGTTTTGCCACAAAAGATCAGGGAGGCCTACCATGACCTTATAAGAAACTGCTCTTAATCCAGGCAGTTCAGTTAAAGTACTTAAACTGATCGACTTAATTTCGTACCATGACCTCATAAAAGGTGAACGACTTCTGAGCTGCTTATTTGATAAGGTGAATAGTTTATTGTCTCTGGCTAGTTAACTTACATCCATGTAAGAACGAGAAGGGAATATACAGGATTCCTTATGAAAGAACTACTCATCGCATTGTCTGGAGGACCGTTCCTAACCAACGTTTATTGTTTATACGGTATTTACCGGTTTTTTTAATTATAAGGATATCTTATATTATAATTTGTTTTATTATTTACGAATGGTACTCTGAAAAAATGAAAGCTTAAAAGTAATACGCGCATATTACTATTTAATGCAATTTGTGATAAAACTTAGTAACTTATGCTTTGTTTTTTATTGATCGTTCAAATTATATTGAGCATTTTGAACGCAACTCATAACTGTCAAGTGGTTCATGTGTTTGTTTACAATATTTAACGATTTATTTTAGGAGGTACTTTATAATAATAATAATAATAATAATATCATTTATTTCAGACAATTTAGGTCCATATAAAAACAGACAAAAACAAAAACAAAAACAAAAGGGTGTTAGTAACAATTATAAACTTAACTATGTTAGTACTTAGCATTACTATTTACATGGATCAGAGTCCAATGCGCCAAGAATCGACCGTCAGATCGATCCGCTATTCCGCGCAGGATGCCGTTGGTGCTGGCGCGCAGCCTGTCGAGCGTACCGGCGCAGCGCGCGCGCAGCGTGGCATGAAACCCGTCGGCGCGCGCACGCGCGAACATATCCGACGCACTGCACCAGCGCGGCAGCCACAACAGCACCCTCAGAGCGTTGTTGTACTGGACACGAAGGGCGCTAAGCGACTTTCGCGTGTAATTAGTCCATAGGCTGCACGTATAGAGAGATGTACAATAAGCCCTAAACAAAGTTATTTTTACCTCGGCTGTACATCTACTGAACCTACGTGCTATCATATTTGCCCTGGTCGCCAGCGCCCTCCGCTCCCTCTCTATGTCCAAGTCATCCTTTAAGTCCTCGGTAATGATATGACCGAGGTACTTAAAGGACGACACTATTTTCAAGGCTGTTCCATTTAAGTAAACTGGTGGAACATAAGATGGACACTTTTTACCAGCCTTGAAAATCAACATCTCGCTCTTTTTCTCATTATATTTGAGACCGTGTGTTTGCGCGTACTGTTCACAGACGTGTAGCAACACTCTAAGTCCCCTGATCGACGGGCTCAGCAGAGCCATGTCGTCGGCGTAACTAATATTATTTAGGCAGATATTGTCAACAAAACAACCAACATGCGCGCCGCTGAGCGCCCCGATCAGCTGATCTACATAAATATTGAACAGCTTAGGAGAAGTAAGCCCACCCTGTCTCACTCCGCATTCCAACTTATATGGTTCAGATATCGCGTCTGCCCATTTGACAGTGTTGGTTTGGTTTTGGTACCAAAATTTAAAGATATTTATAACGTCTAAGGGCAAATTAGCTTCCCCAAGTTTGTTCCATAGTACATCATAACTTACCAGATCAAACGCGGAATTATTGATAGACAACTCACCACCTGAGAGCGAAAATGAACCTGAAACTGTCCCTGACCCTTTGGAGCTTGAAGTGAGAGAAGAGCCCAAAGCAGAACCCGCATCCGCATCTTTTTCTGCCATACGAAAATTAAGGTACCGAGCAACCAAAACTATTCAAACCCTGAAAGCCGAGATACAAAAACTAAAAAAAGAAAAAGACACATACCGAAAAAAGACAGAAAATCTCAAGAAGACAGTTAGAGAACAACGAATGTTAGATGACACTCTGGAAAAAAAAATAGATGACAAAATAGATGACAAAATTGAAAAGGTGAAGAAAAAGTTGATTTTTGATGAAAACATGTCGCGGGGTGTAAGGAAAGCTTATGACAATCTGAACAAAGCAGAAAAAAGACCTTTTGTGAAAAACATTACACCAAGTGAAAATAAGTTGATGGAATACAGAGTCAAAACGCGAATCCCATTTGTTCTTAAAAAGAAGCTGGTGGAGGATCGAGAAATTAAAGCAAAGAAAAGGCAGAAAGAAATAGCAGACTTTTATGAAGAAGATTCAAATAGCCGTGTAGCAGCAGGCAAGCGGGAATTTGTGAAAAGAAGGGGAGAAAGAAAGCAAAAGAGGTATTTGACCGACAACTTAAAAAATCTTCATGACAAGTTTTTCAAAGAAAAGGGCAAAATTAGTTATGCAGTTTTTTGCAAATATCGACCGTACTGGGTTGTTTTCCCAAAGAATGAGCGTGATACTTGCCAATCCAAACTACACGCCAATGTCAACCTTCTCATAAAAGCGCTCAATAAATGTAAGATCATATCCGAAGCATCTACAACAGAAGTTCTGTTGTAGATGCTTATAGATCTTAAATTCATTTTGCTGTGACCCGTACAGCGACAAATGCCTAGCGCGTTCGTGTGAAGACTGCATGTCAAATACCTTAAACTATTCGGAGTTTAATAATGAGAAGATAGTTACTTATTTCGAATGGGGCACGGAAAAATAAATGTACACGGCAAATGATGGGAAGGACAAATATAAGGTAATTACAAATAAAACAAAGAAAGAAGACAGTCCTCGCAACATAATAAACAAACTTGAAGACGCCCTGACTCTGTTCTTGAAACATACACGGAACATAGTGGTTCAATTTACAGCAGTGAAATCACTCAAGGAACACTTGATAAAAGACGAAGTTCTCATTTACGTGGACTTTAGTGAAAATTATAGCCTCAAATATCACGAAGAAGTCCAGGGATTCCATTTTGGTGCCAGCAGAGGCCAAGTGGCAATACACACTGTAGTTCTGTATTATGTGGATGACGCTAAAGGCATGACACCGAAATCTATCTGCACAATAAGCAGCTGCCTAAACCATGATGCATCTGCAATTTGGGCGCACTTAACACTAGTAATAGACATGGCAAAGAATCTGGTTCCATCGTTGTCAAAAATTCACTTTTTGTCTGACTCCCCATCGAGCCAGTATAGAAATAGATACATATTTTATATGCTCACAAAAATTTGTCATCTAGTCCCAAATGTCACAGTTGTCACCTGGAATTATCAAGAGTCTGGACACAGAAAAGGAGCACCAGATGGGGTTGGCGCAACTTTGAAAAGAACTGCTGATAATTATGTCAAATACAGCGGTGACATTGGATCTTTTGAAGATTTTGCAGACTTGGTGAAAAAAACGTCAAAAATGTCGCAGTGGTAGTAGTAGAGAAAGAAGATATTGTAAGGGAAAAATTTCCTATGACCATCCCGACTTTTAAGGGTACCACTAAAGTTCATCAAGCTCTATGGTCCGATGAATTACCATATAGTATTAGTTTCAGAGTCCTTAGCTGTTTTAGTTGCCTGAATTCCTTCTTGCCATGTGAACACCGAAAGCATCTGGGGGTTTTATCTACCGGATTTAGACAAGAGACAAACGCAATGAGTTTCCTGGACCTCAGACAACCCGACTTCAATAAAGAAAACGAATTACCAATGCAGCTTGACTCAGTTGACGATCGGAACTCTGATTTAGACATAGGTTCTGACACAATATTAAATAATATTGAAGACGATTACATGTTCTTGAGTGAAATTGATGGCACCTTTTCCTGGACAGAATTTCCATTTTCAGCTACCTCGCTTCCAGCCCAAGAGCAAGAGAAACCAAAAATATTATCGAATGTGAAGATTGATTACCACACTAACCGGGTTGACGCCCCACACCCGCAATACGGATTTGAAGACTGGGTAGTAGTAAAATATGTCACAGAGCAAAGCAAATATAGGTCTCTGTACTACGTGGGAAAAATAATAGATATATACCACAGTACAAATGAATATAAAGTGGCCTTTTTAAAGAGAAAGTCAACCAAATTCATCTGGCCAACAAATTCTGACGACGATATTGTTCCTGGCTCTCGGATTATCCAAGTTTTAAAAAACCAAATGAGGGTAGAAGAGGACAGTTTAGCTTCGACTGTTTGCCAAACATGAAATTTAATTAAATGCAATTAAACTTGGGTATATAGCTATCTATCCCTTTTAAATGATACTTCGAATTAAACTCCTAAACCCGATAAACGACAGGCACAAATATTAATTAATAGTGTTGATTGTTTTTGATTTTATTTTAATTGTATGTTACTCACATTGATTTAGTATTATATAGTTCCTAAATCTAGAATTATTGAAGTTGTGATTGAACTAAATGAGGGTAGAAGAGTTCAGCTCCGATGGTTTTACAAAGTTTAATATATTTGTGGAATTAAAATTTTATTAGATATATGTAGGCCTATCTCCCTTTTTGATGATGCTTAAAATCATAAACCCGATAAACGACAGGCATAACTATTTATGACTGTGCTTTATCAGGTTTATGATTATTATCAAAAATACTTACAAATTACTTACCTTATTGATTGTTATTGGTAGTTATTATTGATTGTTATTGGTAGTAATTATTGATTTTTATTGGTTTAAATTACTAGACTGATTTAGTATTATATAGAGTTCCTGACTCTTAGATTACCTACCAAGATTTGAGTGGACCAAATAATAGAGTAGAAGAGGACGGTTTGCCGAAGTGTAATATTAATTAAGTACAGTCGGGTTCATTAATATATGAGTAAATCAAAGTTCAAATATAAATATACATTTATATTTGAAGCCTTGGACTTGCTCATATATTAATGAACTCGACTGGTTTTGTTATAGTTTTTATGATAAAGCTATTAAACAACAGGCAGACTTTATTCTTTTGTTTCAAGTGTTACCTTTATTGATTTATATTAAAGACTGATGTAGAATTATAAATGGCTTTCATTTATTTATTTAACCCATCTACATACATTTAACAACTTATTCACGTGTGAACAACTAGAAATAAATTCAAGTACCTACAAATGTTCACAAGGATCTATAGGCACTTGAAAGAAACCAGAACTATCGACTTAAACTTGTGACTCGTTGAACTATGTAAACGTTATCATGCGAAGCATTCACAATGCTTAACATGATATTTTCAAATAGTTCAATCATCGCCATCCATGGTGAGTCATTACCATACATGCAGTTATCATCGCCATACACCCCGTAATTTCTGTCCGTCCATTTATTCAAAAAGTAAGTGGGCTACGAAGGTGCCTTACAAAATACACTCATCCTAGTAAGTATTTATACACTTTATAATAACTCAAAGGTAAAACAATTACAAAAAAAAATATTCTTGCGAAACTCGCAAATTGGGACGAACCGCAAGAACTGACCATATAGGCTGGTCAGTGTAGGGCGGGCAGTGCATCTAATATTCGAGGACACAGGTGCCGGCATCCGGGAAACCCACATGCTGCCGATGGCGGACCCATTCCACCTACAAGGGAGAGCCTTCGAGCCAGAACCGGAATCAGGCACCCCCTAACCGGCTGTCCCGATGGTGACACCAAGCCAGGGGAGCCCAACCTCCCGACAAAATGAAGCACACAACCCAGCGTCATCGGGACATGAGGAACACGCACCAGCACCAACCCATGGGAGTCAAGGAAATCCCAACCCCAACAACCACAAGAACTATCACCAACGGACACCTTATGTCTGGAGGCATCTCCATTCCCCCGCTTCGAGGAACTATTGTCAACCGGAACACCGGTAAGATACACAGATAACTGGCTCGACACGCCACTCAGCATGACATCGTCGCCACCAAAACAGCAGACACCAGAAAAAGAACTGGAAGAAAACGCCGGATCCATAGCAGGAGGTCATCATAGACTAGGCATGCTCCACGAGCATGTCAGAAACTAACCCAGAGAAGATCAGAGAGGAGCAACAAGGAGTAGAAGGCGCGTAGATGACAGAGAACGAAAAAAAACAAAAGAGAAGGGGAAGAAAGAGACAGAGGGGCCACAAGAAGGGCCTAGTACGCCTGCCTAAGTACAGGATAAGACAAATAAAAACAAATAAAAGAAAAAAAAACAAACAAACAAGAAGAAGACACAGTTAATTGGGAGAGAGCCCCACCCATTGAGTTTTTTTGTTTAAACACAATTTCCGGTATGTTAAGTTTAGTTTTTAAATGTGTTTTGCCATCCCGTATAGGAAAAGTCGAGACGCCATGTCATGTTAGGTTAAGTTTAAAGTTAGAATAAAGATATATTTACGTACAAATGCGATGGTTTAAATCGGAAACGCAGAGCGCAAACGAATAACAACCCGTTTAATTAAATATTCGTATTTAGACATAGGTACAAGTAGGTACTTGCAATAATAATAAATAAATACTAGCATACCTATACCTCTGCTCAATGCAGCGACATTATTAATAGCAGTGGGTGCTAGTCCCTTAGAGCTTAGAATTAGTAACCCTTCGTAATACAGAGATGGCGCTAGCAGTAACGATTGTTACTGCTAGCGCGTAGTTTATCGCTATGGTTTCAGTTTACACACTTCTAGATGGCGCCACAGGACGCTCATTTCAAGCAGATTAGTTACCCTTCTTATCCCAGAGGTGGCGGGACTTTTCTTGCGCCTGCATTGCTGTATCTGTGATCGCTAACACGCCTAATAACGAACCACTGATACATACATATACACAGAGGCTTGCCTGTGACAGATACTCGCTACTCTATTTAGTTTCGGGATAGATTATCTTGCTTGCAGAGCATAAAACAAGAAGCTTTCCTCAAAATGCCAAGAAAGTGTGCTTTTTACAATTGCTCAAACGATAATCCTAACAGGTCGTTGTTCCGATTTCCAACCAATGACCAAAAACTCCCAAAGCTTTGGCTAACTAATGCTGGTAAGTTAACATCATCATCATTATGGCCTCTCACATCTTGACAGGTGGTTCAAGCAGCGTAGGTTTTATAACGGCATTTCGATGTCCTATACCCGAAGGTTGCCAAACAGGGGTTGGTTGGAGTGTACTGCTCCCTTATCGACACTCAGACTCAGGGGTTGGTGTCAACTTTGGAGGACCCTAAGCTTCCGCTGTCTGTCTGTCTGTCCGTCTGTCTGTTTGTTTTTCTGTCTGTCAGCGGGGCTGTATCTCATGAACTGTAATAGGTTTGTAGAGAGTTGAAACATAGAGTGTTTAAGTATTTGTTGCTGCTCATGAAATAATTAACCACAAGATATATGACACAACTTTTTTTTCAGGTAATAAGATTCTTGAAAGTCTAGCGTTACCAGAACTTCGCAACCAGTATATATATCAATATCATTTTGATGATAATTTTGTCTTCAAAAAAGAGGGCAAGAAAAGCTATTTGAAGCGCAATGCCGTGCCACACCATTATAATCATGAAGATGTTGTCAGCCAAACTGACTCGCATACTCCAGTACTATCATCGCCGACTGAAGGTAATTCATTAAATTGAAAAAAAAATGTGTACAAAAAAAATGGTGAAAAAACACTCACAACTCCTCCTTGTTTCCATAGCTTTGTCCTAACAACAAATGCTGTGTTGCAGTTGGCTAAGGAAGAACTGTCTGGCATTGGGTAAATTTTTTGATTACAAATCGCTTAAACCAAGATGTCATTGAAAATCTGTTTGGTATCTATAGAATGAAAGGTGGGTGCAACAGAAATCCATCTGCACGGATGCTTCGCACAATATTTCGCAGTAGTTTATCAAACAACTTAATGAATTTAAAAAATAAAAATTGCGAGGCAGATAGTGACGATTTTGTGGCCACTGAAAATGAAAACTTGCCCTACAAGCCCAAATCATCAACTGATAACAAACCGATTCCATCAACTTCAACTGCTGCAATTGTGGAGGGACCGATTCCATCAACTTCAACTGCTGAAATTGAAGAGGAACCGATTCCATCAACTTCAACTACTGCAATTGTGGAGGGCCCGATTCCATCAACTTCAACTGCTGCAATTGAACAGAAACCGATTCCATCAACTTCAACTGCTGAAATTGAGGAGGAACCGATTCCATCAACTTCAACTGCTAAAATTGAAGAGGAACCGATTCCATCAACTTCAACTCAAAAAGAATGTGGTGTAATGGGAGTAGAAATTGAGATGGAAACTATTACTTTGGAGCGATGCTCAATTCAATATTTTGCTGGTTGGTTGGGGAAAAAATGTGTAGAAATTTCACTGTGATGTGTGTCGGGTACTTTTATTGAATGACCAATTGGATATGGATGATAAAAAAGAATTGTTAATAATTGAAAAAACGTATTCCAATATCAGTGTACCTTCTTCTTCTTTGAAATCGCCAACCCGATTTTTGTTTACACTTATTGAAAAAAGTCTGGAAGAATTTACTAAACATTTCGAAACAATAAAACATATCACAAAATTAGGTGCAACTTTGAGGTTTAAAAAAGAAAACTACATTAAACAAACTACTTTACATGAGCACCATCATCATGAACATTTAAGCTACGTTGTCAGGAAACTTGTCGAAGTTTAAAAATTTCATTACTGTAAATTATATAAAAAGTCGGTCGCTACTAACCACAGTCCAAAATTACGTATTCTCCATGATAAATGAACCCTCAGAACCATTCAGAATCAACCATCAAATATGAAAACTAATAATGAAAAGATCGGTGTCCGTGGTCCTAGCCAGAAAGTACGATCTATAATATTATACAGATTCTGATAATTTTTGATTATGCACATATTATGTTACCTTGTTATTATGTTGATTGTTATTATCTTGATTATGTTAACTTTACCATCAATCTACATATCCGAAATAGCCACATATGTTAAAAAACACCCAGAACAATACGAACTCTGTACAAACCCCAGGCGGAAAACCAACTTAAAATTGCCAGTCCCGAACTTAGAAATATACAAAAAAAGCTCCTATTATATGTCGATACTTATATACAATAAACTCCCAAATAACATAAAAAACTAACAAAATACTAAACTATTCAGCCATCGATTAAAATACTTCCTAATTGATAAAAGCTACTACTCCATTTGCGAATTTATGACTGATACATTCAAGTAGGTAAACTGAAATATATTAATAACGTCAAGTCCATTGTAATTATTAAGAGTTATATATTCAGTAAGAAATTACATATCTAATTTAATGTTAAATATTGATATTTTATGTACCTAGATATAAGAATTTGTTATACCCTTTCAGGGTGCATGTACCATGTATTACAATACCATCTGTAACAACTGCACATGTTCACAAATAAATAAATAAATAAAAACCAAAATTATTTTTATCTATACAAGTATCATAAACCCTCTTTACTGCGTCCAAAAACCGCACGTTACGATCAGCATAATGTTAAACTACTCTGTAAAAACTCATTTCTTATCTGAATATTGAACATTATGACCATAATGTGTAAATTTTCTACATGTTATGATATTCAAATTTCGAACGCCGACGCCCGCCTTCGTAATGCTCCTACTTTGTCTGTGAAGTTGGTACTACAAAACAAGCTAAACAACTGAATGCCACAATGCCGGCCAAACATGCGGTTCCTGAACACATTAAAGAGAGCTTATGATGTGTGTGTAGATAAACTAGTGTATGTAACTGTACATAATTAGGCAATAAAACTCTCGAGTGATATTATTATGAACTCTAGTTTTTATGCCCTCCATTATCAGTCACATAAACTACTATTTCGCACCAAAATGTATAAATGATCTTCAAAAGTTGCAGCAAATATCAGGGAAAAATACTGCGGTAGCTTAGGTGAAGGGTAAAGTTGGTGAGCGAAGCGAAGCCCCCTTTATCCTTCGTGTTAGGTTGAACATATAAGAATAAGAACAAATACTTAAAACATGAACTTAAGCACACAAAACAAAAGAAAAATAGCTTAATTTTTACAGTATTACATGAAACACAATTTGGTGATCATTTATCCATTTCGGCGGTCATTTCGAATTTATTGGTAGTAAAATAGGTGCGTTTTTGGTAATCCTTTAAACATGAGCCTTCATATAAATGTGACACAGATAGTGACAGCAGATAGTGATATTAGTATTAATATTATTGATGGTTTTACAAAGTTTAATATATTTGTGGAATTAAATTTTTATTAGATATATGTAGGCCTATCTCCCTTTTTGATGATGCTTAAAATCATAAACCCGATAAACGACAGGCATAACTATTTATGACTGTGCATTATCAGGTTTATGATTATTATCAAAAATACTTACAAATTACTTACCGTATTGATTCCTTTAAATATTTTTTTTAAATAATTAAATTTTAAATTAAATTAATAAACTAATTGTTATTGGTAGTTATTATTGATTGTTATTGGTAGTAATTATTGATTGTTATTGGTAGTAATTATTGATTGTTATTGGTTTAAATTACTAGACTGATTTAGTATTATATAGAGTTCCTGACTCTTAGATTACCTACCAAGATTTGAGTGGACCAAATAATAGAGTAGAAGAGGACGGTTTGCCGAAGTGTAATGTTAATTAAGTACAGTCGGGTTCATTAATATATGAGTAAATCAAAGTTCAAATATAAATATACATTTATATTTGAAGCCTTGGACTTGCTCATATATTAATGAACTCGACTGGTTTTGTTATAGTTTTTATGATAAAGCTATTAAACAACAGGCAGACTTTATTCTTTTGTTTCAAGTGTTACCTTTATTGATTTATATTAAAGACTGATGTAGAATTATAAATGGCTTTCATTTATTTATTTAACCCATCTACATGCATTTAACAACTTATTCACGTGTGAACAACTAGAAATAAATTCAAGTACCTACAAATGTTCACAAGGATCTATAGGCACTTGACCGAAACCAGAACTATCGACTTGAACTTGTGACTCGTTGAACTATGTAAACGTTCTCATGCGAAGCATTCACAATGCTTAACATGATATTTTCAAATAGTTCAATCATCGCCATCCATGCTGTGTCATTACCATACATGCAGTTATCATCACCATACACCCCGTCATTTCTGTCTGTCCATTTATTCAAAAAGTAAGTGGGCTACGAAGGTGCCTTACAAAATACACTCATCCTAGTAAGTATTTATACACTTTATAATAACTCAAAGGTAAAACAATTACAAAAAAAAATATTCTTGCGAAACTCGCAAATTGGGACGAACCGCAAGAACTGACCATATAGGCTGGTCAGTGTAGGGCGGGCAGTGCATCTAATATTCGAGGACACAGGTGCCGGCATCCGGGAAACCCACATGCTGCCGATGGCGGACCCATTCCACCTACAAGGGAGAGCCTTCGAGCCAGAACCGGAATCAGGCACCCCCTAACCGGCTGTCCCGATGGTGACACCAAGCCAGGGGAGCCCAACCTCCCGACAAAATGAAGCACACAACCCAGCGTCATCGGGACATGAGGAACACGCACCAGCAACAACCCATGGGAGTCAAGGAAATCCCAACCCCAACAACCACAAGAACTATCACCAACGGACACCTTATGTCTGGAGGCATCTCCATTCCCCCGCTTCGAGGAACTATTGTCAACCGGTACACCGGTAAGATACACAGATAACTGGCTCGACACGCCACTCAGCATGACATCGTCGCCACCGAAACAGCAGACACCAGAAAAAGAACTGGAAGAAAACGCCGGACCCATAGCAGGAGGTCATCATAGACTAGGCATGCTCCACGAGCATGTCAGAAACTAACCCAGAGAAGATCAGAGAGGAGCAACAAGGAGTAGAAGGCGCGTAGACGACAGAGAACGAAAAAAAACGAAAGAGAAGGGGAAGAAAGAGACAGAGGGGCCACAAGAAGGGCCTAGTACGTCTGCCTAAGTACAGGAATAAGACAAATAAAAACAAATAAAAGAAAAAAAAACAAACAAACAAGAAGAAGACACAGTTAATTGGGAAAGAGCCCCACCCATTGAGTTTTTTTGTTTAAACACAATTTCCGGTATGCTAAGTTTAGTTTTTTAATGTGTTTTGCCATCCGGTATAGGAAAAGACGAGACGCCATGTCATGTTAGGTTAAGTTTAAAGTTAGAATAAAGATATATTTACGTACAAATGCGATGGTTTAAATCGGAAACGCAGAGCGCAAACGAATAACAACCCGTTTAATTAAATATTCGTATTTAGACGTAGGTACAAGTAGGTACTAGCAATAATAATAAATAAATACTAGCATACCTATACCTCTGCTCAATGCAGCGACATTATTAATAGCAGTGGGTGCTAGTCCCTTAGAGCTTAGAATTAGTAACCCTTCGTAATACAGAGATGGCGCTAGCAGTAACGATTGTTACTGCTAGCGCATAGTTTATCGCTATGGTTTCAGTTAACACACTTCTAGATGGCGCCACAGGACGCTCATTTCAAGCAGATTAGTTACCCTTCTTATCCCAGAGATGGCGGGACTTTTCAAGTGTGAAAGTGCGCCTGCATCGCTGTATCTGTGATCGCTAACACGCCTAATAACGAACTACTGATACATACATATACACAGAGGCTTGCCTGTGACAGATACTCGCTACTCTATTTAGTTTCGGGATAGATTATCTTGCTTGCATAAAACAAGAAGCTTTCCTCAAAATGCCAAGAAAGTGTGCTTTTTACAATTGCTCAAACGGTAATCCTTACAGGTCGTTGTTCCGATTTTCAACCAATGACCAAAAACTCCCAAAGCTTTGGCTAACTAATGCTGGTAAGTTAACATCATCATCATTATGGCCTCCCACATCTTGACAGGTGGTTCAAGCAGCGTAGGTTTGATAACGGCATTTCGATGTCCTATACCCGAAGGTTGCCAAACAGGGGTTGGTTGGAGTGTACTGCTCCCTTATCGACACTCAGACTCAGGGGTTGGTGTCAACTTTGAAGGACCCTAAGCTTCCGCTGTCTGTCTGTCTGTCCGTCTGTCTGTTTGTTTTTCTGTCTGTCAGCGGGGCTGTATCTCATGAACTGTAATAGGTTTGTAGAGAGTTGAAACATAGAGTGTTTAAGTATTTGTTGCTGCTCATGAAATAATTAACCACAAGATATATGACACAACTTTTTTTTCAGGTAATAAGATTCTTGAAAGTCTAGCGTTACCAGAACTTCGCAACCAATATATATATCAATATCGTTTTGATGATAATTTTGTCTTCAAAAAAGAGGGCAAGAAAAGCTATTTGAAGCGCAATGCCGTGCCACACCATTATAATCATGAAGATGTTGTCAGCCAAACTGACTCGCATACTCCAGTACTATCATCGCCGACTGAAAGTAATTCATTAAATTTTTGGTCTCTTTTACCACAGATACTATAATAGCGTTTACCCTGCTGTAACCTACCAACAATGCAAAGAATGAATGATAGTAGACTGTACGGTGCAATAAGGGCATAAAACAAGCCTTTTTATACCATCAAGCAAAAGCGACGAATAGCTATACTAAATTAAAATGTATGTTTATTTACAGCTCCTAAAAGCGACGAATCACCGAACTTAAAAGTGTTGACGCCCAAAATAGTGTATTCAAGACAACCCTGTCTCTCAAAGAAAAATGAAGAAGAAAAAGAGTCTTCGGGTGATGATTGTTTCAACTGCCCAACACCAAGAAAAAGAACAATCAAATCTCAAGAATTTGATACACCGAAGTGTAAAAAACTGAAATTGGTAATTATGGAATCGAACAAAACACTAAAAAAGACTAGATCTAAACTTAAAAAAATTTACTTCAAAATTATCACAACACAAACAGTTCATAAATGTCCAGGAATTTCAATATAAATCTGAAGCATCGAAAACTATGGCGTTAATGCAGTTCGGGAAATAATGCAATAGAAGTTGGACAGAGGAAGCAAAAAAAATATGCCTTTCGCTTTACTATAAATCTGCTGCTTCATACAAACTGATGTATGATTCTGGAATCGTTTTGGCAGCCCCTACCACTATTAGATGCTGGCTGCAAAGCAAAAGCTGTTTGCCCGGTATATCTGGCGAAGTCCTGGTACAAATTCAACAAAAATTTGAACACTCTTCTTTAAGAGACAAATAATGTATAATATGCTTTGACGAGATGTCCGTTATGATTTGCTTGGAATATTCAACGAAATATGACTGCATTGAAGGATTTCAGGACTTCGGCAGGGGTGAACGCACAGGTGACGTCGCAAAGTATGCGCTGGTGTTTGTGGCTAGAGGCCTTTATTCATCATGGAAGTTGCCAGTGGCATACTTATTATCAAAACAAAATGTTAGCGGTGACAGATTAACGGAATTAACAGCAGACGTAATAACTGCTTTGTTTGATGCAGGGCTGTTACCAAAAGCAATTGTCTGTGACCAGGCTTCAACAAATATGAAAAACTTTAAAAACTTGTCGGTGACTCCTGAGGACCCATTCTTTTTCATTAATGGTCGCAAAATCTTTGCTATCGCCGATACGCCTCATTTATAAAAAAATATACGAAGCAACCTCTTGACCCACGATTTCGAATTAGATGGCCAAAAAATTTCCTTCAATGACATAAGGGCTATATATGCCATAGATAAGAATAACTCAAGTAGGTCATTAAGAAAACTAACTTCAGTTCATTCAAATCCTAATACATTTAAAAAAATGAGAGTAAATTTGGCAGCTCAAGTTCTGAGCCATTCGGTAGCAGCAGCGATTAGGACGGCTGTTTAAACAGGAGAACTTAAAAGTAGCACGGCCAATAGCACCGCGGACTTCATTCAGTTCATAAATAATTTATTCGACTGCCTTAATTCAAAAAACAAAATTGATAGGAACCCATTCCGCTGTGCCATTACACGAAATGAAACAACGGCCGTGCGTAAAACATTATCTGAGGCAACCGAAACGTTGAAAAAATTGAAAAAAAAATGTGTACAAAAACAACTCCTCCTTGTTTCCATAGCTTTGTCCTAACAACAAATGCTGTGTTGCAGTTGGCTAAGGAAGAACTGTCTGGCATTGGGTAAATTTTTTGATTACAAATCGCTTAAACCAAGATGTCATTGAAAATCTGTTTGGTATCTATAGAATGAAAGGTGGGTGCAACAGAAATCCATCTGCACGGATGCTTCGCACAATATTTCGCAGTAGTTTATCAAACAACTTAATGAATTTAAAAAATAAAAAATTGCGAGGCAGATAGTGACGATTTTGTGGCCACTGAAAATGAAAACTTGCCCTACAAGCCCAAATCATCAACTGATAACAAACCGATTCCATCAACTTCAACTGCTGCAATTGTGGAGGGACCGATTCCATCAACTTCAACTGCTGAAATTGAAGAGGAACCGATTCCATCAACTTCAACTACTGCAATTTTGGAGGGCCCGATTCCATCAACTTCAACTGCTGCAATTGAATAGGAACCGATTCCATAAACTTCAACTGCTGAAATTGAGGAGGAACCGATTCCATCAACTTCAACTGCTGCAATTGAAGAGGAACGGATTCCATCAACTTCAACTCAAAAAGAATGTGGTGTAATGGGAGTAGAAATTGAGATGGAAGCTATTACTTTGGAGCGATGCTCAATTCAATATTTTGCTGGTTGGTTGGGGAAAAAATGTGTAGAAATTTCACTGTGATGTGTGTCGGGTACTTTTATTGAATGACCAATTGGATATGGATGATAAAAAAGAATTGTTGATAATTGAAAAAACGTATTCCAATATCAGTGTACCTTCTTCTTCTTTGAAATCGCCAACCCGATTTTTGTTTACACTGATTGTAAAAAGTCTGGATGAATTTACTAAAAATTTCGAAACAATAAACATATCACAAAATTAGGTGCAACTTTGAGGTTTAAAAAAGAAAACTACATTAAACAAACTACTTTACATGAGCACCATCATCATGAACATTTAAGCTACGTTGTCAGGAAACTTGTCGAAGTTTAAAAATTTCATTACTGTAAATTATATAAAAAGTCGGTCGCTACTAACCACAGTCCAAAATTACGTATTCTCCATGATAAATGAACCCTCAGAACCATTCAGAATCAACCATCAAATATGAAAACTAATAATGAAAAGATCGGTGTCAGTGATCCTAGCCAGAAAGTACGATCTATAATATTATACAGATTCTGATAATTTCTGATTATGCACATGTTATGTTACCTTGTTATTATGTTGATTGTTATTATCTTGATTATGTTAACTTTACCATCAATCTACATATCCGAAATAGCCACATATGTTAAAAAACACCCAGAACAATACGAACTCTGTACAAACCCCAGGCGGAAAACCAACTTAAAATTGCCAGTGCCGAACTTAGAAATATACAAAAAAGCCCCTATTATATGTCGATACTTATATAAAATAAACTCCCAAATAACATAAAAAACTAACAAAATACTAAACTATTCAGCCATCGATTAAAATACTTCCTAATTGATAAAAGCTACTACTCCATTTGCAAATTTATGACTGATACATTCAAGTAGGTAAACTGAAATATATTAATAACGTCAAGTCCATTGTAATTATTAAGAGTTATATATTCAATAAGAAATTACATATCTAATTTAATGTTAAATATTGATATTTTATGTACCTAGATATAAGAATTTGTTATACCCTTTCAGGGTGCATGTACCATGTATTACGATACCATCTGTAACAACTGCACATGTTCACAAATAAATAAATAAATAAAAACCAAAATGATTTTTATCTATACAAGTATCATAAACCCTCTTTACTGCGTCCAAAAACCGCACGTTACGATCAGCATAATGTTAAACTACTCTGTAAAAACTCATTTCTTATCTGAATATTGAACATTATGACCATAATGTGTAAATTTTCTACATGTTATGATATTCAAATTTCGAACGCCGACGCCCGCCTTCGTAATGCTCCTACTTTGTCTGTGAAGTTGGTACTACAAAACAAGCTAAACAACTGAATGCCACAATGCCGGCCAAACATGCGGTTCCTGAACACATTAAAGAGAGCTTATGATGTGTGTGTAGATAAACTAGTGTATATAACTGTACATAATTAGGCAATAAAACTCTCGAGTGATATTATTATGAACTCTAGTTTTTATGCCCTCCATTATCAGTCACATAAACTACTATTTCGCACCAAAATGTATAAATGATCTTCAAAAGTTGCAGCAAATATCAGGGAAAAATACTGCGGTAGCTTAGGTGAAGGGTAAAGTTGGTGAGCGAAGCGAAGCCCCCTTTATCCTTCGTGTTAGGTTGAACATATAAGAATAAGAACAAATACTTAAAACATGAACTTAAGCACACAAAACAAAAGAAAAATAGCTTAATTTTTACAGTATTACATGAAACACAATTTGGTGATCATTTATCCATTTCGGCGGTCATTTCGAATTTATTGGTAGTAAAATAGGTGCGTTTTTGGTAATCCTTTAAACATGAGCCTTCATATAAATGTGACACAGATAGTGACAGCAGATAGTGATATTAGTATTAATATTATTGATGGTTTTACAAAGTTTAATATATTTGTGGAATTAAATTTTTATTAGATATATGTAGGCCTATCTCCCTTTTTGATGATGCTTAAAATCATAAACCCGATAAACGACAGGCATAACTATTTATGACTGTGCATTATCAGGTTTATGATTATTATCAAAAATACTTACAAATTACTTACCGTATTGATTCCTTTAAATATTTTTTTTTAAATAATTAAATTTTCAATTAAATTAATAAACTAATTGTTATTGGTAGTTATTATTGATTGTTATTGGTAGTAATTATTGATTGTTATTGGTAGTAATTATTGATTGTTATTGGTTTAAATTACTAGACTGATTTAGTATTATATAGAGTTCCTGACTCTTAGATTACCTACCAAGATTTGAGTGGACCAAATAATAGAGTAGAAGAGGACGGTTTGCCGAAGTGTAATGTTAATTAAGTACAGTCGGGTTCATTAATATATGAGTAAATCAAAGTTCAAATATAAATATACATTTATATTTGAAGCCTTGGACTTGCTCATATATTAATGAACTCGACTGGTTTTGTTATAGTTTTTATGATAAAGCTATTAAACAACAGGCAGACTTTATTCTTTTGTTTCAAGTGTTACCTTTATTGATTTATATTAAAGACTGATGTAGAATTATAAATGGCTTTCATTTATTTATTTAACCCATCTACATGCATTTAACAACTTATTCACGTGTGAACAACTAGAAATAAATTCAAGTACCTACAAATGTTCACAAGGATCTATAGGCACTTGACCGAAACCAGAACTATCGACTTGAACTTGTGAGAGCGTTTACATAGTTCAACGAGTCAACTATGTAAACGTTCTCATGCGAAGCATTCACAGTGCTTAACATGATATTTTCAAATAGTTCAATCATTGCCATCCATGGTGTGTCATTACCATACATGCAGTTATCATCACCATACACCCCGTCATTTCTGTCCGTCCATTTATTCAAAAAGTAAGTGGGCTACGAAGGTGCCTTACAAAATACACTCATCCTAGTAAGTATTTATACACTTTATAATAACTCAAAGGTAAAACAATTACAAAAAAAAATATTCTTGCGAAACTCGCAAATTGGGACGAACCGCAAGAACTGACCATATAGGCTGGTTAGTGTAGGGCGGGCAGTGCATCTAATATTCGAGGACACAGGTGCCGGCATCCGGGAAACCCACATGCTGCCGATGGCGGACCCATTCCACCTACAAGGGAGAGCCTTCGAGCCAGAACCGGAATCAGGCACCCTCTAACCGGCTGTCCCGATGGTGACACCAAGCCAGGGGAGCCCAACCTCCCGACAAAATGAAGCACACAACCCAGCGTCATCGGGACATGAGGAACACGCACCAGCAACAACCCATGGGAGTCATGGAAATCCCAACCCCAACAACCACAAGAACTATCACCAACGGACACTTTATGTCTGGAGGCATCTCCATTCCCCCGCTTCGAGGAACTATTGTCAACCGGAACACCGGTAAGATACACAGATAACTGGCTCGACACGCCACTCAGCATGACATCGTCGCCACCGAAACAGCAGACACCAGAAAAAGAACTGGAAGAAAACGGCGGACCCATAGCAGGAGGTCATCATAGACTAGGCATGCTCCACGAGCATGTCAGAAACTAACCCAGAGAAGATCAGAGAGGAGCAACAAGGATTAGAAGGCGCGTAGACGACAGAGAACGAAAAAAAAAACGAAAGAGAAGGGGAAGAAAGAGACAGAGGGGCCACAAGAAGGGCCTAGTACGTCTGCCTAAGTACAGGAATAAGACAAATAAAAACAAATAAAAGAAAAAAAAAACAAACAAACAAGAAGAAGATACAGTTAATTGGGAGAGAGCCCCACCCATTGAGTTTTTTTGTTTAAACACAATTTCCGGTATGCTAAGTTTAGTTTTTTAATGTTTTTTGCCATCCCGTATAGGAAAAGTCGAGACGCCATGTCATGTTAGGTTAAGTTTAAAGTTAGAATAAAGATATATTTACGTACAAATGCGATGGTTTAAATCGGAAACGCAGAGCGCAAACGAATAACAACCCGTTTAATTAAATATTCGTATTTAGACATAGGTACAAGTAGGTACTAGCAATAATAATAAATAAATACTAGCATACCTATACCTCTGCTCAATGCAGCGACATTATTAATAGCAGTGGGTGCTAGTCCCTTAGAGCTTAGAATTAGTAACCCTTCGTAATACAGAGATGGCGCTAGCAGTAACGATTGTTACTGCTAGCGCATAGTTTATCGCTATGGTTTCAGTTAACACACTTCTAGATGGCGCCACAGGACGTTTATTTCAAGCAGATTAGTTACCCTTCTTATCCCAGAGATGGCGGGACTTTTCAAGTGTGAAAGTGCGCCTGCATCGCTGTATCTGTGATCGCTAACACGCCTAATAACGAACCACTGATACATACATATACACAGAGGCTTGCCTGTGACAGATACTCGCTACTCTATTTAGTTTCGGGATAGATTATCTTGCTTGCATAAAACAAGAAGCTTTCCTCAAAATGCCAAGAAAGTGTGCTTTTTACAATTGCTCAAACGGTAATCCTAACAGGTCGTTGTTCCGATTTTCAACCAATGACCAAAAACTCCCAAATCTTTGGCTAACTAATGCTGCTAAGTTAACATCATCATCATTATGGCCTCTCACATCTTGACAGGTGGTTCAAGCAGCGTAGGTTTGATAACGGCATTTCGATGTCCTATACCCGAAGGTTGCCAAACAGGGGTTGGTTGGAGTGTACTGCTCCCTTATCGACACTCAGACTCAGGGGTTGGTGTCAACTTTGGAGGACCCTAAGCTTCCGCTGTCTGTCTGTCTGTCCGTCTGTCTGTTTGTTTTTCTGTCTGTCAGCGGGGCTGTATCTCATGAACTGTAATAGGTTTGTAGAGAGTTGAAACATAGAGTGTTTAAGTATTTGTTGCTGCTCATGAAATAATTAACCACAAGATATATGACACAACTTTTTTTTCATGTAATAAGATTCTTGAAAGTCTAGCGTTACCAGAACTTCGCAACCAATATATATATCAATATCATTTTGATGATAATTTTGTCTTCAAAAAAGAGGGCAAGAAAAGCTATTTGAAGCGCAATGCCGTGCCACACCATTATAATCATGAAGATGTTGTCAGCCAAACTGACTCGCATACTCCTGTACTATCATCGCCGACTGAAGGTAATTCATTAAATTTTTGGTCTCTTTTACCACAGATACTATAATAGCGTTTACCCTGCTGTAACCTACCAACAATGCAAAGAATGAATGATAGTAGATTGTACGGTGCAATAAGGGCATAAAACAAGCCATTTTATACCATCAAGCAAAAGCGACGAATAGCTATACTAAATTAAAATGTATGTTTATTTACAGCTCCTAAAAGCGACGAATCACCGAACTTAAAAGTGTTGACGCCCAAAATAGTGTATTCAAGACAACCCTGTCTCTCAAAGAAAAATGAAGAAGAAAAAGAGTCTTCGGGTGATGATTGTTTCAACTGCCCAACACCAAGAAAAAGAACAATCAAATCTCAAGAATTTGATACACCGAAGTGTAAAAAACTGAAATTGGTAATTATGGAATCGAACAAAACACTAAAAAAGACTAGATCTAAACTTAAAAAAATTTACTTCAAAATTATCACAACACAAACAGTTCATAAATGTCCAGGAATTTCAATATAAATCTGAAGCATCGAAAACTATGGCGTTAATGCAGTTCGGGAAACATTGCAATAGAAGTTTGACAGAGGAAGCAAAAAAAATATGCCTTTCGCTTTACTATAAATCTGCTGCTTCATACAAACTGATGTATGATTCTGGAATCGTTTTGGCAGCCCCTACCACTATTAGATGCTGGCTGCAAAGCAAAAGCTGTTTGCCCGGTATATCTGGCGAAGTCCTGGTACAAATTCAACAAAAATTTGAACACTCTTCTTTAAGAGACAAATAATGTATAATATGCTTTGACGAGATGTCCGTTATGATTTGCTTGGAATATTCAACGAAATATGACTGCATTGAAGGATTTCAGGACTTCGGCAGGGGTGAACGCACAGGTGACGTCGCAAAGTATGCGCTGGTGTTTGTGGCTAGAGGCCTTTATTCATCATGGAAGTTGCCAGTGGCATACTTATTATCAAAACAAAATGTTAGCGGTGACAGATTAACGGAATTAACAGCAGACGTAATAACTGCTTTGTTTGATGCAGGGCTGTTACCAAAAGCAATTGTCTGTGACCAGGCTTCAACAAATATGAAAAACTTTAAAAACTTGTCGGTGACTCCTGAGGACCCATTCTTTTTCATTAATGGTCGCAAAATCTTTGCTATCGCCGATACGCCTCATTTATAAAAAAATATACGAAGCAACCTCTTGACCCACGATTTCGAATTAGATGGCCAAAAAATTTCCTTCAATGACATAAGGGCTATATACGCCATAGATAAGAATAACTCAAGTAGGTCATTAAGAAAACTAACTTCAGTTCATTCAAATCCTAATACATTTAAAAAAATGAGAGTAAATTTGGCAGCTCAAGTTCTGAGCCATTCGGTAGCAGCAGCGATTAGGACGGCTGTTTAAACAGGAGAACTTAAAAGTAGCACGGCCAATAGCACCGCGGACTTCATCCAGTTCATGAATAATTTATTCGACTGCCTTAATTCAAAAAACAAAATTGATAGGAACCCATTCCGCTGTGCAATTACACGAAATGAAACAACGGCCGTGCGTAAAACATTATCTGAGGCAACCGAAACGTTGAAACTTTGAAAAAAAAATGTGTACAAAAAAAATGGTGAAAAAACACTCACAACTCCTCCTTGTTTCCATAGCTTTGTCCTAACAACAAATGCTGTGTTGCAGTTGGCTAAGGAAGAACTGTCTGGCATTGGGTAAATTTTTTGATTACAAATCGCTTAAACCAAGATGTCATTGAAAATCTGTTTGGTATCTATAGAATGAAAGGTGGGTGCAACAGAAATCCATCTGCACGGATGCTTCGCACAATATTTCGCAGTAGTTTATCAAACAACTTAATGAATTTAAAAAATAAAAATTGCGAAGCAGATAGTGACGATTTTGTGGCCACTGAAAATGAAAACTTGCCCTACAAGCCCAAATCATCAACTGATAACAAACCGATTCCATCAACTTCAACTGCTGCAATTGTGGAGGGACCGATTCCATCAACTTCAACTGCTGAAATTGAAGAGGAACCGATTCCATCAACTTCAACTACTGCAATTTTGGAGGGCCCGATTCCATCAACTTCAACTGCTGCAATTGAACAGGAACCGATTCCATCAACTTCAACTGCTGAAATTGAGGAGGAACCGATTCCATCAACTTCAACTGCTGCAATTGAAGAGGAACGGATTCCATCAACTTCAACTCAAAAAGAATGTGGTGTAATGGGAGTAGAAATTGAGATGGAAGCTATTACTTTGGAGCGATGCTCAATTCAATATTTTGCTGGTTGGTTGGGGAAAAAATGTGTAGAAATTTCACTGTGATGTGTGTCGGGTACTTTTATTGAATGACCAATTGGATATGGATGATAAAAAAGAATTGTTGATAATTGAAAAAACGTATTCCAATATCAGTGTACCTTTTTCTTCTTTGAAATCGCCAACCCGATTTTTGTTTACACTGATTGAAAAAAGTCTGGAAGAATTTACTAATAATTTCGAAACAATAAACATATCACAAAATTAGGTGCAACTTTGAGGTTTAAAAAAGAAAACTACATTAAACAAACTACTTTACATGAGCACCATCATCATGAACATTTAAGCTACGTTGTCAGGAAACTTGTCGAAGTTTAAAAATTTCATTACTGTAATAATGTAATTACTGTATAATTATATAAAAAGTCGGTCGCTACTAACCACAGCCCAAAATTACGTATTCTCCATGATAAATGAACCCTCAGAACCATTCAGAATCAACCATAAAATATGAAAACTAATAATGAAAAGATCGGTGTCCGTGATCCTAGCCAGAAAGTACGATCTATAATATTATACAGATTCTGATAATTTCTGATTATGCACATGTTATGTTACCTTGTTATTATGTTGATTGTTATTATCTTGATTATGTTAACTTTACCATCAATCTACATATCCGAAATAGCCACATATGTTAAAAAACACCCAGAACAATACGAACTCTGTACAAACCCCAGGCGGAAAACCAACTTAAAATTGCCAGTGCCGAACTTAGAAATATACAAAAAAGCCCCTATTATATGTCGATACTTATATACAATAAACTCCCAAATAACATAAAAAACTAACAAAATACTAAACTATTCAGCCATCGATTAAAATACTTCCTAATTGATAAAAGCTACTACTCCATTTGCGAATTTATGACTGATACATTCAAATAGGTAAACTGAAATATATTAATAACGTCAAGTCCATTGTAATAATTAAGAGTTATATATTCAATAAGAAATTACATATCTAATTTAATGTTAAATATTGATATTTTATGTACCTAGATATAAGAATTTGTTATACCCTTTCAGGGTGCATGTACCATGTATTACAATACCATCTGTAACAACTGCACATGTTCACAAATAAATAAATAAATAAAAACCAAAATGATTTTTATCTATACAAGTATCATAAACCCTCTTTACTGCGTCCAAAAACCGCACGTTACGATCAGCATAATGTTAAACTACTCTGTAAAAACTCATTTCTTATCTGAATATTGAACATTATGATCATAATGTGTAAATTTTCTACATGTTATGATATTCAAATTTCGAACGCCGACGCCCGCCTTCGTAATGCTTCTACTTTGTCTGTGAAGTTGGTACTACAAAACAAGCTAAACAACTGAATGCCACAATGCCGGCCAAACATGCGGTTCCTGAACACATTAAAGAGAGCTTATGATGTGTGTGTAGATAAACTAGTGTATGTAACTGTACATAATTAGGCAATAAAACTCTCGAGTGATATTATTATGAACTCTAGTTTTTATGCCCTCCATTATCAGTCACATAAACTACTATTTCGCACCAAAATGTATAAATGATCTTCAAAAGTTGCAGCAAATATCAGGGAAAAATACTGCGGTAGCTTAGGTGAAGGGTAAAGTTGGTGAGCGAAGCGAAGCCCCCTTTATCCTTCGTGTTAGGTTGAACATATAAGAATAAGAAAAAATACTTAAAACATGAACTTAAGCACACAAAACAAAAGAAAAATAGCTTAATTTTTACAGTATTACATGAAACACAATTTGGTGATCATTTATCCATTTCGGCGGTCATTTCGAATTTATTGGTAGTAAAATAGGTGCGTTTTTGGTAATCCTTTAAACATGAGCCTTCATATAAATTTGACACAGATAGTGACAGCAGATAGTGATATTAGTATTAATATTACTGATGGTTTTACAAAGTTTAATATATTTGTGGAATTAAATTTTTATTAGATATATGTAGGCCTATCTCCCTTTTTGATGATGCTTAAAATCATAAACCCGATAAACGACAGGCATAACTATTTATGACTGTGCATTATCAGGTTTATGATTATTATCAAAAATACTTACAAAATACTTACCTTATTGATTCCTTTAAATATTTTTTTTTAAATAATTAAATTTTAAATTAAATTTATATACTAATTGTTATTGGTAGTTATTATTGATTGTTATTGGTAGTAATTATTGATTGTTATTGGTTTAAATTACTAGACTGATTTAGTATTATATAGAGTTCCTGACTCTTAGATTACCTACCAAGATTTGAGTGGACCAAATAATAGAGTAGAAGAGGACGGTTTGCCGAAGTGTAATGTTAATTAAGTACAGTCGGGTTCATTAATATATGAGTAAATCAAAGTTCAAATATAAATATACATTTATATTTGAAGCCTTGGACTTGCTCATATATTAATGAACTCGACTGGTTTTGTTATAGTTTTTATGATAAAGCTATTAAACAACAGGCAGACTTTATTCTTTTGTTTCAAGTGTTACCTTTATTGATTTATATTAAAGACTGATGTAGAATTATAAATGGCTTTCATTTATTTATTTAACCCATCTACATGCATTTAACAACTTATTCACGTGTGAACAACTAGAAATAAATTCAAGTACCTACAAATGTTCACAAGGATCTATAGGCACTTGACCGAAACCAGAACTATCGACTTGAACTTGTGACTCGTTGAACTATGTAAACGTTCTCATGCGAAGCATTCACAATGCTTAACATGATATTTTCAAATAGTTCAATCATCGCCATCCATGCTGTGTCATTACCATACATGCAGTTATCATCACCATACACCCCGTCATTTCTGTCTGTCCATTTATTCAAAAAGTAAGTGGGCTACGAAGGTGCCTTACAAAATACACTCATCCTAGTAAGTATTTATACACTTTATAATAACTCAAAGGTAAAACAATTACAAAAAAAAATATTCTTGCGAAACTCGCAAATTGGGACGAACCGCAAGAACTGACCATATAGGCTGGTCAGCAGTGTAGGGCGGGCAGTGCATCTAATATTCGAGGACACAGGTGCCGGCATCCGGGAAACCCACATGCTGTTGATGGCGGACCCATTCCACCTACAAGGGAGAGCCTTCGAGCCAGAACCGGAATCAGGCACCCCCTAACCGGCTGTCCCGATGGTGACACCAAGCCAGGGGAGCCCAACCTCCCGACAAAATGAAGCACACAACCCAGCGTCATCGGGACATGAGGAACACGCACCAGCAACAACCCATGGGAGTCAAGGAAATCCCAACCCCAACAACCACAAGAACTATCACCAACGGACACCTTATGTCTGGAGGCATCTCCATTCCCCCGCTTCGAGGAACTATTGTCAACCGGTACACCGGTAAGATACACAGATAACTGGCTCGACACGCCACTCAGCATGACATCGTCGCCACCGAAACAGCAGACACCAGAAAAAGAACTGGAAGAAAACGCCGGACCCATAGCAGGAGGTCATCATAGACTAGGCATGCTCCACGAGCATGTCAGAAACTAACCCAGAGAAGATCAGAGAGGAGCAACAAGGAGTAGAAGACGCGTAGACGACAGAGAACGAAAAAAAACGAAAGAGAAGGGGAAGAAAGAGACAGAGGGGCCACAAGAAGGGCCTAGTACGTCTGCCTAAGTACAGGAATAAGACAAATAAAAACAAATAAAAGAAAAAAAAACAAACAAACAAGAAGAAGACACAGTTAATTGGGAAAGAGCCCCACCCATTGAGTTTTTTTGTTTAAACACAATTTCCGGTATGCTAAGTTTAGTTTTTTAATGTGTTTTGCCATCCGGTATAGGAAAAGACGAGACGCCATGTCATGTTAGGTTAAGTTTAAAGTTAGAATAAAGATATATTTACGTACAAATGCGATGGTTTAAATCGGAAACGCAGAGCGCAAACGAATAACAACCCGTTTAATTAAATATTCGTATTTAGACGTAGGTACAAGTAGGTACTAGCAATAATAATAAATAAATACGAGCGTACCTATACCTCTGCTCAATGCAGCGACATTATTAATAGCAGTGGGTGCTAGTCCCTTAGAGCTTAGAATTAGTAACCCTTCGTAATACAGAGATGGCGCTAGCAGTAACGATTGTTACTGCTAGCGCATAGTTTATCGCTATGGTTTCAGTTAACACACTTCTAGATGGCGCCACAGGACGCTCATTTCAAGCAGATTAGTTACCCTTCTTATCCCAGAGATGGCGGGACTTTTCAAGTGTGAAAGTGCGCCTGCATCGCTGTATCTGTGATCGCTAACACGCCTAATAACGAACTACTGATACATACATATACACAGAGGCTTGCCTGTGACAGATACTCGCTACTCTATTTAGTTTCGGGATAGATTATCTTGCTTGCATAAAACAAGAAGCTTTCCTCAAAATGCCAAGAAAGTGTGCTTTTTACAATTGCTCAAACGGTAATCCTTACAGGTCGTTGTTCCGATTTTCAACCAATGACCAAAAACTCCCAAAGCTTTGGCTAACTAATGCTGGTAAGTTAACATCATCATCATTATGGCCTCCCACATCTTGACAGGTGGTTCAAGCAGCGTAGGTTTGATAACGGCATTTCGATGTCCTATACCCGAAGGTTGCCAAACAGGGGTTGGTTGGAGTGTACTGCTCCCTTATCGACACTCAGACTCAGGGGTTGGTGTCAACTTTGAAGGACCCTAAGCTTCCGCTGTCTGTCTGTCTGTCCGTCTGTCTGTTTGTTTTTCTGTCTGTCAGCGGGGCTGTATCTCATGAACTGTAATAGGTTTGTAGAGAGTTGAAACATAGAGTGTTTAAGTATTTGTTGCTGCTTATGAAATAATTAACCACAAGATATATGACACAACTTTTTTTTCAGGTAATAAGATTCTTGAAAGTCTAGCGTTACCAGAACTTCGCAACCAATATATATATCAATATCGTTTTGATGATAATTTTGTCTTCAAAAAAGAGGGCAAGAAAAGCTATTTGAAGCGCAATGCCGTGCCACACCATTATAATCATGAAGATGTTGTCAGCCAAACTGACTCGCATACTCCAGTACTATCATCGCCGACTGAAAGTAATTCATTAAATTTTTGGTCTCTTTTACCACAGATACTATAATAGCGTTTACCCTGCTGTAACCTACCAACAATGCAAAGAATGAATGATAGTAGACTGTACGGTGCAATAAGGGCATAAAACAAGCCTTTTTATACCATCAAGCAAAAGCGACGAATAGCTATACTAAATTAAAATGTATGTTTATTTACAGCTCCTAAAAGCGACGAATCACCGAACTTAAAAGTGTTGACGCCCAAAATAGTGTATTCAAGACAACCCTGTCTCTCAAAGAAAAATGAAGAAGAAAAAGAGTCTTCGGGTGATGATTGTTTCAACTGCCCAACACCAAGAAAAAGAACAATCAAATCTCAAGAATTTGATACACCGAAGTGTAAAAAACTGAAATTGGTAATTATGGAATCGAACAAAACACTAAAAAAGACTAGATCTAAACTTAAAAAAATTTACTTCAAAATTATCACAACACAAACAGTTCATAAATGTCCAGGAATTTCAATATAAATCTGAAGCATCGAAAACTATGGCGTTAATGCAGTTCGGGAAATAATGCAATAGAAGTTGGACAGAGGAAGCAAAAAAAATATGCCTTTCGCTTTACTATAAATCTGCTGCTTCATACAAACTGATGTATGATTCTGGAATCGTTTTGGCAGCCCCTACCACTATTAGATGCTGGCTGCAAAGCAAAAGCTGTTTGCCCGGTATATCTGGCGAAGTCCTGGTACAAATTCAACAAAAATTTGAACACTCTTCTTTAAGAGACAAATAATGTATAATATGCTTTGACGAGATGTCCGTTATGATTTGCTTGGAATATTCAACGAAATATGACTGCATTGAAGGATTTCAGGACTTCGGCAGGGGTGAACGCACAGGTGACGTCGCAAAGTATGCGCTGGTGTTTGTGGCTAGAGGCCTTTATTCATCATGGAAGTTGCCAGTGGCATACTTATTATCAAAACAAAATGTTAGCGGTGACAGATTAACGGAATTAACAGCAGACGTAATAACTGCTTTGTTTGATGCAGGGCTGTTACCAAAAGCAATTGTCTGTGACCAGGCTTCAACAAATATGAAAAACTTTAAAAACTTGTCGGTGACTCCTGAGGACCCATTCTTTTTCATTAATGGTCGCAAAATCTTTGCTATCGCCGATACGCCTCATTTATAAAAAAATATACGAAGCAACCTCTTGACCCACGATTTCGAATTAGATGGCCAAAAAATTTCCTTCAATGACATAAGGGCTATATATGCCATAGATAAGAATAACTCAAGTAGGTCATTAAGAAAACTAACTTCAGTTCATTCAAATCCTAATACATTTAAAAAAATGAGAGTAAATTTGGCAGCTCAAGTTCTGAGCCATTCGGTAGCAGCAGCGATTAGGACGGCTGTTTAAACAGGAGAACTTAAAAGTAGCACGGCCAATAGCACCGCGGACTTCATCCAGTTCATGAATAATTTATTCGACTGCCTTAATTCAAAAAACAAAATTGATAGGAACCCATTCCGCTGTGCAATTACACGAAATGAAACAACGGCCGTGCGTAAAACATTATCTGAGGCAACCGAAACGTTGAAAAAATTGAAAAAAAAATGTGTACAAAAAAAATGGTGAAAAAACACTCACAACTCCTCCTTGTTTCCATAGCTTTGTCCTAACAACAAATGCTGTGTTGCAGTTGGCTAAGGAAGAACTGTCTGGCATTGGGTAAATTTTTTGATTACAAATCGCTTAAACCAAGATGTCATTGAAAATCTGTTTGGTATCTATAGAATGAAAGGTGGGTGCAACAGAAATCCATCTGCACGGATGCTTCGCACAATATTTCGCAGTAGTTTATCAAACAACTTAATGAATTTAAAAAATAAAAATTGCGAGGCAGATAGTGACGATTTTGTGGCCACTGAAAATGAAAACTTGCCCTACAAGCCCAAATCATCAACTGAAAACAAACCGATTCCATCAACTTCAACTGCTGCAATTGTGGAGGGATCGATTCTATCAACTTCAACTGCTGCAATTGAAGAGGAACCGATTCCATCAACTTCAACTACTGCAATTGTGGAGGGCCCGATTCCATCAACTTCAACTGCTGCAATTGAACAGGAACCGATTCCATCAACTTCAACTGCTGAAATTGAGGAGGAACCGATTCCATCAACTTCAACTGCTGCAATTGAAGAGGAACGGATTCCATCAACTTCAACTCAAAAAGAATGTGGTGTAATGGGAGTAGAAATTGAGATGGAAGCTATTACTTTGGAGCGATGCTCAATTCAATATTTTGCTGGTTGGTTGGGGAAAAAATGTGTAGAAATTTCACTGTGATGTGTGTTGGGTACTTTTATTGAATGACCAATTGGATATGGATGATAAAAAAGAATTGTTAATAATTGAAAAAACGTATTCCAATATCAGTGTACCTTCTTCTTCTTTGAAATCGCCAACCCGATTTTTGTTTACACTGATTGAAAAAAGTCTGGAAGAATTTACTAAACATTTCGAAACAATAAAACATATCACAAAATTAGGTGCAACTTTAAGGTTTAAAAAAGAAAACTACATTAAACAAACTACTTTACATGAGCACCATCATCATGAACATTTAAGCTACGTTGTCAGGAAACTTGTCGAAGTTTAAAAATTTCATTACTGTAAATTATATAAAAAGTCGGTCGCTACTAACCACAGTCCAAAATTACGTATTCTCCATGATAAATGAACCCTCAGAACCATTCAGAATCAACCATCAAATATGAAAACTAATAATGAAAAGATCGGTGTCCGTGGTCAAAAAATCAAAATCAAAATCAAAAATCATTTATTTCCATAGGATGTTGTTACATCACTTAGATCCGTCATTACATTTTTTTGGGTGAGTTCACTAACCCAATGGCGGAATCTGTGGAGAAGAGCTCACCGAAGAAACTCCACAGTCGTCGCATCTTTTGCGTTTCCTTTTTTAAATAAAATATTGTCAAATTACAAAATTAATGCTAATTATATATCGAAACAGCCTGTTACTCAAACAATCTATTCCCATGGACATCTGTCCTCTAAGTAATCAGATATCCTGTAGTAACCTTTTTTATACAATTTCTGTTTTATTATTATTTTAAACTTGTCTAAAGGTAAGTTTTTAATATCAGTAGGGACCTTATTGTAATAGCGTATACAATTGCCTTTAAAAGAATTACTAATTTTATGTAGTCGGCTTACATAAGCAACCAACTTGTCTTTATTTCTAGTATTAAAATTGTGTATATCACTGTACTTCTGAAAATTAGTTATATTTCTTTTTACATACACAAGATTGTCATTGATATATTGAGACACAAATGTCAGAATATTGATTTCTTTAAACTTTTCCCTCAGTGACACTCTAGGCCCTAATCTATAAATTGCACGAACAGCCCGTTTCTGCAGAATAAATATACTATTAGCATTCGCAGCGTGACCCCACAATAAAATACCATAGGTCATTAGACTATGAAAGTAACTAAAGTAGACTAGTCTAGCGGTGTCTACGTCGGTAAGAGCTCTAATTTTTTTAACTGCGAACGCTGCCGAACTCAGTCTGTTCGACAATTTATTTATATGAGGATCCCATTGTAGTTTGGCGTCTAAAGTAATGCCCAAAAAGACAGTCGACTGCACAAGGTCCAATCTCTGTCCTTTTATAAATATGTCTGTAGTTACCGGGTTCACATTGGGTAACACGAATTTAATACATTTAGTTTTCTTTTCATTAAGTAATAAATTGTTAACAGTAAACCAGTTCACTATACTAGAGATAGCATTGTTTACCTCGTCATAATTTGATTGCTGTCTTTTAACTTTAAATATCAAAGAAGTATCATCGGCAAACAATACTAACCCATGTTTTGCTTTAACAAGGTAAGGTAAATCATTAATATATACTAAAAACAAGAAAGGACCGAGAATTGAACCTTGCGGTACGCCCATACTTATTGAAGACCCAGGTGATCTTTTCCCATTAACATCGACCATCTGAACCCTATCTGTTAGATATGACTCCAGAAGGCCAAGTGCCTGATCTTTTACACCATAATGGCGTAACTTCCTGACAAGAGTGTCGTGATGGACGCAATCAAAAGCCTTGGATAGATCGCAGAAGACACCTATTGCATCCATTGCGTCTTCCCAGGCATCAAAAATATTGTCGATTAGTTCAACACCAGCATCGGCTGTTGAACGACCCTTTGTGAAACCAAACTGAGCAATATGAATTAAATTATTGAGATAAAAATGACTTTGCAATTGATTAAGTATGAGTTTTTCAAATATTTTGCTAAGCGTTGGTAGTATCGATATGGGTCTAAAATTGGTGGGGTCTGATGTACTACCAGCTTTGAATAAAGGTATAACTTTACTTAGTTTCATCAAGTCAGGAAACACACCATTATCTATACATTGATTAAATATACAACAAAGGTGAGGTGCAATACAATCTACAATGGAACTAATAATTTTTACTGATAAACCATGGGCGTCAGCTGTCTTTTTCATTTCCAGGGATTTAAACGCTTTTACAATGTCTTCATTATTTACGTGCCTAAATTTAAAATCTGTTTTACATTCCTCAAAGTTTTGTTTAAGTATAGATTCAGCAGCAGCGGGAGATGAATTTAAAGACTTGGTTGTTGAAACTGGAATGTCCGTAAAGAAATTTGCGAAAGCTTTTGCTACTTCTAGGTCTGTACTTAGCAATTGATTATCTATCTTAAGCTTGAAGTTATTATGTGTAGCTTTGGCCTTTCCAGTCTCTCTGTTTATAATTTGCCAAGTCATTTTCATTACATTGCAACTAGATTCAATTTTGTTTTTAATGAAATTAGATTTAGCTACGGCACAAATGCATTTAAACATTTTTGAATAACTACGAACATAATCTAGAAAGGCCGTATTTTTGTTATATGATTTCTCTTCATAGAGTTCATATAATCTTCGTCTGCTCCTATGAATTCCAACTGTCGCCCAATCACTAAACAAAGCTTTGTTATTAACTTTTATAGTTTTTGATTTAAATACCGTATCATATTCATTTTTGACAAGGTTAAATACTGAGTTGTACAACAAATTTGGATCGTCACTGTATGGTATTTCCCACAGTTTATCTAAAATATTATTCCTGTAGTGTTCAAGCCGAGTGTCACTAACGGGCACACATGTAATATCCTCTTTTTGGTCCTTTTTTATTTTAATATTGAATATACCTATCTGACCAGAGTGATCAGAGGTTAATTTATTGATGACCGATTTGAAAATGGGCATAATGTTAGTAAATATATTGTCAATGCAGGTAGCAGATGTTGCAGTAATTCTAGTAGGCTCCAAAAACAGATAGTTCATGTTGTGACATAAAAATAAAGATTTTAATCTAGTACAAATATTATTATCCTCTAACAGATTAACATTAAAATCACCACAAATTATAAAAGATTTGTTTTTATCGCTGATTTTAATCAACACTTCATCCATTTTCTTTTCGAATAAATCAAAGGATGAATCTGGTGGTCTGTATACGCTCATTACAATAAGTTGTTCAAGTTCAATACAGGCTATTTCCATGGTACGCTCAACAGACAGGCTCACTATGTCAACTCGTTCCTTATATTTAAAACTATTATTTACAAGTATTAAGGAGCCACCGCGATCAGCTGTTTTTCTGTTGAACGAACTAGCAACGTGGTGGTTATTAAAGTTGAACATTAACTGATAACTCTTTAAAAAGTGCTCTGTTATACATAAAATATCAATATTATTACAGTTCATGAATAACTCAATTTCCAGTTCTTTACTTAACATGCCCTGTATATTTTGATGAACCACGTTTAAAATATTCTTACTTTTACATTTTTCATTACTAGTAACTTGATTTAATGGGCAAGATGAAGGTATATTTATACAAATATTAATATTACTGCCAGAGTTACTCTCTGTTGTCCTATGGGTTAATTTAAAGAGCTTGGAACCGATTCCAAGGAGTACATGTCATTATTATTACACTGCTCAATAGAAGCAGGCGTTTCATTAGTCAAAAACTTGACTGAGTTCAAAATAAAATAAGATAGTGACTGTGCTATCTGTTTTGTATAAAACCTAGATAGGTAATACCTATCCTTAGTCAAATAAAAATATTTTCCAATACAAATATTGGTGTCTATGAAATGAAATTTTTCAGTATGACGACATGTCAATGTGTGTATAAATGTATTATAATCATGTCTTATGTGATTTTCATGTTGTGACAAAGATTGGCTGAAGGGAAACGCAAACAAGATTATTCTATCTACATTTTGTAAAGAATTTAATTTGGAAAAGTATTTAGTTATTAGTTTTTTAGATACATTATCCCTTCTACCAATTAAAATAATTAGGGTGGTTGGTTCTAAAAACTGCGATGACAACACTTTGTTTAATATTTGTGAATATGTGGCGCCAGGCATACAGTTATTTAATATTGCCTGGCCCACGCGCTGACTAAGTTGTAAACCCATATTTTTTCCAAGTTCATCGCTGTACATTATATACCTATCCTTTGTCCTAGCCAGAAAGTACGATCTATAATATTATACAGATTCTGATAATTTTTGATTATGCACATATTATGTTACCTTGTTATTATGTTGATTGTTATTATCTTGATTATGTTAACTTTACCATCAATCTACATATCCGAAATAGCCACATATGTTAAAAAACACCCAGAACAATACGAACTCTGTACAAACCCCAGGCGGAAAACGAACTTTAAATTGCCAGTGCTAAACTTAGAAATATACAAAAAAGCCCCTATTATATGTCGATACTTATATACAATAAACTCCCAAATAACATAAAAATCTAACAAAATACTAAACTATTCAGCCATCGATTAAAATACTTCCTAATTGATAAAAGCTACTACTCCATTTGCGAATTTATGACTGATACATTCAAGTAGGTAAACTGAAATATATTAATAACGTCAAGTCCATTGTAATTCTTAAGAGTTATATATTCAATAAGAAATTAAATATCTAATTTAATGTTAAATATTGATATTTTATGTACCTAGATATAAGAATTTGTTATACCCTTTCAGGGTGCATGTACCATGTATTACAATACCATCTGTAACAACTGCACATGTTCACAAATAAATAAATAAATAAAAACCAAAATTATTTTTATCTATACAAGTATCATAAACCCTCTTTACTGCGTCCAAAAACCGCACGTTACGATCAGCATAATGTTAAAATACTCTGTAAAAACTCATTTCTTATCTGAATATTGAACATAATGACCATAATGTGTAAATTTTCTACATGTTATGATATTCAAATTTCGAACGCCGACGCCCGCCTTCGAAATGCTTCTACTTTGTCTGTGAAGTTGGTACTACAAAACAAGCTAAACAACTGAATGCCACAATGCCGGCCAAACATGCGGTTCCTGAACACATTAAAGAGAGCTTATGATGTGTGTGTAGATAAACTAGTGTATGTAACTGTACATAATTAGGCAATAAAACTCTCGAGTGATATTATTATGAACTCTAGTTTTTATGCCCTCCATTATCAGTCACATAAACTACTATTTCGCACCAAAATGTATAAATGATCTTCAAAAGTTGCAGCAAATATCAGGGAAAAATACTGCGGTAGCTTAGGTGAAGGGTAAAGTTGGTGAGCGAAGCGAAGCCCCCTTTATCCTTCGTGTTAGGTTGAACATATAAGAATAAGAACAAATACTTAAAACATGAACTTAAGCACACAAAACAAAAGAAAAATAGCTTAATTTTTACAGTATTACATGAAACACAATTTGGT
Source organism: Argyresthia goedartella (assembly GCA_949825045.1). NCBI lineage: Eukaryota > Metazoa > Arthropoda > Insecta > Lepidoptera > Argyresthiidae > Argyresthia > Argyresthia goedartella. The sequence continues at coordinate 9,617,744 of OX463811.1, read as the reverse complement.
GATCATTTATCCATTTCGGCGGTCATTTCGAATTTATTGGTAGTAAAATAGGTACGTTTTTGGTAATCCTTTAAACATGAGCCTTCATATAAATGTGACACAGATAGTGACAGCAGATAGTGATATTTGTCTTCGCCAAAATATAAAATATTACCAATTTATCTATTATTTAAGTACTGCTACCCTCACTACGCATTCATTACTCATTCAAACACTCACTCTTCCTTTCGCATCCTTTCGTTCTTTCCTTTCCTGACGGAACCAGTTCAGATCGAGACGCGCGCGCATAAGGGACAAACCACTACGCTCCCCACAAGAAAATTCCTACAAACGCTAATTACGCTACCTAGTGATTGTGTTATTAACCTAGCACCGGTGCAGTGTAGTGTTTGTGAAAACCTATTTGGATTGATGTGAAAATCATAACCTATCTCCTGGGTAGAAGACCAGCGCAAGTAAGGTACCACCATTCCTTTACTTTTCCTTCTCCCAAGTGTTTTGGTCCTTCGAGCCGGATACCTACTCCCTCAGAAAACGCATCACACGCAACTCATACATAATTTTCTTATATTTCACGTTAATTTTGATAAAATTTATACGCCAACTCATTCATGTCCGCCATTACAGTGGCCGGGTTTTCTCGTAATTTTCGGTAAATGCACATATTTCTCCCTCATAATACCGCTATTATTATCTCATATACACACCATAGTTTATGTATTGTTTATCAAAATCAGCCGCAAACTCATAGTTTTCAAAATATTCATACTAGTGAGCCGTACCTCACACTGTTCAAACACGCGGTTTCTCATTGCCGCAGCCGCGCCGCGGACCGTTTTTGAACTCGATCTACCTAGTAACTAACTTACTACCTACTTGTCTCACATTTGTTTACGCGAAACATCATAACGCTTAAATATGACGCGAAATCAAAATAATGACGAAGAAATAATGATGGAAATTGTTCGTCTTACCGCTAAAAAGGAAAGTTTGTTCGTAATTACCCAAAAAATATACGATTTGAGCCTAAAGGTTTCCGATGAAACATGTAGATTCAATTTCTTAACGCAAGTTCAATCGCTAGAAAAAACTAGAACTGAATTTATCGAAACTCTTGATAAATTAGTATCAGCTGAATTGATTAATAACCCGAAATCTAAACCGGATTACTCGGCTATTCAATCTTTTGATGATCTTTATTGTAAAATTAAAGTTTGTGAAAATAAACTCAAAGAAAAGGCTTCAAAAAGCGAACATAAACATGATCTGTTAAATAAAAAACTATCTCCGCTTAGTTTAATGTCATTCGATGGCACTCCTAGCAAATGGTCACACTTTTACGAAAACTTTAAAAGTCTCATACATGATAATTCACACTTAGCTGACGCGGAAAATGTTCAATACCTAGTAGGTAAATTGACGGGCAAGGCTTTAACAGTTTGCTCAGGGATTCCACCCACTGCGAGTAACTATAAGATTATTTGGAACTCTTTGCTAGAAAAATACCAAGACACTAGGATCCAAGCTTCCTTTTATATTGATCAGATGTTACATTTTCCGCTGCACGCATTCTTAGAACAGTTAAGTTCTGCAGAAGCTGCGCTGCAAAAATTAAAAATAGACGACTTGTGTGATTTCTTATTTGTTCACATCGCGCTTAACAAACTTGATAAAGAAACTGTTAATTTGTTTGAGCAATCGCACACATCAACAGAAATACCTACATTCTCGCAACTCACGCAGTTCATAAAAGAACAAAGTAAAATACAAACACTACGCACGCCCGCATACGCAAATAAAAATCAAAATTCTTATAAAAATATAAATAAAAATAAACAAACACACGCTTTTCTTGTAAATACCGATGAAACGGACTTGTACTCGCAACCATCTCACTCATCGCAAACGCACGCATATCTCGCACCGCAAACTCACGCTACTCAAAACTACGCACCACAATTTCGCTCTTCGCAATCGCTCGCACCACTCGCACCGCCCGCATTCACTCGCAATCAAAACGCACACTCAGCTCGCTCTCAAAACTTGCATGCTACTCACACTCAAAACGTGCAACCAACTTACTCGCAAAACTCGCAAACCACTCACTCTAAAAACGCACCCGCACACACTCACGCACCACGCTTTCAAGTCACGCAATCGAATTGCTTGCTATGCAATTCTCACCCTTCGCACGCACTATATAAGTGTCAGTATTTTCTTAGTGAAACTCCGCTTTCACGTAATAATATCGTTTCAAAATACAACTTTTGCAAAAATTGTCTAGGCTTTCACGATATTACAACGTGTCAGTCACTACACACTTGTAATATTTGCCGCCAAAAACATCACACGTTATTGCATAATAATAATATAAATTTTACTCACCCGCCAAACGCTTCGCCTGTCACGATGCACGCGTCCGTAGATAACGTCGAATGTTACGAGCTGTCTCGCTCGCACTCGCCGCGCGCTTTAGGTACTCCGCTGCCGCCGCCGCCGCCCGAGTTTCGCTGGACGACGCATCCTATTCCAGCGCCGCAAACGCTTGAACGCGCTTCTAGTTCGAACGTTGCGAATGCGCGCGCTAATTTAAACAACGTTTCGTTATCAGTAACGACTTCTCGTAATATTACCGCAAATAATAGCATGGTTCTTTTGCCGACCGCTTCGGTTTATGTTTACAATGAAAACAAACGCCACAACATTCGTTTATTTATCGATTCGGGTTCTATGAGTCATTTTATTTCGAAAAATTGTTGTGATCGCTTAAACTTAAAAATTACTCCCGCTTCAACAACGATCAAAGGAATCGGTCAAACCGAAAGTTCGTCGCATGGACTCACGACTTTTAAAATTCATTCACGGTTCGATCCTTTGTGTTCGTATGATATAGTAGCTCGTGTTATTGATTCGATCACCGATCAATTACCGAACGCGGAGCTAGACACTTCATATCTTACGCATCTCAATGACTTACCTATGGCCGATTGTAGTTTCTACATGCCGGGTGAAGTAGACTGTTTGATAGGAAACGAGCTCTTCCCGTTCCTCTTGGGACCTAATAAGGTTACTTCTCTACACTCTTCGGTAGTCGCAGTAGAAACTACTCGTGGATACTTAGCTATGGGCAAGGCCCAGACCGCGCACATTCGTCCTCCTGTTCGCAACACAAATAATAATAAAAATTTCTTTTGTTCTATAGAACAAACGCCAACGCTAGAAATGCTCACTGAACGTTTCTGGGAACTTGAAAATGTTCCAAATAAAAAACATGTAAGTCCTGATGATGAGATATGCGAAAAAATATTTCAGTCGACATACTCACGCGATGACAACGGGCGTTATACCGTGCATCTGCCCTTTAAAGAGGACCCTACTCAATTAGGAAATTCCTATTCGATCGCGAAACGCCGCCTTCTCAGTCAAGAGAAAAAATTAGACGCTAATCCGGACTTACGCTCAAACTATAATGACACCATACAAAATTACATCGACCGAGGTTATTTAACTAAGGTTGAGAGCGCCAAAGAGACACCCCTTGATCGCTCTTATTACATCCCGCACCACGCCGTTTATCGCCCCGATAAATCGACTACTAAAACGCGAATAGTTAATGACGCGAGTAGTAAAACTACTAGTGGAAAATCGCTAAATGATATACTTTATAAAGGTCCGAATTTACAAACTAACATATTCGATCTTTTAATAAATTTGCGTATGTTCTCCGTCGCTATGACGGCAGACATTGAAAAAATGTATTTTCAATTAAAACTTACTCCCGAACATCACGCTTTTCAACGCATTCTTTATAGATTTCATTCTCAATCAAATATCGATACATTCGAGTTTAATCGCGTTTCTTTCGGCATATCTAGTGCTCCTTACCTTACAATGCGCGTCGTTCGTCAGCTGGCCGACGACAGCCGCGAGCACTTCCCGCTCGCCGCAGTGGAAGCTGCAAACCATATGTACATGGATGACTATATCTCCTCCGTTGATGGTGTAGCTAACGCAAAAAAGACTTACCGTGAAATGGTCCAAATGTTCGCCTCCGGTGGTTTTAATCTTACTAAATGGATATCCAACAACTCTGATCTCATGGACAAAATTTCTCCTTCTCACAAAGGTGATGACATTATAGAGTTTGACTCTGATTCTCCCACGACGCATAAAATTGTAGGTATGCAGTGGCAGCCTGCTGCTGACAATTTTCAATTTGCTATAAACGCTGATATTCAGGAGTGCACAAAGCGCTCTATTCTCTCCGTCACCGCTCGTTTATACGACCCTCCGGGTCTTATCTCCCCTGTTGTCGTTTTTATGAAACTCTTAGTTCAAGAGTGCTGGGCAGAAAACCTTGATCGGGATGATCCAGTTACTCCCACTATTTTAAATAAATGGACCCAATTTCATAATGAGCTTCATTATCTTGAAATAATTAAAATTCCTCGCTATATTGGCTTAAACTCGCCTCACGTCGCTCTCATTGGATTTGCGGATGCAAGCGAAAGGTGCTACGGTGCTAACGTTTATATTCGGGTTAGTCCTGACCCATACTCACCCGGTTCAGTTTATTTACTGTCCTTGAAGTCACGTGTCGCCTCACTGGCTAAAATGCCTCTCGCTAGAATAGAGCTCTGCGCCGCGCTTCTTCTCGCAAATCTCATTGACGTCGTTCGAGACACACTCTTACGCAGATGTCACATAGATGAAATCTACGCCTTTTCAGATTCATCTATTACACTTACCTGGATTCACTCTCCAGCTTATAAGTTTCACACGTTCGTCGCGAACAGAATTACTGAAATAAATTCAAAACTTCCCGCGAAACATTGGTTTCATGTCAAAGGCGTGGAGAATCCCGCAGATATTATCTCTCGTCCTGTAACGGCTAAATCTCTCGTGAACAATGACTTGTGGTTTCACGGTCCTTCGTGGACTGCTGAAAGAATTTCTGATTGGCCTGTAAAACACTTTGCAGTCAAACCAAATGTTTGTTTTGAAACTTTGGAAACAAAACCTACAATAAGTTTAGTTGCTCAAAATGTCAGTAACTCGCAGGAATCTCATCCCATTGACATGATGGCTGAAAGAATTTCCGATTGGAAAACATTACTACGCTCGATGACATACGTACTCCGTTTCTCACGAAAATTGCGCTCCACTGGACAAATTACCGTTCAAGATCTCGAAACTGCAGAAGACTACATAATTCGTTATGTTCAAAACAAACACTTTTCTAAAGAAATTGAAGCGTTAAAAAATAAAAAGTTGTTAAATAACTCGTTATCAAAACTTAACCCTTTCATCGACCAAGAAGGCATTCTTAGAGTCGGTGGTCGGCTATCTAATTCTCAACTCGATTTTGGTCAAAGACACCCAATCTTGCTTCCTACTAAGGATTTAATTACTCAACTTATTGTTGACAACTATCATGTAACTAACCTCCACACTGGTCCATCACTTTTACTCGCATTGCTCAGACAGAAATTCTGGATATTATCTGCTAGAAATTTAGTTCGTCAACGCGTGCATAAATGTAACAGATGTTTCAGACTTAAACCTAAATTCACTTTCCCACGCATGGGTGACTTACCGTCATTTCGAGTCTCGCAAACCAAAGCTTTTGTCTACACCGCTGTGGATTATGCTGGTCCTTTTTATATAACGCATATAAGACGTCGAGGAATTAAAAGCCATAAGGCTTATGTATGCTTGTTTGTATGTCTTGCTACCAAGGCATTGCATTTGGAATTGGTCTCAGACCTCAGTTCTGAACTATTTCTCGCAGCTTTCAAACGTTTTATTAGTAGAAGAGGCCCAGTTTCCATGATCTATAGCGATGGTGGAACAAATTTTATAGGCGCCAAGCACAAACTTAATGAAATTTACGATTTATTACAGTCCACAGCTCACCAAACATATATTGGTAATTATTTATCAAATAATAAAATTCAATTTAAACATAGCCCCCCGTATGGCCCACATTTTAATGGCCTGTGTGAAGCAAACGTTCAATGCGTTAAAACTCACTTATATAAAACTATAGGCTCTCAGATCTTAACCTATGAAGAATTCATGACAGTCTTGGTGCAAATAGAAGGGTTGTTAAATAGCAGACCTCTATGTGTTTTAAGTTCTGAACCTGATGTAACCGCACTAACTCCTAATCATTTTTTAAATGTCACTCCTATAAAATTTTTGCCCGCTGAAAATTTTGTAGATCAACCTGATAATCGTTTATCACGTTATCAGTTGTTGTGTAAAGTCACACATGATTTCTGGCGACGTTGGAGTCAGGAATATCTCACTTCGCTTCAACAAAGAGAAAAATGGACCAAGCCATCCGATAATATTAAACTAGGCACAGTCGTGGTTATAAAAGATAATAATGCTCATCCTCTTTGTTGGCCTCTTGGAGTTATTGATGAACTCTATCCCGGAAAGGACAATGTAGTTAGAGCTGTTAAAGTTCGCACTGCCTCTGGAAGCTATATACGTCCAGTAATAAAGTAAATGGAGATGCACCTCTAAGGCGCTCGATTTCAAAAGTAGTTAATGATAGTAAGGAGCAATTCAAGGGAGTAAGACCTGTCATTTATCCTTTGAATATTTTGTAATGCAAAAGTATTCGGCGTTATAAATACATTTATTCAAATACAATTTATTATTATTATTCTTTTATTGTTTACATTTGATATTTTACATTTCTTTTACAACAGCAGTATTCGATTAGAATACGCTTTGATGCATATGAAATCGATCGTAATAGGGGATGCTCCCTGTAGCGCTCTATATCGAAGGTAACAGATTCTAAGGAGAAAATCAATGGAGTCAGGAGGCTAATTCTCACGCATTTGATATTCGGATCTCTACAGATATTTTAATTGTTTTGTATTGTAACTACTCGATATAGCTGTCGATATCCGAATATCGAAGGCGCAAGAATCAGCCTCCGTCTGTCATTTATCCTTTGTTTTTTTTTATCTAAATCTTTTTAGCAACTTATCAACATAAAAATTCATGTAATCAATACAAGTCATTGTTATATTTTTTTATCGTTTACATAATTTGATATTTTACTAATCTTTTACAACAGCAGTATTTGATTAAATAGATAATTCTCATACCAACAGATAAAAATGGTTTATTGTCAAGAATGCCAAGCATATGTCTCACGATTATCTTCTCACAAGAAGAGTAGCATTCACAAATCTAACTGTTTGATACGAACTGCGTTAAGCAATGTTAAAATAATAGCAACAGCGTTTAGAAATAGAATAATATCTGTTTTTTTTTTGTCAGATAACTATTCTACCGTTTGTAATCTTATAAGCACCCTTCTAAGAAAACATCGATCGTTAAAAGTAAACATAGAACTTTTTATTACATAAAATTTACCTAAAGATAACACTCAATCTTTAAAATCATTTAACACAAAATATACCATGGTATTTCAAAGTACTGATATTTCCGTTTTATACCATGATTTATCAAACCTTTTGCTAATGAAGTGCTCAGAGTTTGAACATGCAGAGTCGGGGTGGACTATAGAGTCAGTAAGTCATTTGGAGATAAACATTGCTAAATTTAGTCCGTTGAAAGCAGGATCGTACATACCACTTCCGAAAAGTATTCAAAACACAAAGTCTTGTCTAAATATAAAAAATAATGATGAGTACTGTTTTTTGTGGAGCATTGTAGCACATTTATATTAAAGATGCCACGAATAGTGAATTGGCCGAATACCGAATACCGAATATTCGGCAACACTGTCGGCCGAAGCGCCGAACATTCGGCCGCCGAATAAGGTAAGGTTGGAAGCTGGTAGGCTTCAAGAGAAACGACAAGTTGCGCTTATGATTTATTACTGCCACTAAATACTGGGTTACATGCGATTATATAGATTACTACACTACACACCCTACCAAAAAAAGAAAAAAAAATGACCATAAAGGTACTTTTTTTTTTATACATAATACATTTTTGTTCTATTCTTATGTACTAGCTTTACTTGATTTTTCACCAAAATTTTAACATTAAGTTCACAATCTTCTAAAACTTCATAAGGACCAGAGAAAACACCAGAGAATTTATTGCCTGCCTCATTTTTTAATAATAACATATCGACTTTTTTGTAATCCATTGGTCTTATACTTTTATCTAAATTAAATTTTCGTTTTTCTTTATTTTCAATTAAATTGTTCTTAGCTTCTTGCTGTGCTTTTTATAATCTATATTTGAGTTCTAATGGATAATTTTCTACATTGTACAATGGCTCAACAGTGTTATTCTGTAAATTGCTAGGAATATTACATCTTTTTCCAAATACAAGTTCGTACGGAGTATATTTAGTTTCTGAGTGAACGGATGTATTATACGAAAAACACCATTACGGAATCCATGTGCTCCAAAATCGTGAATTATTATCGGTCTGTATTCTCAAATATGCATTCAATGATTTATGTGTATTTTCTAAAGAACCAATTGATTCGTGATGATATGCTGTAGAGTTTGTTTGCTTGATATTTAATAATTTACATACCTCAGTCATGGTGGTTGAAATAAACTCGGTGCCTTTATCTGTAGCTATTTCTCGTGGAATCCCATACCTTAAAATTAAGTTCTCCACGAACGCTCGTGCTACACTTACACTACTCTTAGATTCTAATGGATACGCATCGACGTACTTACTTAACTCGCACTGCAGCGTCAGAATATACGAATGATTATAATAATCCTTATCTAAGGGCCCAACTATATCTAAAAATACCTTATCGAAAGCATTATCCGCGGTCGTTGTTATTACCAATGGTTGCCTAGTATGCAATGAATGCTTCTGCTTTTGGCATTTATTACATTTCCTAACGAATTCGCTGACGTCATTTGTCATTTTCGGCCAGAAATAATACTTTTTTATATTATTTAGCATTCTTCGTACACCTGCGTGTCCACTAGTAGGAAGCAAGTGGAAATCGTTTAATATTACTTTAATATCATCGTTGTCATTTATACGACGTATGTTTTTTAGAATAACAACTCGTGGACCGGTCCCACTTAATGTATTTTCATCTTTATTGGTTAAGCATTTAATAATTTTCATACTTTCTTCATTGTTTATAACATAAATTTCATCTATCGATAGTTTTTTACATAAAATATCCAAATCCCTCACGAATACGTCTCGCGTCTTGCATGATCGAGAATTAGGATCTATGTAAATGGTTTATTTTTTCTTTTTTAAGATAAAGTCATTATATCTTTCTATATCATCATCTTTTGTCACCTTATACTGTTTAATTATCAATTCAGTGCAATTCATGGGTTTCTTTAAGGCTTCAACGACTCTTGGGTGATCAGACCAACTACCGCTTTCAACCTCATTATCTATAATTTTCCTATCACTATTGTCATCTTGCATTCTTTTCTTCATACTTCTTGTCATTACATTACACACTTCCCCATTCATACTTTTTAACTCGTCTGATGTTATAATGATACGTGATAATGCGTCTGCAGCAACATTACTTGTACCTTTGACGTATTCTATCTTATAATCGTATTCGTCCAACGTTAAGCGAAATTTTAGTAGTCTACTTGAAGGATTATTAATGCTGAAAAAATGTACTAGAGGTTTGTGATCCGTTTTGATTGTAAAAGTTTTCCCATATAAATATGGCCTAAAGAATTTGACTGACCAAACTATTGCAAGTAGTTCCATTTCTATGGTGGGATAATTGAGTTCTGCCTTATTTAATGAACGACTTGTATATGCTATAGGTAAATCATTTTTGTTACATAGCATTGAACCTATTGCTGAACCAGATGCATCCGTGTGTAAAATGAATTCATTGTCTTCATCAAAATTAGGGTATTGTAAAATTGGAGGACTCATAAGTGGTTTCTTTAAGTATGTAAATGAACGTTCACATTCTTTCGTCCATTCGAATTTCACATGTTTTCTGAGTAGCCTGTTCAATGGTATTGATATTTCTGCAAATTTAGGTATGAATTTACGATAATAATTTGCAAAAGCAACGAATCTACGGACCTCATTACTATTCTTTGGAGTAGGATAATTTTGAATTACTCGTGACTTTTCGGGATCAGGAAGAATTCCGTCAACAGATACTACATGACCTAGATATAATAATTGTTTCTTTAGGAAGTCACACTTTTCTGGGTTTAATTTTAAATTAACTTTTCTTAGTCTTTCCATAATATCTGTTAAATTTTTATTATGAATTTCAAGGTTTCTGCCGAAACAAATCAAATCATCTAAGTATATAAGACATTTGTCATAATTGAGACCAGACATCGCTACAGTCATTAATCTACTAAACGCACTAGGGCTAGTTTTAAGTCCCATTGGTAGGCGTTTCATGTGATATTGTTTATTTGTAGTAAATGCTGTGTATTTTCTACTCTCTGTATCTAATTCCAATTGATAGTATCCCTGACTCAAATCCAAATGTGTAAAATAAACCGATCCTGATAAAGAGTCTAGTATTTCTGTGATATGGGGTAACGGAAACTTATCATCTTTAATACGCTCGTTAAGTTTTCTATAGTCTATAACAACCCTCCATTTCTTATTTCCTGAACTATCACTTTTCTTGGGAACCAGTAGTACTGGACTGGACCATTCACTTGTGCTTTCTTCTATAATATCGTTTTCTATCATTTTATCAATTTGCCTATCTATCTCACTTTTTTGCACCATCGGTAGTCTATACGGTTTAGTATATGATTGTGTAGAATTATCTTTTATCTGTATTGACTGTTTATACAAGTTTGTAACTCCTAACTTGTCACCTGGTAAAAAGAAAACATCGGAATATTTAGCGCATATATTTTCTATAGAGGCTTGCTATTCTGTATTTAAATGTCCAAAAATATATTCTTTACTCGGTCGGCGCTATTAAGTTCATTTTCAAATGCACATATCGTATAATCTTTTAATCCCACTAAATTAGGACAAAAATAACTCAGATACACTTCCTCATCTCTCGTGTTAAGAAGTTTCAACGGTATTTGACCATTTCGGGGCTTTACTAACAGTGATGCTAGAAACACACCTTCACATAATTGCTTAGAGATAACCAAACACTCTTCATCGACATCAGTTTTGATATAGTGTATGTACTCACATCGTGACAAAACACGGATGTGGCTACATCTAGGCTAGTATATTTTAGTTACTTTCATAGTGTCATGTCCTATGGTATCTTGTTGTGGGGGAAAGCAGCGGATATTCAAACTATTTTTATTTTACAGAAAAGAGCTATTCGAGCAATTTATAATTTAAAACGCACAGACTCCTTAAGACAGCTTTTTAAAGAAATTGACATACTAACTGTAGCTAGTCAATTTATTTTAGAAAATATAATGTACGTACGAAAGAACCTTACAAAATTTCCCAAACTTAGCGATAGCTGTAATGTTAACTTAAGAAATTATCACAGACTACTTGCGCCCCGGTTTAGACTCGCGAAGGTTAGCAATTCTTTCAAGGGTCAATGCATTCTCTACTACAACAAGATACCTCTGGAGATCTTGAAATTGCCATTTGAGCAATTTAAAATCCATGTTAAAGCGACTTTGTCGAAAAAGGGATATTACAATGTTCAAGATTACTTAAATGATGGGTCTGTATGGGGTTAATCTGGCTCAACACAGACCTTGCTGTTAATAATTTTGTAATTATTTATTCCTGCTTAATAATTATGATAATGACTAAATATTATACTTTGTATTAGTTAAGCATAAGCAATTTTTAAAGAGATCTAAAAATCAATCTGTGGGAGTTTCTACGCCCTTCTTCTCCCATAGTGGTCCAATGTAGAAAGTGGCAAAAAATGACGATTGCAAAGTATATGTAAATATCTACAGTAATAAAGACATTTAGAATTTTGGAATTTCGTGCTGGAATTGTCATGTAATTGTTGCAACCAAGTTGACCCATTTGTAACGGAATCGTAACCAAACAATTTTGATTTGATGTTAAAGTATTATTCTCAAAATTTAATACGCATCGAAATTTAGTCAAAAAGTCCTGGCCTAATATGCCATCAGTTCTACGCGGTAAGTTTTTGAATATGTAAAATTTGTGTTCAAATTCGTATTCATCATAAACTAATTTTAACTTTATGTGTCCCTCACTGTACACGTAACCACCTATACCTTTTATTCTAATCCGCTCTGTATGGAATGGTATGTTGGTTTGGTTTAAGCTCTCTAGCTTGATTACCGATATGGTTGCTCCCGTATCAACCAACCAACTGCGTGAATCATCATGTACCTTGAAATGAACAGAGTTATTGTTTTCGCAATAGAAATGATTATGATCGAAAAAACAGATTTTCCGACTCCTTTTTCCCAACATTTAAATCGTTACTATCCCTGTTATCACTCGTCTCAGCCATGTTTACTTGTTCATTTCGTGAAAAACCTCTACCACCGTTCCAACCTCGATACGAGTTGCGGCCACGAAAAACGCGGAATCTTGGTGAAAAATTCCGTGGTGCCGTCTGAATAACTATTTCCTCGGTAATTACCAAGACTGGATTCTGAACTGTTCGCAGCACCTCTAAAGGAACCGCGCCCTCAATACCCCGTATTTCCACGATTTTGGTAATATGTTGGCTTACCTCGATGAAAATTCATCACTTCGTCTTCATATCGGCACGACAATTGCTCATCTATAGCGCCCTGAATCGCGTCGCTCAATGTAGAGTAGTTTCGCGCCGCTATAATTGTACTGAGCCTACTATTTCTTAGCCCATCAGAAAATCGTTTTATTCTCTCATTTATCAGTTTCAGAATAGTATATTTTTGTTGATCTCCGCTGGCCTGAGAAATGGTTAGGTCCACAAATAATTGTTCAATTTCCTTACCAAATTCCTCGATTCGCCTGGTACCTTGTTGCAGCCGTTGCAGCTTTTGTTGAATCGCAGTATCCGACTTTTTTGCCAACAATCTCTCCCGCATGTCTTTGATCAAACTGGAAACAGACGTATAAGATTCACACATACGTAATTTTGCATTTTCTGACAACCTTGATTTAAGCACGAAAGTAATTAAATTTGGTTTTTCTGTTTCACCTATCATGTTACTGTACATTTCGATATTCGAAATTAGTTGTTTCGTATTTTTTTCGTCCCCTGTCATGACTGGTAACAAAGAAACAGCCGTTTTGAGCTCAAATTTCTCCATGTTGATGTTTTCCGTAAGTTCCGTTAGTTCCTTAATTCTTAAATATAATGATTTTATATTCTTACACAATTCGGTCACAGTTTTAATATCTCCATCATTTAATTCCTTACTCGATATTTGTTTAATTACTAACTCCTCAGCTAAGTTATAAGTAGAATACAATGTACTTGCTTCAGAACATTTTTCCTTTTTCACTTTTGGTGTCCTTCGACTTGGTCCTAGTTTAACTAAGTATTCTTTTATAGTTTTCAATTTACCATACATTTCTTTCAGCTCACTTGCCATTACATACTTAGTAATTAATTATTATTTATATTTTATTAATTTTATATGTGGTTATATGAGTTTTACATTAAATTGTATATAATCGATTACATATTTTTATTAAAACTACGCATTACATTAAACGTATACACGGATTACTCAGTAACTTTGTCAGATGACCACTTCTAAATGCACTTTTCATAGCCACATCGACGATACAACACTTTTTACCACTTTTCACACTATTTCTTGAATTTTAGCTTCCCTTCGACGCATCAGACTCATAGATCATCGCAGCTCGTTTGCGTTAATTTCTCTCGTTATCCAATTTCCATGACATTTTCTATAGTTTTGCATACAATAAATTACTCCAACAGCCGTTAAACCGACACAGATCCCCATAAGAAATAAGTTTGTGTTACTTGCGGGATACTTCAACTGCTCTATTGACGCAGAATTTTCACCCCCTGCAGCATTTTGTGCGATGATTACTTCTTGAGCTTCTTTTGAACTTGGTTTGCCCATTATGACACTGTTTTATTAACACCAAACAGCGATTTCGATCGGCACTCGGCACAGAGTCTCACGTAGTTATGTTTTAATAATTTCATTATTCCAATTTGTAATCGTCTCTAAAACTGCACAAATCACTCTATGTTTATAGTTCGCGCTCCATATTTGGCGGAAGTTATGCACTCGCGCGGGCACGAGGCAGATCCTTTTTGGCACAGGTCGCCATGTAAGGTTGGAAGCTGGTAGGCTTCAAGAGAAACGACAAGTTGCGCTTATGATTTATTACTGCCACTAAATGTTACATGCGATTATATAGATTACTACACTACATTCGGCGCGAAGTACATGCTTGGTGGGGGCGCGTTAACTGGAATAAGACAAGTCACAACCTGTTTTTCTCGTTGCGTTCGCGCTGCGGGCCGCGACCCGTCCACCCACCAGCTTCACCCACCAGTGGGTCCACGGGGAATTTCTTTTTCCCCGTGCACCCACAGCATTATGGCGGGAAAATATCGATATCAATTCAATCCGGTCGCCACGAGTGCACAAACTGGCCACTTCATTGTTTATGTTTACACTGATAAAATAATACTAGTCATCTGTCTGCTGTCACTTGTCTTTCAAAGTAATAAATTGCCCTTTGTTTCAAGAAATTATATTACTTTATAATAATTATATTCCGAAAGAAACGTAACATAATGGATATAGAAATTAAGTTTATAGAAAGAAAACGTGGCCTTGTGTTAATAGACAAGGACCATCAATATTTTAAGCATAAAGATTATGCTAATAAATCGTCAATCTGGAATTGTACGCAAAAACAGAAGCTAAAGTGTAAAGGATCAGTTACTATTAATGAAGTGAGTAATTTACTTAAACATATAACAATAAATGGCACCCATTTGTGTTTCACACACACGTGATAGGTTTCCGCAACCATTCAATTTATTGTTGTTGTTTATTTATTTATTAGTAGATGATGCCCGCGGTCCCGCTCGCGATAAAAATATATCCTTCCCTATGGTCTAAACTATCTCCATACTAAATTTAAATTATGTGTCCATACTAAATTATGTGTGGTTTTTACAGGATTGCCATTTCATTAAAAGTATTCCACATAAAGATGATTGTGTTCCAAGTGAGGCCCAAAATGAAGTAGCGTTGGCCATTGCAAATGCGAAAAAGTAAGCTGCATCTACGAGCAAACCTGTTTCCAAAATTTCCAAAAAAAATATAGAGCCATTAAAAGATAAAGGTTTAGCAACTGTAACAAAGGTCCCTTCCATTAATAGCACCAAGCATGCGTTATATACGAGCTGGAATAAGGGTTATCAAGTGCGGAAAACTATTTATATGCATGGCAGCGAAGTGGAAGTACCGATAAAATTTATAAAATATTTGATAGCAGACTATTATGACGCGGAAGATAACAGTAGGATTCTGGTTTTTGCTGATGAGGAGAATTTAAAACTAATACGGGATATTAAAGATTTTTTCCTCGACGGAACTTTTAAATCGGTCCCTTCTCCATTTTATCAGTTAGTGACAGTACACGGTGAAGCTGGCAGCACAGTAGAAACAACATTCGATACATTTCAAAACCATTTAAGTCCACTCTAGTGATTTTTAATGTTTATGGTCAATATTAATTGCTTACACACATTTGAGAAACTTGTTTTTATCAAATCTGCCTAAGTCTCTTGTTTCCCATAGAAATAAGGGTCTAAATGTGTGATGTTTTTTCAAAACCGCCTAAGTCACATTATCATTGCAATTCAAACTTGCTTAAGTCCACTCTGACCAATCAGAGAAGAGAACATGCAGTGTCATGGCCGGCATTCCCGTTTGAAGCCGTCCGTGTTTGTGTCGATTTCTCGCAATTTTAGCTGAATAATGGAGGATAAAATAAGTGTTGTGCCGCCAGAACTGGCCAAAAAGAAGAGTATATTAAAGGGAATCGAAAACAAAATGAAGAAACACCAAGATCTGTAAGTTTACTGCAATAAATACGTATTAAACTGAGCCGTTGGTCGGAAGCCTCTGCGACAGTGACATTGAAAGCAGGACCACATTCAGGATCTTCACGTTTTGGCCAACGGACTAGGGAGGCTGTAATACCTATTTATGGAAATCGAAAAAGTCACTTTTTGGTGTAGTATGTACCTACAGCTAAAGAAAATATATTACAAACAAAAATTATTACTTACATATTATTATTTGTCAAAATATCTAAAACTATAACGATTCTGAGTTATTTGAGTTTGAATATAAAAACATATTTTTAACCCCCGCCCAACGAAGGAAAAAGGGGTGTAATGAGTTTAGTGCGTGAGTCACTCTGTCTGTGTGTCTGTCTGTGTGTCCGTCTCTCAGCAGGAGGAGCGTAAACGGGTAAACTTATTTGAATGTTGTTTTTGTTATTCAAAAGGAGATTTCTTGGAGCATGTTGTCATGGTACCACCGAGCTGGACTTCGAAGGTGGGAGTGGTAACCCTATGATGATTATTGAATTTGGGCTCATTAGGTTCGTTGTGACAAGACCTTTAGGAATATGGTACCATTGAGCTGATCTGATGATGGAGTGCGAAGCTCGAAGGTAGGAGCTGGAATCCTGGGATGCTTACTAGTAAATCCATCGAGTTTAGGCTCATTGGTGTCGTTGTGATGAGACCTTTTAATTTCACCTGATGATGAATCTGGTAGACTGGTTTCATGCGGGGGTTTTTAATGCTAAAGTCAATCTCTTTGGATTGAGGATGTTCATACCTACACCAAGAGTGACTTTTTCATACATGCCAGTATTTGAACTAGTCATCTGGAATATTGTTTTGATTTGATACATAAATGATTTTTCGGATTCGTGATACATTTTATAAAAAGTTAACAAAGTATAATCTACCTTTCAGGTACTCAGCGAAAGCCTTACCAAAAAAACCAAAGTGTCGGCATGACAAAAAAAGTGTTTATAAGTGTGCAGATCTAAATTCAAATGACGTTTTTATTTTTTTTCACAAATTCTACAGTTCAAGTGATAAGATAGATCAAGACAATTTTATCCTACGTAACATTGAAGTAACCCCCGTTCAACGTAAACGCCCAAGGAAGAGTTCTCGAAATGGAAGAGATTTTTCCGTTATGTATTTTGTGACTAAAAAAACGACCAAACAAAGTGTTCGTGTCTGCCTTAGTGCCTTTAGTGGTATATTGTTAGTCAAACAAGGACGTCTAAAGGGAGTTACAAAACTCTTCATAGATACAGGAGAAGGCCCATCAGAAAAACGTGGAGGAGATCGAAAATAACACGCTTTCCGTTCCAAGAAAGAAGCAGTACAGGGTTACATCAAGGAATTCCGGCCCCTAGAATCTCACTATTTCAGAGGAAAAATAAAGCAAAGAGTATATCTTGATCCAAGTTTGAATATTACGAAAATGTACAAAATGTACGACGATCAAGCATTGCCTGGATATTCCGTCACCAAAAGCTTTTTCCGAAAAGTATTTAATACAAGCTTCAATATAGGATTCGGATCCCCGCGTCAAGATGTTTGCTCGGATTGCATAATGCTGCTGGAAAACTTAAAAATTGAGCAAAATGAATCTAAAAAGCAAATACTACGCACCCAGTACAGGGTACACAAACTGCGAGCAAAGTGCTTTTTCGACAAGTTGAAAGAAGATGACCCCGAATTAATGATATTATCATTTGAATGCCAGAAAAACCTACCACTTCCAAAGGTTGCCGACCAATCGGCTTATTATTCGAGACAGTTGTATTTATACAATTTCACAATAGTGGAGGGAACCTCCCATGTAAGTTTGACACAAGATAATGTCTATTCCTATGTGTGGACAGAAGACCAGGCAGCAAAAGGATCGAACGAAATAGCATCATGTGTATATGACTGCTTAAACAAAGTAAATCTTACTAATAAAAGGCAGATCCGGCTAGTGTGCGACGGATGTGGCGGCCAAAATAAAAATTCAATAATGATTGGGATGGTCGCTAAGTGGCTTCACAATACCAACAGCAACATCGAGCAAGTAGAGATTGTATATCCCGTCACAGGACACAGTTATATACCCCCAGATCGAGTATTTGCTTTCACAGAAAAACGAATAAAAAGATTAGAGACCATAGCTAATCCTCAGACCTATATTGATATCATGGCGACTAGAGCTACGATTCGTCGTTTAGTAACCGAAGTGCCAATTTTTGATTGGAAATCTGCGTGCAACAACTCTATGAAAGGCACCCAAGCATAACATTTTCAAATCAGTAAGGCGAAGAGGATTATAATACAAAAATATTCTCATCAGAAAATTTTGGTCCGAGGCGAGGTTTCTTACAGAAATGACATTTGCAACCCTCAACCAATTACCAAGCGAGGCAAGAGTATCCGGCATATTGAACCTGACAGAACAGAAGGAAGTTTTAATGTCAAACCCGCAAAATTACAGGATGTAACCAATCTATTACAAAAACACTTTGGAGAAGCATGGAGAGAGCTTCCTGATTTGATATTTTATAAAAACGTGTTGTCCCGTGATGACAACTTGCCTCAAGAAGATGAAGATGAAGCAATTAGTAATAGCATTGACTACTTACTGGAAGATAATTTAGATTTTATATAACTGTACTTTTATTATGTAAGTTTAAAATTATTCACGAGGGGCCACTTGTACCAAAAGTAAACTAAGCTTTAAATTTTGGTACAAGTTGCCCTCAATTACTTAGTTATTAAAGTATGTATGTACCTACTTATAGTAGTTTTGATTACATTTTGTTTCATTCTTGTCAAAACTTAGTTTAGAAAGAATTTATTTTCAGTGCATCCTGAGTACGTCCTATCCCAATCTAGTTACATCAAACCAGCTTAAGTCACATAGTGTTTTTTCATAACTGCTTAAGTCCAGTGACAGTTTTTTCAAACTAGCCTAAATCCATGTACTATTTTTCACAAACGCCTAAGTCCAAGATAAAAACCCGTTTATTTTGAAATGCTCGTCTATGTTCTTTTTTTTTTAAATGTAGGTTGCCCGAAATGATTACCTTGAAATATCTGACTGCACTGCACAAATTATTTATATAAGGAAGCAAAGATTAGATTAGATAGATTAGATGGGACTTAAGCGGTTTTGAAATGTATCGACACATTATATTGTACCGTTGGAAATATCTAGCCCGGATGGGGCGGGGCCTAGCAGCGCGCCATGCAGACGCGCGAAACGCGCAGT
Organism: Argyresthia goedartella; assembly: GCA_949825045.1. NCBI lineage: Eukaryota > Metazoa > Arthropoda > Insecta > Lepidoptera > Argyresthiidae > Argyresthia > Argyresthia goedartella. The sequence continues at coordinate 9,598,517 of OX463811.1, read as the reverse complement.
ACAGTGATTGGTGGACGGGCAGCCGCTGGCTACTTGGCGCCAGTCGAGCAAGCGTCGAGCTTCACTTTTTCGGCGGCGCTTCATAGTGTTGGACGTATCTTTGAGTTATAATTTGAGTGTCTGATTTAACGGTTTTCCTTTTGTTATTACAATTATTTTTAGTAGTAAAGTATATTTGTTTTAAAAAAAACATTCCTGCTTTTGATTTGTAAAATCAGAAGTGGGATAACCACGGGTCCTGGTCGCTCAAACGGCTTCTTTGTAAATTTCAATTCTAATCATAACCGTTAAATCTGGAACTTTTTCATCAACCCTGTACACTGGACAAACTGTGAGTACACCCATTTAATTATGTCGGGACGACCCTCTCGGTCAGAGAACAGAAGGGGCGATAGCCCGTTTGGACATCGCAGTAGATCTCGTGAATGTCGACGTGGTCCTCGCAGTCGGCATGACGGAGCGCGCGGGCGGCGCCGTCGCGACAGTTCCTATAGCAGTCGTGACGGTTCCCGCAACCGTGCACTAGATACTATTCTCGGTCGCCTAACTGCGAACGAGGGTAGATTGTCTGCCAGCACCACGTCGGCGATAGGGTCTTGCCCGACACCGATACCTCCAACACGGGATCGCCAAACGCCACCGCTGCCTGTAGCATCAGGCGAGATTTTATTTCGTCTGAACCTAGTAGTGGTGCTACGGACAAACTTGTGGGCGCGCTGACCTCTCTTTTGCAAGCCAGGCCTAGTCACTACTACATATCTAGTTTTGACCCTAATGTGCATGATTTTGATGCTTGGTGTGCTGAAGTGGACAGAGGTCGCGAGCTGAACCGTTGGGCCGATCATGAGTGCTTGTCGCGCATTGGTAGCTGTCTCAAAGGCGACGCGCGTACTTGGCTGAGTGATTGGATTTCTAATGATCGTACATGGACAAATTTTAAGTCTGACTTCCATTCACTTTGCCCACGGAGTATTGACATTGCTAACATTCTGTACGACGTTATGAGCACGAGCTCAAATAAGTTTCCTACCTACGCTGAGTACGCTCGAAAATCATTATTGGGTTTGAAAATTGTAAAGGGGTTATCCGATGATCTGATAACTGCAATTGTTATTCGAGGACTAACTGACCCCCAAGTTAAAGCCGCTGCATCAAATGCAAAGTTACAATGTAACGAACTTGTGGAGTTTCTATCGGTTTATTCAAAACCCAAAAATGATTTTCGCGATACCCGCAATTTAGTCCGTTCATCAAACGAGCGCCTCAACGGCTTGCGTAAGCGTGGCGCAGTGAATAACGATTGGAAGTGTTCTCTTTGTGGCGGCACGGGCCATAAGCATTGGAATTGCCCTAAAAAGTAGAAAACAGAAACAAACAATGCGACTGTGACCTCTGCGGCCGGGAACGGGCCACTTTGTCGTGTACATATTTTGGAAAGGCGGGGCACTCAATTGATAGATGTTTTGTTAAACGGCGTGTCGAAACTAACAATAAAAGTACAAGCAATGTAAATTTTTGCCAAAATAACATTTCGCAACAAAGTAACGTAATGACCGCTGTTATTGAAAAAGTGCCGGTAGATGTTTTAATTGATAGTGGTTCAGACATTTCCCTAATTTCTACCTCTGTACTGAAGCATCTCAAATGCAACAGAAAACCTACATTTCGACTTATGCGCGGTATTGGTAGTCAGGAGATAGAATCGACTAGTTATGTGACTACGCTGGTAGAACTTCCCGAGATTTCTTTAGAGGTAGATCTGTATGTTGTACCTTCTGACAGTATAGGTGCGCCCGTGCTACTGGGCACGGATGTCCTGAACCGTGAAGGCGTGACCTACGTCCGTACCGGTGATACACAGAGTCTCACTCGAGTAGAAAAGGTGTCTCAGGTGCATCATTTGCGTGCTTTAGATACAGTCGTCATAAATACGCCCCTGGTAGGCGAGGCTAAAACTACATTGCTGTCGCTCTTGAATGAATACTCGGACTCTTTTATCACCGGTACTGCAACGTCCACTGTCAACACTGGATACATGGAAATAAAGCTTAACAGTGATGCTCCTGTGCACTATCGTCCCTATAAACTATCGGCTAATGAAAAGGCGGGCATTCGTGGTATAGTCAACGACCTTTTGAGCAAGGGCATTATTCGTGAATCACAGTCGGAATACGCAAGTCCTATCATAATCGTCAAAAAGAAGGATGGTTCTGATAGGATGTGCGTGGATTATCGCGCTCTAAATGCCATAACTATCAAGGATAGGTTTCCCTTGCCGTTGATCGATGACCATATCGACAAGTTGGGTAGTGCCAAATACTTTACGAGTCTTGATATGGCCACCGGTTTCCATCAGGTACCTATGAAGGATGATGATTATATATTCGTCGCTTCATTATTCGATATAAAGACCATTTACTACGTAGTTTCTCTAACCTACAAGGCAACTTCGCACACTTCATAGTTTTTTTTTTTTTTTTTTTCACATCACTACTCCCGCGCCGCCATACCTGTCATTCTTTTTCCGTGCGGGGCAACTCAGTACAACGCTCCCGCTTTTTGTTCAAGATATTTGCGATTAAGTTATAGTTACAGGTTTCATATTGTGTTTCTTGATTAGAAAACAACCATGCCCAAGCGCAGTGCCAAAGATAAGCTCGAGCGATATCGTAAAAAACTGCGCAAGCTCGAGGAAAAATTGCATGAAAAGACGCGTCGGGTCCAACGAGTGATTGACTCATCAGAGTCGGATGGTGATAATCCTTTGGGTAAGTGCTAAGTCAATGCTAAAGGTAGTCTAGATTCGACTAATGAACAGGTTACACCTGGGGGTTGGCCATGAGTCAACACGACGGTAACATAACCTCACCTTTTTTCGAAGTCTAACAAAAGACAAAGCAACTCACTTTTTACCGAGTGCTTAGTGATAAACCTGGGGGTTGGCCGTGAGTCAACACGACGGTAAAACACAGAAACAGTTGGGTGTACATACTCTTACGTTGTACGACTTACGATTCTGGTAACGATTTACATACCTGGGGGTTGGCCGCGAGTCAACACGACGGTAAAACACAGAAACAGTTAGGTGTACATACTCTTACGTTGTACGACTTACGATTCTGTTAAAAAATTACATACCTGGGGGTTGGCCGCGAGTCAACACGATGGTAAATAATGACGACTTACATAATGTTGTTAGTTTCTAATAACGTTTCTAATGTTGTCCATAGAAAGTCATCACGACGAAGAAAGACAACCGGAGATGAATTTTAATATCTTACCTGGACCAGAAATACTCGAGGTGGAGCAACACAGTGTCCCGCAGTTGGATCCGGATGTGTTAATGGCGTTGGGTGAGTCGGTGGAGGACGCTCCAAAGTTTGGTCCACCGATTCACGAGAATCTAGCAAAAATTTGGCAGCAAATACTAAAGAAAGGATTAACGAAAGAGTCGAAAGAGAAAATAATGAAAAACTATACCATCCCAGAAAACTGCCCGCTTCTACAAGCACCAAACTTAAATGCTGAAATAGCTGCTGCAATCACAGAAATGTCTAAAAACCGCGACAAGAAAATTAAAATGGCACAGCAGCAGCTGGGAGTTGGCCTGACAGCAATAAATCAAGCATTGACCTTACTTATAACAAGTGATGATAAGGTCCCAGTCCAAGCAATTAAGATGATTAGTGATGGGTGTCGCATCCTCAGTGACCTTCACTTTATGGAAACACAAGCCCGTACAAAGCTATTGGTGCCGGGATTGGAAAAATCATTCCTTAATATTCTTAAAGATACTGAAAGAGACGATACTCTGTTTGGATCTAAGCTTTCAGACCAGATAAGGGCCTCAAAAGCTGTCGAAAAACAAGGTCTCCAGATAAAGAAGACAGTGATCCCTCCGAAGACTCCTGTAACCACAGTTCAGTCGACGATTGGAAGGCCCCGCTATCAGGAAAACTGGACGGGCCCTCCACGCTACGCGCCGTCGAACAGGGGGGGGCGCGGAGGGTACAGGAAGACCAACCCAGTACATCGTCGACCACCACTGCTACCTCAGAATCAGAACAAGCTGTCCAACCCGAACAAGCCCCGTGTTCCGACACAATAATAGTCCAGGTACATGCGGGTAGAATCCACCATTTTTACAACTGTTGGCTTCACATTACCAATAATAAGGTTATCTTGGATTGGATTTCAAATGGATTTCCAATACCATTTACTGAAAAACCGATTCAACAGTTTTTGCCACAAAATAAATTGTCCCCTACTGAGAATAAGAACATGTCAGTAGCTATACAAAAGTTATTAACTTTGGGTGCGATAAAACCATGTGAACCGCGTAACAGTCAATTTGTTTCAAAAATCTTTCTCACCCCGAAACCTAATGGTGGACAACGTTTTATATTAAACTTAAAACCTCTCAACCAATTCATAAGAAAATGTCATTTTAAAATGGAAGACTACCGTACAGCTTCTAAATTAATTGCACGCGATAGTTTTATGGCTACTATAGACCTCAAGGAGGCCTATTTACTCATTCCTATTGCAGATGCCTATCATAAATACCTACGTTTTCAATTTAAAAAGGAATATTCTCAGTTAATCACTTATGAGTTTAACTCCATGCCTTATGGGTTATCTATTGCACCGCGAACTTTTACCAAAATCATGAAAGAAGTCATGTCTTACTTAAGAGGCCGCGGTTACAAGTCAGTACAATACCTTGACGACATATTCTGCATTGGCGACACTTATCAGCTATGCTATGAGAATGTAACAGAAACCTTAAGACTCTTACAGTGTCTAGGGTTTGTTATAAACCATGAAAAAAGTTCTATAAAGCCCAGTCAAAAATGCAAATTTTTGGGATTTATTTATGATTCCATAAATCTAACTCTGTCTTTACCTGAGGAAAAACGTACCAATATCGCACGCTTAGTGGACAAATTTCTGTTACTTCCTACCTGTACAATTAGAGAATTTGCTCAATTGATTGGTATGATAACAGCTGCTTGTCCGGCAGCTAGATATGGTTGGCTGTACACCAAACTGTTAGAAAGAGAAAAATTTCTGGCGCTTCAATCAGAAACCAATTATGAGACGAAAATTCGGTTATCAGATGTCATCCTAGACGATCTTAACTGGTGGAAAAATAACATATTCTCAACCTCCGCCCCCTTAGGGAATTCAAAATTTTCCATGGAAATTTTTACCGATGCATCCAGGACGGGCTGGGGTGCATATTGCAATGAAACACGAGTCGGTGGAGGTTGGAAAAATGAGGAGTTAAAATTCCATATCAATTATCTAGAATTGCTCGCGGTATTCCTAGCACTGAAATGTTTCGTTCGCGAATCTACAGACTGTGCGATATTGTTACGTGTAGATAACACGACTGCGATTTGCTATATAAATCGAATGGGAGGAATCCAGTTCCCACACTTGAACATGCTATCTCGGGATATATGGCAATGGTGCGAGAAGCGAAGAATCTGGCTATACGCATCCTATATTAATACCAAAGACAATGTTGAAGCGGATGAAGAGTCGAGAAGGATAAACCCTGATACGGAATGGGAACTTTCGGACAGGGCATTTACGTTGATAACTCAAAAGTTCGGACAACCAGATATCGATCTCTTCGCTTCTCGGACTAATGCTAAGTGTAATCATTATTTATCTTGGAACCAAGATCCTGACGCCGTCGCTGTAGACGCATTCACAGTCAACTGGGAGAACTATTTCTTCTACGCATTCCCTCCGTTTTCGCTTATTCTAAAATGTTTGCACAAAATCATGACGGATAAAGCTTCAGGTATCTTTGTTTTTCCGATTTGGCCTTCGCAGGCCTGGTATCCCCAGTTACAAAGTATGGTTGCATCAGAAATTATATTTCTTGAGCCTAACAAACACCTTTTGTGTTCCAATTTCAGGACACATCATCCTCTGCACAAGAAGCTTACCCTGGGTGCCGCGGTGCTCTCCAGCTCGCGTTCATCTATCGTGGCATGCCAACCACTAGTTTAACCCTGATGCTTGCTTCCCTTGCCGATAGTACTATAAAACAGTACAGTGTCACATATAAAATTTGGTGGGACTTTTGCAAACGGAAAAATCTGGACATATTTAGTGCCTCTATTCCTTCCCTCATGTTGTTTCTCTCTGAGCAATTTGATCGAGGTTCCTCATATAGTACATTAAACACTCATCGTTCTGCCCTGTCACTACTTTTAGGAAGTAATATTGGGTCAGACGATAGTATCAAAAGGCTTTTAAAAGGCGTGTTTAAATTAAGACCATGTTTGCCCAAGTACACAAGTACTTGGGACCCCCAGATTGTTTTAAATGAGATTAGTAATTGGTTTCCAAATAAGGAACTTTCACTTGAAAAAATTACAAAGAAACTGGCAATTCTTCTTGCTCTGTGTACGGCCCATAGGGTCCAAACAATTTCTCTAATTAGGACAAAAAATATCAATATTACCAATGATGGTATAAAAATTGTAATAACTGACATCATTAAAACATCTGCCCCAGGTCGGGATCAGCCTGTATTATTCCTGCCTTACTTTAAAGATAAGCCTAACATCTGCCCAGCTACAGCATTGGAAGATTATTTGGTTATGACTAAAACAAACAGATCTAAAAACATACAAAACTTATTTGTGACATTCCGTCGACCTTATAAGACTGCCAGTACACAGTCCATCAGTCGATGGATTAAGGACGTGCTACAGTCGAGTGGCGTGGACGTGGCGGTGTTCGGCGCGCACAGCACCCGGCACGCCGCCACGTCTGCGGCACGCGCTAACGGCGTTCCCATAGACGTAATTAGAAAAAAGGCTGGCTGGACTAATTCCTCTCAAATTTTTGCAAAATTCTATAATCGCCCATTATTAACAAATGATAATTTTGCAAGATCAACTTTATTACCAAAGAGTTATTGTTAATAGGTTAAATAACGATAAGATTACTTATAGAGTGTTATTATTATAATAATTGATTCGTAATATTTTATTTTCATTGTTCCAAACCTGAAATAATCGTACATACTTAAGCCAAAATTCTTACTCTGAACATCTACGTAGTAAATGGTCTTTATATCGAATAATGAAGCGACGAATATATAATTGATGATTAAACGAACTTACCTAGTGACGTTCGATCATAATTATATGAGTCGCTTCATTTGAAGATATAAACTCCCTCCCACCCATGAACCCTTGGTAATCGAAGTTTGGCTTACGTATATACAAGTAGGAGTACCCTATCTCTGAAAAGAATGACAGGTATGGCGGCGCGGGAGTAGTGATGTGAAAAAAAAAAAAAAAAAAACTATGAAGTGTGCGAAGTTGCCTTGTAGGTTAGAGAAACTACGTAGTAAATGGTCTTTATATCTTCAAATGAAGCGACTCATATAATTATGATCGAACGTCACTAGGTAAGTTCGTTTAATCATCAATTCCATCAGTAAGACAGCATTTGTCACCCCAGAGAGTCAGTTCGAATATTTGAAAATGCCTTATGGTTTGGCAAATGCTCCGGTGGTGTATCAGCGGATTATTTCGAAGACCTTGAAGGCCCTGATTGATACTGGAAGGGTCCTTACTTATATCGATGACGTCTTGATTCTTTCGGATACAGTAGACGATGGGTTGACAATGTTACGTCAAGTACTAACAACACTCACTGCTGCAGGATTTTCAATAAATCTCAAGAAGTGCGCCTTCCTGGAAACCGAAATTGAATACTTGGGCAGACTTATTTCGCAAGGTCAGGTACAACCGAGCCCTGGGAAGGTGGACGCGCTTGTGAAATCCCAAAAACCCACTAATGTCAAACAAGTGCGGCAATTTTTGGGTCTGGCCGGTTACTTTAGGCGCTATATTGCTAACTACGCAACTAAAACCGCTTGCATCGCGAAATTAACTAAGAAAGGGGAACCGTTTCTTTGGGGACGTGAACAAGACGTGGCTCGCGATTACATAATTAGTTGCTTGACCGAAGAGCCCGTTCTTGCCATATTCGACCCAAAATTGCCCACTGAGCTTCATACTGACGCCAGTTCAATCGGTTACGGGGGTATACTCCTACAGGAACATGACGATAAGCGAAAGAGGGTAGTCAGTTCAGTCGTCGTTCGGTGATCGAGTCATTCGCACGCGTTTTGTGTTCCTACCGCTCTGACTCCACACCCAACAAGTACCAGTGTCATATAAAAACAACTATTGTGATGGGACCTTCTTCTGTCGATAAACCTATCGATAGAGGACCTATTGCGAGTGTGGACTGGCAGCACATTTGGTGCCAAAAAGGTGAGTCGATACAGGATTTGGCAGCGTCTGTGATTTCTGTAATTAGCAACAAGTACGACATTTGCTTTCCACTCACACGAAAACCACACCCAACACGCCAATCATGGGTTACACATGAGCTTCGAAACATTCAATCATTGCTCTTCGACGTTCTGGAGCTCTCGTCTGCTCATCCTGATGATACCATTGTTACGGAACTCATTGACAAATTAAAAAACCAATACGACAACCTGGTCAAAAATAAAAGAGCACAATTTTACACGAGCGCAATCACGTCCAGCACGAACGTGAGTAAAGCCATGTGGAACGTGATTAACAAAGAACGAGGGAAAAGCAACCGTACTTGTGTAGACTTCACGGATGTGGCCGTAGACTCAAACGGCATTAAATTTAGCAGCAAGCAAGCCGTGGTGGACGCAATGAACGCTCGGTTCGCCGGTGCCGCCGCCGCGTGCGGAGCCCCGGCTGCCGACGTGCCGCGCGCCTGTCGTGCCCTGCACGCTGCCCGCCCACCTGCCGACCGCTCCCTGAGACTGCGCCTGTTTACAGCGGACGAGGTACATCGCATCATATCCTTTCGGATTCCGCATAAGCCTACCAAGGATATCTACGAGACCTCGATGGAACTCGTCCACCTAGCTGTTAAACCGTTGGCACCAGTTCTCACTGAATTATTCAACGAGTGCATTAGACGAGCCGTGTACCCAACAGCGCTAAAGAGGAGCAAAATCGCTCCGATATTCAAGGGGAAAGGAAAGAGGGAGAATATCGATGGATACAGACCAGTGGCCGTAGTACCCACGGTGTCGAAGATCCTCGAAAATGGTCTCAGCGCCCGACTTCTTGAATTCCTCGCGTCGACTGATGCGCTGTCGGAGCGACAGTATGCGTACCACGCGGGCCGCTCGACGACTGCACTGGCGCGGGAGGTGGTGCGCCGAGTGCTCGAGGCAAGAGAGAGGAAGTTCCAGGTCGCAGTTCTCTGCTGTGACCTCTCGAAAGCATTTGATGTTGCCGATCACGGCGTGCTCGTCGCTAAGCTCCGTCACTACGGTATAGTCGGGGGGCCTTTATGTCTACTAACAGACTTCCTGCGAAAACGCTCGCAGATCGTCGTTGGTGATGGCGGGAGAACGAGATCAGAACCGGTGATGACACATATGGGGGTTGCTCAAGGCTCTTCGGTATCCAACATACTATTCTCATTACTTCTGAATGACCTGCCACAAGCGATGACCTCCAGCGAATTAGTCATGTACGCAAATGACGTGGCAGGAATCATCACTGACAGGACAATTGGAGGCCTTGAACAAAGCCTAAACCATACTATCACTGAACTGTCTCACTGGTTCCGTAACAACGGTCTCGTTCTCAACATAAAGAAAACTCACTTCCTCCACTTCGACCTATCAGGTCGCCGTCTCGTCCCACTGAACGTCCAAGTGGACGGAATGCGGGTCGATCAGGTGGAAGCGACAACGTTCCTGGGCTTCGAGCTGGACCGTGGACTCACATGGCGCGCTCACGTGGCGCGACTGTGCGCGCGACTCAGCGGCGCATGCTTTGCGCTGCGGCGGCTGGTGCGCACTGTTATACCCTGTCTTAGCTACCCTTCTGGCTGACAATACCTTTATTTCTATCCGTCATCAAATTCTATTCCAGACTCTTTTACTCGTTGCTAATGGCAGTCAGTCTACGTTGGTCACTCTGAGGGTTAAGACCTTTCCCTTTATAAAGTATTTCTAAGTTTAATTATCACGGAATTTGTGTTAAATTCACAATATATTAATTCTAATAAAACTAATTATCATCAATAAAGTTTAAATAGTTTTTTTTAAAAAACCTTCTGACGCAGCGCGTCATAACATTTGGTGGCAGCGTAAAGGGATTTTAAGAAATTATCCCTGGTGTAACGTCTCCGTTTATAAACACTGTTTTCTCTGTTTAAAAAAATAAAAGTGCTCTTTGTGACTGTGCAAAGTACAGTGTGACCCGTAGCTCAACCCTGTTTTTAATCTAACTCTGTGTTTTGTGTCTCCGTCCCTTCACTGCGTCAAGCTAAGGGTAGCAAACCCTTAAGCTCATCATAATTTTGTGTCTCCGTTTCATCACTGCGTCGAGCTTAGGGTAGTGAACCCTTGAGCTCATCATCGACCCGACTCCGTCTCTTCGTTGTGCCGAGTTTGGGGTAGTTAACCCTTGAACTCGTCACCCTGACTCCGTTACTCCACTGCGTTAAACCTTTGGAAGGTTTATCTCCACGTCATTGTAAACCTTGCAACTTGCAAAGGTTTACCCGTACTGCAAACTCGCCGTGGGCGAGCTGTATCTACGAGTTCATCGCGTTGCAATTTCCGAGAAACATCATGATAACAAGTAGTGCGATTGCATACATGTAAGTGTTTTGACTCATAACTTTTGTGAACGTGACAATCATATCCCGTTGCAAGTACAGTGATTATTATATTACGCTGAGTTTTATAACTTTTATCGCCCACCGTGTTGGTCGATGTTATTGTTCGTGCATTATTAAGCTGTGTATTATTTTATGAACATTATACTTTGTTATGACTGAAGATAAGCCAGTCACGACACTTCCTATAGATAATCCAAGTGGGAGCACAACTGCTCTATTTACAATGTCGTCAATTGACTTAAACATTTTAATCAAATTTGTGCCGAGATTCGATGGCACTAGGGAAAAACTTAATGCATTCCTGAATAATTGTAGTAATGCTATAAAATTAGCATCTGCAACACAGCAAGATGTGCTGTTTAAATACATACTAAGTCAGTTAGAAGGGCGCGCCGAAGCCGCGTGCACTATCAAAGAATTTGAAAACTGGGTTCAGTTAGAACAGTTTTTAAAGGCCCAGTTCGGTGAGCGAAAACATTACGCTCACTTATTGTCGGATTTACAGGATTGCCGACAAAATAACGAGACTGTCAACCAATTCGCTCTCCGTTTAGAGTCTTGTCTGGCTCAGTTGTTGACTGAAATCAACATTAGCATTCCCACTAAAAAGAAAGGCGAATTGGCTGGCCGGCTCGCGGCAATGCAAGACCTTGCCATGCATACATTTGTGATAGGCTTAAAACCTAAGCTTTCTATGGTTGTAAGATGTCAAAATCCAGAAACCCTGAATGAAGCTATTAATCTAGCTGTTTCCGAAGAAAAGTTACTTCAAAGCGCTTTTAATAGGGGTCATGCTGCAAATTGTCCCCTCACTCAGAGTCGTCCATCGTGGCAGAAAAAGAAAGAGGATCATTTTAAACCACAGGTCCATACTATGTCCACTTCCACTGCGTCCTCACAACGAGCATCCTCTTCAAAGAACTACGAATCCCAAAACATTTCTTGCAAATATTGCAGATCCGTTGGTCACAGCATTGACCAATGTATAAAATTAGCTCATAAGAAGAAGAATGAAAACTTTTCTTCAAAGAGTCCTAGGGCCTCTGTCAACTTTGCCGGTGAAGACACCACCGACAACGCGTCATGTCAAGATGACGATGACATCAATCAGTCAAACGATTGTACTGATGATGATAATTGCAATTGCGATTTAAACTAAACCCGGTCCCAAGTAGACGTCGTACGGGACCTGCAAATATACAAACCGGCGTCCTAAATTTAAAAAACACTGCGTCACACACTGAGTCCAACACTGCGTCACATAATAAACCCCTCACTGAATCCAACACTGCGTCTAACACTGAGTCCAACACTGCGTCACACACTGCGTCACACACTGAGTCCCACACTGAGTCCAACACTGCGTCACATACTAAGTCCCTCACTGAGTCCAACACTGCGTCCAACACTGAGTCCAACACTGCGTCCAACACTGAGTCCGACACTGCGTCACATACTAAATCCCTCACTGAGTCCAACACTGCGTCCAACACTGAGTCTAACACTGTGTCACACACTGAGTCCAACACTGAGTTCAATAATAAGTTAAACTCTGCATTACACATCAAGACACCTGATTTAAACGTCTTTGAAGTTTCTTCTAACACTTCGAGGAGATACTTACCTCATGTCTCGTTGCAGACAAAACTGTCCAAACGAAAACTATTGTTTTTGATTGACACTGGAGCATCCTTTAGTCTTATCAAGAAAGGTTCTATAGAATCAATGCCAGACTTAACAAAGGAAGTCATCAAATTCAAAGGCATTGATAATGTCGAATCATCGACAACATTAGGTCATTTTCAATTAAAAATGTTCCCTGACACTAACTCTGTCATTTCACACACATTTCATGTTGTAGACGATGTATTCTTACCCTACGACGGTATTATGGGGAACGACCTCTTCGAATACCACGAGTGTAATATCGACTACATTAGCAATACCCTCAATTTCAAAACCATCATCTTGAAAATGAAATTTAACGAACCCATTTATACAATACCCCCTCGCACTGAAACCGTGATTGAATGTCCCGTTTCTGACCCTGCGCTAAAAGAGGGTCTGATACTTGACCAACACCCTTCCGAACACTTACTCATTGCAAACTGTTTGGTCAAAGTTAAAGAAAACTCAAGAGTAAATATCACAGTTATAAATACTTCAGAAGATCCTGTTACAATGAATTCCAACCTCGTGTTGCATATTATCCCTATACATTTATATAATGTCTATAGACATTCACCCAAATCCACGACTAAGAAACACGATCCGGTAAATACTACAAAAAATCAAAACCATAAATACCCTAGTTCAGTACACCGAACACAGGAAGTACTTGAACAACTACGTACTTCGCATCTTAATAGCGAAGAAGATGAAGCCCTCCGCGAAATCTGTTCAGATTTTTCCGACATTTTTCATCTCCCTGGAGACAAACTGACACACACTAATGCAATCAGTCATGAAATCAAAACGTCTACTAATGTTCCCATCCACACAAAAACCTATAGATTTCCGGAATGTCATAAGAAAGAAGTAGAAACCCAAATGAACAAAATGTTGAACGAAGACATTATTAAACCTTCAACATCCCCTTGGTCCGCCCCTATCTGGGTAGTCCCAAAGAAACTGGACGCCTCTGGACAACGTAAATGGCGTGTAGTCATTGACTACAGAAAGTTAAACGATATCACAATCGGTGACTCTTACCCGATTCCAAACATCTCCGAAATCCTGGACCAACTTGGAAAATGCAAGTATTTCAGCACTCTAGACCTAGCGTCAGGCTTCCATCAGATCCCAATGTCAACTGAAGATTCTCAAAAGACAGCCTTTTCAATTCCCCAGGGCCATTTTGAGTTCAACCGCATGCCCTTCGGCTTAAAAAATGCCCCCTCGACTTTTCAAAGACTGATGAACTCTGCCCTCTCAGGCCTTCAAGGCATTAAATGTTTTGTATATCTAGATGATATTGTCATCTATTCCTATGACCTACAATCCCACATCAACAACATTTCCGAAATATTTCAAAGACTTCGTGATTTCAACCTGAAACTCCAACCAGACAAGTGTGAGTTTCTAAGACGTGAAGTCGCATATCTTGGACATCTTATAACAGAAGAGGGCGTAAAACCAAACCCAGATAAGATTAAAGCCGTTACGGAGTTTCCCACACCCAAATGTCCCAAAGACATTAAATCTTTTCTTGGACTTGTTTCCTACTACCGTCGCTTCATCGCAGATTTCTCAAAAATCGCTAAATCTCTCACTTCTCTCCTGAAAAAGGATATCCCATTCAAATGGGAAAACCAACAACAAATCGCATTCGACTCATTAAAACAAAAACTAGTTTGTGCCCCAATACTGAAATTTCCCGACTTCACTCAGCCTTTCATACTGTCAACCGATGCATCGAATTACGCTATTGGCGCCGTTCTTTCCCAAGGCACCGTTGGAAAAGATAATCCGATTGCCTATGCCTCTAGAACACTGAATAAAAACGAAATTAACTATAGCACCACGGAAAAAGAATTATTGGCAATAATTTTCGCATGCAAAACCTTCAGACCATACATATATGGGCGTAAATTCCTGATAATAACAGATCATAGACCACTTAAATGGCTTTTCAACCACAAAGACCCAAGCAGCAAAATGCAACGATGGCGTCTACTTCTCGAAGAGTTTGAATATGAAATTGTCTATCGTAAAGGAAAACTCAACTCCGTAGCAGATGCATTATCCCGGTTTCCAGTCCACCCGGTCAATACTTCAGATCCAGATGATGGCCTGGTTGATCTTAGTTCCCTAGAATTAAGCCCGTACAATGACAACCTTAGCCCAGACTTCGATGCTCTTAATGTGCCGTCACCCCCCCAAATAGAGAATAACCCAGGTTCTTCCCCAACTGGACCTTTAGATCCATTATCCACATTAGATGATTTACACCAAGAGGAATATCCTCAATTCCTCAAGTCAATTACCGATAAAAACAAAAACTTCAATACAAACTTGAGAGAGCATAACGCTAAACTGACGAGAAGCGCCTGTAAAACAATTCTTGTCCCAACGTCCATTGATCTCGATGAGTCCAATCCATATATACAGGAAATCATTGGTAATTTGGACGACTCTGATCAACTGATCCAAGGTGAGAAACAACTGTATTCATTTCACAAAATCGAAACAAATAACAAGACATACTATCTTCTATTTACTAAGGTCCATCACTTTGACGAATGTTCATATCCTGAAATCTTTAACACTCTCAAAGCAGTTAGGAATGAACTACTAATACAATCCACCGAAACAACTGAAATTGGTATATCCGATTTTAGAAACCCATTCGACAAACACTCCTTTATCAAGATATACAACATACTAAACTATCTATTCCATAACACCAATATTGTTGTCAATATCTACCACAATACTATCATGTACCCATCTTTGAGCGAAATTAACAAAATTCTCCAAGAGAATCACGATTTACCTGTTGTCGGACACTTAGGTGCTGTCAGAATGCTGAAAAGAATCCAAGAAAAATATTTTTGGAAAGGCATGCGCAGTGACGTTGAGAACTATGTGAAGCAATGTACATCTTGTCAACAAAACAAAGCCCTTAGGAAAACCAATAGAGCTCCTATGCAAATCACATCTACATCGACATCTCCCTTTCAACGTGTAGCATTGGACATTGTCGGACCATTACCAGAGTCTGGCACTGCTAAACTCAGATTCATCCTTACCATTCAAGACGACCTCACGAAATTTTCTGTTGCTTACCCAATCCGCAGCACAACTGCTGAAGAATCAAGCGATTGTCTCATCCACTTCATCTCCTTATTTGGAATACCCAAGACCATTCTGACAGATCAGGGCACTAATTTCACAGCTGACTTGTTCAGGAAAACATGTGATTTCCTGAAAATAAAACAACTATGGTCCTCTCCCTACCACCCTCAGACCCAAGGTGCACTTGAACGAAGCCATTCCACCTTGAAAGAATATCTCAAATCTTTCATTAACGAACATCAAGATAACTGGCCTCGTTATGTTTACACTGCAATGCTGTCATACAACACCAGCATACACTGCACTACGAATTACACTCCTTACGAATTGTTATTCGCTCACAAACCACATCTTCCAGATTCCATATACAGTACTCCACCTGATGCGTCATACCCAGAATATGTGAAAATGCTACAACACAGATTACAACATTCCAGACAAAAAGCCATAGAAAATATGCTCAGGTCTAAAGAAAACTCTAAATCATATTATGACAACCGAACTCGTCCTATTCAATACAAAGTAGGTGACTTGGTCTATCTAAAGAACCACCTACGTCTCAGAAAAGCCTTATCACCGATTTGGAAAGGCCCTTATAAAGTAGTGAAAATACATGGTAACAATACCTTATCCCTCCTAATCAATCGTAAATACATAAAACATCACTATGATGAAGTAAAATTGGCCTCACTCTAAATCACTTATTTTCAGGCTGATAATGCCGCTCTCAATCATAGCGATGCCTACTGAAGATTTCATTGAACCCCTGCACAAGAGCCCTGGACTTTACTTCGATCCGGTCGGTACAATGAAACTCATAAATGACTACCTGCACGTTGTCATCCCTATAGACATTAAATACATTAAGCCTCACATAGACCACATCAATGGCGTTTTCGGAACAGCTCGATATTTGTGTCAACAAAGTGACGCTTTGGAAGATGTAGAATGTCACAATATCATCCAACCTCTTAAGGCTCTATACGATGGTGTTGTGAGAGACTATAACTCTATATCTCACTTCATTCCTACGAGATCTAAAAGATCCGCTTGGTTCTCAGGAGTAGGCACTATTCTGAAACACGTTTTTGGCACGATGGACGACAATGATGCGAATAAGTATAACGACGCTATTCAGAACTTACAAAATAACGATAAACAATTGACCTCTTTATTGAAGCAAAACATCATTATGTCCACAGCAGCAATTTCAAAAGTCAATGAAACCATTCATTTTATTGCACAAAATGAAGGTCGTCTGAATGACGCTGTTGATACACTAGTTTCATCTCTGAGGAATGTTACGGATGAAACACATTCTATGCAGTTTAAAAATAAGTTAACTAATGTTTTTAATGTCCTTAATGCCAATCTATTGACTCTGACCTTTCAATTGGAGGATATCACTAACTCTATTTTGTTCTCAAAAACAAACACCCTTCATTCTGCGGTTATCACTCCGACTGAATTGTACAATGATCTTGTGTCTAGTATTAAGTACTTACCTAAGTTAAGAGAGTTTCCGACTCCTTTAGATTTAAGTAATATTCATGTTATCACTAATTTGTCAGAATTAGTGTCATATATTTTAGATTCTAAGTTGATATTTGTTTTAAGGATACCTCTTGTTTATCACATCGAGTTTGATTTTTATAAAACCATTCCGGTCCCGATACCACATGACACAGAAAAGCCAGATAGCTATGCTATGATAATTCCTACAAAACCATACATTGCACTCAGCAAAGACAAATCGAACTATTGTAGTTTTGAAGACCTTAATATTTGTAAACATGCTTTAAAACACACCTACATATGTGACTTACCTAGTTCATCCTCGACAGTTGTAGATCCGATATGTGAAATAGAAATAATTACTAAGGTTGTTAAAACACTTCCACCCCAGTGCAAAACTAAATTTTTGAATGGTAAAATAGATATTTGGCAAAATATTAACCACAACAAATGGATTTTTGTTCAATCCGAATTAACTAAGATAACCCTTGACTGTGAGTCCTATGTCAGAGAACTCACAATATCCGGTACAGGTGTACTTAACATGCAACCACAGTGCATTGCCTTCTGCAAAAACATTAAACTATTTTCCCGATCTGACATTGTAGTAAATGTAAGTAGGATTAGTTCAGATTTTAATCTGATTAATGATAGTTGTTGTAATATTAATACTTTTCAAAAAACTAAAATTCATGTACCCGTCATGAATATTTCTAATATAAACCTCGAATACTTTCAAAATTATGAAGACTCCTCTAAAGAAACTATTAAGAAATTAGATTCACTTTTGGATAATTATAACATTGTTTCCAACCATGCTAGTTTTCCAATCATTACTGTTATTGTGTTACTTCTATTTTTAATTTTCATTATTTACTATTTTTGTAATGGGAAACGTTTTAACCCAATTTCAATCAAATCATTCAGAATAACAACAGCCCCTGAAACAGAGACTTCTGATTCTAATAATGATCAAGACCCCATTCCATTACCGCGTCTCAGAATCAATTAATTTTGTGCTAATTCTTCGTAAACTTACTCTTCCACCCCTAAGTTTACTCTTTTTCGGAGGGCTGTTATACCCTGTCTTAGCTACCCTTCTGGCTGACAATACCTTTATTTCTATCCGTCATCAAATTCTATTCCAGACTCTTTTACTCGTTGCTAATGGCAGTCAGTCTACGTTGGTCACTCTGAGGGTTAAGACCTTTCCCTTTATAAAGTATTTCTAAGTTTAATTATCACGGAATTTGTGTTAAATTCACAATATATTAATTCTAATAAAACTAATTATCATCAATAAAGTTTAAATAGTTTTTTTTAAAAAACCTTCTGACGCAGCGCGTCATAACAGCACGGTGCCGCGCAGTGTGGCGCGCGCGTGCTACTTCGCCACGGTACACTCGCTGCTGCAGTACGGAGCCGAGCTGTGGGGGCGCGCGGCGGACTGGGAGAGAGCATTCAGGATGCAAAAGCGAGCCGTGAGAGCGATAGTCCAGGTCCGCCGGGACGCGTCGGTAAAACCTCACTTTAAAGCGCTGCACATCTTGACGCTCCCGCCCATCGTCATACTCCAGGTGGCCGTGTATATGCACGAGAACATCCACTCTTTCCGCAGGCATCACGACATCCACGGACACGCGACCCGCAACGGTCACAGGCTCAGGACGGTTTCACACACCCTGGCCAAGTCATCGAAGTTGACTCACGTCATGGGTCCGACAGTATACAACCGCATACCAGAACATATTAAATCTGCGCCTAATTCCGCATGCTTCAAAAAGCGACTGAAACACTGGCTTGTCGAGCAAACCTTCTACTCATTCGCTGAGTTCGAAGCGACCAATATAAAATGTGATTCCAATTTAATACAATGAATAACTAATTTAATTTAATACAATTCAAATTTAATGTAATACTTTATGGCAATTTTAATTTTAAATAATGGTATCTTAATTTATGGAATGCATTTTTATGTGTCTGACATTTTTTATACAGATGTATATTAATCAATTTTTTATTTATAATCTGACATGTAATTGACACTTACCAATAAATATGTTTCAATGTTTCAATGTTTCCTTGTGCAACTTCCTGCTGGCTGTGACATTGCCAAATTTCGCCTGATCAGATACCTGGGCAACTGCGCTATCGAGATAAGACGCTTTAAACCTAACACTTCAGCCGGTACCCAATGCTTCAGGTGCCAGGGATTTGGTCACTCTTCCCATAACTGCAACCTACCCGCAAGATGCGTCAAGTGCACAGAATCCCATGCAACCAGAGATTGCCCTAAAAAAGACAAAAAAGAACCGGCGCGCTGTTGCAACTGCAACCAAGATCACCCTGCTAACTTTAGACAGTGCACTGAACGTCAAAAATATGTCGATTGGATGACCAGCAGGCGCCCTGTGGTAACGAAGACTCCTAAATCCTACACTCCTAAGGACCTACACGCTCGAGCCGATGACCGGACCTGGTCTTCTGTAGTAACTGGCAGTCGTCGAATACCATCTTCTGAAACTCGCGCGAGCGAAAATGTTCAATTTCAAAGCAGCCTCCCTCGGCCTGTAAACCCTCCTGGAACCGATGATCTTGATGAGACGACCTTAGAAATGCTGCAAATCCTAAACATTATCAAGACCTTGAAGGACAAATTTATAAGCTGCTGCTCTATGGTCGATAAGGTCATCCTTGTGCTTACCCAACTAGGTCATCACATTTAATGCTTCTAATGAACTTCGTATTATTTTCTGGAACGCTGACGGATTAGGGCGCAAGCAGTGTGAGCTGCTTGACTTGCTGAGTGACTTGAATATTGATATCGTAGCTTTGTGCGAGACACGACTGACAAGCCGTATAACACTCACCACACCGGGTTATACCTGCTACAGACTTGATAAACATGTAAGTAGCGGTATGGGACAAGGCGTTGCTCTCCTTGTCAAAAATGACATTCCTCATATCCCAACTAACAACCCAAACACCAACACCTAGAGGCTATCGGGATTAAATTAAACACCTCAGATCCGATAACAATATTCTCCGTTTATCAGTCCCCCAATCCCAAAATACCCTTCACAACAAGCGATATTGACCTCTTGTTAAAAGCGGATGAGAAGGTCCTTATTATGGGCGACCTAAATGCCAAACACAAACTTTGGTCTCGGGGAGTCGGCAACACGCGTGGTAACGTTCTCTTCAGCCATATGATGTCCAGGGATTATAACATACTTGCTTCCCCAACACCCACACTAGTTCACTATCGTGATGATTTAAGTCCCTCAACACCTGACCTTCTCCTGACAAAAAACATCTACGATATTGGGGACCTGAAATGCGTTCCCTCTCTTTCATCTAATCATCTCCCCACTTACTTCAAAATCAACAAACCTATAGACCGCAAAATTACCAGGCGCTACAATTACGCCAAAGCAGACTGGGCCGGCTACAAATCATACCTGAACGATAGTATATTCCTCTCCTCGCAAACATTTAAATCCAGAAAAGTAATCGACAATATAGTTAACAGTCTGACCTCCTGTATGCTGTCGGCGAACGACATTTTTGTCCCACTAGTATCAACTAATAAAAACCCAAGTACTCTTCCTCGAAAAGTGAAACGACTAATCAAATTTAAAAACCGCCTGAGGAGATGCGATCAAAAAGAGACAAATTGTCTGAGCCATAAAATTATTCGGAATCAAATAAACTTTGTCGATAAAAACATTAATCAAGGTATAAAAGACCACAATGACAAACTGTGGAACAAGAAGCTTCTCAAGGTTGACAATCCAGGTCCAGACCTCTGGAGGCTAGCAAAATCTCTAAAATGCCCTAACAACTCCACAGCAATATCAACACTAAAGCTTAATGATGGTTCTTTGACCTCCAATCCACAAGAACAATGCGAAGTACTAGCCTCAGCCTTTTGCGACAACATGCGCCTTACCGAAAACTGGCCAAACGAGGATGTGGAGTTTGAAGTTGGTTCATCGATATCAATTCTTGAACAATACCCCACACACAACAAGTTCTGTCCGGTCAAACCATGTGAGGTACGGCGTATCATCAGAAGTCTCAAAATTCGAAAAGCCCCAGGATCTGACCAAATTACTACTTGTCTGATAAAGAGCCTACCCCAAAAGGCCTTGATTTTATTAAGTAAAGTGTTTAATGCATGCCTGTCCTTAGCGTACTTCCCAACAACATGGAAAACAGCAAAAGTTATAGCTATAAAGAAACCTGGAAAAGACTGCTCATCCGCATTTAGCTATCGGCCAATTAGCCTTTTACCTATCATTGGCAAGATTTTCGAGAAAATTATAAATATTCGACTCCTCAAAGCCACTGCCTCGGTCATGATTGACGAACAATTCGGTTTCAGAAACTCTCATTCTACAATCCAACAGTTGGCTAGGCTCGCAGAAAATGTTGTCCAAGGCCTTAATCAAGATGAGTCTTCAGGCATGTTCTTGCTAGACATCGAAAAGGCCTTTGATACAGTCTGGCATAAAGGCCTCATTCATAAGCTCATTGCAATAAAAACCCCTCCATCCCTAGTTAAAATGATCGATTCATACCTGTCTGACCGTAGATTTAGAGTTCACATGGGCACAGACACAATATCCAAATACCGTTCAGTTCCTGCTGGCGTCCCCCAAGGATCTATCCTGGGGCCCTATTTATTTTTAATTTATATCAACGATAACCCGATCCAGACCAGAACAAGCTTAGCCTGCTTTGCGGATGACACGGCCTGCTTTACCACATCCAAGGACCTTGATCTATTAGTCGACCGTTTACAGCTGTCTATAGACCACCTATGCGATTATTTCACGAAGTGGAAACTGAAGCTAAATGCATCAAAAACTAAGGCAATTATCTTTACTCGTAGGAAAAAAATTCCCTACAGAACAATTGAAATTGGGGTCCACCAAATTCCCTGGAGTAATTCAGTTAAATATCTAGGCCTGATTCTTGACAAAAGCCTAAACTGGAACGATAATGTATCCTATATTAGGAATAAAGGCATAAAAGCCTTTAATGTGCTCAGTCCACTGCTGAATAGACGTTCAAATTTGAGCCCCAAAACCAAGCTTGCGATCTATACTACATTGATAAGACCTTGCCTCACTTACGGATGCCCAGTGTGGAGCAGTACGTCAAACACGAACCACCTTAAACTCCAAGTTATCCAAAATCGTGCCATAAAAATTTCTTATAACACTCCTTTTCGAACTAACCTTATCAAATTACATGAGCGAATTAAATTCCCCCTACTTTTTGATTTCATCATAAAACTAACTAAAAACTTCTATAAATACTCCAACAGCAACCATACAAATAAACTAATAGCGAAAATTGGCACGTCTAGACCACTCGGCAACAAACATCGATATCGATACATAACAAGGCTCCCACATCACTACGCCCTACCACAAATGACGACTCACTCGACTGAACGACCAGTCGACCGGCAGCGCAGCGGCAGCTCGTATTGCTCGCACCTGATTATGTAATACGCATGATTGTCTCCTATTATGTTAACTTTATAATGTGTTCCGTAAATTCACCCTATGTATTATGTTAAGACAGTAAGTAACAACTTTACTATAACAAATTTCTTCTGTATCATCTGTGTTTTCTACCCTCAGGTAGTCTCTTTATAAGTAATATTTTACTACCGATGGAAAAGATTGTAAGCTAAAACGAAGTTTGCAAAATAACTGTTACATTTAAATACTTACTCCTTTTACAATTATGTCTTGATTTCATTTATGATATAAGTTTTAAGAGGTTAGTTTTAGCCTGCTAAACATCTGTTAATACTTATGTACTAGCTATAACCTAGGATTAAATCTACACTGGGTTGTATCATTGTATGTCTCAAGTAAATAAAGATCTTTTAAAAACAAAACAAACAAATCGGTTACGGGGGTATACTCCTACAGGAACATGACGATAAGCGAAAGAGGGTAGTCAGTTATTTCAGTAGAGCGACGCATGGCGCGGAATCTCGATATCATAGCTGTTCAGGCCTCTCGGCACCCAATGACCTCGCAGGGGCCCATCAGCTACGAGGTAGCGTAGCGATCAGATGCCAAGAAGTTTGAACGTCGGCGATTCACCGAGCTAATACTTATGAATCTATCTGACCTGGTCTGTGCTTCGGTCCCGTCAACTTCCTGTCTCTCTGCAAGGCCCGGGTGCACCCTAGGCTCTTCTTGGTAGACAGGTTCTTCAGCCAACCAGGTATGGCTGGCAGGCCAGCTTCGACGAGCACAGTGTTCCAACACAGATTATGTTACGTGGGAAAAACCAATCGGCCACGTAAATGCGAACTTTATCTGGTTCGGGGAATCACAACACACTCAGCTATCTAGACAATCCTGAGGGAACCCCGAATACAATTCCAGATGGCTTGCGATATAATTTCAACACCCTAAATCAATACGCGTTACATTGCGAGGGCTTTTCGTCTGTCAGTTGTCAAAACACTAGGTTGGCAGCAACGTCAAATTCAAAATGGCCGTTCCGAAACCATCGATCGAATATCGATTTGGAATCGAACAATCACCCGCCCGGACAGGCACCCACCTGTCCCCTAATCTACGGGCAGCCGATACAACGTTGCTACCGCTCGTTTTAGAACCGAGCCTCCTACTAGAACCTCTGCAGACCGGGGGGTCCCGTCCTTGCCAGGGAACAAGTTAACAATGCGCCCCCTGCGCCAACGTAGTGGCGGTAGGTTAGCATCCTTAACCAGAACGAGGTCACCAACACTAGGGGGGCTGGTTTTGTCAGTCCACTTAAGGCGCTGTTGTAAGATATGCAGATACTCGAGCGACCAACGCTTCCAGAAATTCTGAGTAAACTGCTGCAACATCTGATACCTTGACAACCGATACAATTTCACTCCCTCGAAGGGGTGCTCGGGCAACGCGTTAAGTGGCTGTCCTATCAAGAAATGGCCTGGGGTCAGAGCCTCCAGGTCATTTGGATCCGAGCTGAGCGGACACAACGGTCGCGAATTGAGAACGGCCTCGATCTTACAAAACAATGTCGCGAGCTCCTCAAAAGTCAGCGCGGTCTGACCTACTATACGCCCCAAGTGCGTCTTAGCTGACTTAACTACGGCCTCAAAAATCCCACCCCAGTGGGGGCAAATCGGTGGGCTGAAGGTCCACTGTATACCCCGACGGGAGAGGGCCGTTCCAATATCCACTTTATTTACATTCAAAAGGTTGACTATCTCTCGTAAGTATCGTTCCGCACCGATGTAGTTAGTGCCGTTATCAGAGCGGATCAAAGTTGGAAGTCCCCTTCGAGAAACAAACCTATCCAAACAAGCAATGAAAGCCTCTGTCGAGAGATCAGCAACGAGCTCGAGATGTACCGCCTTGGTGGATAAACAAACAAACACACATGAGCTATACCGGTCCAGCAGAAACCCGGCGTCAGGGTCCTCAGCCTTCTGGGTAACATGCACGGCCGCTCTGGGGCCATGATCCGAAGATACTACTACATGGCTGTGGGGCCAGTCCGATTCTCTCCTGGCAAGCCAGGGTGGTCCCCACCACAAATGGTGTCTAACGAGTTCAGGAGCCCGACATCCCCTGGATGCACAATCAGACGGGTTCAATTCTCCTGGTACATGTCTCCAGGTCAGTGGGACCTCAGACGACACAATCTGGGAGACACGGTTCGCAACAAAAACCTCTAAGTTATGGACCGAAGCCTTCAGCCAGCACAAAACAATCTGGCTGTCCGTCCACGCGTACACCGTATCCTCCAAAACCACTGACCCACGCAACACTGTTAGAGTGTGATTCAAAAGTTTGGTCAAAAGAGCAGCCCCGGACAGTTCCAGTTTTGGAATCGTCATCCTTGTCCGAATAGGCGCTACCTTGCTTTTTGCCAAAACCAAACGCACGTCGACCTCCCCGGTGGAGGTGACGGTTCGCAAATAAACTGCTGCCGCAAACCCTCGTTCAGAGGCATCACAAAACCCGTGAAGGGTTGCCCTGTAATCCCCAGCAGGGACCAATTTCCTCGGCAGCGATACATTATTTATATTGAGGCCCAACCATTTTGCTAAATCATTCGACACAATGCAGCCCTGAGCTCCAGAATCTAATAGGGCGCGAACGTATGTTGGGTTGCCCGCCAAATCCCAAACAAGCACAGAGGCGATCGGTAACACCACCGTCTCCGGTTGGGGGGCAACAAATTGTTGGGCCGCAAATTCCTAGCGAGGGCCCCCGGGGCCCCACTCTGCCTGTAACCGATCAGGTATGCAGCTATACGCCAGCGGGTCCCATTGTACAAATGGCCCACGCGCCGGTTCCATTCCCAACCTACGACGCCCCCCGAAGGGGGGTGGGCGTGAATTCAACCGTGGCCGCTCCATGAGCGGGGGGGACATCACATGCGACCGACGAGGACGAGGCGACGAGCGGGGCGACAACTGAGGCGGCGTCCGAACCGCATCCGCATAGCTCGAAGGTGTCCCATGCCACCCGCCCGTTACGGCCTGCTCAACATACCCAATGTCCCGCTGAGTCGGATGCTGAGTCGCAACCGAAAACTCAGGGCCCCCCATGTGATGACCCTGAGTGCGGCCCTGCACTCCTGGGTGGCCGCGTGCTTGTGGCCCCATTGCCCGTTGAGTCGGATGCTGAGTCGCAACCGAAAACTCAGGGCCCCCCATGTGATGACCCTGAGTGCGGCCCTGCACCCCTGGGTGGCTGCGTGCTTGTGGCCCCATTGCCCGCTGAGTCGGATGCTGAGTCGCAACCGAAAACTCAGGGCCCCCCATGTGATGACCCTGAGTGCGGCCCTGCACCCCTGGGTGGCTGCGCGCTTGTGGCCCCATTGCCCGCTGAGTCGGATGCTGAGTCGCAACCGAAAACTCAGGGCCCCCCATGTGATGACCCTGAGTGCGGCCCTGCACCCTAGTACCGCCCTGTGCACGTGAGGACATTGGCCCCTGAGTTGCGCTCCGAGTCGCAAACGAATTCTCAGGGCCCCATGCCGTGTCACCCTGGATACGGCCCTGTGGTGGCTGTTGGCCGGACCGGTTCATGCACAACAGATTGTTGTGGGCCCCACCACAATATCCGCACATTTTTGTGCGCGTGCAGTACCTAGCCATGTGTGGCCCGAGGCACAGGAAACACCAGCTCCGCTGCTTGGCCATCCGGCGCCGTCCCTCAACCCTAAGTTCCCCGAACTTATTGCAATCGGCCACAGCATGGCCAATCTGCCTACAACATGGGCAGGTCTCACTATGTGGGGTCAATGCACTCACAGTCCCATACGACTGCCGGTTGGTGCGGTCCTTCCTCGTCGGAGGGCCCCTACTCACAGCGCTCCCGGCAGCTCTCTGTGGCTCCGAAGGATGGGTGACCGTCAACCCCAAATTCTCTGCCCGTCGAGCCTCCTCTTCCAAGAATCCGACCAAGTCGGAGAAGGCGGGCAGGTCCTCGGCCGACCTCCCGTGAGACTGTTCGAAACGAGTCTGCACGTCAGCGGGTAGGCGGGAAAGTACAATGTACAGCAGTAGGTACGACCATTCACCAACCGGAAGTCCAAGATTCTCTAGAGCCTTGGTGACGGACAACAATGGGTTCAAAACCTCCGTCTGTATGGCCCCGACCTTGTTCACAACCGGGATGCTAAACAAACGGTTCAGTTGGGCATCGGCCAACCTCCGTTTGTTGTGGTAACGTCTGACCAACAATTGCCTGGCCGTTTCATAGTTACCCTCCGTAACTGTCAAATGAGCGACCAGCTCCCTAGGCTCACCCCTCAATGCTGCCACCAGCTGAGCCATCTTGACAGACTTTGTAATGTCCGATCGCATGTGCACCAAACTGTCGAACAGATTGATGAAGCTCATCCATTCACCGGACACTCCGTCAAAGGTAGACATAGTTATGGCCGGTAACCTGGACCCTGAACCCTGAAGCGGCAGAGGTGCTTCAATGTCACCACCATGGCTGGACTCGCGCTGTCTACGTATGTCCGCAGCCTTCTGCGTGATAGCAGCTGCCATCTCCATACATTGGTCGACATCCCCTAGCAACCGTGACAGCCTGTCAGGTGCGCAGCCATCAACTGATTCCGCCTGCGCGGACAATTCGAGCACCCTATTGTAACGTTCCTTAACGTCCATAGACCGCTCCAATACCACATCATGCCTATCTAAACGGTCTATCAGACCGTGTGCGGAGGAAAACCATCTGAGTTCCTTAGAAACACCCTTCTGTATTTCAGATAACGACATGATCGGAACGATACTTACTCACAATTTGCAGTAACTCAATTTTATTGGACCCTCCAGTCTATAACCCAAACGAGGGAACCCTAAACTATAACTTAAACAATGCTGTTTTCCTTAAACAATAGGAACCGAGTTTTATATCTATATAAATTCTGTAAATACAATTTAGTTTCCCTTTATCATTATAACACACACAGATAGTCAATATTAGTTCAAGTTATAAATTGCTATAAACTGAAAACAATGTAATAGCCTGCTATCAATAGATGTAACTACCTATGTTAACCAAACATTCATTAGCATTACTAGACCACTAATAGATTGACTAACTGGTACTTATTGACTAACTGGTACTTCAATGCAAATTTCAACTCAATATCTGTCTGTCTACTACCAGCAATAGACCTATAGCTTACAATACTACCAATCTATGTGGATACAGGAACAACACCAAGTTAGCTAATAACCGCCTATACCTACAGATTGATAGTCCCAAATCGTGGGTTCCTGGAGCCCTTGACGGCTGCAAATCTCAGGAAACCACGCTCTTGCTACCAAAATGTTCAGGCTTCTCGGCACCCAATGACCTCGCAGGGGCCCATCAGCTACGAGGTAGCGTAGCGATCAGATGCCAAGAAGTGTGAACGTCGGCGATTCACCGAGCTAATACTTATGAATCTATCTGACCTGGTCTGTGCTTCGGTCCCGTCAACTTCCTGTCTCTCTGCAAGGCCCGGGTGCACCCTAGGCTCTTCTTGGTAGACAGGTTCTTCAGCCAACCAGGTATGGCTGGCAGGCCAGCTTCGACGAGCACAGTGTTCCAACACAGGTTATGTTACGTGGGAAAAACCAATCGGCCACGTAAATGCGAACTTTATCTGGTTCGGGGAATCACAACACACTCAGCTATCTAGACAATCCTGAGGGAACCCCGAATACAATTCCAGATGGCTTGCGATATAATTTCAATACCCTAAATCAATACGCGTTACATTGCGAGGGCTTTTCGTCTGTCAGTTGTCAAAACACTAGGTTGGCAGCAACGTCAAATTCAAAATGGCCGTTCCGAAAACATCGATCGAATATCGATTTGGAATCGAACAATAGCTACGAGCTCGAGACTCTAGCGATCGTAAAGGCGCTACAGCACTTCCGCCACTATCTTATTGGCATTGACTTCAAGATATTGACGGATTGGAACTCGCTAAAGTTAACTCAAAAAAAGAAAGATCTCATTCCAAGAGTTGCCAGATGGTGGGTCTACTTGCAGGACTTCCGGTTTACGATCGAATACCGAAAGGGTGCGTTCATGCAGCATGCAGATTTTTTAAGCCGGAACCCTGTAAGTGTTTCTCACATCCGCAAGCCAACCAATTGGGCACAAATGGCCCAAACTGCTGACAATGAGACGCAGGAAATCATGGAGAAAGTAAGAGATGGTCAGTTGGATCCATCCCGACATGTGGTAAAAAACAATCTCCTGTACTACAAGTACAGTCGCACCGGAGAGGAGTCACGTCTTCTTTGTTTCATACCAAAGGGGTACAGACTCAGTCTCTTAAGAGTCTTTCATGATGATCATGAGCATATCGGCATGGATAAAACTACCGAACTGATTCTCCGTCACTTCTGGTTCCCTGGTTTAAGACAATTCATCAAAAAATACATAAACCATTGTGTGATCTGTCTTTCCCAAAAACGTGTTCCACGTGCTTCACATCAACCCATACAGTCCTGGACGAAACCTGAAAGTCCCTTCTCCACTGTCCACATGGATGTCCTGGGCCCATTGCCTGAATCCAATGGATTCAAGTATGTCCTGGTGATAGTAGATGCTTTCTCCAAATTTTGTCTTCTTTATGCCCTGCACAGACAGGACACTGAAGATCTAAAACGCGTGTTTATAAACGCAATTTCCCTATTTGGCACACCTTCATTAATCGTAACTGATAGAGCTAGGATGTTCGAAAGCTCAGCATTTCAAACTTGGGTCACGGGGTTGGGTTGCTCAACACATCTTATCACACCCGAGATGCACCAAGAAAATGGCCAAGCCGAGCGGTACTGCCGTTCCGTCCTCAATATGCTCCGCATTGAAGCGAACAGCAAGTCCAGTAGTTGGTCTGAAGTCCTATGGAAGATTCAGCTTACACTCAACATGACCAAGCAGGCTACGACACAAACTTCACCCCTACATCTATTGGTTGGAATCGAAGCAACTACCCCGGTCCTAAGGTCACTGGTGAGAGACGTGGCGCTCGACAACTCCCATGCAAATCGTGAAGCGTTGGGTGTTTTAAGACGACAACGGGCTACGGAACTACTTCAAGCCAACCAGCGACGTCAAGACCGCTATGTCAATAAATCACGAGTACAACCACGTGTTTATGCTATTGGCGATTATGTGTTTGTTAGCAAATTTTCACAGAGCACTGGCAAGTTGGACTCCGGCATGAGGGGTCCCTATAAGGTGGTCCGTCAACTTCCCCAGCACCGTTACGAGCTGGAGCTACTGGCAGGGTCATACGGCAAAAATACTCAGGCCGCGGCTGAACACCTTGTCCTATGGCGCGGTGAATGGACGCCGGAGACATGCGCCGTATTTTTTGAGACTGGTGAGCATCAGGCCACGTTATGCGAACTTTAAAGAGCCTCTAATGTGTGCCATGTGTTTTATGCTTTGACATGCGAACTTTACAGGGCCTCTGTCAGTGTGGTGGTAGCCTGATATGCGAACTTTACAGGGCCTCTGTCAGTGCGGTGTTAAGGAGTCCTGACAGGCGAACTTTACAGGGCCTCTATCAGTGTGGTGGTAGCCTGATATGCGAACTTTACAGAGCCTCTATCAGCGCGGCGTTAATGAGACGTGAAATGCGACCTTTAAAGAGCCTCTTTCGCGGGGCATAGCAAATGCATTTAGAGATCTAATGCTTTTGCAATGCGGCACATTTTGTGGTTCCGTTTAAGTTCACAACAATTTTCAGTATCGGTCATAGCTGTTTGGGTGCACACTTATAGTTATGATGCGAAGCTTCTAATTGTTTTTGAACAAGACTGTTTCCAATCATTCGATAAGGCTTGTAACGGACGTCTGTTTCAGATGATGAAGAACCTGATCACCTAACAGGTGGCGAAGAGCCTCCTGCTCAGGACAACGCGGTCGGGGACGCCTCGCTGTCAGGAGAGGCCATGTTGGAAATATCTAGCCCGGATGGGGCGGGGCCTAGCAGCGCGCCATGCAGACGCGCGAAACGCGCAGTACAGTGATTGGTGGACGGACAGCCGCTGGCTACTTGGCGCCAGTCGAGCAAGCGTCGGGCTTCACTTTTTCGGCGGCGCTTCATGGTGTTGGACGTATCTTTGAGTTATAATTTGAGTGTCCGATTTAACGGTTTTCCTTTTGTTATTACAATTATTTTTAGTAGTAAAGTATATTTGTTTTAAAAAAACCATTCCTGCTTTTGATTTGTAAAAGTACCATTAATGTACATACTACTGCCCAACAAAACTGAGAGGATTTATTGGGTAATGTTTGATTTGATAACAGTAGCTGTTCCAGATTTTAAGCCAAAAATGGTACACGTTGATTTCGAGTTTGCTATTACCAACGCACTTAAGAATTACTTTCCTAATACTATAATATATCGATGTTATTACCATTTCACACAGAGTTTGTGGAAGAAGGCTAAAAAGATTGACGGACGTGCACGAGTCAATACCGTTAAAAGCAAAATTTTACGACGCCTCGTGGGCTTATGCTGTATCCTTCCATTGTTACCAATTGACATGGTATCTAAGGGCTGGAGTTACATTAATGAAGAATACCATGAAATCAATGACAAGAAAGTTAACACTTTTATTAAATACTTTGCCAATTTTTATTTAAAAGAAAAAATCATCAAGGAATGGTGCGTGTACAACAGAAGGCACAGAACTAATAACGTTTCCGAAAGCTGGAACGCCGGCATTAATAAAAAAGTGAATAAAAATTATGTCACGATAGCTAAACTTCTGACTAAAATATATTTAACGCCAAAATCTAAATTAAACGATTCACGGGATACATATTATAAATTAAGAGACAATCAGGTACTTCAAGCACAAATGCAACTTATTCATGAAGAAATTAGCGTTGGTCATTTCTTGGAGAAGTTGCGTTAGGAGTGGGTCTAAGGATGTTTCTCAAATTTTCGTCATCGAGGACACTTATTTACCTCTATTAATTTCCTATAGGAATGTGTTGTTTTGTTTGTATTATTTCTCATAGGAATGTGTTGTTTTGTTTGTATTACTTAATAAAGAATTTTTAAAATAGTATTTATATCGATATATATTTTTCCTGCCTTATGCATAAGGTTGCAGTGGGTGCACGGGGAAAAAGAAATTCCCCGTGGACCCACTGGTGGGTGCAGCTGGTGGGTGGACGAGTCGCGGCCGCGCGCTGCAGGCGACGACAGCGCGCGCGCGGGGCGGGGTGCAAGCAAACATTGTTTGTATTTGTTTCAATTGCGAGTAAATCGCGTCACGGAGCGCTTTGTTAGTATATAAATAATACGTAAAGTGAAACTTAATTACTATTTTGCTAAGAAGTTTGTTCCTAAGTTCATTTTCAATTGTTTTTTCGTCAAAAGGCTTATAAAATGACACCGGTTAATAAAAAATCGCCC
Source organism: Argyresthia goedartella (assembly GCA_949825045.1). Lineage (NCBI taxonomy): Eukaryota > Metazoa > Arthropoda > Insecta > Lepidoptera > Argyresthiidae > Argyresthia > Argyresthia goedartella. Next base: position 9,566,519 of record OX463811.1, on the reverse strand, counting down.
ATATGGGAATATTATGAGATTTGTAGTGAAAATAATAAACTGGCCCAGTGTTTATTATGTAGCATCAAGATCTCAAGAGGCGGAGAAGGAAAGAAAGCAAGTAAGTAAAACTTTAGGTTAATTTAATAGTTTCGAAATAGTTTTATTCACTTAATACATTTACTTAGGTAGGTGGTTGTTTGTTAACTGGTTATGTCTAAAACTACGTACCTACTTACCTCGTTGTTATACTGTACCTATATGTAGATACCTACTTACAAAAGAAAGGAGATCGATTTGCCCTGGTTGTTTCGGAATAAAGTTTTATAAGAAATTATTCATATATCTATATTTATTTGATTTTCTCTAAGTTAGATAAGGGAAACAAAATAAAATTACTTATTTAATTATAATTAATTTCAGTTTTTTTATTTACAGCTACAACCTCTTTAAAAAACCATCTTAAAACCAAACATGCTGACCAATACGCTGCTTTTATTAATGTTCCATCGACAAGTGGCAGCAACATGGGCGGTACTTCTACTTCTGCCGATGCCAAGATGCCAGCAGAACCTGGAACGTCCAGATCAAAAGAACGGCAGCTCACCCTGAAGGAAACATCAGAACGGAAATTGCTCTGGGACATTAATGATCCGAAATCAATAAAATATCATTACTTGATTGGCGAAATGATTGCTTTGGACAACGAACCATTGTCACTTGTGGAACGAGTTGGATTTCAGAGACTTATGGCAAACGCTTTGCCCCATTATAAAGTACCTGGTCGCACTTACATGACCGAGAAAATTGTTCCGGGTATATACAACAGAATTTGTGCTAAAATAGAAGCCAGTATTTCACAGGCAGCAGCATTATCAGTGACATCTAATATATGGACATGCCAGCACAATAACGAGAGAAAAGCTCTCGTTATTGTTCACTTCAGAAAGCTTCGTTATGCTTCACTGCGCACTGGATATCTCCAGAGTTCATTCTGGAACATGGCGTTTTAGCTATGAAATAATTTCTTGGCTCACATTCTGGTATCAATATTGGAAAATAACTCAATGCTATTACAGAAAGATGGAATATTCTTCAATCCAAGCTCCATTTACTTGTCCATGATAGTGGCTCTAATATGATAAAAGGTGTGCGAGATGCAGGATATGATTCAGGCAGGTGCTTTATTCATTCACTACAACGAGCTATAGATCATTCGCTACAATCTCAACCAGAAGTACAACAGATGATAGCTGCTGCGAGACGAATTGTTACCCATTTTAATCATTCTGGCTTAGCAGTGCAGAAACTTAAATCTATTCAACAAAAACTTAACTTGCCAAACCACCAACTAGTACAAGATGTGAGCACACGCTGGAATTTCACGTATTATTTAATGGAGCGATTATTAGAACAAAAGCGAGCTGTCCCCTTGTACATAACAGATCATGAAACTTTACTAAATCTGACACATGCTCAATGGGAACTATTGGAACAATGTATCAAACTCCTCAAAACATTGGAAGAAATAACAAAAATAACAAGTTCAGGTATCTCTTGCATCTCTGAAGTGATTCCACATGCAGTAACGTTATTAAAATATCTGGGAAAAGCAGAGACAGCTGAGAAAGTACCTAATTTAGTCACGATGAGATCTACACTGCAGGCAGAGTTAGAAAGGCGATTCAGCTTCGATGATAAAAACAAATATCTGGTTGCTACTTTTCTGGATCCTCGCTTTAAAACGAGTTTTCTAGGATGGGTTCAAGCAGTAAAGCAAGACAAACAATTCTTTTAGAAGCTCTAAAAAAAAGTTGTGATGAACCAAGTAGTACCGATTCTTCTCCAGCGCATAAGAAAATAAACTTGAATGAAAATGATAGGACTGTTGATGAAATACACGACAGTTTCTGGAACTGCTTTGAAGAAGTCGCTACAGATAATATGGGAAATGCTAATGATGAGGAGGACGTGGAGAAGAATGCTGTGGCAAACGAGTTGGATTTTTATTTGAAAACAGTTCGCCTAGTGTAACGGCATAAAAGGCTAAGGTCGAGCCACCGCTATCAGTAGCTATGATCGTCTAATCTATCTACCCCAAAAAGAGACGTCCCGATTCAGCTGTAAAATTTGTAAGTTAAGAATGATAAGTCCGAATTTCTCGTTCGTTGAGAAGTTCGTTAGGCGTACAATAGTCGAACGGAAGATTGATTCAGGAAGTTACAGTTTCAAGTTAGACAGATAAAGCATATATGTCCGCAAGCCGGTATATCGCATCAGTTAGCGGTGTATTGCGCCAGATCGATCGTTGTTGTATTTTGTGTGATGGTACCATTTATTTTTTGTATATATGGGCGCTTGGAACTTCTTTTAGTGGTCGACCACGATTTGTAATATTTTTTTGGGATATCGTATAGATATCCGTCGTAGTTTTACGACGTGAGTACTCAATGATATTTCATGTGCTCGCTAGTAGCGGCTTGTGGTGGTTCCAATTATATAATTAGTTCACGGCAATAACGATCCGAAAAGACCGGTTTACACAATTGCGATTTGATTTTCCGAAATGGCTTTGAACTAGCGGTTACCTCAAAAGGTCCGTAACGTTTTGAAACCTTCAACTCTGCGCGATTTGAGCTGGATGTTATCGAAACGTTGTCATTAGCGCTTTAGGAGATCTAACCCTTACCATAGCGAAGTGCATAGTTCGGTAAATTCCGAACTATGAATTCCACTGACCTCAGCACGACCTCGGCCAAGCAAAATCATAAATATTTGACTCAGCCTACACATTAGACCTCCAGCGAAATTTACATTTAATTTAAAGATGCAACTTGAATCCAACCTGACCCAAGACAAAACAAAACAATCTACCCGGTCCTAAACAATGAACTTTAGACTGTAATTTTAACTCTTCGCGCGTCCCCGACAACACTCAAATGTCAAAATATCAACAGGATAGGTTATCTGTGTTGACACCGGTTTAACTTTGTTCTGAATTTGTTATTTCCATCCGCGGAACCTCATCAATCAAACAGTCTCCCTATACCCTGCCAACCTAGGTTTAGCCGCAACTAAACTCCTGTCTAGCCTAGTCTAAAATCCTAGTGTTATACCACGTCCATTATCGACACCACTCGAAAATGGTTGAGTTTGATTTGAATGTGCTTGTATGCTTAATGACTGTGTGTGAGGGAATTTAAAAACTCGCTACTCGAAAGGAATGAGGAGAGGATTAGCCCGCGAATATACTAAGAGCCAATCCAGGAACCCTATGGTGAAGGAAAAAGGAATTTAGGGTCGCTCCAAGCCCAGACTCAGACTCAGATCAGTTACCTACAAGTTCTTATCTAACGACCCAAGGATAGTTTTGGAATTTGGGGTAGGTTGATATAAAGGATAGGAACCGAGGTATATCTCGGCGCTTCAGACACTCACGAAAATCCACTGAAACTCGCAATCACAATTCGCCCAGTTCTGACGCGTAACACGGCAGACCAAAACTGTTTAGAATCGTGAAAGACGACTGTCACAGTAGCTAGACGCTGAGTCGGAATGCTCTCCCCTTCCCCGCAATCGTATTTATAGACCCCACATGTCTGAAAAAAAAATGGCGTCCTTTGCGAACACGCGCTGCTAAAGCGAAGCTTCTTATCACTTACTACACAGAGTCTAATTTCAACCATGCCATGCAGATCCGCCGTTCTACAAACTTTGTGTACGCATATTCACTATGATCAACCGTAGGTTATCACTCAAGTCATTCGGTATGGCCGATACACAATGCCTGTTGATCGCTGACCATAAAAGCTTGTTGCGATTAATTTAAGCCTTCCCGACCGCTAGCGCGCTAGACAAAGACCACTAGAATGATATTCAGACTCGTGGTGTCAAACTCGCCATCTCATACAAAACAAACGCAATTGTATATTTGCAGTCAACATAATAGCTTTCTCCGTATCGTTCCATAATAACCTTCCATTATTTAGTTATTCATAATTTATTCAGCGCGCAGCCAAATCGGCTCTGATCCCTACACATCTCGAAGGAATGCGACAAAAAAAACCTGACCTGAACTCTGTTCCTGTAATCATCCCACGCGCTCGGCTCATTGTTTTTTGCCAACCTTACCCTGAGCTACTCAAAACCCCAAACGTTATATGAACCGATTCTCGTATTCAAAACAGCGCGGCGATGGGCTAGCCCTCTGTCACGCAAAATGAAGTATCAAATGTACTGACTCTCGTATACCATTACAGCCCCCTCCCAGACCTTGAGACACTGTTTATCTCAGTTAAACATGGCGCAAGGATCTCATTACCACAATGCTAATCCATGCTTTGTCCATATCCACTCTATACGTACGAACATCTCAAATCATGTACACAGACCGATGAATCTGTCAATTATGTATATAATATTTACACAACTCGATTGAGCTCTCTCCTGTCTTATCTTATTTATCTATCTTACTATACAACCTCGCTTACCCGCAACTTTCCTAATTCGTATTACTATATATATATACAAGTTTTTTTTGTTTTTTTTTTTTTTTTTGTTCCTTTCTAAACCATGCAAGATCCTTAAATCTACAAAGTAGTTACTCAAATTTACAGCTTACAGCTTAATTATATAACTTTTATACACTATCTTATTTATCTACGCCCTTATTCGTCCCCACATAATACCTGGCTATATTTATAGTATTGAAGTTACCCAATATCTCATTTGAACCCGGATCTACTAAAGTACAACAGTTCAGATATACCACTGCCGAAATAACATAAGGCCCTTTATACAACAATGAAAATTTCCGCATGATTTTATGTTCTTTATTTGAACGCACAAAGGTCTTAAGTTTCACATAATCACCTATACGATAGACTTCTAACTTGTGGCGACTCTGTGGCACGCCTATTTTTAGATTAATAATCTGTGGAACGGTTGGCAACACTGAGGACTGTCAATTTCACGTTACACAGAGTGAGACAGATTTTCTCTCGGTCAGACTAGCCATTTAATTGCTCATTGTATTTTATAATATAAGTTGATTTAACTAGCACGTACAACCTAAAGAAATTGTAGAGAACACGCTAATAAATGGTGATATATTTGTGACCGTGTGTTATACTCATTCACTACGGACGCTCCATAAAACCCATAATGGTGACCCCGACGTGATTTCGAGTTCCCGCCGGACTTATTTCTACGCAATTGAAGTGAATCTTGTGATTTTGTGATCGTCATTGCACCATTGCAAACTACAATCCATCAATCCTGCGTGTACCAAGCCGGCTACGAACCATCCAAGGTTGAAATCTGAAACCTACCTACATACCGGCCGCCGCCCGCTAACAAGATAAAACAGGTTTGCCTCGGCGCCGCTTGTGAATTGTTTCGTTCGTGATATCTTCGTATGGGAACATCGAGTTGGACAGTGTTTACAATTTTCCTTTTTTTTTCGTCGTGCTGAAACTAAATCATATCGCATTCATCGAATTCAGTGCAATTTTTCGTCTCAAAATTTCAAGAATTGATAGTTCGAATTCAAAAAACGTGACCGGTGCCGCCGCCTTGTGTCGAGTAGCAGAACTATCCTGACAAGAGACAGTTTGCTCCAACTTCAGACCGATAGTGTTGTGCGCGGCGCGGCTTATTTGTCGAAAATCGATTTTACCGGTGTTGCGTTCGGATACACATTTCGTAAGTTACGACAAACTCCTGTGTCCGTCGGTCCGTGAGTACTCTCAAAACTTTCTTGGTGACTGGTATTTCATTTAAACGTGTATTAAAGACTATTTTGGACAGTAATTTTACTGATTTGTGCTGCATTTTGCCCAGAATATTTTGAATTTAATTTTAATTTTTTGGTTAATAAGTTGGTTAATTTTCTGCATTTTGAGCATATGCAGTACTAATTTAATATTAATTAAGTCTCCTCACCGTGCATTTTCGTTTGTTTGGTTCTAATCTTAACCACTAAAACTAAATTTTGTAAAAAAAAATTGTACATATAAAACTTAATTTTAATTTTTACTAATTAGTTATAAGTTCTAGGCTGACAATTATTTGTGGTGTTATTGCCTATTGTACATGTTACTTACTTATTTAATTTTTGTGTCCTCGTCTCACCATCTGACCCCGGTTTTTTTTTTTTTTTGCATGCACGTCTGCTGGTTCTTTAGTATAAGTTGTAAATATTAACAATGACTGAAGAATTGCTTGCACGCATTCAAAAGCTGGAGGCTGAGAAAGCGGTTCTCAATAATATGCTGGAATTGGATAAGAAACCGGAGACATTCAAAGTCTCTGTGAAATTACCACCATTCTGGCCCAACAAGCCAGCGGTGTGGTTTGCCCAGGTGGAGGCCCAGTTTGAGTTGTCAGGTATCAAAGCTGATACTACAATGTTCAATTATGTCATCTCGCAGCTCGACCAAAAATTGGCCGGTGAAATCGAGGACATAATCACATCACCTCCAAATGATGGCACCAAATATAAAAAGTTGAAGGAGGAATTAATCAGGCGACTTTCTATGTCCCAAGAATAGTGGGTACGTCAGCTCATTGGTGAAGAGGAACTAGGGGATAGAAAACCATCCCAGTTTCTTCGCCACCTCCGCTCGCTCTCTGGCAATGACTTGTCAAATGAGAATATTCTGCGACAACTGTGGATGCGCCGCCTCCCTCAACAAGTACAAGCTATTCTAGCATTACAGATGGAGCTTGACCTGGATAAGCTCGCAGAGTTGGCTGACAAGGTTATGGAAATAGCTGGTCCCAGCCAAGTTCTCTCCTGCGCTGCTCCGTCAACTTCATCCACCATCTTAGAAACATTGGTACAGCAGGTCGATCAATTGAGCAAACAAGTTGCTTCCCTCTCTACCAACAACCGACCTGGACGTTCACGTAGTCCCTCCGCATCTGCTGCTGACCGTCGCTCCCGCACCTCCACACCTGGTGCCCCTAAACTGTGCTGGTATCATAAAAAAATTAATACCAAAGCGGCCAAATGCATAAAACCTTGCAGCTGGCCCTCACAGCAGGGAAACGAGAGGACCAATCAGTAGTAGCGGCGACTGATTTGGCTAAACCTAGCCGCTTGACAAGAATTTTTGTCACGGACCAGAAGTCCAAGTACCAGTATTTAGTTGACACTGGCTCAGACCTCTGCTGTTTCCCGAGGCGGCTTCTTAAAGGACGGTTTACCAGTACGGACTATGAACTTAACGCAGCAAATGGCAGTTCCATTAAAACTTACGGCAATATTTCCTTGCACCTCAACTTAGGTTTGCGCCGAGATTTTCTTTGGAACTTTGTAATAGCCGATGTTAGCAGTCCCATTATTGGCTCCGACTTCCTCAGCCATTATAATCTTTTGCCGGACTGCCGCAACAAGCGCCTCGTTGACGGCAATTCTAACCTGTTTGTTTCTGCTATTGCAGCCAACATCTCTCAGGACAGTGTCAAGGCCGTCTCTTGTGGCAACTCAACTTTCGCACAAGTGCTTGCTGAGTTCCCAGATACTACGCGCCCTCCCGGTTTACCTCGCATTGTAAAACAAAACACTGTGCATTACATTAAGACCACCGAAGGACCCCCCGTTTCATGTCGTCCTCGTCGTTTGGCTCCACACAAACTTGTTGCAGCCCAGAAGGAATTTGAGGACATGATACGTTGTGGGGTGGCCAGACCTTCCAAAAGTGATTGGGCATCTCCCCTACAGATGGTCCTAAAGAAAAATGGATTGTGGCGTCCTTGCGGCGACTACCGTGGTTTAAACGCCCGGACTGTCCCGGACAAGTACCCAGTTCGCCACATAAATGATTTTACCCATAGCCTCTCTGGGGCTAAAATATTCAGCACCATGGACCTGGTAAAAGCTTACCATCAAGTGCCCGACTTCGAAGGTGATATTCCGAAAACGGCCATCGTTACCCCGTTTGGCCTCTTCGAGTTTCCCTTTATGACGTTTGGCTTGCGCAACGCAGGTCAAACGTTCCAACGTTTTATCGACGAGGTCACACGGGGTCTCGATTTCTGTTTCCCTTACATCGATGACGTGCTGGTATTTTCCCCAGATGAGGATACTCACCGTAAGCATCTTCATCTGCTCTTCGAGCGGTTCCAGGAATACGGGGTTGTGATAAATCCTTCAAAGTGCGTCCTTGGTGCCAAAGAGGTTGTTTTCCTAGGCCATCTTATTAACGCTGAAGGCACCCGCCCTCCTCAGGAACGCGTACAAGCCCTCCTAGATTTTCCTCCACCTGGAACAGTGCATGGCATGAGACGGTTTCTCGGCATGCTAAATTATTACCGCCGTTTTATCCCGCAAGCCGCAAAGTTCCAGGCCCCTCTAATAAATGCTGTCGTCTCAACCCATGGCAAAGGAGCAAAGCCCTTTCCATGGACTGATGACCTTTACCAAGCATTTGACGCCTGCAAGCGCAGCCTCTCGGAAGCCACTCTCCTACAGCATCCTGTATGTAATGCACCACTTGGCCTTTTTACTGATGCTTCGAGTACGCATATTGGATCATGCTTGCAACAAACAAGAAGTCAACGGTCAGTGGTACCCACTGGCGTTTTTCAGTAAAAAACTGACCCCTCGCCAGTCCGAATGGCCTACTTATTACAGAGAGCTCTTGGCGGTGTACGAAAGTGTACAACATTTCCGTCATATCCTCGAAGTTCAGCAGGCCACAATCTTCACTGATCATAAACCTCTGTTGTACGCTTTCGTACAACGTCGAGAAAAGCTCCCTCCTGCACAGCTAAACCAGCTGTCTTTTATTAGTCAGTTTACGACTAACATCAAATATATTAAGGGAGAAGACAACGTCGTAGCCGACGCTATGTCGCGCGTTGACGCTATCTCCTTAGATCAGGAGTACGAGATCCTTGCAAAGTCGCAACAGTCAGATGAGGAACTTAAAACTCTTCGGACTAAAGGCTCTAGCCTCAAATTGACCGAAGTTCCCATCCCAGGTACTGACATTTATTTGACCTGCGACACTTCGACTGGCAGACCTCGACCATACGTCACACGAGAATTGCGCCGAAGTGTGTTCGATAAGCTGCACAGCTTAAGTCACCCGGGCATCCGAGCTACAACTCGCCTCGTGTCCGAACGGTATGTCTGGCCTAATATGAACAAAGATTGCAAAGAGTGGTCTCTCACTTGTGAAGCGTGTCAGCGCTGCAAAGTGACGAGACACGTTTCTGCACCTTTAGGTACCTTCGACACCCCATCTGGTCATTTCTCGCATGTTCATACGGACATCATTGGCCCGTTACCGGTTTGTTCCGAGTATCGTTATTGCCTGACTGCGATTGACAGAGTGACCAGATGGCCCGAAGTTTGGCCTATGCGTACCATCACAGCTGAAGAAATTGCTGACACCTTTACAAGAGAGTGGGTCCCGCGCTTTGGCGTGCCTTCGGTTATTACTACAGACCGAGGAGCTCAATTCGAGTCCGATGTGTTTCGCCGACTTATGCACAATTTTGCCACCAAGCGCATTCGCACAACGGCATACCATCCGAGTGCGAACGGGATGATTGAGCGTGTCCACCGCCAGTTAAAGGCATCGTTAATGTGCCACGGCGACTCTTGGGTTAAGGCTCTCCCTCTCGTTTTACTTGGCATGCGCACAGCTTTCAAAGAAGATTTGAAAGCGACCTCTGCAGAAATGGTGTATGGGGAAACGTTGCGTCTCCCCGGCGAATTGCTGGTTCCTCCAACCGAACCGGACAAGCTCGAGGATCCTGCTGATTTTGTCGTTAAACTTCGTCGACACATGGCTTCCATTCGACCTGTCCCAGCTTCGCGTCACACCGAACCTGCAACTTTTGTATTCAAGGACTTGGCCACATCGTCACACATTTTCTTACGAGACGATACTGTTCGACGCCCCTTGCAGCCTCCTTACTCTGGCCCCTATCAAATTATTGACCGAGCCAGAGATAGCAAAACGGTTACTATTAATATCAAGGGAAAGTCTGTTGTTGTCAGCGTCGATAGGATCAAACCAGCCTACATTGAACAAACTTCATTGCAGAATTTGGATTATGTTCCTACACCAGTTCCTACACCCTCAACTGTTGTTTCTCCTCAACAGCCGCCTTCTGCTATGCCATCTGTTTCTCAACAGCATTCTTCTATTTCACCTTCACCATCTACAGCACCATCCACAGCTCCGCCATCGTCATCCCAACCCAAACAGCCATATACCACAAGGTCTGGCAGACGTGTTCGTTTCAAAACATTTGACTAATTTGTCTTATATATATATTTTTTTGTAGGTTTATTTCTCTCCGTAGGGGGGTGGTGTGGCGACTCTGTGGCACGCCTATTTTTAGATTAATAATCTGTGGAACGGTTGGCAACACTGAGGACTGTCAATTTCACGTTACACAGAGTGAGACAGATTTTCTCTCGGTCAGACTAGCCATTTAATTGCTCATTGTATATAAAATACATATATAAGTTGATTTAACTAGCACGTACAACCTAAAGAAATTGTAGAGAACACGCTAATAAATGGTGATATATTTGTGACCGTGTGTTATACTCATTCACTACGGACGCTCCATAAAACCCATAAACTTACGCCGTTTGTCTGCCTGTCGCTTACGTCGTTCACTAGAACTTTTAGAGTTTTCTATCGCTACATTCCGCACCTGTTCCGTATCTCGCACACTATGACCTAATAACCATTCATCGCCTAATTCCTTGTCAATAGTTAACGGTTCCCGCCTACCAAACGCTAACTCATTAGGCGCAAAGCCTGTGCTTGTGTGTTTGATATTATTGTAGCAACTTTCAATGTCCGGTAACACGTCGACCCAACTACGATTACTTCCGCCGCAATAAGTTCTAATAAGTCGACCTAGCTCGCGATTCACTCTTTCTACGCTATTAGAATTTGGACAATACACCGACGTATGAGTGACCCGAATCCCTAGCTGCTTGAGACCAAATTCCCAAACTTTCGATATGAACTGTGGTCCTGAGTCCGTAATTATAGTTTCGATAGGTATTTCCCTATGAAATCTCTTTGTACAAGCGAGCAAGCTCCTACCTGTAGCTTTTCGCATTGGATACAATTTAATTACCTTACTGTACACGTCTTGAATCACATATATATTGATATCCGAATTTACCTACGGCCAATGGCCCATAAAGGTCCGAGAAAACTTTCTCACCCAACCTTTCCGCCAACACCGGTGTACAAGGACCAACGGTATTGTTAGTACTTGGTTTGACCTTTTGACATATGTCACAACTTCTTATCACCGTGCTAATCACCCTACTCATATGAAGAAAATAATATCTGTCCTTCATCAGTGCTAATATTTTATATCTGCCGTAGTGACCTATTTCTTCATGTATGTGTAAAATTAGTTCCTCCTGTAGTGATTTCGGAATTACTAGCAACTGTACGTTCCGCTTCGGCACGTGAAAATATAACGTATCACCTACTAGCTTGTAATTATCAAACCCTCTCGTTTCCGTATCTACCACCCTACGTCTGATACAACCGCTAATTCTATTTAACCGCTCATCTTCGCTTTGTAATCTCGCAATGTCCCGTAAACTCGAAATAACACTTGCGGTATTCGATGCCTGAAACCAGAATATTCCCGGCTGAACAGTTATACTGTCAATCATACCTCCAGGTCCCACCATTTGCCTGCTTAGCGTGTCGGCAATTTGATTATTAGTCCCTCGCACAAATTCTATGTCGTAATCGAATTGCTCTAAAACATAACCCATCTAGTTACGCGTGCCCCCAATAAAGTCCACGACTAAATGAACGTCAAACTTTTATGATCAGTTCTAATAATAACTTTTTCTCCCGCAAATATATCTCAAATCGCTTTAAAGTGTATATAACTGCATACATTTCCTGTTCACTGACAGACCATCTAGTTTGAGCTCCCTTAAATGCCTGCGAACAAAACCCTATAATTCGTTCCTGGCCCAAATCATCTAATTGATAAACATAGCCCCCAATTCCTATAGCGCTGGCGTCACATTGAACATAATACGTTTTTCCCGCCAATGGCTGACTCAATATTATACTTTCTGAGAATTGGTTTTTTATCTCGTCAAAAGCACTCTGCACCTGCGCACTCCAGACGAACTTGACTCCAGACCGTAATAAATTGTATAAAGGCTGTGTTAACGTTCCAAAATTTTTTATGAACCTCCTAAAGTAATTTATGAACCCCAAAAACGCCCTCAATTGCCTGACAGTTCTGGGTGACGGATATAATTTAAGTGTTTCAATTTTGTCCGGGTCCATTTGCAAACCTTGTGTAGACAAAATATCCAATAACTTGACCTTTTTTTGTGCGAACTCGCATTTTTTTAGTTTGCATGTGAAGCCCGCGTCTTTCAATTTACTCAGAACCGTGTCCACTTGAGACAAATGCTGATCGAAGTCACCCTCAGTTAAAATCGCCAAATCGTCAACAAAATTTAAACAATATGACCTAACCTCTGGCCCTAAAATTAAGTCCATCGCCCTCGAAAATGAACCCACACTGGTTTTCAACCCCTGAAGGTAAAACGTTGTAAACATAACTTCTGCCTTGATATACAAAACCCGTGTATCGTTTAGATTCGTCTGATAATGGTATAGAAAAATACGCATCTTTGATATCAATAACCCCTATGTAGTTTATCCGGCGACCCGATTGCAATATATCACTCATTAAAGGTGTAGTTTCAACTTCCCCAACCATTCCCGTGTTTAATTGTCGCGCATCTAGCAGTATACGGACCTCCCCTGACTTCTTTAGTGCACAAGTCAATGGACTGCTGAAATCCGTAGACTGCCTGCTAATAATACCTATCTGTTCCATTTCTTCCAAACGTTTTGTTACTTTATCGCGATAAGCGAACGGTATGGGATAGCTTCGTTTTACGAAAGGCGTTAAATCTCTCATTTTTATCTCATGTATATATTTATTTGTCCGACCTACCCCATCGCTAAACATCTCTGCATGTTTATTTAACACCGACAGTAACTTTGTTTTGTGTTCAACAGGTATTGATGAATTATTCACATATTCCTCTATCATATTTCTACTGGTATCTTGGTTCTGCAATTCCATTGTACAACAGCAAGAATCCTGATTAGGACCAGTACCTAATGGTATTTCACACATCCGCCCGGCGCTTCGTATAATTAGCCTCTTATTACCCTCACACATTAAACTGGCTCGCGTCTGTTGTATAAAATCAAACCCTAAAATTAAATCTTTAGGCACCCTTGTTAATACTAGCATTGGAGTATCGATAACGCATTCACCTATTGTTAATGGTAACGTAACTAACTTATCAACCTTTTCCTTACTGACCCCAAATGCACCTGTGATTCTCAAACTTGGAATCGGTATTTCCGTCGGTTTTCCTAATTGCCTGCATACTTCATCGTACACTCCCCGACTTATTACACTGATTTCGCTGCCCGAATCAATCAAACTCCTTACAACAATATTCCCAATACGCACATCTATCTCAGGTAATGTCAAGGTACTACATAAATCGCGCCCACACTCAGTCGAATCGTCGTCTCTGAATATCGTATGTAAACGCCTGTCATTTCGATCTCTATAATTCGATATCGATTTTCCATCTAAACACACGGCATATCCGTGCGCTTTATGCGCCAATAATTGAATAAATTCATTCACACCCACGTTCGAATCCAATTTACACAAATCATACAGTCTATGTTTTTTTTTCAATTTGATCGGCTGTCCACCCGAAGCGTAATAAATATCTGAGCGCGAACGACCCGCGCGAGTCCACTAGTTTTTTGAATTCGAACTTATCGCATTATTTCTGTCACTTGAACTTTGCCCTGCCTCTGTATTATCTGAACCATCACTGCCCTTTTGGAACCCTATTGCCTTGAAACTAGCCTGAGGCTGTCTACCTCTACCGCGAAAATAACCGCGAGCGCGCGTCCCAAATTAGTTTCGTGCCTTTGTTCCCGCGTTATAATTATTCCTACGACTCACCGCGTTATATAGCATCGTATTTACTCGCATAGCACGATAATGCCCACGCATGTAGCTATTCCGCCTTACGTTGTTCGTATTAATTGTCTCCGAACTCTGCAACGCACTTAATTCCCCATCGACATTCCGTTCTAAATGCCGAAGGAACTCGACCGCATCTCGTATAGTCATTGGTTCCTTTCTAGCAAAAAACGCTACCTGAATATCGCGCGGCAACTGTCTGAAAATCGTGTTGATTTTCTCCGTATCAGTAAACGGTATCGTAAGCTCATATATGCTATCAACAACGAGGACAACGGAACATCGAGTTGGACAGTGTTTACAATTTTCCTTTTTTTTTCGTCGTGCTGAAACTAAATCATATCGCATTCATCGAATTCAGTACAATTTTTCGTCTCAAAATTTCAAGAATTGATAGTTCGAATTCAAAAAACGTGACCGGTGCCGCCGCCTTGTGTCGAGTAGCAGAACTATCCTGACAAGAGACAGTTCGCTCCAACTTCAGACCGATAGTGTTGTGCGCGGCGCGGCTTATTTGTCGAAAATCGATTTTACCTGTGTTGCGTTCGGATACACATTTCGTAAGTTACGACAAACTCCTGTGTCCGTCGGTCCGTGAGTACTCTCAAAACTTTCTTGGTGACTGGTATTTCATTTAAACGTGTATTAAAGACTATTTTGGACAGTAATTTTACTGATTTGTGCTGCATTTTGCCCAGAATATTTTGAATTTAATTTTAATTTTTTGTTAATAAGTTGGTTAATTTTCTGCATTTTGAGCATATGCAGTACTAATTTAATATTAATTAAGTCTCCTCACCGTGCATTTTCGTTTGTTTGGTTCTAATCTTAACAACTAAAACAAAATTTTGTAAAAAAAATTGTACATATAAAACTTAATTTTAATTTTTACTAATTAGTTATAAGTTCTAGGCTGACAATTATTTGTGGTGTTATTGCCTATTGTACATGTTACTTACTTATTTAATTTTTGTGTCCTCGTCTCACCATCTGACCCCGGATTTTTTTTTTTTTGCATGCACGTCTGCTGGTTCTTTAGTATAAGTTGTAAATATTAACAATGACTGAAGAATTGCTTGCACGCATTCAAAAGCTGGAGGCTGAGAAAGCGGTTCTCAATAATATGCTGGAATTGGATAAGAAACCGGAGACATTCAAAGTCTCTGTGAAATTACCACCATTCTGGCCCAACAAGCCAGCGGTGTGGTTTGCCCAGGTGGAGGCCCAGTTTGAGTTGTCAGGTATCAAAGCTGATACTACAATGTTCAATTATGTCATCTCGCAGCTCGACCAAAAATTGGCCGGTGAAATCGAGGACATAATCACATCACCTCCAACTGATGGCACCAAATATAAAAAGTTGAAGGAGGAATTAATCAGGCGACTTTCTATGTCCCAAGAATAGTGGGTACGTCAGCTCATTGGTGAAGAGGAACTAGGGGATAGAAAACCATCCCAGTTTCTTCGCCACCTCCGCTCGCTCTCTGGCAATGACTTGTCAAATGAGAATATTCTGCGACAACTGTGGATGCGCCGCCTCCCTCAACAAGTACAAGCTATTCTAGCATTACAGATGGAGCTTGACCTGGATAAGCTCGCAGAGTTGGCTGACAAGGTTATGGAAATAGCTGGTCCCAGCCAAGTTCTCTCCTGCGCTGCTCCGTCAACTTCATCCACCATCTTAGAAACATTGGTACAGCAGGTCGATCAATTGAGCAAACAAGTTGCTTACCTCTCTACCAACAACCGACCTGGACGTTCACGTAGTCCCTCCGCATCTGCTGCTGACCGTCGCTCCCGCACCTCCACACCTGGTGCCCCTAAACTGTGCTGGTATCATAAAAAAATTAATACCAAAGCGGCCAAATGCATAAAACCTTGCAGCTGGCCCTCACAGCAGGGAAACGAGAGGACCAATCAGTAGTAGCGGCGACTGATTTGGCTAAACCTAGCCGCTTGACAAGAATTTTTGTCACGGACCAGAAGTCCAAGTACCAGTATTTAGTTGACACTGGCTCAGACCTCTGCTGTTTCCCGAGGCGGCTTCTTAAAGGACGGTTTACCAGTACGGACTATGAACTTAACGCAGCAAATGGCAGTTCCATTAAAACTTACGGCAATATTTCCTTGCACCTCAACTTAGGTTTGCGCCGAGATTCTTCAGTCCCATTATTGGCTCCGACTTCCTCAGCCATTATAATCTTTTGCCGGACTGCCGCAACAAGCGCCTCGTTGACGGCAATTCTAACCTGTTTGTTTCTGCTATTGCAGCCAACATCTCTCAGGACAGTGTCAAGGCCGTCTCTTGTGGCAACTCAACTTTCGCACAAGTGCTTGCTGAGTTCCCAGATACTACGCGCCCTCCCGGTTTACCTCGCATTGTAAAACACAACACTGTGCATTACATTAAGACCACCGAAGGACCCCCCGTTTCATGTCGTCCTCGTCGTTTGGCTCCACACAAACTTGTTGCAGCCCAGAAGGAATTTGAGGACATGATACGTTGTGGGGTGGCCAGACCTTCCAAAAGTGATTGGGCATCTCCCCTACAGATGGTCCTAAAGAAAAATGGATTGTGGCGTCCTTGCGGCGACTACCGTGGTTTAAACGCCCGGACTGTCCCGGACAAGTACCCAGTTCGCCACATAAATGATTTTACCCATAGCCTCTCTGGGGCTAAAATATTCAGCACCATCGACCTGGTAAAAGCTTACCATCAAGTGCCTTACATCAAATATTTTAAGGGAGAAGACAACGTCGTAGCCGACGCTATGTCGCGCGTTGACGCTATCTCCTTAGATCAGGAGTACGAGATCATTGCAAAGTCGCAACAGTCAGATGAGGAACTTAAAACTCTTCGGACTAAAGGCTCTAGCCTCAAATTGACCGAAGTTCCCATCCCAGGTACTGACATTTATTTGACCTGCGACACTTCGACTGGCAGACCTCGACCATACGTCACACGAGAATTGCGCCGAAGTGTGTTCGATAAGCTGCACAGCTTAAGTCACCCGGGCATCCGAGCTACAACTCGCCTCGTGTCCGAACGGTATGTCTGGCCTAATATGAACAAAGATTGCAAAGAGTGGTCTCTCACTTGTGAAGCGTGTCAGCGCTGCAAAGTGACGAGACACGTTTCTGCACCTTTAGGTACCTTCGACACCCCATCTGGTCATTTCTCGCATGTTCATACGGACATCATTGGCCCGTTACCGGTTTGTTCCGAGTATCGTTATTGCCTGACTGCGATTGACAGAGTGACCAGATGGCCCGAAGTTTGGCCTATGCGTACCATCACAGCTGAAGAAATTGCTGACACCTTTACAAGAGAGTGGGTCCCGCGCTTTGGCGTGCCTTCGGTTATTACTACAGACCGAGGAGCTCAATTCGAGTCCGATGTGTTTCGCCGACTTATGCACAATTTTGCCACCAAGCGCATTCGCACAACGGCATACCATCCGAGTGCGAACGGGATGATTGAGCGTGTCCACCGCCAGTTAAAGGCATCGTTAATGTGCCACGGCGACTCTTGGGTTAAGGCTCTCCCTCTCGTTTTACTTGGCATGCGCACAGCTTTCAAAGAAGATTTGAAAGCGACCTCTGCAGAAATGGTGTATGGGGAAACGTTGCGTCTCCCCGGCGAATTGCTGGTTCCTCCAACCGAACCGGACAAGCTCGAGGATCCTGCTGATTTTGTCGTTAAACTTCGTCGACACATGGCTTCCATTCGACCTGTCCCAGCTTCGCGTCACACCGAACCTGCAACTTTTGTATTCAAGGACTTGGCCACATCGTCACACATTTTCTTACGAGACGATACTGTTCGACGCCCCTTGCAGCCTCCTTACTCTGGCCCCTATCAAGTTATTGACCGAGCCAGAGATAGCAAAACGGTTACTATTAATATCAAGGGAAAGTCTGTTGTTGTCAGCGTCGATAGGATCAAACCAGCCTACATTGAACAAACTTCATTGCAAAATTTGGATTATGTTCCTACACCAGTTCCTACACCCTCAACTGTTGTTTCTCCTCAACAGCCGCCTTCTGCTATGCCATCTGTTTCTCAACAGCATTCTTCTATTTCACCTTCACCATATACAGCACCATCCACAGCTCCGCCATCGTCATCCCAACCCAAACAGCCATATACCACAAGGTCTGGCAGACGTGTTCGTTTCAAAACATTTGACTAATTTGTCTTATATATATAATTTTTTTTGTAGGTTTATTTCTCTCCGTAGGGGGGTGGTGTGGCGACTCTGTGGCACGCCTATTTTTAGATTAATAATCTGTGGAACGGTTGGCAACACTGAGGACTGTCAATTTCACGTTACACAGAGTGAGACAGATTTTCTCTCGGTCAGACTAGCCATTTAATTGCTCATTGTATATAAAATACATATATAAGTTGATTTAACTAGCATGTACAACCTAAAAAAATTGTAGAGAACACGCTAATAAATGGTGATATATTTGTGACCGTGTGTTATACTCATTCACTACGGACGCTCCATAAAACCCATAAACTTACGCCGTTTGTCTGCCTGTCGCTTACGTCGTTCACTAGAACTTTTAGAGTTTTCTATCGCTACATTCCGCACCTGTTCCGTATCTCGCACACTATGACCTAATAACCATTCATCGCCTAATTCCTTGTCAATAGTTAACGGTTCCCGCCTACCAAACGCTAACTCATTAGGCGCAAAGCCTGTGCTTGTGTGTTTGATATTATTGTAGCAACTTTCAATGTCCGGTAACACGTCGACCCAACTACGATTACTTCCGCCGCAATAAGTTCTAATAAGTCGACCTAGCTCGCGATTCACTCTTTCTACGCTATTAGAATTTGGACAATACACCGACGTATGAGTGACCCGAATCCCTAGCTGCTTGAGACCAAATTCCCAAACTTTCGATATGAACTGTGGTCCTGAGTCCGTAATTATAGTTTCGATAGGTATTTCCCTATGAAATCTCTTTGTACAAGCGAGCAAGCTCCTACCTGTAGCTTTTCGCATTGGATACAATTTAATTACCTTACTGTACATGTCTTGAATCACATATATATATTGATATCCGAATTTACCTACGGCCAATGGCCCATAAAGGTCCGAGAAAACTTTCTCACCCAACCTTTCCGCCAACACCGGTAACAAGGACCAACGGTATTGTTAGTACTTGGTTTGACCTTTTGACATATGTCACAACTTCTTATCACCGTGCTAATCACCCTACTCATATGAAGAAAATAATATCTGTCCTTCATCAGTGCTAATATTTTATATCTGCCGTAGTGACCTATTTCTTCATGCATGTGTAAAATTAGTTCCTCCTGTAGTGATTTCGGAATTACTAGCAACTGTACGTTCCGCTTCGGCACGTGAAAATATAACGTATCACCTACTAGCTTGTAATTATCAAACCCTCTCGTTTCCGTATCTACCACCCTACGTCTGATACAACCGCTAATTCTATTTAACCGCTCATCTTAGCTTTGTAATCTCGCAATGTCCCGTAAACTCGAAATAACACTTGCGGTATTCGATGCCTGAAACCAGAATATTCCCGGCTGAACAGTTATACTGTCAATCATACCTCCAGGTCCCACCATTTGCCTGCTTAGCGTGTCGGCAATTTGATTATTAGTCCCTCGCACAAATTCTATGTCGTAATCGAATTGCTCTAAAAACATAACCCATCTAGTTACGCGTGCCCCCAATAAAGTCCACGACTTAATGAACGTCAAACTTTTATGATCAGTTCTAATAATAACTTTTTCTCCCCGCAAATATATCTCAAATCGCTTTAAAGTGTATATAACTGCATACATTTCCTGTTCGCTGACAGACCATCTAGTTTGAGCTCCCTTAAATGCCTGCGAACAAAACCCTATAATTCGTTCCTGGCCCAAATCATCTAATTGATAAACATAGCCCCCAATTCCTATAGCGCTGGCGTCACATTGAACATAATACGTTTTTCCCGCCAATGGCTGACTCAATATTATACTTTCTGAGAATTGGTTTTTTATCTCGTCAAAATCACTCTGCACCTGCGCACTCTAGACGAACTTGACTCCAGACCGTAATAAATTGTATAAAGGCTGTGTTAACGTTCCAAAATTTTTTATGAACCTCCTAAAGTAATTTATGAACCCCAAAAACGCCCTCAATTGCCTGACAGTTCTGGGTGACGGATATAATTTAAGTGTTTCAATTTTGTCCGGGTCCATTTGCAAACCTTGTGTAGACAAAATATCCAATAACTTGACCTTTTTTTGTGCGAACTCGCATTTTTTTAGTTTGCATGTGAAGCCCGCGTCTTTCAATTTACTCAGAACCGTGTCCACTTGAGACAAATGCTGATCGAAGTCACCCTCAGTTAAAATCGCCAAATCGTCAACAAAATTTAAACAATATGACCTAACCTCTGGCCCTAAAATTAAGTCCATCGCCCTCGAAAATGAACCCACACTGGTTTTCAACCCCTGATGGTAAAACGTTGTAAACATAACTTCTGCCTTGATATACAAAACCCGTGTATCGTTTAGATTCGTCTGATAATGGTATAGAAAGATACGCATCTTTGATATCAATAACCCCTATGTAGTTTATCCGGCGACCCGATTGCAATATATCACTCATTAAAGGTGTAGTTTCAACTTCCCCAACCATTCCCGTGTTTAATTGTCGCGCATCTAGCAGTATACGGACCTCCCCTGACTTCTTTAGTGCACAAGTCAATGGACTGCTGAAATCCGTAGACTGCCTGCTAATAATACCTATCTGTTCCATTTCTTCCAATCGTTTTGTTACTTTATCGCGATAAGCGAACGGTATGGGATAGCTTCGTTTTACGAAAGGCGTTTCATCTCTAATTTTATCTCATGTATATATTTATTTGTCCGACCTACCCTATCGCTAAACATCTCTGCATGTTTATTTAACACCGACAATAACTTTGTTTTGTGTTCAACAGGTATTGATGAATTATTCACATATTCCTCTATCATATTTCTACTGGTATCTTGGTTCTGCAATTCCATTGTACAACAGCAAGAATCCTGATTAGGACCAGTACCTAATGGTATTTCACACATCCGCCCGGCG
This sequence comes from Argyresthia goedartella, assembly GCA_949825045.1. Taxonomy (NCBI): domain Eukaryota; kingdom Metazoa; phylum Arthropoda; class Insecta; order Lepidoptera; family Argyresthiidae; genus Argyresthia; species Argyresthia goedartella. The sequence continues at coordinate 9,545,373 of OX463811.1, read as the reverse complement.
CTTCGTATAATTAGCCTCTTATTACCCTCACACATTAAACTGGCTCGCGTCTGTTGTATAAAATCAAACCCTAAAATTAAATCTTTAGGCACCCTTGTTAATACTAGCATTGGAGTATCGATAACGCATTCACCTATTGTTAATGGTAACGAAACTAACTTATCAACCTTTTCCTTACTGACCCCAAATGCACCTGTGATTCTCAAACTTGGAATCGGTATTTCCGTCGGTTTTCCCAATCGCCTGCATACTTCATCGTACACTCCCCGACTTATTACACTGATTTCGCTGCCCGAATCAATCAAACTCCTTACAACAACATTCCCAATACGCACATCTATCTCAGGTAATGTCAAGGTACTACATAAATCGCGCCCACACTCAGTCGAATCGTCGTCTCTGAATATCGTATGTAAACGCCTGTCATTTCGATCTCTATAATTCGATATCGATTTTCCATCTAAACACACGGCATATCCGTGCGCTTTATGCGCCAATAATTGAATAAATTCATTCACACCCACGTTCGAATCCAATTTACACAAATCATACAGTCTAAAATAACCGCGAGCGCGCGTCCCAAATTCGTTTCGTGCCTTTGTTCCCGCGTTATAATTATTCCTACGACTCACCGCGTTATATAGCATCGTATTTACTCGCATAGCACGATAATGCCCACGCATGTAGCTATTCCGCCTTACGTTGTTCGTATTCATTGTCTCCGAACTCTGCAACGCACTTAATTCCCCATCGACATTCCGTTCTAAATGCCGAAGGAACTCGACCGCATCTCGTATAGTCATTGGTTCCTTTCTAGCAAAAAACGCTACCTGAATATCGCGCGGCAACTGTCTGAAAATCGTGTTGATTTTCTCCGTATCAGTAAACGGTATCGTAAGCTCATATATGCTATTCAATTGAGAGGCAAAGAATTCTTCCATACTTTGACCTTTCTTGGAATCGAACTTCGCAGTTAGGAATCTTTGTTTAATTAATTCCTGTTCATTATCACCCCAGAATACCTCTCTGAAATCTTTTTCAAAATCCGAAAGGTTCGCCATGAGTCTCTGTATATGCTCATTCGAACTTTTGCAATTCCTACCAAACTATCCGTTGCCCATATCAAAGCCCTAGAACTATCTCCCGAGACTTTAATATAAGCCTTTAAATCTCTTAAGAAAATCATCGGATTTTCCGAACTCCGCCCATCGAATTTCGGCAACTGCTGTGTCATTTTCACTATGCATGTTTTTCTACCGATTGTTCAAACGTCTCTTGTTCCTGTCTGTCAGTCTGTCTGTTCGAAGTCCTACTAGTATTGCTCGTGCTAGAACCCCTTTCCAAACTGTCTAATCTGTTCACTATTTCAGATAACAATTGCGTCACCTGTCCTGACGCCATTTCACTTGTCTGCGAAAGTGAATCGTCTTGTACTACCCGACTAACGTTTTTTCTAAGCCGGCCGGCCATTATTCCTGAACACTAAACCGCCGTAGCTCGTCCGAAGAATTGTGAAAACAATGCCCCTTTTTTTTGCTTATTTCTTACTTACAAAACTGAACTGTTTAAAATCGTTTCTACGTTGTGTTATTTTTAAAAGTAACGCGTTATACCTTGATTCTTATAGAATATCTAGATATCAGACTATCTAGGATATCCTTCGGTCTCGGCACCAGGAAATCTGTAACGGCATAAAAGGCTAAGGTCGAGCCACCGCTATCAGTAGCTATGATCGTTATTCTATCTACTCCAAAAAGAGATTGTCCCGATTCAGCTGTAAAATTTGTAAGTTAAGAATGATAAGTCCGAATTTCTCGTTCGTTGAGAAGTTCGTTAGGCGTACAATAGTCGAACGGAAGATTGATTCAGGAAGTTACAGTTTCAAGTTAGACAGAGAAAGCATATATGTCCGCAAGCCGGTATTTCGCATCAGTTAGCGGTGTATTGCGCCAGATCGATCGTTGTTGTATTTTGTGTGATGGTACCATTTATTTTTTGTATATATGGGCGCTTGGAACTTCTTTTAGTGGTTGACTACGATTTGTAATATTTGTTTGGGATATCGTATAGATATCCGTCGTAGTTTTACGACGTGAGTACTCAATGATATTTCATGTGGTCGCTAGTAGCGGCTTGTGGTGGTTCCAATTATATAATTAGTTCACGGCAATAACGATCCGAAAAGACCGGTTTACACAATTGCGATTTGATTTTCCGAAATGGGTTTGAACCAGCGGTTACCTCAAAAGGTCCGTAACGTTTTGAAATCTTCAACTCTGCGCGATTTAAGCTGGATGTTATCGAAACATTGCCATTAGCGCTTAAGGAGATCAAACCCTCACCATAGCGAAGTGCATAGTTCGGTAAATTCCGAACTATGAATTCCACTGACCTCAGCACGACCTCGGCCAAGCAAAATCATAAATATTTGACTCAGCCTACACATTAGACCTCCAGCGAAATTTACATTTAATTTAAAGATGCAACTTGAATCCAACCTGACCCAAGGCAAAACAAAACAATCTACCCGGTCCTAAACAATGAATTTAGACTGTAATTTTAACTCTTCGCGCGTCCCCGACAACACTCAAATGTCAAAATATCAACAGGATAGGTTATCTGTGTTGACACCGGTTTAACTTTGTTCTGAATTTGTTATTTCCATCCGCGGAACCTCATCAATCAAACAGTCTCCCTATACCCTGCCAACCTAGGTTTAGCCGCAACTAAACTCATGTCTAGCCTAGTCTAAAATCCTAGTGTTATACCACGTCCATTATCGACACCACTCGAAAATGGTTGAGTTTGATTTGAATGTGCTTGTATGCTTAATGACTGTGTGTGAGGGAATTTCAAAACTCGCTACTCGAAAGGAATGAGGAGAGGATTAGCCCGCGAATATCCTAAGAGCCAATCCAGGAACCCTATGGTGAAGGAAAAAGGAATTTAGGGTCGCTCCAAGCCCAGACTCAGACTCAGATCAGTTACCTACAAGTTCTTATCTAACGACCCAAGGATAGATTTGGAATTTGGGGTAGGTTGATATAAAGGATAGGAACCGAGGTATATCTCGGCGCTTCAGACACTCACGAAAATCCACTGAAACTCGCAATCACAATTCGCCCAGTTCTGACGCGTAACACGGCAGACCAAAACTGTTTAGAATCGTGAAAGACGACTGTCACAGTAGGTAGACGCTGAGACGGAATGCTCTCCCCTTCCCCGCAATCGTATTTATAGACCCCACATGTCTGAAAAAAAAAATGGCGTCCTTTGCGAACATGCGCTGCTAAAGCGAAGCTTCTTATCACTTACTACACAGAGTCTAATTTCAACCATGCCATGCAGATCCGCCGTTCTACAAACTTTGTGTACGCATATTCACTATGATCAACCGTAGGTTATCACTCAAGTCATTCGGTATGGCCGATACACAATGCCTGTTGATCGCTGACCATAAAAGCTTGTTGCGATTAATTTAAGCCTTCCCGACCGCTAGCGCGCTAGACAAAGACCACTAGAATGATATTCAGACTCGTATATAGCAAAAAAAGTGGCCAAATAGGCCGAATACCGAATAGTTAACGAATATTCGTGGCATCTCTAATTTATATCCTGCAAAAAATAATCCCAATAGACTTTCATCTTACCCTCATTTCTCTAACTTTTTTAACACTTCAGGAATGTCATTTCCCCCCAGCTTTAAAGATATTAAATGGTTTGAAAGACATAATACGGGAGTGAGTGTCAATATTTATGGATTAGATGAACATGGTAGTGTTACAGGTCCTCGATACAAAACTTTACGAAGACGTGTTGAGCATGTGAATTTGTTATTTATCAGTTGTAATTCGAAAAATCATTTCTGTTTAATTAAAGATATGGGAAGGCTCTTACACAACCAACTCACGAAACACAAATCACGAATTCATCTTTGTGATGAATGCTTCATGTACTTTAGTACAGAAGAGAAGTTATCAAGTCCTAATTATGCAAGAATACAGACTGTTCTTCCTGAGGAAGGCAGCTAGGGTTTCTCCTTTCCCGCCTTTTTTTTGTTCCCGGATACCGAGACCTCTCGAACACCATTTCCCGGGAATTCCCGAGAAGTCGGGAATGTCATTAACCTCAATAAAAAATGTATAAAAAAGGTTTTAAAATAAAACACACATTTTCGTAATTATTTTTTTATTATTTTATTATTATTTATTATTATTTTTTTCATTAATTATAATTCTTCATCAAATAATAAAATATAGATACAATCAAAATAACAATAAAAATGTAATAATCTTAATTTCCTTTATAATCACAGACTTTTTTTTTAACTTACTGTTATATATACCTATATATATAACAGTAAGTTAAAAAAAAAGTCTTTGATATATATACCTAGTATAAAAGTTAAAATGTTTAATTAAAACAAATAATGATGTTTTCAAATAACTAAAATATAGATACTATATTAAAATAACAATAAAAATATAATAATCTTATTTTCCTTTATAACCAAAGACATTTTTTATAACTAACAGTTACTGACGAATATGATCACTTTGATATATATACCTAATGTCAATATGTTTCATTAAAAATTTACAACAAATAATGATGTTTATAAAATATATCTCTATAAAACTAGAGCAACAATTTTGATTCGACAAATTAGAGAAAAGAGTCATAAAAGTGAGAGCTTGCGTATTAAAATCACAGAGACTAAGAGCCGATTTCTGAATTGAGAAATTCACTAATCAAATACTTAAGTATAGTTCTGTCTCTGCAGATATCACAAAAAAGAACGAGACACAATGATCCTTAAGTATAAGTGAATTTCTCAATTCAGAAACCGAACCTAAGCTTCATACAACCGCGCTACGCTACGATAGGTACACCATTATGTCTTTATTTGCTACTTATTCCATAAATAAGTTATGTAATCAAGAAATATAATATTAGGTACTTACGCTGATATTTGGAACACAACACAAGTCACAACACCGAGGCGCACCGACACAAGCTACGCGGTCAATTATTTGCGAGTGGAGTGACTGAACTGAACTAAACAAACAGACAGATCACGGGGTGGGAAGGGCGGCGGGCGGCGGCGGGCCGGGCGTTAGCGGTAGGTTGGTGCCTTATTGGGTAGTTAAAGGATGAAAAGGGGAGAGGAGATAGAGGATATAATTTTTCTAATAAGTAACACATGAATTAACGTCATATTGCAATTTTTTTGTTTTTTTTTTATATTTCTCGACTTCTCGGGTACTCCATCCTTTTTTCCCGTCTCGACTAAGGCCAGATTTCCCGGGAAACCCTAAAGGCAGCAGAACAGGTTTTTCAAATTGTGAAAGAACCCAAAGGATTCCAATAGTGATATATGGTGACTTCGAGAGTTTACTCCGCGAGTATTCAGATGAACATAAATCCACTCATGTAGAAAATGTGCAGGTACACGAAGCAACTTGTTTCGGTTATTTCATTTGTTGTAAGTCTAATCCAGAGTTAAATGAATATGTTTCCTACAGGGGTTCCAACTGTTCTCAAAAGTTTTGTGAGTCAATTTGTAAGGATTTGCTTCGTTTACATAAAATATTATCTGTACAAAGAGAAATGACCCCCTTAACAGAAGAAGAAAAATTAAGAGTGGAAAATACAACTGTCATATTTGTAAAAAATCATTTTCTCTTGAAGATACAAAAGTTCTAGATCATGATCACTTTACTGGGAAATTTAGAGGACCTGCACACAATTCTTGCAATTTATATTGTAAGACTGCTCCATTCATTCCAATAATTTTCCATAACCTTTCTGGTTACGATTGTCATCTATTTATTAGTAGAGGTATCTAAAATATGTGGTCGCATTAAACTATTACCAAAAAACAAAGAAAAATATATTTCCTTTACAAAGTTTATCCCACTTGACAGTCAACATACTGCTCAGCTGAAATTTATTGATTCTTTAAATTTTTTGGATTCAAGTTTAGATAATCTCATTAAATCACTTGAAACCGAAGACTTCATTAACTTAAAGTCATTTTATGGAGATGAAAAGATGTTTAATTTAGCTCGGAGAAAAGGTGTCTTTTGCTATGACTATGTAGATTCGTGGGATAGATATAATGAGACCACATTACCAGACAGAAACAAATTTTATAACAAACTCACTTCTGAGATTATTACCAATGATGATTATAATCATGCTATGAATGTTTGGGAAACATTTGGAATGAAAACTCTTGGAGACTATACAGATTTTTACTAGATTTATGAGTCTTAATCATTACAATCTAGACCCTTGTCACTATGTTTCTTCACCATCTTTAAGTTGGGATGCTATGCAGCTTTATACAGGTGTTGAAATCTATCAAATGTTTGAAAAAGGTATCAGAGGGGGTTTAGCTCAATGCTCACGACGGTATGCAAAAGCGAATAATAAATATTTATCCGATTATAAACCTAACATATCTTCAAATTATTTAATGTATTTTGACTGTGTTAATTTATATGGATATAGATTTTTAAAAGAAAATGAATTGATCAATTTTAATGTCATGACGATAAGTTCGCATAGTGATAAAGGTTTCATTCTAGAAGTAGATTTACATTATCCTTCTAAAATTCATGACAATCATGCAGATCTACCGTTTGCTGCAGAACAATTAAAGATTCCATTTCCTCTTGGTAAACATATAAAATTAGTATCCAATTTATTTGACAAATATAAGTGTGTGATTAATTATGTACATTTACATAAATGATTGGAACATGGCTTAAAATTACTTAAAATTCAAAGATTTCTTTCATTTGATCAAAGAGCATTTTTAGAACCTTATATAACTCTCAAGACAAAACGCAAAGTCTGAATTCGATTTTTTTTCAAGAAACAAAATAACTCAATTTTCGGTAAGACTATAGAGAATAAGAGAAAGCAGGTAGATGTGAAACTGATAAACATTTGGTCTGATTCATCAAATAAAACGAATAAATATATTGGTGCTGAAAAATATATATGCGCTCCTAATTTTAAAAATTTGGCCATTATTTCAAAAGATTTGGTAGTCATACAGATGGAGCCCTCAAAAGTCATTCTGGATAAAGTAATTTATGTAGGTTTTAGTATATTAGATCTAGCAAAAACACATTTATGTTATTTTCATTACTCAGTAATGAAAAAATATATGACAAGAACATCCAACTATGTTACACAGATACAGATAGCCTTCTGTATCTTATAAATACAGAGGATATTTATGAAGACATGAAAAAACATATTAAATATTTTGATACTAGTAATTTTAATTGTGACAATGTGTACAATATGCCATGTTTATATAAACAAATTCCAGGATATTTTAAAGATGAGATGAGTGAGGATGTTATATCAGAATTTGTGGGCTTAAGAGCCAAGTTGTATTGTATAGAGACAAATAAAAACTCTTCAGTTAAGAAAGCTAAGGGTGTGAAAAAATGTGGTGTAAAAAAATTGGATGTTAATAAATATAAGGATGCTTTATTTAAAAACATAGAATTTAAAGATTCAATGTATTTTATACGATCTAAAAATCACTGTGTCTATACACAAAAAGTGAATAAGCTTGTTTTAAATGCAAATGATGATAAAAGACAGATATTAAATGGAAGCTTTAAAACATTGCCCTGGGGACATTATTCCACTATATTTTAATACATAATCTGCTGTTGTAAATTGATTAGAAAATAAACAAAATTTAACCATGTTATATCTAAAGTGGAATCATCACTTTAGAAATAATGTTGTTAAATTTTGCGGTTTAAATTTGTAAAATAACTAAATGAGGTTTTATGTATTTGTAGTTACTACAATTTGCAACATGTACTCGCTTATTCCAATATAATAATATTGTTTAACCTTATTGTTTGTATCATTTATTAAAACCCTCCAGTTCCTTTACAATGTAGAGCTTGTCTAAGCTCAAATGACACCTCATTTGAGCTTATTTATTTCATTTATCATACAAGCAGATGGAGCTTAAAGTGGAGAGGCATGTCATTTGAGCTGAGACAAGCTCTACTTTGTTAATTTTTATCTACTGAAGTTTTTATCTATCCTAGTTCAAATATCATTAAATAAATTAAACACAAACTTTTAAATATCAATTTATTCACATTGACATTTACATGGGAATATATTTATTAGATAAAATAGTATGAAGTCATCGTAAACTAGAATCAGGTGGGATAGGTAACATAAATAACAAAAACTACTTATTGATATTAATTATCACTGTTATCACATTTTTTTTTTGAAATTTTTCTAATTAGATTCTCAGTTTCTTCGAGTACATCCTCATATAATTTTTTTACCACATATTGCACAACAACATTTCTATTCTTATTTCGTTCGTCTAGTGCTTCGATTTACAATTTTATAACACATGATCCCGAAGCATTTTCTTTTTTAATAAAGGAAACATCATTCATTTTCCTTTTTATAGAGGCAATGGTTTTTCCTTCTTCTTGGATTCCCCGTGAATATCAGATTTCGTGTTTTGCACTTGTCCACTCATGTTAACTTCATGTATAATTAACTATTGCGGTCCAGTTTTTTTTTGGTTGAAGTTCATTTCAAAAACTAGTATTGCCATTAATAAAAAAGGTTTTTTTTCGAATAGAAGATATTTATAAAAAATACCAAACGTCAAAAATCTAAGCTCTTTGTTTTTTTACATTTTTTGCCAAAATTCTCCTATTCAACAGGTTTTTCATTATTTAAGAATATTGAACTATGTGTAGCTTTAACAACATATTTTTTTGATCATTTAATCAAAAGTTATTGTTAATTCAATTTTGTCCACTCCAAAAACACCTAATTTCTTTAGCGTATTTGTGCAGTCTCGCATAATGCCACCATGACACGTGGACAATCCCTACCTCCCGCCCCCGCTCCGTTTAGTTGAGATCTAACGCCCGAAGTGCAGATCTGTGCAAAGTTCAACGTGTTTCGGAAGAATATTTTTTTTATCGGTGTGCGTGTGTTTTTTTCCGGTGAGTACCTAATTTCTTCGGTAGTCGATTTCATACTTATATACGAGTTGCAATTTTTTATACTTTTTTAGTGTTTGCACGCTGTGTTTGCTCGCTTCCGTAATTGTAAGATAAAACAACTCGTTAAATACTTACAGATATAAAAAATAAAATAGGTCCCATTCTAATTTCTTTGATGCTAATTTCTTCGGATTTCTTTGGCATTGAGTTCCAAAGAAATTAGGTTTTCTCCAAAGAAATTAGGATGTGGTTAAAACTTATTTGGTTTAGTGAGCTTTTATTAACTTAATTGTGTATTTTAGGGTGCGTTTTGTTTATAATGTTTCCTATATTGGTTTCTACACAATCAACAATAGAAAAAAATAAAGATCATTATAAATCTTAAAAGCCTTAATAAAATAAAATCTTTATAGCTTTTCTATAACAAACACGAGTGTAAAAGTGGTATTGAACATGTTCTTTAAATAATTGGAAACATTTTGTCATTTTCGGGAAAATATTTTTGTATTTAAACTCTTGTTACAGATTTGAAATCAAAATGGCGCTAAGAAAAAAGAAGTCAGCTATTAAAATAAATCCGAAACCAAAAAATAATACTGTTTGCAGTAGAAGTAGGCAACCGCAGCACACAATTAATTTAAATAAAGAAAAGCAGACCAAAGTTGAAAGACTAGAAAAAAAGAGAAATGCTGAACGAAAGCGCTTAGAAAAAATCCGTAATGATCCGGTACGTTATGCAGAATTTAAAGAAAAGCAACGACTAAGCTACCACAAAAGAAAAGCGAAAATAAAATATTACCCGTTAGTGAGATGTCATCAAGAGACCGGAAAATTATCAGGAAACGAAACAGGGACAACTTTAAATAATACTATTACAAAAAAAAGAGCGGGCTCGACTAGAAGTGATACTTCAAGAAAACAGTTCTCCGGACTCTGACGCAGATGATATGGATCCAGCTCCAGTAATCGAAATCCGAAACCTAAATATATCTGATCCTTCTCAACCAAATCGTGAAAGCCCACGAGCAAGCATTTCAGCGACATACCGACCATGTGATATGTCACCTAAATCGACAGCATCTTGTTCATCTATCGGTACATCCGCTTCAACATCCGTCCACAAAGCTGCGCTTTTGCCATATAAATACGAGAAAAAAAGGAGAGCATGGCGCTTGAAAAGAAAATAACTAAATAAGAGCGAATAAAGGACACGTACAGAAAATAATGCGAAAGACTGCAACAGAACAGTAGATGTTCAAAGGGGAATTAGATACAATTTTAACAAATTTACCCAAGAACAGATCACAGAAGTATTGCATAGCGCTGAGTGCACTGAAAAAGGATGTTATTAGATTTTTTGAAAAAGATGAAGTGAGTAGGGTTTGCCCAGGAAAAAAAAGAATATATAACACGAAAAAAAGAATAAATGCAGAAAAGATATTTAAACGATTCAATGAAAAATTTGTACGAGCGTTATAAAGCAGAATCGGTCCATCAGACAATCAGTTACACAACTTTCTGCAGGTTTCGTCCATTTTGGGTTCGAATACCTAACATCAATGCCAGGGAAACTTGCTTGTGCAAGCTGCATGCGAACGTCGAACTACTTGTAAGAGCTTTAAAGCGGAGACACATAGTTTCAGAAAATAGCTGTACTGATATCTGCAAATCTTTGAGCTGCGCGTCTAATAACTTGCAATGCCTGCTTAGAAAATATGAGGAATGTAAACATAAATGCCTTGAAATTAAAGAGTTCGATGATTCTGAATCTATAACTTACTGGCAATGGCAAGCAAGACCTAAAAAAATAAATAAAGGAGGCGTTGAAACAAAGATTATTATTACAGGAAAAGTTAAAATAAATACCAATCCTCGTGCAGCTGTTGATGATTTGGTCAAGTTTTTAAACCGTTTTTCAAACATTGCGGGTATCATTGTAAACCAAAGTGCAGCTATGAAGAATTTAAAAATAATCTTTCTAAAGTGATATCTTCCTTTAGTGAAAACTACTCTGTTAAGTTCGGTAAAGAAATACAGGCACTTTACTTTGGTGGAAATAGGAGTCAGATAACGTTGCATACTGCCGTACTATACTATTTCGATCAGTCTTGCGCTGAAGAAGTTAAGTACAAAACACAAGCCATTGGCACAATGAGCACATGCTTGCGCCATGATGCAGCCGCAATCTGGGCACATCTGATTCCACTTTTGGAATTCATTCAAGAAAAAGCTCCTCAAGTGAAGGTTTTGCATTTTTTGTCAGATTCGCCATCATCGCAATACCGCAACAAGAAAGCATTTTATATCATGGCTAAGTTACATTGGCAATTCCCAAATTTGGAAAAACTTACTTGGAACTACTCCGAGAGTGGCCATGGTAAAGGCGCGCCAGATGGTGTAGGCGGTCTTTTAAAGCGAACGGATGATCAAACAGTGGCATATGGTTACGATATTTCTAGTTTGGAAGACCTCATGCGACATTTACGCTTTAGAGTGACAGGTGTGCAAATGGAAATTGTGGATGATTACGCAATTTACGAAAAGATTTATTGAAACCGGATATAAATATTCAGCCATTTCGTGGAACCATGAAAACTCACCAAGTTGTATGGAATAAAGAGCATGGTAATCGCTTATCAATGCAAATGCGAACATGTGATGAAAAAGAATGCTTTTCAAATGCTGCTGTCATCTGTACCCATGGAACACATATTGCATTCCATGATTTCGAAAAGCCTGTAAGTAGTAATACAACTATTATATGATCTGTGGAACGACGACCAACTGCTAGTAAAAATCTGATGGCATTTCCAATAGCCAAGTCACTTAAAAAAGGGATGTCTAACAAACAAAGCATAAAACTGTTGTCACAAAAAAACTATTAAGCCACCCGTTGCTGCCCAGATGTCAGTGCAAAACGAGGACTATTCCGAAGCTGCAGTTAATCCAGTATATGATCAATCGATAGAAGATAGCTCTCTATTAGATGCAAATATCCGTCTTGATACACCCACAATGTCCGAAATCGGGTCTTTGACAAATTATTTGAATGAAAACGAATCCTTGACGAGTTTGAATATAGCTGATGAAAACATTGATCTTCTTCCATCACGCTTGGAAGATACATTAACAGATTTTGAAGATCCATTAACAGATTTCGAAGATTTAATACCTCATACACAAACAAACCGCATAACTACCCACATACATTACATCCTCCCACACTAAATCTAGAAACATCTTATAATTATTACATAGTAAGTATAACATAGCAGTGTCTCAATACTCCATTTTGCGTGATAGGGGGTTAGCCCATCGCCGCAGCTATGGAGTGATGAGTATTACATAGCACAGAGTAAATTATATGTTACATAGTATCATCATCTAAGATAGAAACATTTTCCTAAATATTACACAGAAACAATAACAGTAAACAGCATAGTAAGAACCAGCATAAACTTTAATCTATTTCAAAACCATAACGAGTGGGTGGACGTCGGGCGCGTAAGGGCCGGCTATCTACTAGATAATTCTGCGGTGGCGGTGTAGATATCGGCGACGTGCGCGCAGAGCCCTCTCGGACGGAACCTGGGACCGCGGCCGGCGAGAGCGGCCCAGTTTCCTGCTGTGCCTGCGCAACCGGTGACAACGCAGTCACTTCGACAGGTGCCGATGTTGTTGGTTCTATACCCGCTTGACATACTATACTCTGATCTTTGATCAGCTGATCGACATGCCTCTTGTGTATACTCTCTCCCTCTCGCACTCGGTAAGACAGCGGACCTAGCCGAGTTTCGATAACCCCCTTCTTCCAATACCATTTATTGTTCGCATAAACCCTAAATAATACTTCCTCCCCCGTTGCAAATTCCCGCGTTCCCCGGTTACTTACTGTATGCGCCTCCATTTGCCTGCGCTGTGCCGCTCGCACGTGTTCAGCAGGGTCGGGTGTAGTGGTATGTGGTGTACAACGATGCCTCATCAAAAACGTCTGCAATGCTACATCCGCATCGCATTTATCCCGTGCTGCTTTCCTCAGGCACATTTTGACTAATTTTACGGCATTTTCTACCGCGCCATTACTGCTTGGCTTGTAGGGTGACACCAAAATATGTTTTATCGCCCCTTGTTTCATAAAATGCCCAAATTCCGCACTAGTAAAGGGGGGTCCGTTATCAGAAACAAGTTCGTGCGGATTTCCAAACCTTGAAAATATCTCCTTATGACGTAACTTGTTGTCCTTGACCCCGGCTGCGCCTGCACACTCCGCCGATACCGAGACCGCCAATACGTCATCTGTTTTTGTACATTCTATGCCCAACGCTGACATCCACCGCCTACCTAGCAATGCCGGGCTATCTTTCGCACTCACAATGATCAACTCTAAATTGTTTACAACTTTATCTTTATACATCACGGAACATTTAATCATACCTAACGGTTGCACACTTTGTCCACAGTACATTCGCAGTTGAATTGTTGTAGGTATAATCTTCATATGAGAAAAGTGCTTGTGGTATGTCGCGACTGGGATCGCGCTCACACCTGATTGATCCACTGTCCAGCTGCATGTACAGTTCCGTACCGTTGACCAGCACCTTCCTATACCAAGGACGGTCACTCGCACTACCACCCTGAATTACGTATACCGGCACGTCGTCGTCCTCGTCGTATTCGTCACTGTAATTATGATTTTCGATGTCACTGTACGAATATTGATCGACAACCACATTGTTCACACTTCTAAGCATTTTACACACTTTAGCTATGTGCCCCTTTTGTGAACACACATAGCAAACTGAGTTTGTAAAACTGCATCTTCCTTGCTGGTGGGTGCGCACGCACCGACCACACTGCGACAAGCGCGTCGCCGCCGCCGGGCGCCGCGGCCCGGGCTGCCTGGTGCGTGGGGCGCCCGCGCCGCCGCCCCCGCTGCCGCCGGCCGCGCGGGAGCTCCAGGCCCTGGCGTGCGGGGCCGCGCCGGTACGCACCGCGTGCACGCCCTCGCTGCTCGGCGCCGCCGCCACCACGTCACTGGCTCGCGAGTCTCGTTCCGCCGCCTCGAACGACAGCGCCAGCTCTGTCGCGCGGCTCAGCGTCAGCTTGTCCTCGGCCATCAGTCGGAACCTGATGGCGTCGCTTCGCAAGCCGTACACCAGCTGGTCGCGTAGGTTCTCCTCCAAGTACTCCAGTTTGACGAAGTTGCAATCTTTCGCGAGCTGCCTCAATTTTGCCAAGTATTCATTGAGCGACTGCCCCGCCCCTTGTTTGCAACTGCGAAAACCGATCCGTTCCGCGACCTCGGACCGCTTTTGCGTTAAATGAACTTTTAATTTGGTTACAATATCTTCAAACGGCACTGAATCTGGCACTTCTGGGTAACACAAATCGATGATCAAGTCCAACGCGTCCGGCCCGACGACCGCCACGAGGTACTTGGTGAACTTCTCAGGCGGAACTCCGTTCACTTCAAACCACGCACGTAACTGTGTGATGTAGGTGGCCCACTTCCCCGTACGCACATCGAACTCCTTAAAATTGCATTTAGATCCCATCTCGTTAGCCAATATGTAATATATCTACAGGAGCGATGCAATCAAACGACCAGCTAAACTGAGACTGACTTTGTAGGTACACAATATGTATAACTACCCACATACATTACAGAAATCACCACTAGTTACTATGGACTCGTCACCTTATAGATCTTTGGAAAGTAATATCATAGAACGTATTACGGAACTAAATACCATGAACTCACATGATGTTTCTTTTAATTTACAATCTGTTAACGAAGATAAAAACAACAGCCCTAATTAAAACACACATATAGTGACAGGGCCTCAAATAGGAGACTATATCCTAGCCATTCCCTGCCAGAGGAAAAACCACATTTATGTACTTGTGCCTCATCAAAGAGATGTATGATGATGGGAAACTGCTTATTCAAGGATACAAATCGGTAAAAAAAAAAGTGTTCAGACCCATTCCCAAGGATATATCGATAATTGAAGTAGCTGATATAGAGTGTATCCTTCCCCGACCAAGAGGGACCGAGCATGAGACTTAGTATTTCTCAAACATAGTCAAAGAGATGTAATTTGAGGCTTCCAGTTAAAATAGTGTTTCTCATAAAAGTAGAATTATTTTGTAGTTTTCTGAGAGTTATTTGCAGATGTGATAAAATCATAAACACAATTTGATTAAGTGTATGAAAAACGAAGTGTACTTAATAAGAAGTAAAAAAAGTTAAATAAGTTTACTTTTGTTAAATAATTACCTCTAAAAAAGAAGTCTGATTTTTGTGAATTTAGTTTTAAGCATTTGTTATAACGAATTTGGCTAAACAGCCGTGGTAATTTAGTACAAATTAAGAAAATAACATTTTGAGGCTAGTTAAAACTACAAAGTGTAGTCAAACTACTTTTTGTTCCTTTATTTAAATGATGTCTTTATTTAATATAGACATATATGTGTTGATTTGATAACTTGATATTTTATTTTGAAAGAACTTAGCTATTTTTGTATGTTTACTTAAATAGAAAAAACCCTACCTAATGATGAGTTTAAAGGTGCCCAACGGGTCTTACCCAAATCAAAACGAAAGGATGTGGTTTGCTGGAAGATATCTCTTATTAGAGATAAGCTCGCCTTTGTACACTATTTTTATGTAAGTCTTGTTGTCCATATATTAGTTGTGTGCAATAAAGAAATTATGAATTATTATGAAGGATACTACTAGTGTAAAGATTTACAGTAGGGTTTTGTGTTGATTAAAATAGAAAAAATGTTTAACAATTTAATACAAGTGAGATTAAGATCATGGATCTAAAAAAAATGACGTACCTTATGTTTAATAAACACTGATCGAAATACATGCCGTTTTATTTAATAAATAACTGATTTAGATTAAATAAATAAAAAAAAACTAATTAAACTTATACATACATAATTTGTATGGCGCATTATTCTAATATCTTTGGCGTGAGTTTTGCATTTTTCTAATTTCTTTGGCGTATTTTCTAATTTCTCTGGGCATGTCCTAATTTCTTTGGCATTGTTATTTTCAAAATGCTAAAACTCAAACACTCCTGATTTTATTTAAGGCAGAATAATATATTTACACATGGAATTAACTCGTTTACAAGGTATGTTATCTCAATTATTAAAAATATATATTAAAAAAAGCGCCACAGAAATTAGAAAATTTCAGACGAAATCTGATATTCACCAATCCTCCTATTTTCATCTTTATCTAGCCAAGCGTTTACATCTTGACCTTCACCCCAACACCGAACTCATCAATCAAACTAGCGTCCACAGCAGGAGGGCTAACATTGTAGTAGTTGAAGACAGAGTTCTCCGACATTTCTGAAACAACATTTACATGTTTTTTAAAACTTACTGTAAAACTTACAATGATTTGAAGTATAATATTATTTTTAAACAGACATGTAAAATAGGTACTCACTTGTAAATAATAAAGTTGCTTGAATAGTTTATCAGATCCTTGAGACTGGAAGTAATCCCTCAGAGCTCTAAGACACTTAGATGTGCACACTGATTAGGTTAAATATACACTGATATAAAATATACTGCTTGTGATGAGTATAGACTGAGCGAGGGGAAGGGAGGGTTGTTTAGTTTTAGTTAATATAAAAGGAGATCTGCTGACGTAAGTAAAGATGAAACTTAAAATTGACACATTTTCTAGGAATTTTGTTACTAATCAACCTTTATAAGTATTCAATAACATAATAATATACGTACATACATACATACATACATATGCTTGAACCTTTTCACGTAAGAGGGGTAGGCAGAGATTAAAGATCTGCATTTGCTATGATCCTGGTATACTATATTAAATCTATTCTTAAGCAAACAATAAATACACATGCTATTTAATGTATGTTAAATCCACGCCTCAACCGAAAAGGGTTGGAATCTTGGTAGGGTTGTTTTTCAGTGGAATGTCACAAGCAGTACTGACCTTGACGCCGTGGACCGGCATTCGAAAGCTCAATTCGAGGCGGGAGTACGGGATGAGGAACACGAGGGTGGGGGGTGATGGGAGTCGAATCTTACTTGTCTCGTAGCTGATACTGGTGCGGTCGTGATGCTGCCGACTACAAGGGGTCGCTATCCGAACGCGACGAATTGGTGACCGAACCACTTCAACCTTTCACAGCACTAAGCAGTCACTACGATAACGTGAAATCTACTTATTTCCTGACGATTATACCGATATTATTACAAATAACATACAGCCAAGGCCCGAATGCCTGACGCCGACATTTTACCATGTGCCAAGTGACAGCTAGCTAGTTTTTTTTTCTAAGCAAGTGACAGCTAGCTAGTGATGTACTGATCACTCGCGGTCGATCCGCGCAACAAAAAACCGGTGCGTTCCGAAGCATAAATATTAAACAATGTATTAATAGCTCATTATGTCATCAGAAACTAAAATGAAGTTAATCAAACAACCCGTTTCTTTAAATATTTGTGAAATAAAAGTTGATAAAAATACTAACACTTTTAGACATAGCATTCTTTTACCAAATTCCATTCGCTGGATAATATGCGGGCCATCGAATTGTGGAAAAACAAATAAAATGATAAGTTTGTTATTAAATGAAAATGGGATAAAATTTCATAACATTTATATTTATTCGAAAACAGCTTTCCAGCCAAAATATCTATTTTTAGAGGAAGTGATAAAAAACATTCCAGAAATTAAATTGTTCCTGTTCCAAGATGAAAAAAAATTTATTCCACCCCGCGATGCTTTGGCAAAATCAATATTTATTTTTGATGATGTAGTCTGTAAAAATTAGAGTGATATACGTAATTATTTTTCCATGGGTCGGCATAAAAAAAATATTGTTTTTATTTATCGCAAACTTACTCAAAAATACCTAAGCAGTTGATTCGAGATAATGCTAATTTATTAGTTATCTTCAAACAAGATGATGTAAATTTAAAACATATTTATGATGAGCGTGTCAATTCTGATATGAGTTGGCATAACTTTAAATCAATGGCTACTGATATATGGAAAGAAAAATATGCATGTTTAATAATTAACAAAGATAGTGAGCAAGATAAAGGAAGATACAGGAAATATTTTGATGTATTTATTAAATTAGAATAAAAGGGTTAAATATTACTGTCATTTGAAAAAAAAATACCACTATAGTGCAAGCTATAAGAACGAACAGAAGTATAAAATTATTAGTACTTTAAAATGGATGTAGATATAAAAAAAAAACAAGTAATAAAATCAGTAAGGAATATTAAAAACACATTAAAAATGCTCAAAGAGGAAGAAGATATTTCAGAACGTAAACAACGTAAGATGTTAAAACCCATTACTGATCCGTTAGAATCGATAGTTTCGATACATAAAAACGAGGAGAATAAAAACAATCAAATGGAAGCTTCCAATGAGAATAATGATGATTACTTTAGTTCATGTACAAGTGACACTAGTGTGCATACTGAAGATGAATTAGATGATAGTATATTCAATGATGAAAGGAATAAAAACATTACTTATGGTATAAGAAACGAAGAAGGCAAAGTACTGATAGGAAACGTTCCCAACGTAATAAAGAAAACTGAAGATAGTTCAGTGTTTAATATTAAAGATAAAAGCTATGTCATTACTCCAGGTCTATCAGAGCTGTTGTTTGAAAATAAACCTAAGATAGATTCGATCACAGATCAAGATAAGTTACTATATAAAGATATTTTAATTGCCACTAATGCACATAGAAGAGGATTTATTCCATCAGGACAAATACAAGGTAATTCAGGAATAATATATTCAAAAATAATTAAGCCTTTATTTCTTGAAACTGAAACAAAAAAAGTACAGCAAGGTGGTAGTTTACCAATTTAAAAAATATATAAATCAAATACTAATTTAGTATACTGGCACAATCCTAATGAACTTATTGATAGGTTAAAAATTTTAGTTGCCTCAAAGAGTGCAGGAAATACCAATCATGATAATGAAATAATTTCTATAATAGATGAATTAAAAGAAGCAGGTATTATTAGAGAATAAATAGAGGGTAAACTTCTTCATTAAACTAGTTTATTACTGACGGGCTAGCGATGAACATCGATAAGTTTGGACATCATGTATTTAAACGACAGAAAATGGATAGTCACTCAGATTATCTGATTTGTAGTATGACTGATGGATCTTTAAATAAGCTCCTTAAAAATATTGTAAATCCAGTAGATGCTGGAGATTGTGTGAACAAACAATATGTTGATAAGAATATAGAGAGCATAGAAATTAAACTCAAATCAATAAACCAAAATCTGGCACAAATTGGATCAGTAATCAACAGTATCAAACAAAGTATAGTCAGTGACACAGAAAATAAAATAAAAAATGAGACAAGAAATTGTAGTGAAAGAAATACATAAGCAAGCAAGAAAAAGAAATCCACGAAGACATGTTGTGATGAAAGACATTGATGATTTATGGCAAGTTGATCTAATTGACATGCAATCTATTTCTAGAGAAAATTCTAATTTCAAATACATATTGGCTGTTATTGATGTCTTTTCAAAGTATGCTTGGGTATATCCTTTAAAACAAAAGAATTTGGAACATTTGAAGCATTCCGTGATTTATTTAGTAAAAATCGTATTCCTAAAAATTTGCAAACTGATTTAGGAACTGAATTTTACAACAAGAAACTTAAAACATTGTTCAATCATTATAATATAAATCATTACTCATCATATTCTACTAAGAAAGCTTCTGTACTAGAAAGATTTATTAGAACCTTTAAAGGTATTATGTATAGATATTTTAGTTTAAAAGGAAACTATGTTTGGTTTAGTCATGATATTCTTTCAAAATTAATAGAAAAGTATAATGAGAGAATGCATAGAACAATAGGTTTGAAACCCAATCAAGTAAATGCAAGTCATAAAGAACAGATATTGCAAAAATATAAAAATAATATACGTTTAGATAAAAGGTTCATACAAAATAAAACTATACTTAAGTTTGGAGATTATGTGCGTATAAGTAAGTATAAAGGAACTTTTGAAAAAGGATATACACCAAATTGGTCGTCAGAAATATTTAAAATTATAAAAATCCAGAACACAGACCCTGTCACTTATCTCCTAGAAGATGCTAAAATAATTCCTATATTAGGATCGTTCTATATTCAAGAATTACAAAAAACTAGACATGATATTTATCTTGTTGAAAAAGTCGTAAAAAAGAATGGAAATAAGCTCTTCGTAAAATGGTTAGGTTTGCCTTCTAATGTTGGATAGATAAATCAAAAGTTTTATAAGCAAAATATACAAGTTACATCTCATTCTGATAATACCTCTTCGAAAAGAAACATCTTTTCATACAATTTTCATAAATAGTATTTTGCAACTCGTTTAGATTAATTAAAATGGTGATGCAAAAATAAAAATAAAAAAAAATGTATAAATAAAAATGTCAAAAATAATATCAAAAAAGGCACTGGAATGAAAAAAAACTTTTAAAAATATAGTTTCTATTACAAAAAAGCATAATTTTTTTTTAAACCTCAATGCAAAAAGGCAGCTTTCGAACTTGCCATGGCTGTTGTTAAAGAATTGGGTTCAGATTCAGACGAGAATTAAAACGACATAACAAGAAAATTGAAACACTGTGTATAGGAAAAGGATTATGTCTTGGGAGCGTGGTGATGGTTTGGGAATTTATGTAAATAATAAAAAAAACGAAATCATAGGCTACCCAAGAGAGCGCTTACTAATATAGATTTATTTAAATATGGCCAAAACATTCCATTTTTCAGAGGAGTGTTTATGAGGGATGATTTACCTCAGCATCCATTAAAAAAGGAATGTGCTATTATAAATCTTGACAATTCTGAGAGTGCTGTCGACCGCATACATCGGCGAGCCGGTTTTGAGCTGCGCGGCTGGACGTCGAACGACGAGGCGGCCATACGGCACTTTGCGTTGCGCCGCGGCTGGACAGCGCACACCGCTGTAGTGTAAGATCATGTATAACCTAGTTTAGTGTCAATATATACCTTGCATTTACTCAATATACTCGCAGTCATACTCGAGCTATCGTCTTTAATTCATCTCTCCAATGCTCCACCTTACATGGCGACCTTGCCAGGATGGTGCGTGTACGCGGCGCGCATCAAGTAACCTGATGGACAATCAGTAAAAGTTCATATGACCAAAATTTAAATTAAGTAATAAAAATAAATAAAAAATCGGAGCAAAAATGTGTGGTTCAAACGTTCCAAAGCCGCCTAGCAGGGACATTACCACACAAGTTGGTTATGAGAACAATATTATAAATACAAACATCGAACTGAAAATCGGTATGCTATCCTGGTGCATGTTGGTGTTAGTTCTACTGTATGTGGCTATTGCCATAATAATGGTGATAGGCCACTGCAACAAATGCTTCAACAAGCGGGTCGAGCGAGGCGTCGACTCGGGTTTGCTGCGCCTACAGAAGCTGTGAGAGAGCCCTCCAGGCCCAGACAGCCCCCGCCTAGCTGCACAGGAACGCCAAGGTCCCATCGAGATTGAGGCATCGGGTAACGTCTCAAATTGACTGTATAGATGAATTCCCCAAATTTTTTTTTTCCAGTATTTTTAGTTCCATTCGCGTTTTTCCCCATTTTCTTTATTATCTATACATTATTTCCACCAACAGATAATTTTGTCACACGAATTTTTTTCTAGGCGTTCTTTTTGCTACACGCATCTTTACCGATGGAATTTTTCACCAATTTGTTTTTTTCACATGCGTTTGGTTACCCGTAGAATATATTTCCACTAGTTTATTTTTGTCACACGATTTAATATCTAATCTTTTTTTTCGCAAGGCGCAACTTTACCATATTATTAGCATAAACACTAAGCGGGCGTAGTCGTGAAAACTTCTTAGAACTATTATATTTAGGCATAGATAGTTGATTATAATAAGATAATAAGCACTAGAAATAAACCTTTTTAGATAAGTAACGAGTTCTATTCTACTTCACCGTGATTATCTAGACATTCTGGACAACGTCAATATCATTGTGTTTGAAGTTTTAATGAATATTCGTAATAAATTGTTTTATCAATATTGGTATTAAATAGCCAGGAGAAATATGATGGAACCGAGTGATGAACCCCAAAAGCGATCGTCAGGACCATGTGCATTTACTTTCTTAGAGAGTACTCATGGAGGGTGTATATTAATACGAGGTGGATTTCGCCATTATTTTAAACGAACCAATAAAAAGTCACGTTCCTCCGTGTGGAATTTCCATAAAAAGAATTCATGCAAGGGATTTGTAGTAATAGACGCAACAGAAACAAGCATATTGCGAAATGTCAACCTTCTTGTGTGCCGGATTACGAGTCTATCGATATAGAAAAAGAAATTATAGAGTTGAAAAAAAAGTTTCTACTGTTTATAAGCCCATCCCAACGATGATGTACAAACAGCATATGAGACAATTTATGCGTGAAGAATTTTCTGACAAATTACCACCATTTCATTGTGTTAGAGATGCTTTGTATAAAGCACGCCAGAAATTGGCAGGAACGTCGAAATTCGAGACATTCGAAGATGTAGCCATACCCGTACATCTCTCTGAAAACTTTGTTTGCGTTAATGATTGTGACATTATAATTTTTATAACAAATGAGTGTAAGCAGTGGATTGCTGGATTAAAAACCTTTTTTATTGATGGAACTTTTAAAATCGTGCCTGAGCCGTTTGTTCAGTTGTACACAATTCATGGCGACATTGGTTCTGACGAAAATTGCACGAAGGTGGTTCCTTGCATATATGCGTTGCTACCTAACAAGCGGCAAACCACGTACGAAAGAATGTTTCAACTCATAAAAGGAAATACACCTAGTTTTGAACCTGATCATATAAAAATTGATTTTGAAATAGGAGCGGCTAATGCGATTAAATGTTTATACCCGACAGCGAAAATAAGTGGCTGTTTCTTCCATTATGAGCAAGCCGTGTATACTAATGCAGATATACTTGGAGCAACCAATTCGCGTGAAGGATGCAGCCACGTTGCAAAATGTGCCGCGATAGCACACTTACCTGCAATGAAAATTCACGAAGCGTGGATTTCGATTCTGAACATATCACCCCAAATAGACGAGATCCTAAGTTTAAACGACTATATGTCAAAACAATGGATCAAAATTGATATGTTTCATATGGTGTCTTTTTATGGCCACCGCCACAGGACAAATAATGTAGCTGGCACAAAAAGATGAACAATAGTATTCATAAGAACTCCAACCTATTGTTTTTTATATCACAATTAAAAGAAGAATCCGACGGAGTTGATTTAGTAAATATTCAAAATGAAATGCGAACTGATGCTTTCCGGAAAAGGAATAAAATGTTTATTTCGATGGACACAAAAATAGAGAGAATTGTGAATAATTACCTCCAGGGATCCACAGACATGGATAAATGTGTAACGCTATTATCTATACTTAAATATAAGTAATAGTATCATTTAATTAAAATTAACAATTCTCATATTAATTAAGCAAATACTGTTATAATTTTTGTATTATTTTTATTTTTATGTTTGTATTATGGTAAAAACGAAGTCAGGCCAACTTTCAATTGCATTATCATATCAATAGCATATTTAAGTTCCTATTTTTACGTACCTAAGCTAAAGTACAATTTTTGTTTTATATTGTCCTAAGTATACATGGTTAACCGTGTTTTAATCATAACTATAAAAAACTAACTGATTGCCTTTTCCCTTCCACATATAAATACCTAATTAAAATTATGCAGGGGAATAATGTAGTCTGGTCGTTTCGTTACTACTGTCGAGGGCTATAAATATAAATACCTTAATGTAGTCCTTGCTACGGTACAATAGAAAAGTGACGGTAGCGAGACGGGTCACATAAGTTTACTAAAGTGTACGTTTTAAAGCTTTTAGTGTATTAGAAGCTTATCTTTACAAAACATTTGATAACTTTTTCACATTAGCCTAATGGTCTCGTTTTGAAATATTTTACAAGAAAATGGTTTGATGGGATCAATTACAATTTACAACTAATATCTTTTGCTCGAGCCCCGCCCGCTTAGTGTTTATGCTAATAATATGGTAAAGTTGCGTCTTGCGAAAAAAAAGATTAGATATTAAATCGTGTGACAAAAATAAAAGTGGAAATATATTCTACGGGTAACCAAACGCATGTGAAAAAAACAAATTGGTGAAAAATTGCATCGGTAAAGATGCGTGTAGCAAAAAGAACGCCTAGAAAAAAAATCGTGTGACAAAATTATCTGTTGGTAGAAATAATGTATAGATAATAAAGAAAATGGGGAAAAATGAGAATGGAACTAAAAATACTGGAAAAAATATTTGGGGAATTCATCTATACAAATTAAGGTGAAAGTATTCGCGGTATGTACAATGTTTCGTAAATAAATATGAAGTGCAGTTAAGTTGAAAAAGAACAATTGTAAAGATAATTATACTTAAAATGATAAAGACAATTTTGTTTACTACTTACTTTTGTTGTTTTGTTTACTGAATACTCTATCCTATATAATTAGATATCCGTAAATTGATCAGATGTAAAGTGCGATTTTTATGGCGGAAAATATTAAGAGTCTATATGAAAAAATAATAAGCATAAGAACTTATCTAATTAAAGCTGGATCAAGTAGGAGAGAAAGTAGTAAGGCAGTTGAAGTAAAAGTATTAGAATTCAAAAAGTTGTTGACGGAGTACAATAATTGCGTAGAAAGACTAAGTAAATTAGAGTTAGAAGAGATGCGTGATTAATTTATGATTACTGCTCTAGGTTTAAAGACGTTTATATCGAAATAAGTAGATTGTGTAACTCTGGGGAAGCCGAAGTCAAACTACCACAGAATATTGATAGCGAGGAAAGCGACTCTTATAGTGATAGTCAGAACGAGACAACTACCAAAATGGCAAGCTTTGATGTTAAAGTGGCCCTCCACCTCTTGCCAGTAACGACAGAGAAGGAACAAAATACCAAGGAACTGATAGACGGAATCGAATATTATTGCAGTATTTTAAGTGCGCCGTCCGACACAGAGTCAATTCATAACATTCGTAAGGGAAGGAAAGTGGCGATCTATTGGGTGCTTCGCACACAAAATAAATTTATTATTACAAGACGCCATCGGATACAAAGTGGTTGTTCCTGGTACAATGAGTGAAACAATCCAAAAAGTTAAGGCGATTGTGAAATACATAAGGCACAGTCATATGGCAAAGGCGAAGCTTTGCGAAATGCAAAAAAATATGGGCTGCCCCGAATTGAAGCTGATACAAGACTGTCCGACACGATGGAACAGTACGTACGATATGTTACGCCGCGTCGTCGACACAAAAGACAGCCTTATTGCCACCCTGGCGCTCTTAAGGAACGAATTATCCTTGACGCCCCACGAATGGACCGTTATAGAATTAACAGTACCAATACTGAAAGTATTCTATGACATAACGAAAGAAGTAAGCGATGAAAAGTACGTGACTTTGTCAAAAGTCACACTTTATCACCGCATTATGAAGGATTAGATATTGAAGCAGCAACAGCAGCTACCACAAATGGTGCCAATCGAGATAATTTTATTAGTGGATGCTGTTTAATATTTATGCTTCGGAACGCACCTCTTTTTGTTGCGCGACTCGGACCGCGAGTGATCGGAAACGGAACTAGCAGCTGTCACTTGTATAGAAACGAGATGACGAGTTAGAGGTTACTTTTTTTGACTTGGAGAAAATGTCGGCACATGGCGTTCGGGCCTTGGCTGTATTTTAAGAGAGAAGAGAATGACAAGGCTAACCTGATAAGATCTGAAGCGGATATAGAAAGAATTGCACGCGAAAGCAACAAGAACCAAGGATGAATAAAGCAACGTATAACCCGACAAAATAACTAACGGAAACAGAGGGCAGCCTAAAGACAATATCCGAAGAAAATCATAACACATGGAATGAATTCACCGATGAGATTCCCTTTCATCACAACACTATGACTGTCCTACACATCAATATAAGATCCATGATCATCAACTTCAATCAGTTAGAACACATCATAATTAACAGCTCGCGGCTCGTACAGGTCGTGGTAATATGTGAAGCAAATATTTCAGACGCAAACACATGTATGTTTGAATTGGAAGACTACACCATGTACTCGGAATTAAGAAACGCCAAGAAAGGAGGGGGGATAATAATATACATACATAAAAGTGTTATATTTACGAGGCATTCGGTATTTACATGTAACTTTGAGTGTATCCTGGGTGAATTAGAATTAAGTAATAATAGTGTCATAGGATTGTGTGCAGTGTACAGACCACCTAGTTTAAATAAATGTCAATTTATAACGGAGCTATCCAATGTCCTAAGTAAGTACCCAATCAACAAAAGCTATGTTTTAATAGGGGACGTTAATATCGATTTAAAAATACAAAATCCCACTGTAAATAACTACCTTAACAGATTATATGGATTAGGGTTCGAGTGCGGTATCAGTCAATATACGCGGATTGAAAAGAAATTGGATAAAATCACGAAATCATGTATAGATCATATTTTTATGCGAGACGCGGATAGATATGAGAACAGATACGTGCGAGCAGCGGTGATAAACAATGCCCTCGCCGACCACTTCATAACTGGCCTGTCAATTGTAAATAAACAAAAACAAAACAACAACCAATACAAATACACGTACAGATTAGATAACAAGAAAGTACTAAAAGACTTACACGAAACTGACTGGAACCAAGCTCTAACCTTTCACAATCCCAATGATATCTATAACTTTATATCTGATAAATTCACAAATGTATACGACAAAAATAGACTCAAAATTAAGATAAATATAAGTAAAAGAAAACAATGCCCATGGAACTGTAAAAGTATAACAGATATGTGTGCAAAAAGAGATGAATTATTCTCAATATGGAAGATGGATGAAAGTAACCTAGATAATAGATTATTATATAATAGATACAGGAATAAAACTAGTAAACACATCAATAAAATAAAAAATGAATATACCAAAAATATAATTTGTGAAAATTTTAATAACCCAAAAAAGATGTGGGAAATTATAAATAAACTGTGTGGAAGAAGTGTAAAGTCAGTAGACGAGGTAATATCAAAAGCTTTTAAAAATTGTGAACTAGATGACTTAACAAATAAATTTGCAGACGAATTTCAAAATAATGTTAGTAAAATATGTAGCCAATGTAACATACCCTTATTAAATAAAGATACATATGAAAATATACCTAATACGTGTATGAGGCTTAAAAAGGTGAGTGACAGGGTGGTGCACGTGATAATCAAACATTTGAATGGTAAAAAAAGCCCGGGCGCCGATGGGATAAGGGCGTCGGACATAAAATGTATAAACGAAAAAATAGCCCCGGTAATAACCCACTTAATTAACACATGCATCTCCACATCACAGTACCCGGACGATCTCAAACTAGGAATCATAAGACCGGTATATAAAAAGGGTAGCCATCAGGATATTAATAATTATAGGCCAATAACTATATTATCGTGTATAGATATAATAATAGAAAAATACTTTGGTCACGAGCTAAATAAATACCTAACACAGAATAATGTCATACATGAGAATCAATATGGATTCCAGCAGAAGAAAAATACTTGTCAATTACTCAGTAAATTCACCAGCGAAGTAAATGGTTACCTACACAATAAACAACATGTTTTGGCTATTTTTGTGGATTTCAGTAAGGCCTTTGAAACATTAAATTACTCAACGCTGTACCGAAAATTACAGCAGGCTGGTATACAGGGTCCGTTGCTCGGATGGTTCAGGGATTACCACGAGGGCCGGTCCACCTCGGTGAGAATAGCCGAAAAACGCAGCAAGCAAATACCAACCGAGGTGGGCTCGGCACAGGGGTCAATCCTTGCACCGACCGAGTACCTAATATACGTTAACGATATGTCTAACAACTTTAATGGAGGGTCGGTATACCAATTTGCAGATGATACTTGCCTACTGTATGCACATAAAGATATTGAGGAAGCGCAAAATAGACTACAGATAAATTATGATATGCTATGTAAATGGGCTCATGATGTTGGGTTAGTTATCAACGAACAAAAAACTAAACTCATGCACATTCATTCCCCATATCTAAAGACAACAACAATACCCAGGATCGTGGCCCACGGGCACCAATGTATGCATCGAAACATCATTTGTAACGGTACATGTGCTAATCTGGAACTAGTCGACCAACATACGTACCTAGGCATGATAATAGACAGTAACTTCAATTGGGGACCCCACATCGAACTTATATGTAAGCGTCTAAGGGCTATAATGGGAAAACTAGTTATACTAAAATATAAAATTCCTTACAACATACTAAGATTGTTATATTTATCATTGGCTGACTCTGTAATAAGTTATGGACTCTGTAGCTACGGTAGGACATATAAAACATACATAGATAACATATATAAACTACAATTAAGTATTCTAAAAAAGATTGTACCATCAAAGATAAAAATTCTATACAAAGACGATAGCACAGCAATATTTGAATACTGTAATATTATCAATATCTATAATAAAACTAAGTTCCTAATAATGTGTGAAGAAAAAGAAAATATAATTAATGTAAAACGCCATGCTCGACCGAAATCATTGCGCGCACTATCTTATATACCTACATTTGTTGTACCTAGATTTAACAATGACTACGGTAGGCGAACGATAGAATGTATGCTACCGCTAGTACTCAATGAACTACCGAGCGAGGTCATTGATTCCCTGTGCGTGGACAATCACAAATGTAAAACTGTATTAAAAAAGTACTTCCTACAACAATGTAAACACGGACCGGCTTCACAGGTGGCGGAGGGACCCGGCGGCGGCGGCGGCGGCGGCGGCGGCGTAGCAGGCGAGCCGTGAATATTCTACTAAGAAATCGCGGCTTGCCTGTCGCGCGGGGAATATCCGTAGCCTGTGAAACCGGCTCATAGTATTTCGCTCATAGAAAAAAAATATTAAAAGTAAAAACCAGTATCAAATGACACGGCTACCGATGGGATTGCAAACCAGTCCGAGTGCCTTCAGCAGAATGATAACAGTAGCAATGTCAGGTCTAAATTATGAAAAATGTTTAGTATATTTGGATGATTTGTGTGTTTTTGGCAGAAATTTGGAAAACCACAACAAAAATTTAATGGACGTATTTACACGTCTAAGGCTAAGCACGCATTGCGGTTAACCGCGAGCGTTTAACCGCAAGACTGAAACCGCCGAAAAATATAGCACTAAGGTTACCATACAAGCGCACGCATATGTGGCGTTTTCCAGTGACTGATTTTAAAACCGCGGCTAGCTAGTTTTGAACCACGGTTTGCAACCGCGCGGTTTTTTTGTGTCTCATAGTAATAGTATGATAGCGCACGCACAGCGTTTAACCGCAAGCGGTTTTTCAGTCGCGACTGAGCGAGCGCAGTGGGCAGTCGTTTGCAGTGCAGTCATCATGTCGTCCGACTCAGAAACATCGCATACTTTAGACTACGCTAATGTAACTAAAAATATTATTATCGAAGTGGAGAAAAGGCCGGCATTATATGACAAATCATTAAACACATACAGAGACAGAAATACTAAGGCCCGGCTTTGGCTAGAGGTTTATCAAAATGTGTGTAGAGAATGGACAAACCTAACGGAGGCAGAGAAGAAAACCAAAGGTAAGTACATATTATGTGTTGCGTTTAATTATTATTAAAAGTTAATTAATTACAATTAGTTATATTATTTTGTCGTACTGCCAACTTAAAGCACCAGATCGAGATGTAAAATAATCAGCAAATGCATTTCGTATTTGCATGACGTCATTAGTGGGACGACGTCTAGTTGGGTGTAAATTTTGTAGTTCCGAATGTTTCCATTGGAACAAAGTTTCTTGTAATTCCTTACCATCATATTTTCGTACAAAGTTGTGCAATATACAGCACGCTTTTACAATGTAATCGCATAGTCTCCCGCTCGACGCGGAACCGGATAGACGTGCGCGCGCAGTGATTAAAAACACCGCTTATTATTATCGATCGAGTAACCTACAAAAATGGTGAAGTGCTATAAATGCAACCGGGTCGTCAACACCAAGAGTCCAGGAATTCAATGCAGCAAATGTAACAAATGGATACATGCTGCCTGTGCTTCTATCACCCCAGAGCAGCTGAATACATTGTACGCGACGGAGTCGGTTGACTGGAAATGTCGAGTTTGTGCAGGTACATTGAAGAAGCCAAAGCGTCTGTCATGCATTATGCCGGACCCAGAAGACGATGACAATACTGACGCAGAGCAATTACCCAACAGCGAAGACCAAGGGATGGATTACCACACCATGATGACACGTATGCTACGTGAAGTTCGTCAGGTAATACGCGATGAACTCGCAACGACGATGCAATTCTATTCAAACAAAATAGATGACTATGAAATCAAAGTCAACGGCTACGTAGAAAACATCAAAACTGTAGAGAGACATTGCACTGACCTCAAAAATCATTACAATAACTTGGTGTTGAGGAATAATATATTAGAACAAAAAGTGAATGCTATTGCACAAAGAAACATCATAAACAACCTTGAAATATGTGGTGTACAGGAGCAAAAGAATGAGAATATTAAAGCAATTGTCCAAAACATCAGTGACACTATCAAACAGCCAATACAAGAAGTAGACAAGGCATATAGGAAGAAAATGAAAAATAAAACGGGCACTAACAAGGATACAGCTGCGGATATTATAATTGTATCATTGAAAGAAGGTTGCCGAGACAAGTGGCTGCAAGCAGCGAAGGAGTGGAATACTGGCAAACAAAAACATGAACAAATATATATCCGTGAATCTCTTACGCCGAGCAACTCATACCTACTGTGGAAGGCTAAACAAGAACTTAAATTCACCAAACTATATAAATACGTATGGTACAAAGGCGGATCAATTCTGGCAAGAAGAGAAGAGAATGACAAGGCTAACCTGATAAGATCTGAAGCGGATATAGAAAGAATTGCACGCGAAAGCAACAAGAACCAAGGATGAATAAAGCAACGTATAACCCGACAAAATAACTAACGGAAACAGAGGGCAGCCTAAAGACAATATCCGAAGAAAATCATAACACATGGAATGAATTCACCGATGAGATTCCCTTTCATCACAACACTATGACTGTCCTACACATCAATATAAGATCCATGATCATCAACTTCAATCAGTTAGAACACATCATAATTAACAGCTCGCGGCTCGTACAGGTCGTGGTAATATGTGAAGCAAATATTTCAGACGCAAACACATGTATGTTTGAATTGGAAGACTACACCATGTACTCGGAATTAAGAAACGCCAAGAAAGGAGGGGGGATAATAATATACATACATAAAAGTGTTATATTTACGAGGCATTCGGTATTTACATGTAACTTTGAGTGTATCCTGGGTGAATTAGAATTAAGTAATAATAGTGTCATAGGATTGTGTGCAGTGTACAGACCACCTAGTTTAAATAAATGTCAATTTATAACGGAGCTATCCAATGTCCTAAGTAAGTACCCAATCAACAAAAGCTATGTTTTAATAGGGGACGTCAATATCGATTTAAAAATACAAAATCCCACTGTAAATAACTACCTTAACAGATTATATGGATTAGGGTTCGAGTGCGGTATCAGTCAATATACGCGGATTGAAAAGAAATTGGATAAAATCACGAAATCATGTATAGATCATATTTTTATGCGAGACGCGGATAGATATGAGAACAGATACGTGCGAGCAGCGGTGATAAACAATGCCCTCGCCGACCACTTCATAACTGGCCTGTCAATTGTAAATAAACAAAAACAAAACAACAACCAATACAAATACACGTACAGATTAGATAACAAGAAAGTACTAAAAGACTTACACGAAACTGACTGGAACCAAGCTCTAACCTTTCACAATCCCAATGATATCTATAACTTTATATCTGATAAATTCACAAATGTATACGACAAAAATAGACTCAAAATTAAGATAAATATAAGTAAAAGAAAACAATGCCCATGGAACTGTAAAAGTATAACAGATATGTGTGCAAAAAGAGATGAATTATTCTCAATATGGAAGATGGATGAAAGTAACCTAGATAATAGATTATTATATAATAGATACAGGAATAAAACTAGTAAACACATCAATAAAATAAAAAATGAATATACCAAAAATATAATTTGTGAAAATTTTAATAACCCAAAAAAGATGTGGGAAATTATAAATAAACTGTGTGGAAGAAGTGTAAAGTCAGTAGACGAGGTAATATCAAAAGCTTTTAAAAATTGTGAACTAGATGACTTAACAAATAAATTTGCAGACGAATTTCAAAATAATGTTAGTAAAATATGTAGCCAATGTAACATACCCTTATTAAATAAAGATACATATGAAAATATACCTAATACGTGTATGAGGCTTAAAAAGGTGAGTGACAGGGTGGTGCACGTGATAATCAAACATTTGAATGGTAAAAAAAGCCCGGGCGCCGATGGGATAAGGGCGTCGGACATAAAATGTATAAACGAAAAAATAGCCCCGGTAATAACCCACTTAATTAACACATGCATCTCCACATCACAGTACCCGGACGATCTCAAACTAGGAATCATAAGACCGGTATATAAAAAGGGTAGCCATCAGGATATTAATAATTATAGGCCAATAACTATATTATCGTGTATAGATAAAATAATAGAAAAATACTTTGGTCACGAGCTAAATAAATACCTAACACAGAATAATGTCATACATGAGAATCAATATGGATTCCAGCAGAAGAAAAATACTTGTCAATTACTCAGTAAATTCACCAGCGAAGTAAATGGTTACCTACACAATAAACAACATGTTTTGGCTATTTTTGTGGATTTCAGTAAGGCCTTTGAAACATTAAATTACTCAACGCTGTACCGAAAATTACAGCAGGCTGGTATACAGGGTCCGTTGCTCGGATGGTTCAGGGATTACCACGAGGGCCGGTCCACCTCGGTGAGAATAGCCGGAAAACGCAGCAAGCAAATACCAACCGAGGTGGGCTCGGCACAGGGGTCAATCCTTGCACCGAACGAGTACCTAATATACGTTAACGATATGTCTAACAACTTTAATGGAGGGTCGGTATACCAATTTGCAGATGATACTTGCCTACTGTATGCACATAAAGATATTGAGGAAGCGCAAAATAGACTACAGATAAATTATGATATGCTATGTAAATGGGCTCATGATGTTGGGTTAGTTATCAACGAACAAAAAACTAAACTCATGCACATTCATTCCCCATATCTAAAGACAACAACAATACCCAGGATCGTGGCCCACGGGCACCAATGTATGCATCGAAACATCATTTGTAACGGTACATGTGCTAATCTGGAACTAGTCGACCAACATACGTACCTAGGCATGATAATAGACAGTAACTTCAATTGGGGACCCCACATCGAACTTATATGTAAGCGTCTAAGGGCTATAATGGGAAAACTAGTTATACTAAAATATAAAATTCCTTACAACATACTAAGATTGTTATATTTATCATTGGCTGACTCTGTAATAAGTTATGGACTAAGTAGCTACGGTAGGACATATAAAATATACATAGATAACATATATAAACTACAATTAAGTATTCTAAAAAAGATTGTACCATCAAAGATAAAAATTCTATACAAAGACGACAGCACAGCAATATTTGAATACTGTAATATTATCAATATCTATAATAAAACTAAGTTCCTAATAATGTGTGAAGAAAAAGAAAATATAATTAATGTAAAACGCCATGCTCGACCGAAATCATTGCGCGCACTATCTTATATACCTACATTTGTTGTACCTAGATTTAACAATGACTACGGTAGGCGAACGATAGAATGTATGCTACCGCTAGTACTCAATGAACTACCGAGCGAGGACATTGATTCCCTGTGCGTGGACAATCACAAATGTAAAACTGTATTAAAAAAGTACTTCCTACAACAATGTAAACACGGACCGGCTTCACAGGTGGCGGAGGGACCCGGCGGCGGCGGCGGCGGCGGCGGCGGCGTAGCAGGCGAGCCGTGAATATTCTACTAAGAAATCGCGGCTTGCCTGTCGCGCGGGGAATATCCGTAGCCTGTGAAACCGGCTCATAGTATTTCGCTCATAGAAAAAAAATATTAGATTAAAATGTAAACAGGGTAAAAGCGGGGGACAGTGGTCACACTTAAACCTGTCAAGGATTGAGTGGCCACCTAAGTAATGTTAAGAATAATTATAATTTGTTTTTGAATAAATAAATTAAAAAAAAAGAAAAAAAGTACAAGTTTTGTATCTAAGGGTCTTTGAAAAATTCGCCATTTATTTGCCATAATGCCAAATGTACATTCAACTGTTCTTCTGGCATACGAAAGTCGGTAGTTATAAATCTTTTCTTTCATAGATAAGTTTCTGCTTGGGTATGGTCTCATCAAATTTTTTAAAAGCGGAAATGCTTCGTCCCCAACAAAAACAAATGGCATTACAGATCCTTCATTATAATTTGGTATTACTGAGGATGCTGGTAAATCCAGTTGGTTTGATAAAAGTCTTCTACCAAAATTTGATTTTCGGAATACGCTGGCATCACTATTGGATCCGTATGCACCCACGTCAATAGCTACGAAGCTATAGTTAGCATCGGCAATCGCAAGCAGAATTATAGAATAAAACTTCTTATAATTAAATGATTCTGAGCCGGTATGATCAGGTCTTTCAATTCTTATGTGCTTGCCATCAATTGCGCCGATGCAATTTGGAAAGTGTGTTTGTTCAAAAAACCCTTGTGCTATGTTTGACCAGTCTTCTCTTGTCATTTCTTTTAAATAAATAGGCTGCAAATATATCCATAACTGCTGGCATGTATGATGAATAATTTCACTGATAGTCGTAGCGCCAATCAAGTATTCAAAATACAACGATTTTATGCTATTTCCCGTAGCAAGGTACCTGTAAAGAAGACATTCATAATCATTTACATTATGTATGCCTATAGGTATTACATACTTTACCTATACATATTTTTGGAGATTGATAGTACCCATCATCATGAACAACTTTCCCAAAGAAACATATGGTCGCAAGTACAAAAAAAGAGATTTTCAGTACATTGACTATACACGACACAAAAAAAAACTTTTTTGATTCGACCATTATGTTTCCTCGTGAAAGTTGTTCATAATGATGGATATTACTATCAATCCCCAAAATATGGTCAGCTAACCCTGTACATAAAACATTATATTTACAAAATTTTATTTGACATTATTACTTTAACATACCTAGTCATACATCAATAATATTGTTTTTTTTGTTTCAGGTAACGCCATACAAAAAAAATGGAAAAACATGAAAGATAGTTTTGGGAGTTGGCAGCACAACAAGGCAAATATGGACAAGCTGCTCCCCCAAAGAAAAAGAAATATGTTCATTTCGATTCAATGCTGTTTCTAATACCTTCTATGCAGAAACGAGAAACGAGCAGTAATGTACTGTCGCCTGCTTCTTCTCAGGATGATGTATCGTCACCGGTTGCTACTCAGGATACCACATCTTCTGCTCCAGCTCAGAATTCACAACCCACAAATAGAACATCACTACGAAGGAGAAACAGTTCTGGACACAACAGTTCAACAGAATATGAACAACAATTACTTGACCTCATAAGAAACAAACAAGAGCCAAAGAAGGAGGAGGACGACGAAGAAAAAACTTTGCCCTGATGTTAGTTCCAATGCTACGTAAATTAAATGAAGATCAAAAGCATTATGCTAAGATTGAAATCCTTAATGTCTTAAAAAAAGCACGTTCTCATTTTTCTCCGCAACCATCTCAACAAGTTTTGAGTCAACCATCTCAATTTCGAGGACCAAGAATAAGTAGTTCACCAATGTATCAACAAACATATACCCAGCCACAAAGCACCTATCAGTATCAGTATTCTCCACAATCCTCATCTATAGATACAGTATATTCCATCCAATCACCAGCAAGTGTACCTCCAGCAAGTCCATCTCCACAGTCATCAACTACAATTCTGCAAGCACCGCCTACACCATCACCACAACATCATGTGCAAATTATCGACCAAGAAATAATACAGTCAGCCAGAGCGACTGCCAATTTTAGAATGCCAATTTTAGAATTTGTAGAAGACCAAGCCTACACCGAATAGTAAAAACTTGGTTATGTAATTATTACTATACATATGTAAAAACTTGGTTATGTAATTATTAAAGTAACGCCGAGCTCAGGGGTTGTTATATACACGACACAGAAGCTAAAAAAAAATATTTTTTTCAATAAAAAATAAATTAATATTTTTTTGATTTAAAAAATATTAAAAAAAAAACATGGAAATGTGGTCAGAAAAGTGTCACACGGGGTGGGGCAAGGCTCAGGGCGCGGGGGGAGTCTATTAGGACTCGCGCGCGGTTGTTGGCGGGGGTATCCACACTTTTAGGCAATTTCAGGAAAATTTTCAGATGGCAAGTCATGAATGAAAAAAATGCGAAAAAAAAAAAATGTCGTCAGCGAGACACGTAAACTATCGACCCTGAGTCGGGCGTAACTTTACAAATCAACACCCTGTATACCTCTTATTTCTTACTTTTCAATATTCCTTGTTATGTGATTTGAAATAAAGATTTTCATACTAATTAAAATTGTTTCCTTACCTCAACGTAACTGAAAGTCGCTCTTCAGGTGATATTGCCATACGAAATGTAGTGTCCTCATGTTTTAGATATTGGCCCACAGCTTGTAATAATTTATCATAAGTACCAATAGACATTCTGTAGTAATTAAAAAATTTATCGGGATACTGTCGCACGTCGTTATACATTTTGCAAAAATATCCTTTTAAATGTCTTTGGTCTGTTAGTGGATGTACCCAGTACCTATGACGGCGGCGTTGTTTAGGTTCTTTTCTTAATTTCAAAACCAGAGCGACAACACATGCTGCTTGCCAGAAATCCATGATGGGACTGATAAAAAAATAAGCTAAACGCCAACCGCAATGCGTGTTGGCATGAGTTTCTGCGTTTTCAGCTAAACTGAAACCGCTCGCGGTCAACCGCAATGCGTGCTCAGCCTAAGAAAGGTGAATTTAAAATTAAATCCGGCAAAATGTAAATTTTTACAAAAGGAAATTCTCTATTTAGGCCACCTAGTGTCTGAAAATGGAATTACACCTGATCCACTAAAAACAAAAGTTTTGGAAAATTATCCCAGACCACAAAATAGTGACGAAACAAAACGCTTTGTAGCATTTGCATACTATAGAAAGTTTATTCCAAACTTTGCAGAGATAGCTTGTCCTCTTAATAAACTATGTAGTAAAAACGCGACTTTTGATTGGAACAAAGACTGCGAAGGTGCTTTTCAGTATTTAAAAACCGCTCTTGTTCAACCGCCAGTACTTACATAACCAAACTTTTCACCAAATAATGAATATTTACTACAAACGGATGCTTCTGGAACAGCCATCGGTTCGGTGCTATGCAATTGCGATGGTAGGCTATAGCTTATGCTAGCCGCGGTCTAAACAAAGCAGAAAAGAATTATCCTACAATGGAGAAAGAGCTTTTAGCGATCGTGTGGAGCGTGAAATATTTTAGACCCTATTTATATGGCCGTAAGTTTAAGATACAGACAGACCACAGACCCCTTGTTTATCTGTTTGGCATGCGTGACCCATCAAGTAGACTAGTGAAGTTTAGATTACAGTTAGGAGAATATAATTTTGTAATAGAAAGATTAAGGGTGCACAAAATTCAGCAGCAGACGCTTTATCAAGGATAACAATAAGCAGTGGAGAATTAAAAGAGTTAAACGAGCGAGTTATGAATGTAATGACCAGAGCGCAAGCGAAAAGGATAAATGAAAAGTTAGGAAAACTCAAATTCCAGGGTCGATAATCCTCTTCAAAACTCAAGGTCTGACAAGCCAAGAGTTGTGGAGATCATTAAAAAACCCAAAAATTTGGTAGAGTTAAGCATAATCGAAGCGAAGCGTATAGTGTCAGATAGTAAAAAATATTTTATTTATGTCCCAAGCAAGTCATGCATTCATTTAATGGGGTATTCTCGATCATCAGTTACGCGAGCCGAATTGGTGAGAGATTTATCCGATATTTGTAATAAAGTTGGCATCGACGAATATAATAAGAGACACCAATAATGAAGAATTTATAGCGGTAGTCCCGCTATAAATTCTGTGAAATCAAAGCGTGTAAAAAGTGGTCAGGACCACGTATATGTATATAAAAGGTGTTCAAAGAATAAATAAGTTAGACGATAGACGCGTCATCATAAATGACTTCCATCTATTGCCCACAAGCAGCCACGCGGGCATCAGAAGAATGACTAACAACATAAAGAAATTTTATTATTGGCCCAGCATGGATAAGGGTATATTAGATTTTGTAACAAAGTGTAAAAAATGTCAGACACAAAAAAATAGTATAAAAATCAGACAACCAATGCAAATAACCACCACGTGTAATAGCGCCTTAGAATAAATACACCTAGACATAGTAGGACCACTACCTAAAGATGAACTAGGTTATTGCTACGCGCTAACGTTGCAGTGCGAGCTGACAAAATTTGTAGAGGCATATCCATTACGTAGCAAGGATGCGTCATCAGTTGCTAAAGCGTTTTTAGATAACTTTTTACTTCGATTTTCGATACCCCGAAATCGCTACAGATCGCGGTACAGAGTTCATTTGCAGCACTATGAAACAGATATGCGAATTATTAGGCGTAAAGCAGCTCACATCAACAGCTTACTACCACGAATCAATAGGTGCACTGGATAATACACACAAAACAATGGGTGCGTATCTTAGAATAAACTGCGAGAATCGTGCGGACAATTAGAGTAGCTGGCTGCCGTACTGGTGTTTTGCGCACAACAACACTGTGCACACAGAAACTCGATACACACCACACGAGTTGGTGTTTGGAAAAACGGTTAAATTACCGTGTAATTTTGATACAGGTAACGTAGACCCTTTGTATAACGATGAAAATTACCCCCTAGAATTTAAATATAGGCTGCAAGTCGCCCAACGCGACGCAAAGATTAATTTAGAACAGAGCAAACACAGGAGAAAGGATAGTTACGATAGAAAGCAAAATGAGGTAGAATATACTAAAAGAAATTATTTACTACTAAAGAATGAAACAGGCGATAAGATAGATGTTATATATAATAGTCAATACTTAATTATTGAAGATTTAGGATGTAATGTGAAAATTTTAAAGAACGGAAAAGAGTACATAAGTACATAAAAATCGCACAAAACCATTTAAAATTTGAATTTCTTATAATTTGTAAAATATTCGGCATTTAAAGGTCAATTAAAGATAATAGTAGAAAAATGTATTTACTCAATTAATGTTTTTATCATTCATATTTTCAAAATAGTATAGTATAGAAAGTATGAGATGGAAAGATTTGATTAAAAACTTGAATTTTTTACCTAATAATATAATATTATATAACTAAATATAGAATTAAAAGTCAAATGAATGATTATAGGGGAAAATGTATTTAATCAACCTATTTAACAAAAAATGTAGAATTAAGAAATAAAATAAAATAATAATATTATTTTATTTTCCCTTACGGGGAAGGTGTGAAGGGTGAAGGATAGCGCACACCGCTGTAGTGTAAGATCATGTATAACCTAGTTTAGTGTCAATATATATCTTGCATTTACTCAATATACTCGTAGTCATACTCGAGCTATCGTCTTTAATTCATCTCTCCAACGCTCCACCTTACACCGCGACACGGTCGAGATCGGCAGAAACGACTACGAGAAAACGTTGGGCCTGTTATGGTATGACCGTGAAGATTTACTAGGATTCAGTGTGAACTAGCGGCGCGTCCACCCCGATGTCCTCAGCGGCCTGCGCGAACCAACCAAGAGGGACGCTCTGAGCCTCATCATGTCGATTTTCGACCCACTAGGTCTAACTCGCCGATAACTAATCCAGCGAAACGTATAATGCAAGATACGTGCACGTTAAAAACCGGCTGGGATGACCCCACAGGCGCTCCGCGACAGATGGCAGACCTGACTCATGGGACTGCGTGAGCTACAAACGCTACGGCTACCACGGTGTTACGACAAGGAACCGGCAGCTGAGTACGAGATGCACACATTCGTCGACGCGAGCGAGTAAGCATACGCAGCAGTCGTATAAATACGTGTCAAGCGTGCCGATGGGTCCATACAAGTAAGCATTGCAGCAGCAAAGAGTCGCGTCACGCCCACGAAGCCCATCTCCGTGCCACGCCTCGAGTTACAGGCGGCGCTACTGGGTGCGCGCCTAGCACGGTCGATACAGGAGGGCCACGACTTCGACTTCACCCGCCGCACGTACTGGAGTGACTCACGCACCGCCCTGCATTGGATTCGCGACGAGTCACGCACCTACAAGATGTTTGTAGCACACCGCCTTGCCGAGATAGAAGATCTGACCAAGAAAGACTAGTGGCGGTGGGTCCCCACCGCCGTGAACGTCGCCGACGACTCCACGCGCGCCACCCCAGCCGACATGTCGCCGCAACACCCTTGGTTTACCGGCCCTGATTTCCTGCGCGGCGACCCCGAGGAATGGCCGCGAGAAGACAAAAAAGAGGTATCTACGACAGGAGAAGAACGAGCGGCAATGATCGCGCTCCCTGTTGCCACGAGCGCGACCCCACTCATCGACGTCGACCGCTTCTCAAGTTGGAACCGACTGCTGCGCGCCACAGCCCGCGTACTGCAGTTTGTAGAGATGTGCCGACGGCGCCACCTGGCGAACGCCGCGCGCCGCAAGCGAACGAAGAAGATCGAAGGTGATGACGACTGGAGAAAACGTCCCACCAACAATAAGGCGGCCAAGAAGCCGCCCCCGACCGTCGCCGCGCCGCGCGACTATATCCCCCTTCCCGCCCGCCATCTATATGCGGCGGAAATGCTACTCATTCGGGCATCGCAACAAGGTATTTCGAGGGCGGCAAACAAGGACAGCCCCCTCGCCGATCTTAGTGTATTCAAAGACCAGGATGGCGTCCTGCGATTGCGTGGCCGCATACGAGAAGCCAGCGACGTGAGCTTCGAGGCCGCCAACCCCGTCATACTGGATGGCAAACACCGCTACTCGCAATTGTACGTACAGCACACTCGAGCGACTAAATCACGGCGGCGTCGAGACAGTCGTAAACGAATTACGACAGCGGGTATGGATGGCGCGCATGCGGCCGACGGTGAAGGAAGTCCTGAAAAGCTGCCTGCCCTGCCGCCTGAAGAGGGCCAAGCCGGCCCAACCGAGCAAGGGCGACCTACCAGCGGCGCGCCTCGCGCACCATAACCGCCCTTTCACATTCACAGGTCTCGATTACTTCGGCCCACTGGAAGTCACCGTGGGCCGGCGCCGTGAGAAGCGCTACGTCGCGCTATTCACATGCATAACGTCGCGCGCCGTACACCTGGAGGTCGTCGCATCGCTGAGCGCCGACTCAGCCATCCACGCCATGCGCCGCATGATTGCGCGCCGGGGCTGCCCGACCGAGCTATGGTCGGATAACGCGACCTGCTTCCGCGCCGCCGACCGCGAACTCGCGGAGGCTTGGCGCGCCTTAGAGGACGAGGTGTCGCGACGCCGCATCAACTGGCGTTTCCTGCCCCCGAGCGAACTCTTCTATCTTCTATCTTCTACAAGGGGGTTGTAGTGCCTGCACCTGGCCCACTTGAGCAGGGCCTTTGTGCATGTCCCCTTCGCCTGCACATCTATTTCAGCCATCCCAAATCAATGCTACATCTTTTGTTTACAATTTTCAATCCCTCTCGCTGCTACATCTTTTGTTCTCCATTGTTAGTTTGTTTGTGAGCTTTCGGACATACGAAAGCATTTTTGCCCAATCCTGAAATGGAGACGCTTCGTTCGCTCGGTTAATTAATTCTTAATTCTAATGTCACCCAATCAATTACAGCTTTATTGAATGGCGGCGCCAAGAAAAGAATATTAACCGACATAACGAATCATCCCTCAACAAGTCATGCCAAGCCCTCTTCATCTAAAGGTATATTTATTTTTATTTCAAAGTCTTCTATCTATCTTCTACAAGGGGGTTGTAGTGCCTGCACCTGGCCCACTTGAGCGGGGCCTTTGTGCATGTCCCCTTCGCCTGCACATCTACTTCAGCCATCCCAACTCTTGCACCAGCTGGAGAAGGAGGCCTGGGTGTTCTAGGAGCTCGTGGGTGTTTGTTGTGTCCCCTAGGATAGCCATCCTGGTTTCTGTTGTGGATGGACCTGCCAGTAGCATGTGCTATACTGTTTCATCCACTTCCATGCACCCCCTGCACAGGGGGCTGTCCGTTGCACCTGTAATTGTCAAGTGTTTGTTAAGTGTACAATGGCCTGTAGTAAGGCTTGTTAGTATTTTTATTTTACTGCGTGGCAGTCTCATTAAGTAATTCGTAAATTTATGGTTATACTTGTCTATAAAAAGTTTTGTGTTTTTGTAGTCTTCTCTGCTACTCTTCTGTTTCTACTTCTTTGCTGCTCCGGACCATAATAGATTTTGTTACTGTACTGTGGCTTCTCTGAGCCTTTTCCGTAGAGCTTCCGCTGATAAGGGCGAGAATGGTGGAGGACCTTTCTGCCCCTAATTTAGCTAGCTTGTCTGCCTCCCAGTTGCCCTGGTCACCCTGGTGACCTTTTACCCACTGGTCTGTGACCTTGTCTTTCTCACCTAGCCTGTTGAGTGCCTTGGGGCATTCTAGTATGAGTTTTGATTTTGTCAACGGTCTTTTTAGTGAGCTTAGTAGGGCTGCGCAGTCCGTTTTAAAGGTTATGTCATTCCCCTCTGCATCATTTATCAAATGAATTGCCCCGTGTAGGAGACTCAGTGTTTGTTTCAAGCTTGAAACACTGTCGTCTCCTTTCCGAAGCTTAGGGAAAGTTTAATGTCAAGCTCCGGCGAGAAAAGACCTCCGCCTGTGTTCTTGCTTTTCTTTGAGCCATCACTGTATATTGTTATGCTTATGTGGTTTGGTATTGTTGGTGTTTCCAAGCCCTTGGCTGTGATTTCATATTTCCTACCGAATAGGAATTCTGTTTTTATGCGATCAATTCCAATAATAGCTTCCGGCACTTCCCCGAATGCTTTTTCTAGAATTGTGCAGTGTCCTTTATCTGCTATTTATCCTTTCCATTGTCCAGTACTGTATAGCCTTATGGCCGCCTATTTGGCCTCCTGCTGTACGAATTGGTCCAATAGTGGTATGCCTAGCATGATTTCTAGTGCCGCTGATGGCGTTGACCTCATGCAGCCTGTCATGGCTACACATACCATTCTCTGGAACTGCTGTAGTTGTGTTGCAGTTGTGCATAGTGTTGTTCGTTGCCACCATACCAGGGAGCCGTATGTGATGATGGGTCTCACCACAGCCATATACATCCATCGACAAATTTTGGGCTGGAGTCCCCATCCGTTCCCTTCCATCTTCCTACACTGGAAGAACGATATGGTGGATTTTCTTAGTGTTGCTTCCATGTGCTTGCTCCAACTTAGTTTGTGGTCAAGCCATACACCTAAATATTTCACGTCTTTTGATAGTGTTAGTGTTTTATTAAAGAGTTTGGGCAGCCTGTAACTGCCGTGGTTATTTTTTTTTTGTAAATAGTACCATCTCAGTGTTGGCGGGGTTTACTGAGAGTTCGTTATTTTTGCACCATGTTTCTTTGTACCGTAGTGATAATTGCATGCGGTCAAATATCGTGTTTATAAAAAGGCCGTTCACGAGTATTGCCACGTCATCGGCGTATGCTATTGAGTAGAATCCTCTTATGTTGAGTTGTGTCACCAGGTCGTTAGCTACTAGTACCCACAGTAGTGGTGATAGCACACCCCCCTGTGAACAGCCCTTGGCCACTTTGCATTTGATTTTATCGCTGATTTCCAGAGAGATTATTCTTGATTCCAGCATTTTTGTTATCCAGGTTATCATGTTAGGGTTGGTGCCTAGTTTCTCCAATCCAGTTCTGATGCTACTGAAGTTTGTTTTATCAAAAGCTCC
Organism: Argyresthia goedartella; assembly: GCA_949825045.1. Taxonomy (NCBI): domain Eukaryota; kingdom Metazoa; phylum Arthropoda; class Insecta; order Lepidoptera; family Argyresthiidae; genus Argyresthia; species Argyresthia goedartella. The sequence continues at coordinate 9,501,085 of OX463811.1, read as the reverse complement.
TTCGATGTCTATAAATACCGCCAGGCACGACTGTTGGCTTAGTATAGAGCTTTCTATTCTTCTGACCACTGCGTGTAAGGCGGTCTCTGTGGATTTTCCCGCTTGTTACGCATGTTGGTTTGGGTGTATTAGGTTGGTTCTCATGGGACCGTCCCTTATAAATCTATCACACACTCTTTCTAACGTTTTCAGAATGTATGATGTGAGACTTATAGGTCTGAAGGATTTAGGTTCAGTATAGTCGTCCTTGCCTGGTTTCGGCAGGAAGACTACTTTCACTTCTCTCCAGATCCAATGAGCTTTTCTCCCCATTGCAGTAGGGCTGGCATTACGCCGTCTGGTCTTGGTGATTTATATGGAAGAAAAGAGCTGATCGCCCATCTTACCTTCTCTTCATCTATCAGGTTTTTTTCTTCCACCCATTCTTCTGGCGGGGGTGTTAATGTTTGCGAGGAGCTTGGTGTTTCCGCCGGTGTCTCTTCCTCTTTTGCGGGTAGGATTGTACACCCCGGGAAATGCGTTTGTAGCAATACACTACAGAGCTCTTCTTCGCTCTTGGTGTATTCTCCATTCGGTTTCTTTATCGAACCAGGTTGGTGTTGTGGGTCTTTACCTATTAGCTTTTTGATTCGTGAGGCCTGCGACTCGCTGTTTATCGAGCTGCAGACATTTCTTCACGATTCTCTAAAATGGCACCTAGTTTGTTCTTTAAACTGGTTACCTGCTCTTTGAAAAGCTTTCCAGTCGTCCTCTGCCTTCGTATTGATGGCATGATTGAAAAGCTTTCTCATGTTAACCCGCATTCTCTCCAGTTTGTCGGACCACCAGCTGTCTTTAGATGGCTTCGTTGTCATTAGAGGGCAGGATTTGTTGTAGCTATCATTTATCACTCCGTTGAGTTGAATGACCGCTAATTCTATTTCTTCCGTTGTCCAGTTTGATGTTGTACTCAGTTCTAGATAAGTCCGTCTCTAGGTGCTGATAATACTCACTTATGTTGGTTTTTCTAGGGTTACGAAATTGCCTAGGTTTTAACTTTATTATCTTCAGGCCGAAGGTGATCCATCTGTGATCCGAACACGATGCTTCTGATGAAACTCTCCATCCCGATATAAGGTTTAGAGCCAAAAAGTTGGCAATTGTTATGTCTGGTATTGTTTGTGCCTTTCTTGTAACAAATGTGGGTTCTGTCTGATCCTCTATTTAGTGTCGATAGTTCGTATTTTGAGAGAAATTACATGAGATCCTTACCTCTTTTATTTATGTCCTTTCCACCCCATACGATGCTGTGCGAGTTGACATCGCAACCTATTACGAGGGGTATGTCATTTTCTTCACACTCTCTGACTAGCACCTCCAGTTCCTCCGTAGGTATCTCCCATTCGCCTGGCTCGTATGCCGGGGCGAGGTATAACGAGAGACCCCCTTGCCACGTGTCAATGTTCACCACGGTTAGATCTGGGGAGCAGAGGTGTGTTATTGTCGTTGTTAAATAATCAACTGGTGAATGAGAATAAAACAAAATATATTCAATTTAGAAATAATAAAATGACATTAAAAATATCGATGTAAAATGCAATAATATTCCAATTAAACCAACATCATCCACAACTTTCCTACGTATCTTCGTAGATGAGCACTGTTCATGGCTACCACATATTGAAAAAGTGTGCAACAAACTGAACAAATATGTATACGCTCTACACAGGCTACAAAGAACCTCTGACGTGCATTCAGCCTAGATGGCATACCACGGTTATGTGGCCTCTGTATTAAGATACGGCCTAATTCTATGGGGTAACGCAAGAGAGTTTAAAAAAGTTTTTATTTTACAAAAAAGATGCATTAGAGCAATCTGCCATGCACATCCCTTAGAGTCATGTAAGCCTCTATTCATTAAACTTAAAATCTTGTCGTTGCCAAGTCTCTACATATTTGAAATGGCATGTTTTGCTCACAGTCAAACAAATATTTTCAAAAAAAACAAGGATGCATACACATTTAACACAAGATATCCAGATAAAATTGTAACCCCACTATGCAGGACCGAATTTTGCAATAGAAGTTGTTACAGAATGTTAATAAAAATATACAATAAGGTCCCACAGTCAATTAAAACGTTGCCATTGACACTATTTAAGTCCACACTACAAAGATGGCTCTTGAAGGAATGTTTCTATAATGTAGATGAATACCTTAATCTTAATCTTAAATCTTAATCTTAAAATTATTGATATCTAAGGAATGACATATTAATAGAATGTAAATAGACTTCAAATGACATATTTTAGATTTAGGTAAAGAAATATTGCATACCTGGACAGGTGAAATGTGCTGAGCATTTTTACATTTTTTACATTTACCACCATATATTGTACCACATTTCAAGCAAATAAACATCATTTCATTTCATTTCATATTAAGGTGGCTTTGTAGTGATTCGGGACATATATGGCCGCCCTCACTTTTGTGTTTGAATAGTAGGTATATATATTTCCAAATAAGTTATTGAAACCACATACCCTGCTTTTATAAATTGCTGGCTCTTGTAACTAGTCGGTCCTTAAGTTCTGTCACAAGGTTTTTGATAGATAAAACTCAGCAATAAACTTTTTCTTATTCGTATTATACATGATTAAAAAGCTTATTTTATACGAATCAAATTGCAATACAATACATTTTGTACGATTATCGCAATATGACAAAAAACCTTATAACTTGAGACAATCGCGAACCCAAAACACGCCGCAACTGACAAAAATACCACTTACCACAAATTTAATAAAAAAACAGTGTTCCAGATAACCACCAAGTTTTTTTTTATTTATTCTGAAACCTCGATTTTAGACCATGCTTAACAACTAGCATTTGATTTTCTGTTAGCTTTCAGTTCCAACTGCTCCCAAAGAGAACTTTACGTACTTTTTACGTTTTCAGAAAAACGTAATAAAATGATCTTGTGGGCAACAAGTACACTACGTAAAATGTGAATATGAAAATTAGTTTTACCCAGACTTAGTTATCTTATGCTTCAAAATGAAGGTAACGGGTTCAGGGAGGGTTCTGACTAAAATCTCACGTAAGTTTGAAAGGTTTTAAGAGTCATGGAAAAAAGATAAAGTGAATCACGTCCGTATTTTTGATTGGTTAAAAAAGTGCAAAATCTCTGAAGAAACTAGCATTTGTGTAACATGGCTTTAAGCATTTAAATCCAACAATCGTTCTAATTTATCAGTATTTAATGAGCTATCAAACCATATATAGTATTAAATTAAAAAAAACTTGATATTATTTACTATGCGGCAAAATATTTGTGACAGAACTTATGGACCGACTAGGTATAAGTGCGATTGTCTTCGGGTGCTCTTCGAGAGTTCTCCGAATGGCCGCTGCACCGGAGGAGCTATGTTGGATGTTGGCTTGTATGATATTTGTGTTAGCGCCTTTTGTTATTGTTATTATATGTAATGTGAATGTATATATAATGCATGTACATATTTATTTTTATTTTATTATGTGTGCAAAGTATATATATGAAAGGACACAAGAATGAATGAATGAATGAATGAATGGTGCTTCTCCAGCCAGGGTTCTCAACCTGTTCCGGTCTTTCGGCCGGCATACCAGAGGGCACGAGTTTTGAGGGGGGCGGAATGACCTGCTCGGTAGGAGAGGAAGGATAGTGAATTCAATCGACCGACTCTTCAGCCTGAAGCCAATATAGGATATGTGGAATGGGGAGGATGTGGGATTTGGAGAGCAGCTGTTGTTTTCTTCAAGTTCTTGTTTACCTTCTATTTTCAGTTATTGTTATTATTTGAGTTTCCCGAGTCGTGTTCGTTTGGGTTATCCGGTAAGTTCTCAGTTTCGCTTTCGCTGTCTGTTTCTGGAATACGGTATATTTGCCTCTAGGAAATCCTGACTTCGTCCCTGTTGTGTGATGATTCTGTCCAGTAACTGTGTTCTTCACCGTAGTATTTGATGTCATGCTTAAGGAAACCTTTCCAGGTATATATGAACCGGCCGACTTTCTTCTTCCTTGCTTCGTATTTGAATGCAGCGTGGAGTAGGTGTTGTTGTGGGCGTCGCAGAGTATGTGTATAGTAACACATCCGGTGGTTTTTGATTCGTTTGGTTATCGTTTTGCCCTGTAGTCAGTCCTTGAATTTTGTGGTGTCTTGGATAGCTTCTGTCGTTCTCAAACATGTCTCTGAGGATCAGGCGTTCATATTTTCTTAGTCAAGAACTGTTTGCTTTGGTGAGGGTTGCCGCTTTGAGTACGTATTTTATACACGGTGCAATGACCATTTTGTAAATCAGGCGCACTATTTTCCAGTCCATGTTGGATTTCTTTATAAAATGCATTAGGGCCGGAATTGCATATGGCTTGCCGGCTCCTCTTCTTTTTTGTGTCCTGTGAGATATTTTATTTCGTTTACGGTTCGTATTGGAACTCCGTCCAATACGATCACGCGTGGGCCCTGGTCGTTTATGGGGTCTCTTATAAGAATTTTCGTCTTTCTACTTTTAAGTTTGCCATGTGCATTTCTCCGATGATATTTGATGATTCACTTTTAGCTACTCCGCGGTATAACAACGCTGCGTATGAACGCTCTTTCAGGTTGCGGGCGTTCCAACTCTGGAACGCATCTCCCTGCACTATAAGAGACAGTCCCACTCTCTTCTCTTTTAGGAAACGTATCAAAGAGCACTACCTCTCTCTTTCGTAAAAGTTATTGTATTTATATTATAATATGTAAAGTTTATGTATATATCGGTAATTATATCTGTATTTTATAGGCATTTAAATTTATTCCTAGGCATTTTAGTTATAGTAATTATTGTGCACTGCCTACCCTTTTATGATACCAATTCCTGTAATTCCTTGATTGGTGGAAGAAATCTCTTTTTAGAGAGAAGCGCGCACTTGCATATGCATTTTCTTTTAATGTAACTTTTAAAATATTTGTGTGTTTTTTTTGTATTATTTTTCCCTCCCTTTTCATGTATTTCTTTGTATCGTCGAGTCCGATGTGGGTGTTAAAGTCACCTAGCATTAATATTTTTGCTTTGCTTGGTTTCTTTTGAATTATCTTTATAAGTTGCAAAAACGCTGCTGTTGCTCTCGTGGAAGAGCTGGGGATATGTGCCTTTATTACATATGTGTATTAGTGGCCGATTTTATTGTGGCTGCCATTGTTTCCGCTACGCCATTTATATTGTGGACCGATAGGTTCAAGTCCTTTCTAATTAGTTTAGCTAAACCACAGTATGCGAGCATAAAGATACTAGAGATAGTGTTTTGACACATATATCATGTTTGTTACCTGTATACAGGCTATGTGTATGTTTCTGTTAGTCAATTCAACATACTTTATACTTTATACTTTATTGCACAAAAACAGAAGATACAGATACAAAAAAATGGAAACTAGGTGTACAAAGGCGAGCTTATCTCTAAAAAGAGATTTCTTCCAGCAAACCTAATATGGACAGAATACATGAAATAACAGGTAGACCTATGTGCACAACGTTAAAAATATTAAAATAATAAACTAATTACTAATATGTACATAAATACATAATATCAATACAAATAGACAAAATTATACTACATATATATCAAAGCAATAAACCTACATAAATCTAGTATGGAAGAGAAAGATAGTGTTCTTTTAAGCGAGTTTTAAAAATAGAAAGTGACGGGCTGTCTCTGATGGCGCTAGGAAGTTTGTTCCAGAGCCTGATAGCTCGTAGTCTGAACCCATGTTCATATGCGGCTGTATTGTGTTGCGGAGTTATAAGCAGTGATCGAGCGTGAGATCTCCGAGGCCTATCCGAGGACAAAAATTCAAAACGATCTCGTAAGAAGACAGGATAGCGAGGATTAAATAAGATGTTATAGAGGCAGATGAGAATATGAGAATCCCGACGAAGACGGATAGGGAGCCACTTTAACTCCCTGCGATACTCCGAGACGTGGTCATACTTGCGCAGGCCGAAGACAAACCGAATCCCGAGGTTTTGAAGTCGCTCGAGTTTGTTCAGTTGCTCTTCATTCGCGCTCACCCAGCATACGTCAGCGTAATCGATCAGGGGGAGGAGAAGAGACTGGGCAAGCGTTATTTTTGTCTGACGAGGCAGGAAGTATTGTAGTCGTTTGAGGGAGTGAAAAGTGGCAAAGACTCGCCTACTGACCTCGCTGACATGCGCTGACCAGGAAAATTGGTTATCGAAGAAAACTCCTAGATTTTTGGCCTTAGTACTATATGAGATTATAGTTCCATCATAGGTTATAGGGGCAATGGACAGATTCTGTAACAAGTTAAGGGAAAACCTGGAACCAATAATCAAAGCCTGGGACTTACTAGGGTTGACAAGTAGTCCAAAAGAAGTGGCCCAGTCCCTAATTCGCTCGAGATCGGCATTTAACATTCCCACAGCAGACACCATATCACAGGGAGAAAAATGACGATAAATCTGGAGATCGTCTGCGTAAAGATGGTATGATGACGAGAGAGTATCCGAGACGGAATTTATGAAGACGGAGAAAAGAAGAGGAGAGAGAATACCACCCTGAGGGACCCCCGCAACGAGGTCACACCACTCCGTTGAAGTCACCTCCGACCTAATACGTTGCTGGCGACCTCTCAGATAAGAGTCGAACCAGCAAGCAGAGACGGAGGACACATTCAAGGACTTCAGGGTCTCAACGAGGATATCGAAATCAACGCAGTTAAAGGCGCTGCTGAAGTCCAGCAGTGCAAGCACAGTGAGCTGTTTCTCGTCCATCGCATGCTGAATGTCATCGGTGACTTTAAGCAAGGCCGTGACAGTGCTATGACCGGGCCTAAAACCGGATTGCAGTTGATTCAGCAAGTTGTTTGAGCATAAGTAGGAGGATAACTGAGAATGGACAATGGATTCAAGGACTTTGGATAGGATAGGCAGAATGGAAATTGGACGAAACTCTTTAAAAGAGGAGGGATTTGATGTTTTGGGTAATGGGATAACTAAGGCTTTTTTCCACACATTTGGGAAGGAACTATTGGAGAGAGAGAAGTTTATTATATGTGTGATAGCTGGAAGAAGCTCGTCAAGTACGTTGCTGATCATTTTGGAGCAGATATTATCGTCACCCACGGCTTTGGAGGAAATGGAGAGCACTGCTTTCTTAACCGCATCAATTCCGACAAGTCTGAAGTCAAATGGAGTGGAGGTGGGAGCAGACCTCGAGCGCAGGTGACACAGAGTGGCATTTTTTAAGGTGGGATCCATGACGACAGGGGGAGCTGAGAAAAAAATGTTGAGACCGTTGAGATCAACAATGCCAGCCGCTTGATCCTGAGACTTACCGACACCAAGCGTTCTAAGGAATTTCCATACTTGAGCAGGTGTGTATCTTTCGATACACTCAAATATATGACGGCGCTTGGCATCACGACACATGCGATTACAGCGGTTTCGGAGGCGTTTGAAAGTGGCAAGGTTCTCGGCTGTGGGCTCCTTTTTGTTCAGGCATTTGGCTCTGTTCCTTTTAGTCATCAAACGTTTGATAACGTCGGTGAGCCAGGGTGCTGGAAGGTGTTTCACCTTAACCTTCTTGACCGGTGCATGCTTGTCAAATAGTCCCAGAATAATTGCGTTGAAGTGGTGGATCTTATCATCAACGGTCTCACTAGTGATAATAGGTGTCCAGTCAATCGACGCGGCATCTGATTTAAGGGATGCAGAATCAATACCCTTGAAGCTACGAATGTAAATAAGTTTTGCATTGCTCTTGGGAGTCTTAATCTTATATGAGAGGTAAATCAGGTCATGATAGGAAAAAGGAGAGTTAATTTGTCCATGTGCCGCAACTTTGTCCAAATTAGAAACTATCATGAGATCAAGAAGAGAGGGAGTGCAATGTGGTTGGAAATGAGTAGCGTTGAGAGGAAGAATATGCATATTGAAAGAATTTACAATGGACTGTAATTTAGCAGAGCGGGAATCATTTTTAAGAAGACATGTATTGAAATCGCCGAGAAATAGGGTATCATTATAAAGAGGAGTCAGCTCATTAAGCAAAGTCTCAAAAGAGTCAAAGTAATCAATACGAAGTGAGGGACTGTAGAGGACTCCGAGCAGAACTTTACTATGGTGAAGACAGATTTCGAGGAAGAGATGTTCTGCTGATTCGGAGTACTCATTCGGGGAGGCACTTATAACTCTGCAAGGGATATCCGAGCGAAGGTAAATAGCTACGCCGCCATCCGCTTTCCCAACTCTGTCGTTCCGATAGAGCTGGTATCCAGGCAGCGAGAACATAGTGGATGGTAAAGTTGGCTTGAGAAAGGATTCAGATACAAGAATACCATCTACATGTTTGCTACTGAACGACTCGAGTAGGTCCGGATAACTGGAGTGAATGCTCTGGGCGTTAATATGAACAATATTAAAATTATTCCCCAGGCCCGCAAAGACAGACGTCAGTTCGACGGATAGCGGTCTCTCCACAAAGGAGTTATCGCTCTCCGCACTAATATAGTCATCACTTGAAGAACATGAGAAGAAACTGTTATCAATATTACATAAACTATCCATACCAAATAAAATAAATATATATTAATAATATAATAAATATGCTAGAATGCGTTATCTAACACAAAATAAAACTACAACTACACTACTAAATAAATATTGACCTAGACCCTAACCACACAGGAGTGATGAAAGGAATCTGGTAAATAATAAGATCCCATAATATAAAACACAAAAGACAAAAACACACAGGGCAAAAGTCACGCACTTTTGTTTTGTAGACAGCGAGTCAAGATAAAAAAAAATAATATACAAATGTATAGGTTCGTAGACGATGCGGTTTGGCAGAAATCGGAACACAACATTATATTTAAAAAGTGAGCCCAACATCAATCCCCCGTTTATGCATCACCTTTCCTACCATCTTGGTTTGCTGGAAGAAATCTCTTTTGAGAGATAAGCTCGCCTTTGTTCAAGTTTTTTCTATCATAAGTTATCTGTATCACTGTTAAGGCCGTATACGCTGTCGTAGTGGTGTCCTGTGACGTTGAAGTTGATAGATCTCACTGCATAAGCTGGATTCTTGGGCGTGAAAGTGAGCGATGGTGTATTTTGCGTAATTGCGCAGATTTTCAATGTTGAGTTGTTGAGGGTTTCTTCGGCGCGGCGATTGCAAGCTTTGTTCTGATCATCGCAGTTTTCTTCTACACATTTAACTAGGTCCTTACGAGTGTGGTTGAATGTTAATTGACATAGGTGATTAATTTGGTCAACAATTGCATGGAATAGGCAGTAACCATCTCAGCATTGGTAAGGCTTTCATTAGGTTATCTTCTTTGGATGTTGTTGAAAGAAAGAACTTAGAGCTAGCGTGATTTATTTGAACTACATATGTGTTGTTTGTTGGTCGTACGGGTTGCGATTGTCAAAGTGTGTGCGTATCTTTGCGCCCTTATTCTCGGTAGAGAGCCGCTTAGGACAAAAAGTCTCCGAGTTTATTGTTATTATTGTTCGTCAGCGGAAGTCTTTTGTTAATTGCCTGTTTTCTGTAAGATGGTGAAATGATCCTTTTATCATGTGCAAGTGTTGCCTGTTTCTCGCTATTTCTCACAATATGCAGTTATGTAGTAGACGGGTTTTCATTATTGGTTTATTTTTGTGGGCTTGTCGGACCGGATAAAATTAGAAATAGTTAAGTTTTGTTTTACTGTGATTGGGTAGGTTCCTGGCTAGTTTTGAATTTAGGTATACCTATCTCCTACCAACTGGTACGGCACTGTGCCTATGGAATAGTTTGGAGTTGGCGAAGTAATTTGGAGCGAGCGTGGTATCTGTTTATGAAATGGTATTTAGCATTACGAAGGGGGTTACCTGCCAGATATAGAGTTCGTTTTGCCCTTTGATCTGAGTTAGGGCTATCATAATCGGAGCGATCTCACCAGGTTGTTGCTCAGCTAGTGAGTGAGACTCATTGCACTGATATCACCTACTTCAATTCACTTCATTAGCGCGTATTAGTTAGGTCCGTGACTCGGGTCGAGGTTCAGTCCCTGAACAAGGCCCTATTATTTATTGCTCGTTTCCTTAGCTCGTTGTCCTGAGAAGGGGCTTGTTGGACAAAAAAATATGTATTTGCGTCAACGTTTTGCAGTTTGAGGAACTTTTTTTTTTAATATATTTTTTTGTTTCCTTTTGGTTCTTTTGTTTAACTATCGTTGTCCAGTTTTGTATGGATTTTAGTGTCTATATTCACGTGCCTGCAGGAAATGCCGCCTGCCTCTTGGCGTGGGATGACGCTACGACTTGCTGCGTAACTTTAGTCTCTATTGACTTAGTGTTTATGATGATGTACCTACCAATCACCACGAGTGTTAAAAAAAAATAGGTTAGCACTACCATTATTTAGACTAAGTAAAGTAGGCACATCATTCATGGGGCACTGTATTCGCTTCTACAATAAAATACCACAGGAATCATTGATCCTTCCTGAAAAGAGGTTCAAAAACTATGTTAAAAATGAGCTGATAAGAAAGTCCTATTATAGTATTAAGGAATACTTAGATGACAAAACTGCATGGTCCATACCATCCCAGCGCACAGAAATTCGACGAGGGGCGATGGATCAAGTCTATCACTCGCCGGCGAATTTCTTTAGACCGAAACCAGTACCTGTTGTAAAGTCACTTTTTAAAAAAAAGGTATGGGGGAGTTTCTTGCCGCTTCTTCTTAACCCCGAGGCCCACCTTCCGAAACGGTGTAGTCTTTTTTTTTTATATAAACAAAATTGACTTTTAGTTATAAGTAAGTATAATTTTGACGTTGAATAAGATAATTTATTTAATTATATTCATTAAAAAAAATGACTCTGACTCTGACGTGTGTGTGATGAAATGAGATAAGTCTGCTTCCCAGGCCGTCGCCGTTAAGAGAGCCCAATTTCATGGGTTGGAGTCACATAAGAAATACCTTAAACTCCTAGCGCCCAAAGACCTTTTAAAAATCCTTCTACGCGTTAACGGTAGAAGCCCAAGGTTCCGTTCTATTTAATCAGCTAGATGCCCGGGGGCCTTTTGATAAGCCCTCATTTTTAATTGCTCATACACTTTACAATTTCACGTGGAATGATAAATACTAGTTTTCGAATGAAAGTGTCAAATCTGTAGTTATCAATGGATAATCAAGGGTGCCAGAAGAATAAAATTTCATCTGCATTTTTTTATGTTCCTTGTTTTACTTTTTAAAATTAGAAGACCTTAAATTTAAAAAGGTATTTAAAGGTATAGCTTAGATTTTTAAGACTTACGGGCTCTTAATTTCAGTAAGATGTTAAAAAGCTTATGCGTCGCAATAGGATGTTATATTAATGGTCAAGTGCGAGTCAGAAACGCGCACACGGGCTCTGCACCAAACACAGATTTTGAATGTTTTCATGTAAAATTAGATTCGAAATTAAGAATGATTTGTAGAAGCATTTGTAATAGGTAATACGGATATGCTTTTAAAAGGCTTATGAGATTCTTTCACTATATCGAGTTTGTGAGCTTTAAATTGAAAAATATTAACATTAATGTATTTTTTCGAATTTATTTTACTAACACCTTAAATGTTAACATTTTAGCTATTCATTGATAAATATATGATGCTACTCTGAGTTGAACATGAGACTAAGAATAACTTTTTAGCAGTTGACGAACTGATATTTTAAAAAGGTTGTAATAAAAAATACAAAGTTGTTTATTTTTCATACAATTAATCCTCAGAACATACACTCAATTAACTAAAAAATATAAATTTTATCTAAACCGTTTTCATTGGTTTGCCAAAGGCAATTATAAGGAGAGCGACATCTTCGGGAGTAAAGTAAAAGGCTTGAGATGCGCGCAAATACTAGACTAATTTATTATAGGAAACGATAAGCTTATATACAACTTACTTCAAAACTACGTGATGAATATAAATATACCTTATCTGTGACTGACAACTTATCTTAACATTACGTGGAAATATGACTTACCTAGTCGACCGACACAGTTTATAATTGTATAACAATTATAAACAAAGAACTATAGAACAAGTTATACATACATGGTATGAGAAACAGGTTCCACAAGGTTCTTGAGGACTGTATTTTGATACACAACTGCATTCGTTTTTACTTTTACCCACTGGTCTGTGACCTTGTCTTTCTCACCTAGCCTGTTGAGTGCCTTGGGGCATTCTAGTATGAGTTTTGATTTTGTCAACGGTCTTTTTAGTGAGCTTAGTAGGGCTGCGCAGTCCGTTTTAAAGGTTATGTCATTCCCCTCTGCATCATTTATCAAATGAATTGCCCCGTGTAGGAGACTCAGTGTTTGTTTCAAGCTTGAAACACTGTCGTCTCCTTTCCGAAGCTTAGGGAAAGTTTAATGTCAAGCTCCGGCGAGAAAAGACCTCCGCCTGTGTTCTTGCTTTTCTTTGAGCCATCACTGTATATTGTTATGCTTATGTGGTTTGGTATTGTTGGTGTTTCCAAGCCCTTGGCTGTGATTTCATATTTCCTACCGAATAGGAATTCTGTTTTTATGCGATCAATTCCAATAATAGCTTCCGGCACTTCCCCGAATGCTTTTTCTAGAATTGTGCAGTGTCCTTTATCTGCTATTTATCCTTTCCATTGTCCAGTACTGTATAGCCTTATGGCCGCCTATTTGGCCTCCTGCTGTACGAATTGGTCCAATAGTGGTATGCCTAGCATGATTTCTAGTGCCGCTGATGGCGTTGACCTCATGCAGCCTGTCATGGCTACACATACCATTCTCTGGAACTGCTGTAGTTGTGTTGCAGTTGTGCATAGTGTTGTTCGTTGCCACCATACCAGGGAGCCGTATGTGATGATGGGTCTCACCACAGCCATATACATCCATCGACAAATTTTGGGCTGGAGTCCCCATCCGTTCCCTTCCATCTTCCTACACTGGAAGAACGATATGGTGGATTTTCTTAGTGTTGCTTCCATGTGCTTGCTCCAACTTAGTTTGTGGTCAAGCCATACACCTAAATATTTCACGTCTTTTGATAGTGTTAGTGTTTTATTAAAGAGTTTGGGCAGCCTGTAACTGCCGTGGTTATTTTTTTTTTGTAAATAGTACCATCTCAGTGTTGGCGGGGTTTACTGAGAGTTCGTTATTTTTGCACCATGTTTCTTTGTACCGTAGTGATAATTGCATGCGGTCAAATATCGTGTTTATAAAAAGGCCGTTCACGAGTATTGCCACGTCATCGGCGTATGCTATTGAGTAGAATCCTCTTATGTTGAGTTGTGTCACCAGGTCGTTAGCTACTAGTACCCACAGTAGTGGTGATAGCACACCCCCCTGTGAACAGCCCTTGGCCACTTTGCATTTGATTTTATCGCTGATTTCCAGAGAGATTATTCTTGATTCCAGCATTTTTGTTATCCAGGTTATCATGTTAGGGTTGGTGCCTAGTTTCTCCAATCCAGTTCTGATGCTACTGAAGTTTGTTTTATCAAAAGCTCCTTCGATGTCTATAAATACCGCCAGGCACGACTGTTGGCTTAGTATAGAGCTTTCTATTCTTCTGACCACTGCGTGTAAGGCGGTCTCTGTGGATTTTCCCGCTTGTTACGCATGTTGGTTTGGGTGTATTAGGTTGGTTCTCATGGGACCGTCCCTTATAAATCTATCACACACTCTTTCTAACGTTTTCAGAATGTATGATGTGAGACTTATAGGTCTGAAGGATTTAGGTTCAGTATAGTCGTCCTTGCCTGGTTTCGGCAGGAAGACTACTTTCACTTCTCTCCAGATCCAATGAGCTTTTCTCCCCATTGCAGTAGGGCTGGCATTACGCCGTCTGGTCTTGGTGATTTATATGGAAGAAAAGAGCTGATCGCCCATCTTACCTTCTCTTCATCTATCAGGTTTTTTTCTTCCACCCATTCTTCTGGCGGGGGTGTTAATGTTTGCGAGGAGCTTGGTGTTTCCGCCGGTGTCTCTTCCTCTTTTGCGGGTAGGATTGTACACCCCGGGAAATGCGTTTGTAGCAATACACTACAGAGCTCTTCTTCGCTCTTGGTGTATTCTCCATTCGGTTTCTTTATCGAACCAGGTTGGTGTTGTGGGTCTTTACCTATTAGCTTTTTGATTCGTGAGGCCTGCGACTCGCTGTTTATCGAGCTGCAGACATTTCTTCACGATTCTCTAAAATGGCACCTAGTTTGTTCTTTAAACTGGTTACCTGCTCTTTGAAAAGCTTTCCAGTCGTCCTCTGCCTTCGTATTGATGGCATGATTGAAAAGCTTTCTCATGTTAACCCGCATTCTCTCCAGTTTGTCGGACCACCAGCTGTCTTTAGATGGCTTCGTTGTCATTAGAGGGCAGGATTTGTTGTAGCTATCATTTATCACTCCGTTGAGTTGAATGACCGCTAATTCTATTTCTTCCGTTGTCCAGTTTGATGTTGTACTCAGTTCTAGATAAGTCCGTCTCTAGGTGCTGATAATACTCACTTATGTTGGTTTTTCTAGGGTTACGAAATTGCCTAGGTTTTAACTTTATTATCTTCAGGCCGAAGGTGATCCATCTGTGATCCGAACACGATGCTTCTGATGAAACTCTCCATCCCGATATAAGGTTTAGAGCCAAAAAGTTGGCAATTGTTATGTCTGGTATTGTTTGTGCCTTTCTTGTAACAAATGTGGGTTCTGTCTGATCCTCTATTTAGTGTCGATAGTTCGTATTTTGAGAGAAATTACATGAGATCCTTACCTCTTTTATTTATGTCCTTTCCACCCCATACGATGCTGTGCGAGTTGACATCGCAACCTATTACGAGGGGTATGTCATTTTCTTCACACTCTCTGACTAGCACCTCCAGTTCCTCCGTAGGTATCTCCCATTCGCCTGGCTCGTATGCCGGGGCGAGGTATAACGAGAGACCCCCTTGCCACGTGTCAATGTTCACCACGGTTAGATCTGGGGAGCAGAGGTGTGTTATTGTCGTTGTTAAATAATCAACTGGTGAATGAGAATAAAACAAAATATATTCAATTTAGAAATAATAAAATGACATTAAAAATATCGATGTAAAATGCAATAATATTCCAATTAAACCAACATCATCCACAACTTTCCTACGTATCTTCGTAGATGAGCACTGTTCATGGCTACCACATATTGAAAAAGTGTGCAACAAACTGAACAAATATGTATACGCTCTACACAGGCTACAAAGAACCTCTGACGTGCATTCAGCCTAGATGGCATACCACGGTTATGTGGCCTCTGTATTAAGATACGGCCTAATTCTATGGGGTAACGCAAGAGAGTTTAAAAAAGTTTTTATTTTACAAAAAAGATGCATTAGAGCAATCTGCCATGCACATCCCTTAGAGTCATGTAAGCCTCTATTCATTAAACTTAAAATCTTGTCGTTGCCAAGTCTCTACATATTTGAAATGGCATGTTTTGCTCACAGTCAAACAAATATTTTCAAAAAAAACAAGGATGCATACACATTTAACACAAGATATCCAGATAAAATTGTAACCCCACTATGCAGGACCGAATTTTGCAATAGAAGTTGTTACAGAATGTTAATAAAAATATACAATAAGGTCCCACAGTCAATTAAAACGTTGCCATTGACACTATTTAAGTCCACACTACAAAGATGGCTCTTGAAGGAATGTTTCTATAATGTAGATGAATACCTTAATCTTAATCTTAAATCTTAATCTTAAAATTATTGATATCTAAGGAATGACATATTAATAGAATGTAAATAGACTTCAAATGACATATTTTAGATTTAGGTAAAGAAATATTGCATACCTGGACAGGTGAAATGTGCTGAGCATTTTTACATTTTTTACATTTACCACCATATATTGTACCACATTTCAAGCAAATAAACATCATTTCATTTCATTTCATATTAAGGTGGCTTTGTAGTGATTCGGGACATATATGGCCGCCCTCACTTTTGTGTTTGAATAGTAGGTATATATATTTCCAAATAAGTTATTGAAACCACATACCCTGCTTTTATAAATTGCTGGCTCTTGTAACTAGTCGGTCCTTAAGTTCTGTCACAAGGTTTTTGATAGATAAAACTCAGCAATAAACTTTTTCTTATTCGTATTATACATGATTAAAAAGCTTATTTTATACGAATCAAATTGCAATACAATACATTTTGTACGATTATCGCAATATGACAAAAAACCTTATAACTTGAGACAATCGCGAACCCAAAACACGCCGCAACTGACAAAAATACCACTTACCACAAATTTAATAAAAAAACAGTGTTCCAGATAACCACCAAGTTTTTTTTTATTTATTCTGAAACCTCGATTTTAGACCATGCTTAACAACTAGCATTTGATTTTCTGTTAGCTTTCAGTTCCAACTGCTCCCAAAGAGAACTTTACGTACTTTTTACGTTTTCAGAAAAACGTAATAAAATGATCTTGTGGGCAACAAGTACACTACGTAAAATGTGAATATGAAAATTAGTTTTACCCAGACTTAGTTATCTTATGCTTCAAAATGAAGGTAACGGGTTCAGGGAGGGTTCTGACTAAAATCTCACGTAAGTTTGAAAGGTTTTAAGAGTCATGGAAAAAAGATAAAGTGAATCACGTCCGTATTTTTGATTGGTTAAAAAAGTGCAAAATCTCTGAAGAAACTAGCATTTGTGTAACATGGCTTTAAGCATTTAAATCCAACAATCGTTCTAATTTATCAGTATTTAATGAGCTATCAAACCATATATAGTATTAAATTAAAAAAAACTTGATATTATTTACTATGCGGCAAAATATTTGTGACAGAACTTATGGACCGACTAGGTATAAGTGCGATTGTCTTCGGGTGCTCTTCGAGAGTTCTCCGAATGGCCGCTGCACCGGAGGAGCTATGTTGGATGTTGGCTTGTATGATATTTGTGTTAGCGCCTTTTGTTATTGTTATTATATGTAATGTGAATGTATATATAATGCATGTATATATTTATTTTTATTTTATTATGTGTGCAAAGTATATATATGAAAGGACACAAGAATGAATGAATGAATGAATGAATGGTGCTTCTCCAGCCAGGGTTCTCAACCTGTTCCGGTCTTTCGGCCGGCATACCAGAGGGCACGAGTTTTGAGGGGGGCGGAATGACCTGCTCGGTAGGAGAGGAAGGATAGTGAATTCAATCGACCGACTCTTCAGCCTGAAGCCAATATAGGATATGTGGAATGGGGAGGATGTGGGATTTGGAGAGCAGCTGTTGTTTTCTTCAAGTTCTTGTTTACCTTCTATTTTCAGTTATTGTTATTATTTGAGTTTCCCGAGTCGTGTTCGTTTGGGTTATCCGGTAAGTTCTCAGTTTCGCTTTCGCTGTCTGTTTCTGGAATACGGTATATTTGCCTCTAGGAAATCCTGACTTCGTCCCTGTTGTGTGATGATTCTGTCCAGTAACTGTGTTCTTCACCGTAGTATTTGATGTCATGCTTAAGGAAACCTTTCCAGGTATATATGAACCGGCCGGCTTTCTTCTTCCTTGCTTCGTATTTGAATGCAGCGTGGAGTAGGTGTTGTTGTGGGCGTCGCAGAGTATGTGTATAGTAACACATCCGGTGGTTTTTGATTCGTTTGGTTATCGTTTTGCCCTGTAGTCAGTCCTTGAATTTTGTGGTGTCTTGGATAGCTTCTGTCGTTCTCAAACATGTCTCTGAGGATCAGGCGTTCATATTTTCTTAGTCAAGAACTGTTTGCTTTGGTGAGGGTTGCCGCTTTGAGTACGTATTTTATACACGGTGCAATGACCATTTTGTAAATCAGGCGCACTATTTTCCAGTCCATGTTGGATTTCTTTATAAAATGCATTAGGGCCGGAATTGCATATGGCTTGCCGGCTCCTCTTCTTTTTTGTGTCCTGTGAGATATTTTATTTCGTTTACGGTTCGTATTGGAACTCCGTCCAATACGATCACGCGTGGGCCCTGGTCGTTTATGGGGTCTCTTATAAGAATTTTCGTCTTTCTACTTTTAAGTTTGCCATGTGCATTTCTCCGATGATATTTGATGATTCACTTTTAGCTACTCCGCGGTATAACAACGCTGCGTATGAACGCTCTTTCAGGTTGCGGGCGTTCCAACTCTGGAACGCATCTCCCTGCACTATAAGAGACAGTCCCACTCTCTTCTCTTTTAGGAAACGTATCAAAGAGCACTACCTCTCTCTTTCGTAAAAGTTATTGTATTTATATTATAATATGTAAAGTTTATGTATATATCGGTAATTATATCTGTATTTTATAGGCATTTAAATTTATTCCTAGGCATTTTAGTTATAGTAATTATTGTGCACTGCCTACCCTTTTATGATACCAATTCCTGTAATTCCTTGATTGGTGGAAGAAATCTCTTTTTAGAGAGAAGCGCGCACTTGCATATGCATTTTCTTTTAATGTAACTTTTAAAATATTTGTGTGTTTTTTTTGTATTATTTTTCCCTCCCTTTTCATGTATTTCTTTGTATCGTCGAGTCCGATGTGGGTGTTAAAGTCACCTAGCATTAATATTTTTGCTTTGCTTGGTTTCTTTTGAATTATCTTTATAAGTTGCAAAAACGCTGCTGTTGCTCTCGTGGAAGAGCTGGGGATATGTGCCTTTATTACATATGTGTATTAGTGGCCGATTTTATTGTGGCTGCCATTGTTTCCGCTACGCCATTTATATTGTGGACCGATAGGTTCAAGTCCTTTCTAATTAGTTTAGCTAAACCACAGTATGCGAGCATAAAGATACTAGAGATAGTGTTTTGACACATATATCATGTTTGTTACCTGTATACAGGCTATGTGTATGTTTCTGTTAGTCAATTCAACATACTTTATACTTTATTGCACAAAAACAGAAGATACAGATACAAAAAAATGGAAACTAGGTGTACAAAGGCGAGCTTATCTCTAAAAAGAGATTTCTTCCAGCAAACCTAATATGGACAGAATACATGAAATAACAGGTAGACCTATGTGCACAACGTTAAAAATATTAAAATAATAAACTAATTACTAATATGTACATAAATACATAATATCAATACAAATAGACAAAATTATACTACATATATATCAAAGCAATAAACCTACATAAATCTAGTATGGAAGAGAAAGATAGTGTTCTTTTAAGCGAGTTTTAAAAATAGAAAGTGACGGGCTGTCTCTGATGGCGCTAGGAAGTTTGTTCCAGAGCCTGATAGCTCGTAGTCTGAACCCATGTTCATATGCGGCTGTATTGTGTTGCGGAGTTATAAGCAGTGATCGAGCGTGAGATCTCCGAGGCCTATCCGAGGACAAAAATTCAAAACGATCTCGTAAGAAGACAGGATAGCGAGGATTAAATAAGATGTTATAGAGGCAGATGAGAAT
The DNA here is from genome assembly GCA_949825045.1 of Argyresthia goedartella. Taxonomy (NCBI): domain Eukaryota; kingdom Metazoa; phylum Arthropoda; class Insecta; order Lepidoptera; family Argyresthiidae; genus Argyresthia; species Argyresthia goedartella. Next base: position 9,481,632 of record OX463811.1, on the reverse strand, counting down.
ATGAGAATCCCGACGAAGACGGATAGGGAGCCACTTTAACTCCCTGCGATACTCCGAGACGTGGTCATACTTGCGCAGGCCGAAGACAAACCGAATCCCGAGGTTTTGAAGTCGCTCGAGTTTGTTCAGTTGCTCTTCATTCGCGCTCACCCAGCATACGTCAGCGTAATCGATCAGGGGGAGGAGAAGAGACTGGGCAAGCGTTATTTTTGTCTGACGAGGCAGGAAGTATTGTAGTCGTTTGAGGGAGTGAAAAGTGGCAAAGACTCGCCTACTGACCTCGCTGACATGCGCTGACCAGGAAAATTGGTTATCGAAGAAAACTCCTAGATTTTTGGCCTTAGTACTATATGAGATTATAGTTCCATCATAGGTTATAGGGGCAATGGACAGATTCTGTAACAAGTTAAGGGAAAACCTGGAACCAATAATCAAAGCCTGGGACTTACTAGGGTTGACAAGTAGTCCAAAAGAAGTGGCCCAGTCCCTAATTCGCTCGAGATCGGCATTTAACATTCCCACAGCAGACACCATATCACAGGGAGAAAAATGACGATAAATCTGGAGATCGTCTGCGTAAAGATGGTATGATGACGAGAGAGTATCCGAGACGGAATTTATGAAGACGGAGAAAAGAAGAGGAGAGAGAATACCACCCTGAGGGACCCCCGCAACGAGGTCACACCACTCCGTTGAAGTCACCTCCGACCTAATACGTTGCTGGCGACCTCTCAGATAAGAGTCGAACCAGCAAGCAGAGACGGAGGACACATTCAAGGACTTCAGGGTCTCAACGAGGATATCGAAATCAACGCAGTTAAAGGCGCTGCTGAAGTCCAGCAGTGCAAGCACAGTGAGCTGTTTCTCGTCCATCGCATGCTGAATGTCATCGGTGACTTTAAGCAAGGCCGTGACAGTGCTATGACCGGGCCTAAAACCGGATTGCAGTTGATTCAGCAAGTTGTTTGAGCATAAGTAGGAGGATAACTGAGAATGGACAATGGATTCAAGGACTTTGGATAGGATAGGCAGAATGGAAATTGGACGAAACTCTTTAAAAGAGGAGGGATTTGATGTTTTGGGTAATGGGATAACTAAGGCTTTTTTCCACACATTTGGGAAGGAACTATTGGAGAGAGAGAAGTTTATTATATGTGTGATAGCTGGAAGAAGCTCGTCAAGTACGTTGCTGATCATTTTGGAGCAGATATTATCGTCACCCACGGCTTTGGAGGAAATGGAGAGCACTGCTTTCTTAACCGCATCAATTCCGACAAGTCTGAAGTCAAATGGAGTGGAGGTGGGAGCAGACCTCGAGCGCAGGTGACACAGAGTGGCATTTTTTAAGGTGGGATCCATGACGACAGGGGGAGCTGAGAAAAAAATGTTGAGACCGTTGAGATCAACAATGCCAGCCGCTTGATCCTGAGACTTACCGACACCAAGCGTTCTAAGGAATTTCCATACTTGAGCAGGTGTGTATCTTTCGATACACTCAAATATATGACGGCGCTTGGCATCACGACACATGCGATTACAGCGGTTTCGGAGGCGTTTGAAAGTGGCAAGGTTCTCGGCTGTGGGCTCCTTTTTGTTCAGGCATTTGGCTCTGTTCCTTTTAGTCATCAAACGTTTGATAACGTCGGTGAGCCAGGGTGCTGGAAGGTGTTTCACCTTAACCTTCTTGACCGGTGCATGCTTGTCAAATAGTCCCAGAATAATTGCGTTGAAGTGGTGGATCTTATCATCAACGGTCTCACTAGTGATAATAGGTGTCCAGTCAATCGACGCGGCATCTGATTTAAGGGATGCAGAATCAATACCCTTGAAGCTACGAATGTAAATAAGTTTTGCATTGCTCTTGGGAGTCTTAATCTTATATGAGAGGTAAATCAGGTCATGATAGGAAAAAGGAGAGTTAATTTGTCCATGTGCCGCAACTTTGTCCAAATTAGAAACTATCATGAGATCAAGAAGAGAGGGAGTGCAATGTGGTTGGAAATGAGTAGCGTTGAGAGGAAGAATATGCATATTGAAAGAATTTACAATGGACTGTAATTTAGCAGAGCGGGAATCATTTTTAAGAAGACATGTATTGAAATCGCCGAGAAATAGGGTATCATTATAAAGAGGAGTCAGCTCATTAAGCAAAGTCTCAAAAGAGTCAAAGTAATCAATACGAAGTGAGGGACTGTAGAGGACTCCGAGCAGAACTTTACTATGGTGAAGACAGATTTCGAGGAAGAGATGTTCTGCTGATTCGGAGTACTCATTCGGGGAGGCACTTATAACTCTGCAAGGGATATCCGAGCGAAGGTAAATAGCTACGCCGCCATCCGCTTTCCCAACTCTGTCGTTCCGATAGAGCTGGTATCCAGGCAGCGAGAACATAGTGGATGGTAAAGTTGGCTTGAGAAAGGATTCAGATACAAGAATACCATCTACATGTTTGCTACTGAACGACTCGAGTAGGTCCGGATAACTGGAGTGAATGCTCTGGGCGTTAATATGAACAATATTAAAATTATTCCCCAGGCCCGCAAAGACAGACGTCAGTTCGACGGATAGCGGTCTCTCCACAAAGGAGTTATCGCTCTCCGCACTAATATAGTCATCACTTGAAGAACATGAGAAGAAACTGTTATCAATATTACATAAACTATCCATACCAAATAAAATAAATATATATTAATAATATAATAAATATGCTAGAATGCGTTATCTAACACAAAATAAAACTACAACTACACTACTAAATAAATATTGACCTAGACCCTAACCACACAGGAGTGATGAAAGGAATCTGGTAAATAATAAGATCCCATAATATAAAACACAAAAGACAAAAACACACAGGGCAAAAGTCACGCACTTTTGTTTTGTAGACAGCGAGTCAAGATAAAAAAAAATAATATACAAATGTATAGGTTCGTAGACGATGCGGTTTGGCAGAAATCGGAACACAACATTATATTTAAAAAGTGAGCCCAACATCAATCCCCCGTTTATGCATCACCTTTCCTACCATCTTGGTTTGCTGGAAGAAATCTCTTTTGAGAGATAAGCTCGCCTTTGTTCAAGTTTTTTCTATCATAAGTTATCTGTATCACTGTTAAGGCCGTATACGCTGTCGTAGTGGTGTCCTGTGACGTTGAAGTTGATAGATCTCACTGCATAAGCTGGATTCTTGGGCGTGAAAGTGAGCGATGGTGTATTTTGCGTAATTGCGCAGATTTTCAATGTTGAGTTGTTGAGGGTTTCTTCGGCGCGGCGATTGCAAGCTTTGTTCTGATCATCGCAGTTTTCTTCTACACATTTAACTAGGTCCTTACGAGTGTGGTTGAATGTTAATTGACATAGGTGATTAATTTGGTCAACAATTGCATGGAATAGGCAGTAACCATCTCAGCATTGGTAAGGCTTTCATTAGGTTATCTTCTTTGGATGTTGTTGAAAGAAAGAACTTAGAGCTAGCGTGATTTATTTGAACTACATATGTGTTGTTTGTTGGTCGTACGGGTTGCGATTGTCAAAGTGTGTGCGTATCTTTGCGCCCTTATTCTCGGTAGAGAGCCGCTTAGGACAAAAAGTCTCCGAGTTTATTGTTATTATTGTTCGTCAGCGGAAGTCTTTTGTTAATTGCCTGTTTTCTGTAAGATGGTGAAATGATCCTTTTATCATGTGCAAGTGTTGCCTGTTTCTCGCTATTTCTCACAATATGCAGTTATGTAGTAGACGGGTTTTCATTATTGGTTTATTTTTGTGGGCTTGTCGGACCGGATAAAATTAGAAATAGTTAAGTTTTGTTTTACTGTGATTGGGTAGGTTCCTGGCTAGTTTTGAATTTAGGTATACCTATCTCCTACCAACTGGTACGGCACTGTGCCTATGGAATAGTTTGGAGTTGGCGAAGTAATTTGGAGCGAGCGTGGTATCTGTTTATGAAATGGTATTTAGCATTACGAAGGGGGTTACCTGCCAGATATAGAGTTCGTTTTGCCCTTTGATCTGAGTTAGGGCTATCATAATCGGAGCGATCTCACCAGGTTGTTGCTCAGCTAGTGAGTGAGACTCATTGCACTGATATCACCTACTTCAATTCACTTCATTAGCGCGTATTAGTTAGGTCCGTGACTCGGGTCGAGGTTCAGTCCCTGAACAAGGCCCTATTATTTATTGCTCGTTTCCTTAGCTCGTTGTCCTGAGAAGGGGCTTGTTGGACAAAAAAATATGTATTTGCGTCAACGTTTTGCAGTTTGAGGAACTTTTTTTTTTAATATATTTTTTTGTTTCCTTTTGGTTCTTTTGTTTAACTATCGTTGTCCAGTTTTGTATGGATTTTAGTGTCTATATTCACGTGCCTGCAGGAAATGCCGCCTGCCTCTTGGCGTGGGATGACGCTACGACTTGCTGCGTAACTTTAGTCTCTATTGACTTAGTGTTTATGATGATGTACCTACCAATCACCACGAGTGTTAAAAAAAAATAGGTTAGCACTACCATTATTTAGACTAAGTAAAGTAGGCACATCATTCATGGGGCACTGTATTCGCTTCTACAATAAAATACCACAGGAATCATTGATCCTTCCTGAAAAGAGGTTCAAAAACTATGTTAAAAATGAGCTGATAAGAAAGTCCTATTATAGTATTAAGGAATACTTAGATGACAAAACTGCATGGTCCATACCATCCCAGCGCACAGAAATTCGACGAGGGGCGATGGATCAAGTCTATCACTCGCCGGCGAATTTCTTTAGACCGAAACCAGTACCTGTTGTAAAGTCACTTTTTAAAAAAAAGGTATGGGGGAGTTTCTTGCCGCTTCTTCTTAACCCCGAGGCCCACCTTCCGAAACGGTGTAGTCTTTTTTTTTTATATAAAAAAAAATTGACTTTTAGTTATAAGTAAGTATAATTTTGACGTTGAATAAGATAATTTATTTAATTATATTCATTAAAAAAAATGACTCTGACTCTGACGTGTGTGTGATGAAATGAGATAAGTCTGCTTCCCAGGCCGTCGCCGTTAAGAGAGCCCAATTTCATGGGTTGGAGTCACATAAGAAATACCTTAAACTCCTAGCGCCCAAAGACCTTTTAAAAATCCTTCTACGCGTTAACGGTAGAAGCCCAAGGTTCCGTTCTATTTAATCAGCTAGATGCCCGGGGGCCTTTTGATAAGCCCTCATTTTTAATTGCTCATACACTTTACAATTTCACGTGGAATGATAAATACTAGTTTTCGAATGAAAGTGTCAAATCTGTAGTTATCAATGGATAATCAAGGGTGCCAGAAGAATAAAATTTCATCTGCATTTTTTTATGTTCCTTGTTTTACTTTTTAAAATTAGAAGACCTTAAATTTAAAAAGGTATTTAAAGGTATAGCTTAGATTTTTAAGACTTACGGGCTCTTAATTTCAGTAAGATGTTAAAAAGCTTATGCGTCGCAATAGGATGTTATATTAATGGTCAAGTGCGAGTCAGAAACGCGCACACGGGCTCTGCACCAAACACAGATTTTGAATGTTTTCATGTAAAATTAGATTCGAAATTAAGAATGATTTGTAGAAGCATTTGTAATAGGTAATACGGATATGCTTTTAAAAGGCTTATGAGATTCTTTCACTATATCGAGTTTGTGAGCTTTAAATTGAAAAATATTAACATTAATGTATTTTTTCGAATTTATTTTACTAACACCTTAAATGTTAACATTTTAGCTATTCATTGATAAATATATGATGCTACTCTGAGTTGAACATGAGACTAAGAATAACTTTTTAGCAGTTGACGAACTGATATTTTAAAAAGGTTGTAATAAAAAATACAAAGTTGTTTATTTTTCATACAATTAATCCTCAGAACATACACTCAATTAACTAAAAAATATAAATTTTACCTAAACCGTTTTCATTGGTTTGCCAAAGGCAATTATAAGGAGAGCGACATCTTCGGGAGTAAAGTAAAAGGCTTGAGATGCGCGCAAATACTAGACTAATTTATTATAGGAAACGATAAGCTTATATACAACTTACTTCAAAACTACGTGATGAATATAAATATACCTTATCTGTGACTGACAACTTATCTTAACATTACGTGGAAATATGACTTACCTAGTCGACCGACACAGTTTATAATTGTATAACAATTATAAACAAAGAACTATAGAACAAGTTATACATACATGGTATGAGAAACAGGTTCCACAAGGTTCTTGAGGACTGTATTTTGATACACAACTGCATTCGTTTTTACGCCTTTCTCACAAAAATGTACCTCAGTTAAGCCCCAATAAGAGACTCCCAACCAAACCATGAGCGAGGATGGAAAATGACCTCGTTGGACACGCGGAATACGGTTGCTCGCTTCTTCACTGCTGTGTGCGTACACCTTATCATTTTGTTTGTTGTAGCTCTCTTCCACGGTGAAAATTTGAATTTCCCGATGCTTTTTTCCCGCGTACCGCTTCAACAAAGCGTGGCATCTCTTCAGTCTCAGGTCCATCAAACGAGCGTCTAAACGATGTCCTGTTTTTCTTCGATATGCCCTAAGCCCTAAGTCTTCATTTAACACCCTTTTCACCGTGGTCCTGCTTAACCCCATCTGAAGGGCCAACAGTTTCTGCTTACGTATGGGATTTCTTTTAATTCGCGCCTTCACAGCTTTTATCACTGCTGGAGTCCTAACCACTTCACTTCTTGACCTGTCATCTACACTAGAGTCTTCATTGTATCGTTTTATGGTACGATAAACGAATATTTTGGTTATATTCAAATTTTTCAGTAAGTCGAAAATCTGAATTGGCGAGTAACCGCAACGATGCAAAGCAATAACTGCGACACGGTCTTCTTTAAGAGTACACTATATTATTCTAAAAAGTACACATTTTTATTTTCATGAAAAATTCGAAATTCGAATTCAATAAACATTTTTGTGGCCAGCGTTCTAAATTCAAAAGTTTTTATTGTGTGACAGAACTTATGACCTGACTGTGTATATATATATATATATATATATATATATATATATATATATATATATATATATATATATGTATATATATGTATATCTCTCTCTCTCTCTCTTCAGTGATTTGATTATTCTTCGTGCGATGTTCTTCCTGGATGATTTCAATATTCGTTGAATTAGGTATATCGATGATGTTTCAATACTCTTCTGGGGGCTGGAAAGGCTTCCTATGTCTTGAACTTGAAAAGCTGCTTGCTGTGAATGAATTTGCCGACGCGTTCGCTTCTGCTGGTGCGAGCTCCATTTTGATAAATCAGCAGTCGGCTGACTATCGGTTCATTGTTCTTGCGGTATCTTGAGTTCGATGCGGGAAATCTTCAGTTGAAATTATTTATCTTTTGGCTTCTGGTCCGTTTTCAAATCTGGTCCGGTCATGGCTTGCTTGATGTCGTCTTGGTTTGGGTGGGGTCTTGATTATGGAGTTCTGCAACATGGTTTGAAATAGGTATGCAAACCGAAGTCGGGGCTCGGCGATCTTGGACGAAGTGCTTCTTGCTTGCACTTCTAAGGTGGCAGCACACGGAGTTTTCTTCGCGGCTGGGTCCATGCCGCTATTACCGAAGGTTGCTGATGTTCAGAAGTCGGGTCACCACTTTGCCAGAGGCAATTATAAGGAGAGCGACATCTTCGGGAGTAAAGTAAAAGGCTTGAGATGCGCGCAAATACTAGACTAATTTATTATAGGAAATGCTAAGCTTATATACAACTTACTACAAAACTACGTGATGAATATAAATATACCTTATTTGTGACAGTCGTCAACTTATCTTAACATAACGTGGAAATATTACTAATATAGTCGACCGGCACAATTGGTGATTGCGACCCAGATGCCTTTTAAAAGGTTCTTTGGTTTTGACATCTTTCCTAGCTAACGACAGTCTTTATCCATCATTTATCAATATAAAAATTCCCACATTAATACGCCCAGTTTTAGGTACATTTTCGAATGTTCTAATCTCGTGGCGTCTGCGAACCTTGCGAACCTTTTAAAAGTACTTTGGGCGTGTAGCACTACTAGCAAGGCAAGAAAAGCCTGGGCGTTAGGGGATTATTTAATGAAGATTCTACGTCCTATCATGTAATAGTTTGTGTGTCCGGAGAAAGCAATTTATTGATTAGGTTATTACTAGGGTGTGATCCCAATGTTATGACACTACTGTGCTGGATAGGGTCGATTAATACTCAGTCAGTACTGTTATGTATTGCGTGAGACGCAAACTCCGGGCTTCTTCTAGTAGACTAGCCTGTGGAGATAAATATTGGTTGCATGCGTTAGGACACTGAATCGGAACGGGCTCACCAGGCAACACTCGTTGAGTTGGCTCTGCTATTTGCGCCTATTGTCGTACACGATGGCTGTGACAGCAGCGTGGCGTAGCCTATTTATCTGGTAGGGCGCAGCTCAGAGCCTATCTAATTCACACTTTATGCATTCACACTTGTAGCTTATATTAGACACTCTCATATCATATTGCTGATATCACCACAATAAGGCAGGCCCGTTTTCGGCCGTCTAGAGTCAGAACAAAAGGGGCGCGGCGGGATTGTAAACTATATTTTGTTTAAATATGCGTTTGAGAGGTCTCGGGTTTGGATGGGCACTATACACACGTCCGTGCGGTCCGGAAACACAAACGCGACTCCGCAAAATATAAGTATGAAAGGACACATAATTATTATTTCTCCCCCTCTGCCGGAGTTGTGTTTTCATCCTCAGAGCCGAGAAGCGCCTCGACCTCGTCAGACATCGGTGAGCCAATCGCCAGGTTTCGCTTCCCCCACGCTGCCCGCCGTGCACGTGTTGCTGCTATCTTCAGCATCTCCCGGTGCGGGCTGCACCTGCACCTCACTCGGCTGGCCGGCGGGAGCGGGTCTGGAACCAGTTCCGCCTGCCCTCCGCTTGAGCTCCACTCTCACCGAGCCACACTTGTAGCAGACCTTCATCTGCCTTTTCTCCAGCTCCGGGATATCCGACTCGGGGATTCTGAATACCATGATGGCACCCTGAAGCTCCGAGTCGGTGTTCTTAAGCTCCCCCTTTAGAAGGCGCCAGCGACTCATGTCGATGCCGCGCTGACGATTTGCCCTTATCAGTCGGAGCCTCAGCCCCTCGATGTCAGTTCCCTGAACATCGGGAAGCCAGATCACCCCTTTGATGAGTTTCGGCAACTCCGTCATGCCGACCGCCATGAACTGGCAGCCTCCTTCCCACAGGGGGGGAGGTTTGCTGTCGTCACCTTAAGCCACGCCACAGTTTCTTGGTCGAGGCAGGTGAATTTAAGTCCGCCTTGCGGCATATGATCGAAGCCCGGTAGTCAAAGTCTTATACAGGGTGACATTTAATTAGCTGACCATTTTTTGGGGAATGTTAGTACCCATTATTGAACATCATCATATAAACAACTTTCCCCAAGAAACATGTATGTAGTATCAAATGAAAAAAAAAAAACAATACATCGCCCCGATCAGCTGATTTCAAGATACTATGGGAGACCCATTTATTTTTTTGGTTTGCGACCATGCGTTCCTTGGGATAGTTGTTCATAATTATGGGTACTATCAGTCATTCCCCAAAATATGGTCATCTAATTAAATGTCACCCTGTATAGGTATGTTGTATTTTTAACATCCATTGCTATGTAAGTATGTAGTATGTACAAGAGTAGAACTGGGTGCGGAAACTCTGGGAGTATTCTCATCATATATATTCTCATCAGAGTATTTGTGAAATGATCTTGTTCAGGTCATCTATCATGTTGTGATGACATCTTCTTGACTAAAAGTAATTTTCACTGTTTATTTTTCAGATCAATTGGCAACAGGAACCACACATATAACACCTCCCTTGAAAGCTGATATGGAAGTTGTGCAGCCTATATCAACAGGTAAAATCTAGGCTTCTATTTAAATGATTAATGTTTATACAAATCGTTTTATTCTTCAGATATATTTGACATGGTAGTAATCAATTATCTACATAGACTTGCACATTTAAGAGTAAAGGTTTTTATTTACTTTGAACGCAGTTTTTGTGAACGCGTCCATTGTTTGCTGTTCTCCCATTGGTCCGCGCCTGATCACCTCATATAATTTTTTTGCATAGCAAAAAGCACGTCATTTCTTTCTGAAAAATCGAAAAATGCCTAAAAGGACTGTGGAATACTACGAAAACAAGATAAAAAAGCTTAAAGAAAAAGGGAAGAAACGCAGGCGTATCGTCCCTATCTCCGATGACGATGATGGCGAAAATCAAGGTAATAACATGTCGGTAATCCACGCGTGGGATAACCTGTTGATTTCTTTTTGTTTTTTTTTTTTTATATACCGGCCAAGATGCCGTACTAATCCTTACACCTTATCAAAAGAACCAATAATCGTACTTTGATTACGAAATTATTCCGCCATTGATGCAAAAATACGCACACGGCGAAGGCTTGGAGGTTGGTCGAGTTCGAACCATCACGAAAGCTAATTATACAGTAAAAATCATGGTTCCATCTACGGAGAAGCTATTGATAGCTGAAAAAATAAATTAAAAATAAAAACCCAAATATTTGGTGGTACTAAAGTAAAATTCATAACCTAAAACAAAACGTGTGTTTCTTTTTTAGAAACCGCCACCCAAGCCCATGACTCGGTACCGCTACTCCCAGACCAGCTACCGCTACTCCCAGAGCAGCTACCGCTACTTCCAGACATTGATCAGGAAACAGAAAGCGAAATCGAACAAGAGTTACTGGACGCCCTTGGCGACTCAATAAATGGAGAGGATGTGTTTGAGCCAGTGGTTCTGGGGAAAAATCCCAGAACCACTGGCTCAAAGATGGGGCCCCATTTTAAAAAATGGATTAAAAATAGAAGAAAGGGAAAAGATGCTCAAAGATATAAAAACACCAAATAACTGCAAACTCCTGCAGGCCCCGGCTCTAAACCCGGAGATTGCTTCGGCCATCACTGAACCAATAAAAAATAGAGACCTGAAGATGACCCTGCAACAGAAACAATTAGGAGCTGGTATGACCCTGCAACAGAAACAATTAGGAGCTGGTATAACCGCAATCAACCAAGCCCTCTCAGGGCTACTAACGGGAGGTGAAAAAACCGAAGCTGTCAAAAAACTCAGTGAAAGCTGTAAAATCCTGTGCGATTTACACCAGCAAATAACAACAATAAAAAGAAAAATGATAACACAAGGCCTGGATAAATCCTTCACTACAATAACAACAACAAGAGACAGTACCCTGTTCGGGTCGAACTTAGCAGAGCAAATCCGGACATCAAAGACAATTGAAAAACAAGGTATGCTGTTGAAGAAAACAATTGTCCCGGCCAAGACAGTTAACCCGCCCCAGACCCAACGGAACTACCAGGGAAACTGGGCACCCCCTCCTCGGTACCCATACCAACAACACCTTCAACCCTACCAGTTCAACAGGGGGGGCAGAGGAGGGGGGGCACAGAGAAGGATGCCACCACCAGTACCGAGGAGGATGCCTGCACAGACATTCCAGCGTCCAGCAACAACTCGCAATCGTCCACCGACACGCCCTGCACAATAATAGCTGAGGTACATGCTTGTCGTATACAAATCTTTTATAATTGTTGGCTCAATGTTACAAATAACACCACTGTTCTTAGCTGGATCTATAATGGATTCCCTATCCCTTTTCGAAACCAGTTATCCAATACTCAATACCTACAATGAAATGGAGTCCTTCTGAAAAAGTAGAAATGCAAACCGCCATCAATAACCTAACCAGCTTAGGCGCTATCTCTAGGTGTGTACAGTCAGACCAACAATTTATCTCAAAAAAATTTTTGACACCTAAACCCAATGGGGGCAGTAGATTCATACTGAATTTAAAACCACTAAATAAATTTGTTGAGACATCCCATTTTAAAACGGAAGACCATAGAACGGCCGCAAAATTAATACCCAAAAATGGTTTCATGGCCACAATTGATTTAAAAGAAGCATACCTTCTTGTGCCAATATATGCCCCACACCGTAGGTATCTCAGATTTATATTTGAACAGGAAAATACAGGGGACACGACTTACGAATTCAATGCATTGCCATATGGGCTGTCCGCAGCACCCAGAACTTTCACAAAAATTATGAAAGAAGCTATTACCTATCTTCGTTACAAAGGACATAAATCAGTAGTTTACTTGGATGATATCTGCTGCATAGGTAATGATTACTTAGAATGTAAAAATAATGTGAGAGAAACACTTCAACTACTCGAATGTCTTGGTTTTGTGGTTAACTATGCCAAAAGTTGTCTAGAACCACAACAACAATGTAAGTTTCTGGGATTTATTTATGACTCTCAAGCTATGACAATAGCATTACCCAGTGAAAAACGAAACAACATATCTAGTATGGCCAAAAAGTTTTCAAAGCTACCAGGATGTACTTTGAGGGAATATGCTAGGATTAAAGGTATACTTACAGCTGCCTGCCCAGCTGTCAGATATGGGTGGAATTTTAGAACGTCAAAAATTCCTCCTCCAGAAAGATGATAATTAAAATTCTAAAATTAAGTTACCTAAAGTGATTCTAGAAGACCTATCATGGTGGATAGATAATATTGCCATATGTAACAGCCCCATGAGATGTAACAACTTTGATGTTGAGATATTTACAGATGCATCACGCACTGGATGGGGAGGATTTTTTAACAATAACAGAGTTCATGGCAGATGGAAAGAGGAAGAAACACTATACCACATTAATTACTTAGAATTGTTAGCTGTGTTCTTAACACTCAAATGTTTTGCTCGAGATATGTCATCATGTTCTATACTATTACGAATAGATAACACAACAGCTATTAGTTATGTGAATCGTATGGGCGGGGTGCAATACCCCCATTTGAATGGTTTGACTAGACAGATCTGGCAATGGTGCGAACAAAGAAACATTTGGCTCCATGCATCATACATAAACACAAAAGACAACAAGGAAGCTGACGAGGAGTCACGAAAAACCAACCCAGACACAGAGTGGGAACTCTCCGAAAACGCCTTTCAAACCATTATTGACAAATTGGGTATCCCAACCATAGATTTATTCGCTTCTCGCACGAATGCAAAATGCCCTTTGTATGTATCTTGGAAACCAGATCCTGACGCAATGAATATTGATGCTTTTACAATTAACTGGGAACAAAATTATTTTTACGCTTTTCCACCATTTTCAGTTATACTCAAATGTTTGCAAAAAATTATACATGACAAAGCATCTGGCATATTTGTCTTTCCCCTTTGGCCTTCACAAGGATGGTATCCACTCTTAAAAAGCTTGTTTGTTACAGACATAGTTTACCTTAACCCTCAGAGACCTATTACAATCGCATTTCAGGACACATCACCCACTTCACAAGAACCTTACCCTGGGTGCCGCAGTGTTCTCAGGCACGCATTCATCCTCCGCGGCTCTCCACCATCTGCCATCGACCTCAACTTAGCCTCACTATCGGATGCGACCATACGACAATACAACGTATCGTATAAACTGTGGTGGCAACATTGCATAGAAATTAAATCAGACGCCTACACCAGGTCAGTCACAACAATCTTAGATTTTTTAGCAAATCAGTTTCAAAAGGGCGCATCCTACGGTACCCTTAATTGTCACCGTTCGGCACTATCGCTACTCTTAGGAGACAAATTAGGCTCAGACGAACAAATAAAACGATTACTAAAGGGCGCGTACAAATTAAGGCCAAACCTTCCTAAATACTCAGGAACATGGAACCCACAAGTAGTTCTAGACCACATAGCAGTTTGGTTCCCACATAACCAACTTTGTTTGCAAAAATTACAAAGAAAGCCGTTATATTGCTGGCCCTATGTACAGGGCATAGAGTACAAACCTTAAGCTTGATTAAAACCGAAAATATTAGATTTTCTCAGAATGGGATAAAAATTGTAATTAATGATATAATCAAAACCTCTGCCGCAGGAAGAGACCAACCAGTCCTGTCGCTTCCATACTTTTCGGATAAACAACCTATATGTCCAGCAAAAACCCTCGAAGATTACCTTGCCATTACTAAAAAATTAAGGACAAATGTAACAAAACACCTATTCTTAACTATAAAACCGCCCCATAGAGATGCCACATCGCAGTCCATTAGTAGGTGGATAAAACAGACACTAGGTGAATGTGGCGTGGATGTAGAGCAGTTCAGCGCACATAGCACGCGCCACGCATCAACATCCGCGGCACATGCAGCTGGGGTTTCACTGGACGTTATTAGAAAGACAGCCGGTTGGACTAAGACGTCTGAGACTTTCGCTAAGTTCTATAATCGTCCTATAATACAAGAAGATACTTTTGCGAGGACGATCCTATCATTGTGATTAATTAAGAATATTAGAAACTGATTAGAAATGAATCCCTATTATAATACGTAATACATACGAACATAAGATATTAGTGTTTAAGGATAATCTACAAAAGACCTCTTTTGTAACCATAATTAAAACTAATGAATAAAAAACATGTTAGTTTCACATGGTTCTTTTCTTTAAAAACCTTATTAACAAAACTTATCTCTAAACATCTACCATGTCAAATATATCTGAAGAATAAAACGATTTGTATAATTGATGATCAAACGAACTTCTCAAGTGAAGTTCGATCAAGGTCATACTAATCGTTTTATTCGAAGATATACCAGGTCCCTCCCGCCCTTCCCAAAGACAGTTTTGTTAACTATCTCTAAAACTATGAGGTGATCAGGCGCGGACCAATGGGAGAACAGCCAACAATGGACGCGTTCACAAAAACTGCGTTCAAAGTAAATAAATCCCTTTACTCTTAAATGTGCAAGTCTATGTAGATAATTGATTACTACCATGTCAAATATATCTTCGAATAAAACGATTAGTATAATCTTGATCGAACTTCACTTGAGAAGTTCGTTTGATCATCAATAATCAATCAAATGACTGATGATGAATCTATATATCGTGATATAGCGAAAGTCATCCCAATATGCAATAATAAGACGGAATATCAGATTTCAAAGAACTAAATGAAAACTTAACATTATCACTTAAATTTTATATAAAATTTCTTACTCTTCATATTTTTCAGATAATTTGGCACAGAGGACACCAAGAATTTCATTGAGAAAAGGGGATAATTGTGAGAAAATAAAAGTTTCTCAACTAAGAAAACTGGAACGAAAAACGGAAAGTTATGCCAAAAGGCGAAAGCATTAAAACTTTCTGAAAACGTAACGTTTCAGAGAGCAATAAGAAAATTCACCACCCTTGCTGCATTGTTTACTTTGATGCAATTCAGAGAAATTGGTATGTCTGTTTTATTTATTATCTCTTATTTTCTTTATAGTTTTTTACTTTTTACCCGACTGCAGCGAAACAAAAAGAGGAGGGTTATGTGGTGTGTAATTAATTAGTAATTAATCGAAATTAGTCAACGACTCAACCAATTTTCATAAATTATTAGCATTAGATTTACCTTGATGCCGCGAGGCGAGTGTACAATATTTTGTTTGGAAGAACCGAAATAGCGGATTGTGTTAGCTTTAACGTATACGGGCTAAAAGAACTTTATGTAAGACCCTCGAGGGGGGTTCGCTCGCGTAGCTCGCTCTTGAATAAAATTCCACTCATAGAAATTCATTTAGTTTATGCACATGTTGCATTACTAGCTATTAATTTATGTCCTTGTTTTATTCTAGGTAAGCCTAAAATGGGCCGGAGATTTACAAAACAAGAAAAAATCGTGGCATTAAGCCTATACAAACAGGGCCCAAGGGCTTACAGATGGCTCAGCAAAATTTATATTGTGGCAGCACATACCTATTACCTAGTATTAGCAATAAGAAAATGTATTCAGTCACGCGTAAGCATTCAAGCGGAAATATAATTATTTTATCAGAAGAAATTCACTGTCTTTTATATCTACACCGCATCACATCAACAGTGGTGACCGCGACGTGATTGAAAGTTCGACAAGATAAGTGAAATTAACAGTGCAATTTCCAAAAATTTGCGGACTCAAAATTTTTTTTTTTTTATAAATCAAGAAAAATTGAAGATTGTGCCGTGAAGTGGCAATAGCGAGCGGAAGCAGACACGTGCGACCTAGTTACAGAGCCACCAACGAGCGAGCATACGAGTACTGAATATTGGTATTTCACAAATCGAAAAACAAAATGTCAGTAAATCCAGGAGGAATTGGAGTGGTAGCAGCGCCACAGCAGATGCAGGGGGCAAACTTCAATCTTGGAGCTGCCGGAAGCAGTAACTCAAATTCGGCTTCTGCAGAGTTGGCACAGATCACGGTAACATCAAGGATACCAGAATTTTGGACGGAGATGCCTAGGCTGTGATTCGCGCAATATGAAGCAATCATGACGCCGCAGAAGCAGGGCGATGACGTCAAGTTCAACGTCGTCGTATCGAAACTAAGTCGCGATGCACTTCAACAAATAAGTGACATACTTTTATCTCCACCATCAACCGGAAAATATCAGGCTGTCAAGGAAAGACTTCTTTAAGTTTTCGAGGAGAGTGCAGAAAGGCAGTTCCAGAAATTAGTTGGAGAAATGGAACTCGGAACGCAGAAACCTTCGCAGCTCTTAAGAAAAATGAGAGATCTAGGGAGAAACACTCAGGTCTCAGAACAGACACTGAAGAACTTGTGGATGTCTCGGATGCCAGCAGCCGTAAGAGCGGTAATAGCAGTCAGCAGTGACCAGGAGTTGGACAACCTAGCCAAGATAGCTGACAAGGTGGTCGAGAGCGTCACCCACGGGGAGATTTCAGAAGTCACTGGCGGACATCAAGGAAGCTCCAGCAGTAATTTTCCATTGGCTCAGATGTTCACCATGATGCAGAATTTGACTATGGAAGTAGCAGCTCTACGAACGCAAGTCAACAGCAACCAGGGGTATCGCCGGGGAAGCAATGGACATCGAGGCAGATCCAGATCCCGATCCAGGAGCCGAGCACGGAACTCGGACAATCCCAACTGGCTATGCAGGTTCCACTATCGTTACCGGAACAGGTCAACGAGGTGTGAGAAGCCGTGCGCCTGGGACCCGACGAGAGCAGCATCCAGCAACCAGGGAAACGAGACGCGGTACAGCCCGAGGCGGGAGGCGTACCACTCGGCAACCACCGTCTGATGATAAAAGATCGTAAGAATAATATTTCCTTCCTCATTGATACAGGCGCAAACGTATCAGTGTTACCAAAAAGTTATGTAAAATATTGCAGAACAGTAGATTTCACGTACAAGCTTTATGCAGCAAATAATTCAGAAATTAAAACATATGGTACCGTTAATTTAGAATTCAATTTAGGATTGAGACTTGCATTTCAGTGGACATTTATAGTTTGCGACGTAAAACAATCTATTATAGGTGCAAATTTTATTTATAACTACAAGTTGTTGGTAGATTTATATAAAAGGCAATTGATTGATACGGTAACTAGTTTAGGATCGAAAGGGAAACTTGTTAACTGTGAACAACCTTCGATTAAGACCATACAGGATGATCACCCGTATAGGTTATTATTAGAACAGTTTCCAGAGATAACGAGGCCTATGAGTTTTGGTGACTTACCAAAACACGGAATACATCATCACATCGAGACGGCGGGACCACCAGTATATGCGAAAGCCAGACCTCTCCAGCCGGACCGTTATAATAAGGTAAAAGAAGAATTTAGGCTAATGCAGGAGATGGGTATTTGTAGGCCATCGAAAAGTCCTTGGGCCAGCCCATTGCATGTGGTACCCAAGAAAGACGGACAGCTCAGGCCGTGCGGAGACTACCGACGCCTGAACGCAGTTACCAAACCAGACCGCTACCCCGTCCCGAGATTACAAGATTTCACATACGGACTAGCAGGTAAGCCAATATTTTCCAGGATTGACATCACGAGAGCTTATCATTTCATCAGCGTCCTTCCTGAAGATGTAGAGAAAACTGCCATCATCACACCGTTCGGACTGTTTGAATTTCCGAAAATGACGTTCGGGCTACGAAATGCCGCCCAGTCATTCCAAAGATTCATGGATCATACAGTGCGGAATCCAAAGTATACAAGGTAAGGAAAATGGGGATCAGACGTCACATCTTTTCTGTTACATCGATGACGTCATAGTAGCATCAGATGATGAGACAGTTCACCAGCAACATCTGAAAACTCTATTTCAAAGATTACGTGAAATAGGGTAGACGATTAATTTATCCAAGAGCGAATTTGGTAAGAACAAAATTGAATTTTTGGGTTACGAAGTTTCCCAAGAAGGTATAAGGCCATTACCGGAAAAAGTCAGAGCTATATCTGAATTTCCGCAACCCAAAACAATCGAGGAACTACGCAGATTTTTAGGAATGGTTAACTTCTATAGAGCACACCTTCCTCAGGCGGTTCAACATCAAGGTGAGTTAAACAAATTCTTACATAACTCGAAAAAGAGAGACAAAACTGTCATTGAATGGGACGAATAAGGTAAGAAATGTTTCGAATTATGTAAACAAAGTCTCGAACAAGCAGTCACTCTATCGCACCCGATCCCAAATGCACAATTAGCACTTTTTACTGACGCATCAAACACTTGTATAGGCGCAGTATTACAACAAAAAACAGGTAACGATTGGCAGCCATTGAGTTATTTCTCAAAAAAGATTTCAGAGACGCAAAGTAAGAATAGCACGTATGACAGAGAATTATTAGCTATCTATGGCGCCATAGTTTATTTTAGGAACATGGTAGAAGGGCGAGAGCTAACAGTTTATACGGATCATATGCCACTAACGCATGCATTAAAAAAAGTAGGCAGCGATAAGGAGTTACCGAGGAGAACCCGACAATTGTTGTATATCAGCGAATTTACAAGCGATATACGACACGTACAAGGTAAGTTGAACCCGGTAGCAGACGCCCTGTCTCGCGTGGAAATGATCACGTGCCCTTCTACTCTAGACTATGAGGCACTCGCAGACGCGCAGGAACATGACACCGAGCTTAGACAATGGGTAAGTAAAATACATAATAATTTATCATTTAAAAAATGCACACTCCATTATGCACCAAACCGATATATTGTGAGATGTCGACGAGCACAGTCAGACCGTATTTGACTCAGTCATTTAGGAAAAGCGTATTTGATGCAGTGCACAATATTAGCCATCCCGGAGTATGATCAACGCGTAACATGATGACCACAAGATATTTTTGGCCAAGTATGAAACTACTTGGGCGAAAACTTGTGTCAATTGTCAGAAGGCAAAGGTAAGTAGGCATACGGTTTCCAAATTAGGTAGTTTTGAGGTAAGTAGTAAATTAAAACACCTACAATTAGATATAATTATATCTAATTGTAGGTGTTTTAATCCTTGTGTCGTCGTTGGTAGTGGTCCAATTGGACCACTACCAACGACGACACAAGGATACAGGTACTGTATAACAATGATTGACAGATATTCGCGTTGGCCGGAGGCGTACCCAGTAGCTGACATCACAGCTGAGACAGTAGCGAGAGCGCTATATGAATGCTGGATTTATAGGTATGGTATTCCTATTAAAATAAGTACCGATCAAGGGAGGCAGCTAGAAAGTGAGTTATTTAACTCACTCATGAAACTTTTAGGAGTCGAAAGGATAAGGACTACACCCTACCACTCGCAGAGCAACGGTAAGATCGAGCGTTGGCACCGTACACTCAAGGCAGCTATAACTGCCAGACTCATCTCATCAAAATCATCATGGATCGAGGAGTTACCAACAGTCATGCTAGGACTACGAGCAGCTGGACGCAGTGACTCAAACATCAGTGCAGCGGAAATGCTAACTGGAAAAAGTTTGAGATTGCCAGGCGAATTTTACGGTGAGGAAAATAGTGTAAAGTTAGACGATTGTACATATGTAGATAAATTGCTAAAATCGATAGGTAAGTTGAAACCGCAAAGACGGATAAATAAGGACTCGCGCACACTATTCGTTCACCCGGAGCTGACCAGTTGCAGTCATTTATTTATAAGAGATGATGCGGTAAGAAAATCATTCACGCCAGCTTATCAAGTTTTAAGCAGAACAGGTAAGGTATTTTCAGTTAAGTTACCCAATAGAGTAGCAAATATTTCGATAGATAGGTTAAAACCAGCATTTATTTTGATAGATTCAGATAACAATCAGACCGTTAAGACCGAAGTTACAAATAGCCAACAAAGTTCTCAAAAATTAAAAACCAACAGTGTAAACACACCTTTAGTTAAAGAAGTCAGAACTAGAAGCGGTAGGTTAGTAAAACCTACGGTCAGGTTTCTATGTAACACATAGGATAGGTAGTTAAAATTAAAAGTAAAATAATTTCAATTGTTAATTAATTTGTAGGTCAGTCAATAGTTCAAGTGAGTTCAGAATAACAGGAAAGCACATCTAGGTACTTAGTAAGCTAAATGTCGCAAGCAACCATGAATTGGTAAACTAAATTAAATAGTGATTGTAAGTAAAATTACGTATAAAACCTACTGGAACTTTGGTGTTTTGCAATATTACATAAGAGTTTGCGTTTGTAACATCAAGATGGGAAATACCAAGTCCTACAAAAAACTGAAGAAGTGATAATTGCTCAGAACTCAGAGCAAATAACGCCAGCAACAGTCACCTGGAGTATAAGGTGGAAATCTACGGCACATTGCTGACTGTAGTGGCGGTGCTGGTTATGGTTCTGGTATGCTACAACATATACAAATCATGTTGTGTGCACTCCAAGAAATGGTTTCGACATGAACTCAGCCCATGGCAAAGCAATGCCAATCTCGCTAGCGTTGGGGTCGCCCCGATGCCGAGGAACTTCAACCTGCAGCAGCGCCGCACCAGGCGTACGTAAACACAGTGTAAAAGTGCGGTCGAATCATTGTGTTATTTAGTTAGTTTAGTCGTGACCAGAAATTCGTTTATTATAATTTAAATATAAACCAGTTGTAACGGAATTAAAAGCTGTGTCGAGCCACCGCTATCAGTAGCTATGATCGTCTATTCTACCTACCCCAAAAAGAGATGTCCCGATTCAGCTGTAAAATTTGTAAGTTAAGAATGATAAGTCTGAATTTCTCGTTCGTTGAGAAGTTCGTTAGGCGTACAATAGTCGAGCGGAAGATTGGTTCAGGAATTTAGAGTTTCAAGTTAGACAGAGAAAGCATATATGTCCGCAAGCCGGTAATTCGCATCAGTTAGCGGTGTATTGCGCCAGATCGATCGTTGTTGTATTTTGTGTGATGGTACCATTTATTTTTTTGTATATATGGGCGCTTGGAACTTCTTTTAGTGGTACGACCACGATTTGTAATATTTGTTTGGGATATCGTATAGATATCCGTCGTAGTTTTACGACGTGAGTACTCAATGATA
The DNA here is from genome assembly GCA_949825045.1 of Argyresthia goedartella. Lineage (NCBI taxonomy): Eukaryota > Metazoa > Arthropoda > Insecta > Lepidoptera > Argyresthiidae > Argyresthia > Argyresthia goedartella. The sequence continues at coordinate 9,460,182 of OX463811.1, read as the reverse complement.
TTTCATGTGCTCGCTAGTAGCGGCTTGTGGTGGTTCCAATTATATAATTAGTTCACGGCAATAACGATCCGAAAAGACCGGTTTACACAATTGCGATTTGATTTTCCGAAATGGGTTTGAACTAGCGGTTACCTCAAAAGGTCCGTAACGTTTTGAAACCTTCAACTCTGCGCAATTTGAGCTGGATGTTATCGAAACGTAATCATTAGCGCTTTAGGAGATCTAACCCACACTATAGCGAAATGTATACTTCGGTAAATTCCGATCTATGAATTCCACTGACCTCAGCACGTCCTCGGCCAAGCAAAATCATAAATATTTGACTCAGCCTACACATTAGACCTCCAGCAAAATTTACATTTAATTTAAAGATGCAACTTGAATCCAAACTGACCCAAGGCTAAGCAAAACAATCTACCCGGTCCTAAACAATGAACTTTAGACTGTAATTTGATCTCTTCGCGCGTCCCCGACAACACTCAAATGTCAAAATATCAACAGGATAGGTTATCTGTGTTGACACCGGTTTAACTTTGTTCTGAATTTGTTATTTCCATCCGCGGAACCTCATCGATCAAACAGTCTCCCTATGCCCTGCCAACCTAGGTTTAGCCGCAACTAAACTCCTGTCTAGCCTAGTCTAAAAACCTAGTGTTATACCACGTCCATTATCGACACCACTCGAAAATGGTTGAGTTTGATTTGAATGTGCTTGTATGTTTAATGACTGTGTATGTGGGAATTTCAAAACTCGCTACTCGAAAGGAATGAGGGGAGGCGAATTAGCCCGCGAATATCCTAAGAGCCAATCCAGGAACCCTATGGTGAAGGAAAAGGAATTTAGGGTCGCTCCAAGCCCAGACTCAGACTCAGATCAGTTACCTACAAGTTCTTATCTAACGACCCAAGGATAGTTTTGGAATTTGGGGTAGGTTGATATAAAGGATAGGAACCGAGGTATATCTCGGCGCTTCAGACACTCACGAAAATCCACTGTAACTTCGCAATCACAATTCGTCTAGTTCAGACGCGTAAGACGGCAGACCAAAGATGTTTAGAATTTGAAAGACGACTGTCACAGTAGCTAGACTGCTCTCCCTTCCCCCGCAATCGTATTTATAGTCCCCACATGTCTGAAAAAAAATGGCGTCCTTTGCGAACAGGCTCTGCCCAAGCGAAGCTTCTTATCACTAACTACACAGGGTCTAATTTCAACCATGCCGTGCAGATCCGCTGTTCTACAAATTGTGTGTACGCATATTCACTATGATCAACAGTAGGTTATCACTCAAGTCATTCGGTACTGCCGATACACAGAATCTGTTGATCGCTGACCATAAAAGCTTGTTGCGATTAATTAAGCCTTCCCGACCGCTAGCGCGCTAGACAAAGATCACTAGAATGATATTCAGACTACTGATGTCAAACTCGCCATCTCATACCAAACAAACGCAATTGTTTATTTGCAATCAACATGATAGCTTTCTCCGTATCGTTCCATAATAACCTTCCATTATTAAGTTATTCAAAATTTATTCAGCGCGCAGCCAAATCGGCTCTGATCCCTACACATCTCGCAGGAATGCGACAAAAAAACCTGACCTGAACTCTGTTCCTGGAACCATCCCACGCGCTGGGCACATTGGTTTTTGCTATCTTACCCTGAGCTACTCAAAACCCCAAACGTTGTATGAACCGATTCTCGTATTCAAAACAGCGCGGCGATGGGCTAGCCCTCTGTCACGCAAAATGAAGTATCAAATGTACTGACTCTCGTGTACCATTACAGCCCCCTCCCAGACCTTGAGACACTGTTTATCTCAGTTAAACATGGCGCAAGGATCTCATTACCACTATGCTACCCATGCTTTGTCCATATCTACTCTATATGTACGGACATCTCAAAGCATGTACACAGACCGATGAATCTGTCAATTATGTATATAATATTTACACAACTCGATTGAGCTCTCTCCTGTCTTATCTTATTTATCTATCTAACTATACAACCTCGCTTACCCGCAACTTATCCTAATTCGTATTACTATATATATATAATTTTTTTTTGTTTTTATTTTTTTTATTTTTCCCTTTCTTAACCATGCAAGATCCTTAAATCTACAAGTAGTTACTCAAATTTACAGCTAACAGCTTAATTATATAACTTATATACACTACCTTATTTATCTACGCCCTTATTCGTCCTCACATAATACCTGGCTATATTTATAGTATTGAAGTTACCCAATATCTCATTTGAAACCGGATCTACTAAAGTATAACAGTTCGGATATACCACTGCCGAAATAACATAAGGCCCTTTATACAACAATGAAAATTTTCGCATGATTTTATGTTCTTTATTTGAACGCACAAAAGTCTTAAGTTTCACATAATCACCTATACGATAGACTTCTAACTTACGCCGTTTGTCTGCCTGTCGCTTACGTCGTTCACTAGAACTTTTAGAGTTTTCTATCGCTACATTCCGCACCTGTTCCGTATCTCGCACACTATGACCTAATAACCATTCATCGCCTAATTCCTTGTCAATAGTTAACGGTTCCCGCCTACCAAACGCTAACTCATTAGGCGCAAAGCCTGTGCTTGTGTGTTCGATATTATTATAGCAATTCTGAATGTCCGGTAACACGTCGACCCAACTACGATTACTTCCGCCGCAATAAGTTCTAATTAGTCGACCTAGCTCGCGATTCACTCTTTCTACGCTATTAGAATTTGGACAATACACCGACGTATGAGTGACCCGAATCCCTAGCTGTTTGAGACCGAATTCCCAAACTTTCGATATGAACTGTGGTCCTGAGTCCGTAATTATAGTTTCGATAGGTATTTCCCTATGAAATCTCTTTGTACAAGCGAGCACGCTCCTACCTGTAGCTTTTCGCATTGGATATAATTTTATTACTTTACTGTACACGTCTTGAATCACATATATATATTGATATCCGAATTTACCTACGGGCAATGGCCCATAAAGGTCCGAGAAAACTTTCTCACCCAACCTTTCCGCCAACACCGATGTACAAGGACCAACGGTATTGTTAGTACTTGGTTTGACCTTTTGACATATGTCACAACTTCTTATCACCGTGCTAATCACCCTACTCATATGAAGAAAATAATATCTGTCCTTCATCAGTGCTAATATTTTATATCTGCCGTAGTGACCTATTTCTTCATGAATGTGTAAAATTAGTTCCTCCTGTAGTGATTTCGGAATTACTAGCAACTGTACGTTCCGCTTCGGCACGTGAAAACGTATCACCTACTAGCTTGTAATTATCAAACCCTCTCGTTTCCGTATCTACCACCCTACGTCTGATACAACCGCTAATTCGATTTAACCGCTCATCTTCGCTTTGTAATCTCGCAATGTCCCGTAAACTCGAAATAACACTTGCGGTATGCGATGCCTGAAACCACAATATTTCCGGCTGAACATTCATACTGTCATCCATGCCTCCAGGTCCTGCTATTTGCCTGCTTAGCGTGTCGGCAATTTGATTATCAGTCCCTCGCACAAATTCTATGTCGTAATCGAATTGCTCTAAAAACATAACCCACCTAGTTACGCGTGCCACCAAGAAAGTCCACGACTTAATGAACGTCAAACTTTTATGATCAGTTCTAATAATAACTTTTTCTCCCCGCAAATATATCTCAAATCGCTTTAAAGTGTATATAACTGCATACATTTCCTGTTCGCTGACAGGCCATCTAGTTTGAGCTCCCTTAAATGCCTGCGAACAAAACCCTATAATTCGTTCCTGGCCCGAATCATCTAATTGATAAACATAGCCCCCAATTCCTATAGCGCTGGCGTCGCATTGGACATAATACGTTTTTCCCGCCAATGGCTGACTCAAAATTATACTTTCTGAGAATTGGTTTTTTATCTCGTCAAAAGCACTCTGCACCTGCGCACTCCAGACGAACTTGACTCCAGACCGTAATAAATTGTACAAGGGCTGTGTTAACGTTCCAAAATTTTTTATAAACCTCCGAAAGTAATTTATTAACCCCAAAAACGCCCTCAATTGCCTGACAGTTCTGGGTGACGGATATAATTTAAGTGTTTCAATTTTGTCCGGGTCCATTTGCAAACCTTGTGTAGACAAAATATGCCCCAATAACTTGACCTTTTTTTGTGCGAACTCGCATTTTTTTAGTTTGCATTTGAAGCCCGCGTCTTTCAATTTACTCAGAACCGTGTCCACTTGAGACAAATGCTGATCGAAGTCACCCTCAGTTAAAATCGCCAAATCGTCAACAAAATTTAAACAATATGACCTAACCTCTGGCCGTAAAATTAAGTCCATCGCCCTCGAAAATGAACCCACACTGGTTTTCAACCCCTGAGGTAAAACGTTGTAAACATAACTTCTGCCTTGATATACAAAACCCGTGTATCGTTTAGATTCGTCTGATAATGGTATAGGAAAATACGCATCTTTGATATCAATAACCCCTATGTAATTTATCTGGCGACCCGATTGCAATATCTCACTCATTAAAGGTGTAGTTTCAACTTCCCCAACCATTCCCGTGTTTAATTGTCGTGCATCTAGCAATATACGGACCTCCCCTGACTTCTTTAGTGCTTAAGTCAATGGACTGCTGAAATCCGTAGATTGCCTGCTAATAATACCTATCTATTCCATTTTTTTCAAACGTTTTGTTACTTTATCGCGATATGCGAACGGTATAGGTAGCTTCGTTTTACGAAAGGCGTTTCATCTCTCATTTTTATCTCATGTATATATTTATTTGTCCGACCTACCCTATCGCTAAACAACTCTGCATGTTTATTTAACACCGGCAATAACTTTGTTTTGTGTTCAACAGGTATTGATGAGTTATTCACATATTCATCTATCATATTTCTACTGGTATCTTGGTTCTGTACTCCCATTGTAAAACAGCAAGAGTCCTGATTAGGACCAGTACCTAATGGTATTTCACACATCCGCCCGGCGCTTCGTATAATTAGCCTCTTATTACCCTCACACATTAAACTGGCTCGCGTCTGTTGTATAAAATCAAACCCTAAAATTAAATCTTTAGGCACCCTTGTTAATACTAGCATTGGAGTATCAATAACGCATTAACCTATTGTTAACCTAATGGTAACGTAATTAACTTATCAACCTTTTCCTTACTGACCCCAAATGCACCTGTGATTCTCAAACTTGGAATCGGTATTTCCGTCGGTTTTCCCAATTGCCTGCACACTTCATCGTACACTTTCCGACTAATTACACTGATTTCGCTCCCCGAATCAATCAAACTCCTTACAACAATATTCCCAATACGCACATCTATCTCAGGTAATGTCAATGTACTACATAAATCGCGCCCACACTCAGTCGAATCGTCGTCTCTGAATATCGTATGTAAACGCCTGTCATCGCGGCCTATACAATTCAATCTCAATTTTTCATCTAAACACACGGCATATCCGTGCGCTTTATGCGCTAATAATTGAATAAATTCATACACACCCACGTTCGAATCCAAATTACACAATTCATACAGTCTATGCTTTTTTTCAATTTGATCGGCTGTCCACCCAAACCGTAATAAATATCTGAGCGCGAACGACCCGCGCGAGTCCACTAGTTTTTTGAATTCGAACTTATCGCATTATTCCTGTCACTTGAACTTTGCCCTGCCTCTGTATTATCTGAAACATCATTGCCCCTTTGGAACCCTATTGCCTTGAAACTAGCCTGAAGCTGTCTACCTCTACAGCGAAAATAACCGCGAGCGCGCGTCCCAAATTCGTTTCGCGCCTTTGTTCCCGCGTTATAATTATTCCTACGACTCACCGCGTTATATTGCATCGTATTTACTCGCATAGCTCGTTACGTCGTTCGTATTCATTGTCTCCGAACTCTGCAACGCACTTAATCCCCCAACGACATTCCGTTCTAAATGCCGAAGGAACTCGACCGCATCTCGTATAGTCATTGGTTCCTTTCTAGCAAAAAACGCTACCTGAATATCTCGCGGCAACTGTCTGAAAATCGTGTTGATTTTTTCCGTATCAGTAAACGGTATCGTAAGCTCATATATGCTATTCAATTGAGAGGCAAAGAATTCTTCCATACTTTGACCTTTCTTAGAATCGAACTTCGCAGTTAGGAATCTTTGTTTAATTAATTCCTGTTAATTATCACCCCAGAATACCTCTCTAAAAATCTTTTTCAAAATCCGAATAGGTTCGCCATGAGTCTCTGTATATGCTCATTCGAACTTTTGCAATTCCTACCAAACTATCCGTTGCCCATATCAAAGCCCTAGAACTATCTCCCGAGACTTTAATATAAGCCTTTAAATCTCTTAAGAAAATCATCGGATTTTCCGAACTCCGCCCATCGAATGTCGGCAACTTCTGTGCCATTTTCACTATGCATGCAGTAACGTAAAACAGCAGGTCGAAAGCCTTACATATGCCTTGCTTATTGCGTACATTAATGAAACTCGAGAAACTACTCAAAACCCAGTCTTTAAAATATCAGATCTTGCTAAGAGGCAAACTGATGCTATGAATAATCTAGGAGTGGACTGTTGCGTTCACTCTACTAGACTAAAGGAAAGGTTATTACAGGACTTTCCTTACCTGATCGCTTTGAGCAACAAAAAAGGTGTGCCTAGTCTTATTACTTTCAAAGACAACGTTCATTCGTTCATACGATCACTAGCTATCCGAGGTTATGATAGTGAGGGAACTGCACTATGCGAAGTTGCGAAAATTGTGAGGACTGATATGTTCGACAAAAACAAAAAAGACGATAGCAGCAAAGTTCCTGCGTCTCTTATTACTCTCATGAGGATGATCTTATATGGCCCTGTATCAACTCGTTGTACCAACGTTGATACTGACGACGATGTGAGTCACCGCATTGGCGAACTGATGGTTTTCCATTCATATGAACACCAAAGAAGAGGAGGGTCTACTAAAATACACAAACACGCCAAAGACAAAGAAACTTCTACGCCTGTTTTTTTGGCAGCAAAATTATATGCAGAAACGCGAAAAAAGAATCTAATTAATTGTACATATAAACTTGGTTTGAGTATTTCATATCACAGGCTGCTAGCCATTATCACAGAAAAAGCTAATGCAGTTTGTGAACTTGTAGTGTTATGCTACTTACATGCTATTTTCCGGTCTGTTCAGCTGGATACTTGCTGAGCTGTACAGCTTGATATTTGGTTTCACCTTTATTTTCATAGGACCCTCTAACGTTTTAAACCATAAGAACACAATAACAAATCATTTTCACTTCGTATTTTCACACTATCAGCACTTCTAAATCGATAGCGAAGGGGTTTACCTTTGGTGACCTTGTATTTGGCTTTCTCCGAAACTCTGCAATCTCGGGCTTCGTGCGCGCTGGTGCGCTACCCTTTTATCTATCGCTGTTATGTAATTTTGGCTATGTGAACTTGTTGATTTTTCTATTACGAGCCTGAAACCAAAATCTGACATTTACTTTGTTGTTGTTTATCTGGTTGTCATGGCAATGTCCATTCAAACTCGTTAGCGGAGTGATATGTTTGCTTCAATACTTTTACAAAAATACTTTTTCTCTCTTGGCCACTCACAAAAATTGCTTTTAATTTAAATAATTTTTAGAACCATTCTGAAATTCTAGAGTCTCACTTCAGCTTTCAAGCAAGAAGCATCACCTAAAGGCCTTATCCTGCGAGCCTCTACTACTACGCCTCCTGTCTTGGCGAGGCTCTACCCTGGCCGGCGCTTCGTGGGTCTCCACTTCACCTGCCCGTCGGTGACTTCAGGCCGACACGTTGCGGGCCTCTACCCTGGCCGGCGCTTCGCTACCAGAGCCACTACTTCTGCTGCCCGTCGGTGTCTCCAGGGCACTGATGACCGATTGGCCGCCGGCCACGCTCTCCAACTGCAACTGCTACGTCGCCCACCAGTGCTTCCACTGACCGGTTCGCCAGACCGGCTCCACTGCTCCTTCTGCTCCTACTCTCCGTGTCCTCCGCTTCCTTTTTTTTTATCTGATATATGTATTTTTTTAAAAACCTGTCTCACTTCATCCACCCTCATCTTCCTATAATTTTTTTTCTAAATAGTCCCTGTAAATACCCATAATAAACTGTCATTTCTAAATTTTATCCTGGTTGTTTCTTGTTAGGTTCTGGTAGGTTCTTGTCGCTACACGACAAACTATATCACAAGGATAATGTTGTTTGCCCTCAAAAGATAGAGAAGGGGTTCTTTACAACTGCCGCTGTGGATAACATAGACCATAACCCGACTTCAACATTCTCCAAATCTGCCTTTCATGGAACTGCTATTACGCTCATGCAGCACAAACTTCCCGGGGAAATCGGTAAGTAATTATTATGATTATATTGTATCATTATATGAGTGATTTGACTGCCTTTAAACATAAAAATCTCTTTTATTCCAGGTCTGCCACGAGACTTACCATCAACATCTGATGAAAATCACATTGTCAAAAGCTTCCTTCAGATTACACTGTGGTTTCTCCGTGTTTTGTAGACATCAAAAAATCTATATGCCCACAATCGGAAATTTATTCTCATGAAGCGTCGGCCACCACAGAACCTTTATCAATTGAAGAAGATTGGCTGAACAGTACAATGACTGATAATTTTAAGCCATGGGCAGTTTATCACGCTATGGCTGATAAAGATGTCAAAAAGAAACACAGAACAGATATAGCTATTCTGCCATTATTTAGAGAGCAGGCTCATTCAGCCAGTATGATGATGCATTCAATGGATATAGTGGCAAAGGCAACAAAGTTCATTAATCCGGATCAGATTCCGGTGTTGGTAGCTGATCAACCTCTGTACACCCTCCTGAAACAACTACAATACTTGTTTCCTTTAAAGGTAGGAGAAGACAAGTTTTTTATAATGATGGGTGGACTCCACATAGAAATGGCTGCTCTAAGACTCGTCGGACAGTGGTTGAATGGAAGTGGTTGGGTGGAGGCTTTAGTACAGGCCAATGTGACTACACAGGGAAGAGGCGAGTCCATGATAACGGCATCTAATGTTACACGAACGAGATATGCTCATGTCATATTGTGTGAAACATATATTTGTGTGTTGTTTCAGGTGACTGCCGCAGCACTATATTCTTTGCGGAAAAAAGCTTATCAAGCTCACTTAGACACTGGAAATGAAGCTCAAGGGCCGACAATTACCTTTGGAGATTGGATTTTGGAAAAAAAACTCGACTATTCCACAGTTTAAATACTGGGATTTAGTACTAAACCTGGAACTGATGATTTTACAGTTTGTTGGTTTCACCAGAAAAGGAAACTACAAAGGCTGTTTGGACTCCATAAGAAGATTGTTACCATGGTTCTTTGCCTTGGATCACATGAATTACTCTAGGTGGCTATCAGTTCATCTAAGAGATTTAGCAAATTTGGAGAAAATACACCCGGATTTAGTAAAACATTTTGAAAGAGGCCAGTTTGTGGCCAGAAAGACTGATCGGCCTTTTTCTGCGATAGCACTTGACCAAGCTCATGAACAAATGAACGCTCTCCTAAAGGGAGATGGAGGTAAGGTTATAAAATTATATAATCATAAGTTAAAAAATACTTTCAAAACTTGCAACACAATAAAAATTAACAACTTTTACTTCTTCTGTCACAGGCATGATTGGAATTACTGAAAATGCGGAATTCCTGTGCAAATGGTTGATTGCTGGGCCTGAACTGGCAGCCATGATTGAAACGTATGAAAACGGGGTTTTGCAAATAGAATCTGTCGATTCAACAAGTGACGATAGCAGTTGCCACCATCTTTATACTGCTGCTGTAAAAAAACAGTTTATATGCGATGTGAAAACACTAGAGGCGACCATTCAAGAGCTTGGTAATCCCTTTCTTGAAGTAACACTGGAGCTTTATAATATTGACACAAAGGTCGTCGCTTGTGAAGAAGTAGTAAAAACAATTTGGAATATAGAAAAGTATGACGAAGAGCAATACTTAAATTTTTGTAAGGAAAGATTTAACGATGGAAAAAGTTTACTCGAACCGATTAAATCTAATAAATATCCACTTTTCAGTACACGTCCAAAAATAACTGATAGCAAAACTCATGCAAAAATAGGTGGGCTCAAAAATGATCGCAGTCTGTCTGCTACATGCGAGCACAGGACAGGGGACCTCGATAATTTTTTTGCTCACGAAAATCAACCGTTTCCCCCATCTTTATCTGTCATGGGAAAAATGCGATCCGGAACCAAATCGGACCTTTTAAAATGCCTCCTGAACATATGTGACTCAGTTACAGAAACGAGCTCGCCTCCAGTGTCAGTCAAAGTTTTAGATGGACCTGCTGTGGTCCACATGCTAAGTCCAGGAAATAGCAAAACTTTCCTGAATTATGCTGCCACAGTTTTCATACCTTTTGTGCAAAGAGAACTTGCCACTGTCTCACGATTAGATGTGATTTGGGACAGGTATGATACTGACAGTCTAAAAAACGTGACTAGAGAAAAGCGTGGCACTGGACAAAGAACACGCGTCACCTCCAATACCAAAATTCCTAAGTGTTGGGCAAATTTCCTCAGGGATAATTCCAATAAAGAGGATTTTTTCCATTTCCTAGCTCTCCAGTGCCAAACTACAGAATTTACAGCTGGCAAAGAGTTTTATGTGACTGACGGACCAATGGTTCTCCACGGCCACCGAGGGATGATAAAGGCCATGGCAATTTCGAAATATTTGAGAAAATTATGGAGGAAGCCCTCATTAAACTTTGTAATAACAGAAAAAAGTTAATTATTTGTGGAGATCTTAATGTAGATCTGCTTGTAGATACAACACTGAAGCGACGATTAATAACTCTGTTCAAATCATTTAATTTATGTCATGTATTTCTAGAGCCGACTAGAATTACACTTACCAGCCAAACTTGCTTAGATAACGTTTTTTGTGACTGTGCATTCACAAGTAAGTGTAATTAACTGTTTACCCTCCGATCACAGTGGTCAAACAGTTTCATTCCCAATTACTATTAAGGATAAGACTGGTCCATCATTTTATAGGCCTATTACATCCCATAGACTAGAGACATATACGAAAAACTTAAATATAAATTTGCCAGTACCGGATTGTAATGAACAGAACCCAAACAAAATCTACTCAGACTTCTTCAACATTATTCAGACAGAATTCAATAAAGTTTTCAAATTAAAGAAAGTCAGTGACTACAACGGTAAATCTAAATTTAATAACTGGGCAACGTTTGGAATTCGTAAAAGTAGAGTTATGACCTTTATGATCAAAAAACCTATAACTTTGATCGAAAATTTCATGACTATGTTAAAAAATATTCCAAAACTTTCAAGTTGGTTTGTAGAACTGCAAAAACTTTACACATTAATAGAAAAATTCAAAATTCAAATAATAGAATGAAAACAGTTTGGCAAATAATAAACCGCGAAACTGGCAAAGTTATACCAAGGGACAGTGATTTCTGCCTAAAGATAGGTGATGATGTAGTTAAATCCAACGCTGATGTTGCTCGAGCTTTTGAAACATTCTTCACCAATGTACCCGTACTCACAACGGACCGTCTAAATTCATCTCCATTTCTTTATTAAAAAATAACACTAGCGTCAGTAATGTATGTTTAAAATTTCATCATGTATATCCCCAGGACATTGTCAAAACGTTTAAATTACTTAACTTAAAAAATACGGAAGACCTGTGGGGTATATAAGTCAAAGTCATTGGTTCAGTAATTCTAGTTATAGCCCCACACTTACCTTATATATTCAATAAATGTGTTGACGATGGGGCTTTTCCAGACCTCATGAAACACAGTAAACTTATACCGCTGTTCAAATCGGGAGATAAGGGCGATCCTTCAAATTTCAGACCAATATCTGTTCTTCCAACACTAAGTAAAATATTTGAAAAGATTATACTCAATCAAATGCTCTCACACTTCAACCGTACAAAACAACTCCACGCTAAACAATATGGTTTCACTAGGGGTAAATCGACTACGGATGCAGGTATTACCCTTGTATCTCATATTTATTCTGCATGGGAGGCCGCACAGGATGCTATCGGAGTTTTTTACGACCTGTCGAAGGCGTTTGATTATAATGATCATAATACGCTATTAATTAAATTAAATCATTACGGAGTTAGAAATAAAGCGTTGGATCTACTAAGATCATACCTAAGCAATAGAATTCAAAAGGCAGAAGTTAACGGCGTAAGATCTGATGGATCGGGTGTTAAAATTGGCGTTCCACAAGGTTCCATATTAGGCCCTTTCTTATTCCTGGTATATATTAATGATCTGCCTTTCATGGTGGAGAAATTAACTGACATAGTGTTGTTTGCTGATGATACTTCAATGGTCTTCAAAATTGAAAGACAAAAAGGAGATTTTGATGATGTTAATGGTGTATTGTCTTTAACCTTGAATTGGTTCACAGTTAATAATTTATTGTTAAACGCTGGTAAAACCAAGTGTATCAAATTCTCACTTCCAAATGTCAGGCAAGTTGAGACCAGTTTGGTGTTAGACAACAGCACGTTAGAATTGGTAAATGATACGAAGTTTCTTGGAATAACCATTGATAGCAAATTGCAGTGGGGACCCCACAAAGATAAATTGGCTGGTAAATTAAGTTCTGCGGCTTACGCTTGCAATAAAATATCTGATTTCTGATTTCTGACGCTGTTAGGAACATCAGACAAAGCACGGATGTGGCTACATCTAGGCTAGTATATTTTAGTTACTTTCATAGTGTGATGTCCTATGGTATCTTGTTGTGGGGGAAAGCAGCGGATATTCAAACTATTTTTATTTTACAGAAAAGAGCTATTCGAGCAATTTATAATTTAAAACGAACAGACTCCTTAAGAGAGCTTTTTAAAGAAATTGACATACTAACAGTAGCTAGTCAATTTATTTTTGAAAATATAATGTATGTACATATGTGCAAGAACCTTACAACATTTTCCAAACTTAGCGACAGCTGCAATGTTAACCTAAGAAATAATCACAGACTATGTGCGCCCCGTTTTAGACTCGCGAAGGTTAGCAATTCTTTCAAGGGTCAGTGCATTCTCTACTACAATAAGATACCTCTGGAGATTTTGAAATTGCCATTTGAGCAATTTAAAAAGCATGTTAAAGCGTCTTTGTCGAAAAAAGGATATTACAATGTTCAAGATTACTTAAATGACAGGACTGTATAGGGTTAATCTGGCTCAACAAAGACCTTGCTGTTAATAATTTTGTAATTATTTATTCCTGCTTATTAATCATAACAATTAAATTTTTCATATTTGTATTAGTTAAGCTCAACCTATTTTTAAAAGAGATCTAAAAATAAATCTGTGGGAGTTTCTACGCCCTGCTTCTCCCACAGTGGTCCAATGTAGAGAAGAGGCAAAAAATGACGTTTGCTAAGTATATGTAAATATCTACAGTAACAAAGTACTTTGACTATTGACTATTGACTATCAGCAACAGCACCAGAGATAAACAAGCCATAGAACCATGCAACCATGAGGAAGCAGACACGCGCATAATGGTCCACATTGGCGATGCTGCAGCCCAAGGACACACAAAGATCATGGTGCGCACAGTGGTCACCGATGTTGTTGTCCTTGCTGTTTCATGTGTGTCACAATTGGCACAGCTTGAGGAACTGTGGGTCCATATTGGTACCGGAAAAAATCACCAGTTTCTCCCATGCCATGCCATTGCAGCTTCGTTAGGTAAAGAAAATAAATATGTTATTTAATAGTATATTTACACTTCTCTGATCAGACTTTTACTTTACTACTTTTACACATAAACTTTTTTTTTTCTTTCAGGACCAGAAAAGACTGAAGTTTTGCCACTCTTTCACGCCTTTTCCGGGTGCGATACTGTTTCTTCTTTTGCTGGTAAAGGAAAAAAAAGCGCTTTCGAAGCTTGGGGCGCTTACCCTGCTGCCACGGAGGGATTTAAACATGCTCAAGAAGGAAATGTAGACCAGGCTTTGCCAATATTAGAGAGATTTCTCATTGCTATGTATGACAAGTAAGTGGTTGACTTTTGTGGTTTACCTAAGTTATTGTAGGAATGCATAGCTTGTAACATTTGTTGTTTATTTTAGATCGAGCACATTCACTGATATCAACTAGTGTCGAAAACTACTTTTTACAAAAAAAGACAGACAGCTGGAGAATTTACCACCCACCAAAGATGCTCTGCGGAACCATATTTTGCGAGCGATTTATCAGGGAGGACTTATATGGGGTCAAATGTTAAAGCCAATGCAAGACCGGCCATGTCCTGCTGACTGGGGTTGGGCCAAAAATAATGGCACATGGGAGCCTGTGTGGACCACCTTATCGCCAGCAGCCAATGCTTGCATGGAATTAATAAGATGCAGATGCAAACAAAAATGCGCAGGAAGGTGCAATTATCTGAAAAAACAAATATGGTGCACCGAACTGTGTGGCTGCAGCGGAAACTGTACATGAATGAATATATGTATATTGTTATAATAAATACTGCAAAGATAACTTTGTCATTCATACAAACACTATGAAAAACAAAGTTACAACAAACATCTCATATCATAACTTGCTACCACGGAACCCTTCATAGGCGAGTCCGACTCGCACTTGGACACTTTTTTTGAATATAATAATCTCCACATATTTATTGTTTTTTTATTTAAAAATAAATTATCTACAATAATCTTCAAAGATAATCAAAAATAAAAATTCTTTGAAATACGGAATTCGTCCGATACGTCCAAAATACAAACTTGTTCTACTCTCACGGTTTCATTGTAGGCAAAGATTTTGTAAAAATAAAAAAAACTATATTTTATGTTTTTGCGCCGCACTCATATTTTTTCTATGGGTGGGTGAAAATGTTGTTCCAGAAATGAATTCCTTGTCCTTGATTTATACGGAAACGACACCAAACACAAAAACGACACAAAACTTTTTCAGATATTGCCTTAAGAGTGCAGCGCGGTAGAGGGGATTTCAATAATAGTAAAAAGCGAGGGGCCAAAGATTTGTTGGGTCCAGTGACACGTTCGAGTCATAGAAAAATATGGACAAGAGCCAAGAACATTTTAAAATCGATGAAGTTTATAACTAACCAAGGAAAAGTATGTAGCGTGCCCTCATTAGGTAACTGGTTACGTAGCATTGAAAATGTCGAGCATTTATGCGAAAAAAAAATCAGGGAATTCAATTTTAGATCCCTATAGATGAGGCATTTCAACCAGGACCCACAAAAACAATTTCTTCGGCTGCATAAGAAGCCATGGGTATCGAAATGTCTCACCAACCCCTTCAGGTTTTGAATCGGCATTCACATCCCTGCTGGTCACAAGCATCAATGGCGTCCATTCGCCAGGATCAAACTGTGAAGAAGATAATTGTCGAATGGACGCCATGAATGAACTTTTTAATCAAGTGGACCAGCAGGATATCGGCCAACAAGTAACAGAAGTAGAATGCGATGATTTAAATATTGAAATAACCGATTTTAATCTTCAGAAGAATGATCCAAAAATAAATGCTCAAGTAAGCTACGTAACCGGTTACGTATTGAGAAAAACAAAACAAAATGTCTTCAAAGGATATAAAACATGTAAAGTGAATCTATATAGCGATAAGAATCCCAACGATTATTTGATTAGACGCGAATATTTAATTTATAAGAAATGCTTAACCTACCCATCCGAAGAAGTCATACAAATGTTTTCAATAATTCAAGACATTGTGGTTAATAATTTAGATAAGAGTAGCCATAACATTGATTGAAAAAAATATTGTAAAACTATAATTGGAATATACGTTGATTTTAATCATATAAAATGCAAAAATCATAAATTAAAAATTATTGATTATTTTACAGATTTAATTGTAAGATTTTTTATATGTAACTGGTGTCGGGATATAAATAAAATATTGAACGGCACCAGGATGGATAAAACGGTTTGTGATTGCGACTTAATGAAACAACAGGCCAGTGCTTACTATGAAAGCAAAAATTAATATTCTGCAAAGCACCCCATTCTTTCATTTTTTCCCTAAAAAGATTAAATTATTATTTACATACGAAATAGAGAGAGAGCCTACAATCATCTATCTCCAAATTGAGTTTGTATGGATGTCCACACAAATGATCATATTCCATACAAACTCAATTTGGTGATTGATGATTGTGGGCTCTCTCTCTATTTTGTATCCTGCATTCTCATATAGTAGTGAAGCTATAGGTATGTTTTTGTTGGGCTTAGTTCCGTCGTTGCACGCCAGACGGCGCTTGCTGTCAAAGGCAAACTGACTTCTCTATCTCAGTTATAATAAATAATGTACTCTGTAACTCAAATTAAGAAATAGACCTTTTAGGGTGTTGCATTTCAATTGTGGCACCCTCAGGTACTTCTCATTTTCGGATAAATAAGGGGATTATGCAACACAAACAGATTCTGTCAATTTAAAGGTATTTATTTTAATTTTAGATGTCAACGAGGCCTCCCCAGAAGTTTTAAAAGTGAGAACTCCACAAAAGTTTTACACAAGGACGACGACATCCACATCGGGCGACGTATACGTGTCTCCATTAACGTCAAATACGCAGATATTATCGAGGAGATGTCTTTTTGAAGACCCCAAACCAAGTTCTACGGTAAAATTAAAAGTACCAAGTGATGTCTTACTTGAACTAGTTGACCACTCTTTAAATGTGTTCAATACGCATTTCCACGAAATGTTGCACCAGCCACAGCTTAAATCCAAACTGTTCAATGCAATTGTTGGCCATTTAAGTTGCGAAGTACAACATCAACACTTAATAAACCTCTCGTGTACAGAACATTTGCAGAACATGAAAATACGTTTTTATTGTAAAAGTTAAAAAAAAACAATGTATTAGAGCTTAAACAAAATCCAAAATTGAGAATAATAAGCCATAAACGATTTACCTACTTGTTGTATTATTACTCCGTAATGGGTGTTATAATTAGCCCCGCAGAATGGTAATGACCCTGACAGTTCCATGCATTTGATAGATTTTGATAAAACATAGCTCTTATTCTTCAAGACATAATGGTCAAACATGACACTGTCAAAACTTTGACGTTTTTGGTACCGTAAAATGCTGCAACTTTGCCTTTTAAGACCAACTTTGCCTATTTAGTTTCGATTACGATATCCTGCATTTGCCTAGAGTTATCTAATTTTTTGGTAATCATTGGTAATCATTTACATTAAACTGGCAACACATTTCTAATTTTTTGCGATGGTAACTCCATTGTTGCTCTGTCAGTTGGGCGTCACAAGTTGGGGAGAGCAACTGATTATTTTGACGTTCTCGCAACTTTTTAAGTTTGAGGTACAAAAAAGGTGTTTTTTGTGAAGTCCCAACGTACCAGGGTAAGAAAAAACTATCTATTTACCGTAACATAGAATATTTTAAAGAAAAGGACACGATTTTAGTAAAATAGCATAGTGGGCAATCTCGTGCAGTGTTTTGGAATCTTGAGTGACACAACTTTGCCTAGGTCTAGGGTTACCACTAAACTTTTTTTTAATTTCTTCTGCTGTGCAATGACCTCCCGGATATTCAAACCGCATTAAAAACTTAAGCATTTTTTTTTTCTGAATTTGAATAACCAAAAGCGAAGAGATAGTGATCCTGTTTCTTCGCAGAAGATTGTTGGCTCGATTCCGACAGTCACAAACATTTATAATTTACAATTTCACATTTTTGTGTCAAATCTGGTTGTGTTCTTTAAGAAATTCGTAATTATTCACAAAAAAAAGTTTTATGTATCCAGCTTCCAGTAATACAAGCTCTGCTTTGTTCCAGTAATTAATATTATTACCGATGTTGTATTTATGACAAACCTTATTTTAGTAAATCTTAGCTTCATTGCAGTTATGAAAACATGGGAAAGGCAAAAAAACGCAGCCGAAGAAAACTAGGCGTTCGGAGGTACGCAGATTATTCTGCAGAAATGCTAGCAATAGCTGCAGATCTGGTGAAAAATAAAACAATTTCGTCGTATGAAGCGGAAAAACAGTTTGGGATCCCGCGTCGGAAGATTATCAATAAATCCAAAAACATTCATAGCAAACCATTTGGTCGACCTACAGAGTTGTCAACGAAGAAGAAGCTCACATCGCAGATGTAGTAAATCTTTCAGCAGAATTTGGCAGTCCTCTTACTCTATTAGATTTGCGCATTGTAGTTCAGAACTACCTAGGAAAAATCGGAAAAGATCATTTTTTTTGAAGGAAAATTGCCAGAAGAACGCTGCGCTCGGGATTTCTTAGATCGACACAATTTTTCGCAAAGGGCAACTCAAAATATAAAAATAAGTAGGGCCGCGAAGACAGTTGAAGAAATGGACGATTTCTATAAAAATCTTGAACTTTCTCTTAAAGATGTACCCGCCAGCAATATCCTCAATTTCCACGAGACGAATCTAAATGATGACCCCGGATCTAAAAATGCATTTTTAAAGAGGGACAAAACACCCTGAAAGGGTTATTAATGCCAGCAAAAGTGCAGTATCAATAATGTTCAGCAGAACTGCTGACGGAACATTGCCTACCACCCTACATTGTGTATAAGGCAGAACATTTGTGGTCCAGGTGGTGGGTAAATGGTCCAATATAACCGCACCAAATCGGGGTGGTTTGATATGATGTGTTTTGATGATTGGTTTCAAAGTATAGTTTTACCATGGGCAAACTCTCGAGAAGGCGTAAAATTTATTATCGGCGATAACTTGGCATCGCACTTTACGCGTCGAAACAATTCAAATATGTCAAAGAAAAAACATTAGATTTGTTTTTCTTCCAAAAAATTCTACTCACCTAACTCAACCATTAGATGTAGCATTTTTTGGACCAATGAAACGGAAATGGCGTGAAATTTTAACTAATTATAAAGTTACATACACCGCTGCAAGCACTATTAACAAATGTCATTTTCCACAATTACTGCAGGAGCTAATAACTAAAATAGACATGACGAAAGATTCCAACATATGTAAAGGATTCGAAGGATCAGGGATATTTCCTTTCAATCCCTTAAAAGTGACAAACAAAAACCCAACAGTACAAGAAGAAAATAATCTCCAGTTTGATGCCAGCCTTCTGGAGTACTTACAGCTAAACAGAAGGTCACAACCAATAAAAACAGGCTAAAACTGCAAACTTCCAGTCGTTCCTGGTAAATCTCTATCAACTGAAGAAGCATAAGAGCTGGCTAAAGCTAAAAAAGTAAAGAAAGATACAAAAATAACAAAACAAAAAGAGAAACAAGACTCAAGTTTACCAGGACCATCGAAAATAAAGATTGTAAAAAAGAAAAAAATAAAGCACGCTGAATCCACAAGCCCCGGATTTGAAAAAATATTGTCATCATCTAATGATACATGCCAGCTAGATAAAGACACTACGTTGGAGGATAGTTCATCGTTGATGCTTAAAAGTCCTGACAGCCTTTGTAAGCTTTGCATTTGTGCGATAAACA
The DNA here is from genome assembly GCA_949825045.1 of Argyresthia goedartella. Classification (NCBI taxonomy): domain Eukaryota; kingdom Metazoa; phylum Arthropoda; class Insecta; order Lepidoptera; family Argyresthiidae; genus Argyresthia; species Argyresthia goedartella. The sequence continues at coordinate 9,440,595 of OX463811.1, read as the reverse complement.
TTCACTTGCAGCCTTTAGTGACAGATTCAAATTAATTCGTTCATTCTCTGAAGCATTTTCCAAAGAACAATAACATGAATACCCAGTTTTACAAAGATATACCAGAACGCCTGCAGTCGGAAAAGGTTGATGTTCCTGAAAATAAAATAAGAATAATTTCTAATGTGCTTTTAAAGCAGCTTCTCCTGAAAAAACAACATTTTACGAAATTTAGATACACAAATAAATAAAAAGAAGATAGGCCATCTTACACAGTACTTCACAAGGACATTCATCTAAAATTAAAAGAAAGAAAAAAAGAGTGTACAAAAGCGACTCAAACCTGACTTCGGAATCTTCTTTTCATACTGCTGACGACTCCGACTCTGACTACGAAATTTGCACGGAAAATCAAAATTTCTAGGTGTGATAAGGGAATAGTCTTCATCTACCCTAACATTGAAGACTTATCTGCTGTTAAAGATTTAAACGATGTTATTGCGGTATTACTTGATCCGCAAATTTCTCGACGAGGACACTTTATATTCAATTTAAATCTTGATAAATATAACATACAATAAGTAAAAACGTTATTACAACCTAGTTAGACGAGCATTTTTAGCCTTCTTACTGTGACCGTGATAGAGGCTAAAATAATTCTGTAAAACCTGTCCCTTCGCGATTGGATTATTTTCAATAAAACTGTAATATTGTTTTGAATATTTGCACTTTTGATTTCCGTTTGAGATTTTGAGATTTTTTTTCTGTTTCGATGTTTATTTTTCATTTAAAACAGGCGCCTAATTTCTTGCGCGTTTTTTCCTTAAACATTTAACAAAAACATATCAAAGACCAGCGCTCCTTGTCCTCTCAAAACCTCGGTCAGTAAAATTTTGAAGCGTTAAACACTGTAAATACTGCGAAATAGCTATTTATTATATTCATTATTGACTATAATACAATAATCAGATTGGTATTTTGCAGTTGCTCCAGTGTTTAAAGTGTCAAGATTTTTAAATGTAGGTACCGCGGTTTTGAGAGTACAATACTCGCATGTCTTTGAGATGTTTAATGTTTAAGAAAAATCGCGCGCTGGATACTTTGTTTCGCTGGAGATATTTGTTTTTATAATTGTGTACGGATATGATTATATTCACAAATTGTTTATTTAGGCTAACATTTCACCAAACAGTATTTCGTTTAACAAAAATATTTGTTTCTATTTTTTTTTGCTTTATGGTAAGAGAGGTTTTAAGAAGACAAGGGTTTTTTTTTTTATATAAAAGTAGGTACCTAAAGAAGTGATGTGTTGTGGTAAACAATTAATCCACGAACTAAGTGAATTGACTCGGGACAATCAATATCCACTAAATAAAGTGAGGTGTGACATTTGCATATCATTTAAAGTTATTAAAACATTCATAAAGTGCGAGTGGGCAGCTAATCGGGAATCCGAACAGTTTAGTATCCAAACCGCATTCCATAAATACTTTACCGATGAGCGAAATTGCGGGCGCTCTCGTACCCAGTGCATAAAGTGCGACAGAGTGTTGTTCGTGCAGATGGTAAAACAATCTGACTTCGTGACCATCGAGTATATCAAGTGCACCAATAAACTATGTGAGATGGTGAACCGTATTGTGGAGCCGAATGGACCATCGGAAGAAATATTTCCGAATACCCTACAATTATTCAAAGCAAAAAAGAAAAAAATATTTTCTACCAAGCGAACGGAACAATCCAATCAATCTGTTCGTTTCGGGCAAACATCTAGGAATGACAGTGGGTTACTCCTTAATAATAAATTCTCAGCTCTCATCAATGAAGGGAACTACGATAGCTCAGACATCGAATCAGATGCCCCGTCATTTGATCGAGCGCAAATGCCAAGAACCGGCAAAAGGAAAAACCTAACTTCACCGGAAGCAACGGGCCAGCAACGCCAAGTCAAGCGGACGCTTCAGCAAACAGCTGGAATCAGAGATCCTGTGGAAACCAGTGAGAATCGCGCGCCTCCTGCCCGGCAACAGCGAGAGTTTGAACCGCGCTCACAGCCCGCCACCGTAAGCAATGACGTCATCACAGAAAAAGCGCAAGTTGACAAGCTGCACAAACCACAGAACGCATCACGCTCGGCCGATAGAAGGTTTTCGGCCGTAGTTGTGTACGCGGGAAATTATATCGATAGGGACAAAGCCGCGGCGATACTGGCGAAACAAACCGACAGCACTTTCTCAGTAGACGACGTAAGAAAAAGATTCTTCTTTAGACCGCGGTCATTAGAGTCGCGCACAAAACTGCTTGACTTGCTCGCCGCCAAACCAGACGTAGAATACTTCACCTACGGGGCCAAACAAGAACGCCGGCCGTCGCGTAAATTCGTCGCAAAGGGCGCCCGCACAGCCGGCTACACCGAGGAAGAACTCGTGCGGTCCATAACTGATGACTATGCCATCACCCCCACAAGGGTAATACCGCTCCAGAAAGAAGTAATGCTGCTTATATTTCCTGGAGAAATAGACTCTCGTGACATTCGCGGAATTTACAGAATCGCAGATCAGCGAGTAAAGATAGAAAAGTACAAAGTGAAACGCACGGCGGTCACACAGTGCAAAAACTGCCTTGCTTTTGGCCACGTTCAGGCCCATTGCCATATGAAAAAGGCGGAAGCAACTATTACCGTTGATAGCGAGAACGGCGAGTGTAAAACTCTCTGTTCAACCTGCCGAGTCGAAGGGCATAACGCCAAACAAGCCAAATGCCCTTCATTCCAAAAGGAAATCACTGCGAATAAAAAGCGTCGAGAGGATTTCATAAAGAACAACATCGAAAGCCGCGCGCAACAAGGGACTAAACTCGTTAATGCCGCCATCAAGAAAGGGGTATCCTACGCACAGGCTGTTGATAACCGACAGAAAAATGCTGGGAGCCCCTCAGAGAGCCCAGAGCTTCTCGGCAAAGTAGTTACGCCCGAGATCGTAATGAAGCTAGTTAAATTCTTGTCAACCTTCGCTGGGTAAAATGGAGGGCTACACAAAAACTGTCAACAAAATTACGATATTGCATAGCAACATCAATGGAATAAGAGGGCGTCTTTCCGAGCTGAAACACCTAGCAGCAAAGCACGTGCCCGATGTCCTGGTTGTCAACGAATGTAAACTTGACTTGAATAAGCATAAATATAATATCCCCGGATACGACCAGATCTTCGATGTGATCGAGCCCCACCTGGGAACTGCTACATACGTACGCCAGAACCTAAGATGGGCAAGGATACGACTTCTGCCAGATCTCGCAGACGACAGCACCCGACGAGTTGAAGGATCAACTATAAAACTTCAGACCGCACATGGGTGGATTACCATCAACACCGTTTACTTCGAGTGCAATCAAGCAGCTGAGCGCAAGCAACAAATACTGGCGTTACTGGATGTCGAAGAAGCAATCACCATAGGCGATCTAAACATCGAGTCCACCATGTTGAACCACAGAAAAGATAGCGCGACGGGTCGGGCACTCACGCAAAATAGGCGCTTTCGTCGTCGAGTTGCGGAAACCAGCCCGTCTTACAATTGACAATTGACAATGTCTTGTAGGAAAATCCTGTTTAGTTTTTTTAGGGTCGGGCACTGAATGCAAAAAGACACAACTCTGAGATAGCCATCCATCACACTGGCGTCCCATCAAGACCCCATTCTCGCGGCCAAGGAATACTCGCTCTTGCAGTTACTACGGGCGCACTATCTGACCATAACACAAAATGTCTGCAGCTTGAGGATATTGGTTCAGCCCATCGGCCATGGCTGTTTACAATATACATTCAACACGATGTTAATGAGACCGCGCGCAGAAATATTGGTGCGCTTCTATCAAATCCGGACAGACAACAACATTATAGACGTTTGATAGCTGAAGCATTGGAGCGTGATGAGCATATTAAAAATGACTACGCATCACATGCGGAGTGCGAAACCGCGATACAAGCACTGGAGCGCATATTAACCGAGGCGCTCGATGCCGTCATCCCGGAGAAAATTATTAAGTCATGTGACATGCTACCAGAGGGACTACGACACAAACTTGAGCTCAGAGCCGAGCTCAAAGACATGAGTTATCGCAACAAAGAAGACCTCACGCTTAGAAGCCAGTACCAACGAGCCAAACGAGATTTTGCCGACTCTCTTAAGGAGTACAAGGAGACATCATGGACCAAACTGCTCGAGAGTAAAAAGGAGAACCGACAAAAGATGTGGGCTATGCAAAAATCGCTCAAACGACCAAGCCAACAATTACCACAAATCGAGAGCTGCGACACAGAAGAGAAGACTCTTGAAGCACTAATACACGCGGCCATTGTGCATGAATCAAACGTGTCGGACACGTTGCAGATGACGATCGGTTTAGATGGACCACGCGTCAACGACTACAAAGTTACGATGACGCAGGTTAAGATGGCTGTCTTCAGCTTTAAGAACAGAAAAGCACCAGAACCCGACAAGATACAAGGCTACGCACTCAAATCGGCCGGGCCCTGTCTGTGGTTTAAGCTGACGCATATCATAAACTATGTTCTCTCGACAGGTTACTACCCGCACAGATGGAAGCTTGGCGAGTGTATCTTCCTGCACAAATCTGGCAAGAACTCACGATTAGCTTCATCATATAGACCTATCACGCTCCTGAATACCATGGGCAAAATCTGTGAACGGCTAATGTATGAGATTGTTCTACGGGAGACCAGCCATCTTATTCCTGAATACCAGCATGGATTCACACGTAAAAGGGGAACGGGAACGCAGATCCTCCGTACAGTCGCGAAAATTACCAGAGAACTCGAGGATGGCAACAGCGTCGCGATGATTTCCACCGACCTAAGTAAGGCTTTTGATTCGATTAACCACAAGGCGCTCGTGTACAAATTACACGTAGCTGGGATCAAAAACTCAGTGATCAGAATGATCTATCACTACCTTACTGATAGAAAAATCCGGGGGAGGTTCAGAACAACAGTTGGTTCAGACACACCAGTACCACACGGCGTCCCACAAGGTTCGATACTGGGGCCGCTGCTATTTAATTTATACATGTCGGATATTGGACCAGGCAATAGGATCGAGACGAGTAGAATTCAAGGGCTATATAAATCGCAGTACTCCGACGACCTTTGTCTGCTAAACCCGTCGAAAACACCTGATCTTGCGACGGCGAGGACGGAATGGGCCGCAGAATGCATACTTGACTACTACGAGAAGTGGGGCCTGCGCTGTAACGTAGACAAGACTGACTGTGTCATGTTCACAATGAAGCGGAAAAAAACACCAGCCAATCCGCGAGGATATCGGCCACACGTGCGATTGAGAGACCAGACTGTTGAGTACAAGAAGAGTGTGCGATACCTCGGCGTCCATCTCGACACAAGGCTATCCATGAACGTACACGCTGAGTATACGGCTAAGAAGGCAAAACAAATAAGGAGTATGCTGAACCCTATCATCGGCTGGAGATCGAGAGTTGACCTGGGTGTTAAACTACTCATAATCAAGACCTGCATAGCACCTATTCTAGATTATGGGATAGTGCAGCTGCTGCCGAGAGTAAGCAGGACAAGTCTTAATAAACTGGAAGCGACGTTGAGAACAGCGTACAAAAACGCGGCCCAGATGCCCCGCTGTCTCGACAGCAAGATCGTCTGGGAAATGCTGAACGAGGATCCGTGGCACGTCCGTGTCTCAGATCTTCACAATGAGCTTCTCGCCAAGGCCCGTTGTGCTGAAATTGAGGGTCTCGCCGACGCCGGCGCCGGTACTACCTACACACGACACAACCAGCACAACCCACTGATGCCTACGAGCAGACTTCGGGGAGTAGTCGTACCGCAGATCGCCAGAGCCGAGAGGTTGAAACCGCTTGATAAGCGAGCGCTACCCCCGCGCGACTGGTACCTATAATTTCATCAAGTACAGACGCACAATGTTCTGGAAATATAATTTAAATTTAAATTACTAACGACAAACAGATCCCGCACAGGACAGAATTTGTAAGAACACACCTCCGCTAGGGAGACATAAGATTGCACAACTAAATGAAAAACAATAAATATCTTTCTATTCTATTCTTCAGTTTGAGGAACCTGCTACAACTTTGCCTATTGGCTGTTAAAAATATGTATTAACTTTATGGCAATAATTTGACTCTCCCAAGGACAAGCACTGTGTCTCATGCATTGCTTTTTTTACATTTAGCAACACAATATTTATTGAGATAACCGTCTAGGCTAAGTTGCGTCTTTTGGCTACAACTTTGCCTAAGACTTTGATTGCTTGTAATTCAGAAATACTGTAACATTCATGAGATTTAGATCCTATCATATAAGGCATAAGGTCTGTTTTTCGACTAAAATCATTCAAACGCTATAACAACAAATAGGTTCAGATAATATAAACAAAAAATGTTAAAATCCAGGCAAAGTTGCAGCATTTTACGGTAATCGCAGCAAAGCATTTTACAGTACACGTCAGAAAAATATTGCATTGTCATTTGTCATCCAACTTAAACGTAGGTACTTATGTAAAATTTTTGCTTAATCGGAAAATGGGAAGTGAGTCAAAAGAGCGTTCGATACCTACATACAAAGTGTTGCGCAGGAAAATCGTCAACGACCCGAAATAATACAATGTTGTACATACCTAGTTAGGTACCTATTCGGTATCGTGGTTGTCTATGCTGCTACCATCTATTATCATTTTGAAGTATTTTTTTCATTTTCATGCTTGCCCTTTTAGTGGCGGTGTTGGCCGTGTATTTTTATGGCAACCTATAATAAGCTCAAAATAGAGCGCCATCTAGATCTCATACAGTTTTTCGATGCTACGCTCTTCTGTTTAGACTGTGTCAGTCTTATTACTTATTTGTCAATGGTTATGCTAATTGTGCCTACGTTCAGAGTGGCGACTCGCGTACGGGTATGGCTTGGCAGTGTTATAGCGGGAGCGCAAAATCGTTGTTTGTAGCGCCCGCGGCGTGTTGGCTCACCATCGAACAGTCAAAACAGGTTTTTTTGCGCCCCGCTATTAGCCACCGACACGCCATTCAGAAGAGCACGTCCATACAGAGTTTGATGGTTCGCTGCAAAATCAAGGGTCTGGATTTTGTCATGATTTCGGAAGTGATGATAGCGTCGCTGATAAAGACTACACACCAAACAGCTTTTCGTCCGTCAGCGAGATGGGAATTCCAGAAGCTATCCAATGAGTCAAAAGGAAACTGTTTACCGTCGTCACTGCCGACATACATAATGTTGATGATGATCTTATCCAGCTAGCAGACCTGATACCCTCGAGCACAGAACCATTTGAAAAGACAGACAAATTGAACATACACAAATGAAAAGAAAATCTTCAACAGCCATCCGGTATCTTCAACACCGGTAGCTTCAAGTGCCCCTAAGATTCTGGAACAACCAAATTTCTTGGGCACTGGTGGATTACCAGCGCAACTGTTAACCCTAATCCGTAATATATCAGAAACCATCAACACTGTAGTGAATAGCCCTCGAGAATTTGAAGAAGTCACAAATCGCCCAATTTCTGAATCTGAAATATAAAAAACCGGTCAAGTGCGAGTCTAAATCGCGCACGAAGGGTTCCGTACCACCGTTCAATGGAAGCGATGGTGTGGAGTGAATAGTTTGGATTTTACACAGCAAAATATTGTTTACAAAGTTATTGGTGCGGTTACTTTCACACTCCATGTACGTAACCAGGTGCATCCATAAGTTTGTATGTGGTATTGAAAGAATTGTTGTATGGGAGCCCCCTTAAATATTTCTTTTATCTTGTTTTTTAGTATTTGTTGTTATAGCGGCAACATAAATACATCATCTGTGAAAATTTCAACTGTCTACCTATCACCGTTCGTGAGATACAGCCTGGTGACAGACGGACGGACGGACAGCGGAGTCTTAGTAATAGGGTCCCGTTTGGAACCCTTCGGGTACGGAACCCTAAAAAGAGACCGTCCAAGAGAAAAAGAAACCAACAAGAATGGAAGAGGACAGAACCCAAAAATAAGAGATTAGAGGAATTGGCATACACATCTGATGTAGCCAAAAAAAAACCTGAGATTCCTGAGAGAACGCTGCAGCCGCCATGCCAGTGTAAACAACTCAAGTTCTATGAAAAAATAAAGGACAGAGAAATTATATGGAAACATTTTTGGAAAAAATGTACAAGTTGGGACCAAAAACGCCAATTCGCGGCGAGTCATGTATTGAAAGATATAAAAGCCCGAATGAACACCAACTCAAACATAGAAAATGATCGCCGAAAGTTCACTTTTTCATATTTTCTTGAAATGAATTTCACTAAGATTAAAGTCTGTCAAGTAATGTTTTTAAACACAGCTGGCCGTTGAAAAGGAATTGGAAAGCGGTATGGTGGAACCTGACCGTAGAGGGCACCACATCCCTGGAACCAAGCTGCCAGAGGCAGTAAAGGAGATAATCAGATCTCACATCTCGTCGTATCCGTTATATGAAAGCCACTACTCCCGAAACAAATCCAAAAAATAATACTTAGGGCCCGAACAAAACATCAAACGCATGTTCAAGCAATATGTCAAAGAAATGTCACAAAATAACGCAACAGAGAAACAGATCGGGAAGGAATGGCTCTGTCGATTGGTATTCAACACAGAATTCAACCTTTCATTCAAACTTCCAGGTATCGACACTTGTGATGATTACGACAGGTTTCTGAGACAGTTAAAAGACTGTAATGCTGAAGATGAAAAGGTTCAAATACAAGAAGAAAGAAAAAAACACCTAAAAGAAGCAGACTCTAGGCATGACAGACAGACATGAGAAAGGACAAGGAAGACGCATCAAAAGTTGCTAATAAAAGAGTTGTTCAGGCTTCTCAGCACCTAATGACCTCGTAGGGGCCCATCAGCTACGAGGTAGCGTGACGATCAGGTGCCAAGAAGTGATGAACGTCGGCGATTCACCGAGCTAAAGTTATGTGGGGTAGATCTAACCTGGTCTGTGCTTCGGTCCCGTCAACCTCCTGTCTCTCTGCAAGGCCCGGGCGCGCCCTAGGCTCTTCTTGGTAGACAGGTTCTTCAGCCAACCAGGTATGACTGGCGGGCCAGCGTCAATGAGCACAGTGGTCCAACACAGGTTATGTTTCTACGTGGTAAATACGAATCGGGCACGAAAATCCGAACTTTATCTGGTTCGAGAGACAACGGCACACTCAGCTATATTAATAATCCTGAGGGAATCCCGAATACATTCCAGATGCCCCTTGATTTAATTTCAACAACAATCAACACGCGTTTTCATTGCGAGGTCTTTTTTCCGAATTTCGTCTGTCAGTTGTCAAAACTGCCAGATTGACAGCTAACGTCAAATTAAAATGACCGTTCAGAAACCATCGATCGAATATCGATTTGGAATCGAACAAGAGTGATATGTGTTGATTTGCAGAAGTGTCTACCAACGCCGCATCTGACGTGTACTCAGTCGTTTTATCTTCGAAAATTGTAGACTTTAAATTTAACTGTGTACGATTGCACTAACAAAAAATCGAGCAATTACATGTGGCCGGAAAATTACGATGGTAGAGGAGGTAACGAAATCGGATCCTGTTTGATAAAATGGGCTGAAGAGAACCTTGATGAAACTGTGGAAGAAATTACAGTCTACTCTGATTGCACTGGTCAAATGGAAATGGAATGATTGTAATGGCATAATATTGGATTTTAGAAAAGCATCCTCACTTGAAAATTATTAATCATAAATTAATGTTGAAGGATCACACCCATATGGAGGTTGACCATGCACATTCTATGATTGAAAAAAGAAAGAAGACATTAACTGCTTTAGAATTGGCAACACCCAGAGACTGGGCTCAGTTTGTAAGAACGTGTGAAGGCAAAAACCCTTTCCAAGTAACGGAAGTGACTATGCAAGATTTTAAAGATTTTGCGGCCCTCTGCAAGACAAGTAGTGCGCCTTTTCTTTTTCGAAAGAAATAAGTTAAGATTTCTGAAACAATTTGGTGGTAGATAAAACAAGATATGTAGGGAATTCTGTTATACAAAACCAGCTTAACTTCTAATGGATTAGATGCCACGCCTTTTAAAGAGCTGTCTCTAAAAATAAAACTTAAACAGCCTCTTATTTTACCAGCCCACCTTGAAAACGTAAGGTCATCTGAAAAGCCCATTTCAACTGCAAAGTTTAATGACATTATAACTTTAATGCAGTGGGTACCAAATAAATGCCACGATAAAAAAAAAACACAAAATCAATGCCAGTGTCGTGCCCGAAGGAGATGAAGTAGATTAACAGCAAAAGTCGATATGACCCGAATCCATACAGGTGGCCACTCTCACTGTCATCATCTCATGCCAGAAAAGCCATAGAAACGGGAAAACAAACATTTGAGAACATCCAAAAAATCTCTGAAATGAAAAGAAAAAATGGGAAAATACAACAATGTGTCAGCAGGCCGCCCTGTTTCGACGGAGTGGTGCAAACATGCAAAGCTGTTGAGAAATTATTCTAAGAAGAAATCTCCGAGCCGAACATTAAATATATACCAATAGATTAAATCAAGACGTCTTAGAATTATTTTTTTCAGGATTGCGACAAAAAGTTGGTTCAAACAGAAATCCAACTGGGTCAAAATCACAAAGGTGGAGAATTTCCTTTGCCAGCAAATAAATGTCAGAATTTAGTTTAGTTAAGCAAACCTCTAGTGTAAATATTATTAACTCTGCTCATATTAACTGTACATTATATTTTATAAAGTAAAAATAAAGCATATTCATTATAATTTGATGAAATAACTACAAAATATCATTCCGGGAACGTGTCCTACAAACCAATCTTTAGAAAACAACTTCGAAAATATTCATAAAATAAAATGAAATGAAACGTATTTCTTACTTACTGGCCTATAATTTTATCTAAAATCAATTTATTGACATTATTAATATAAGACGTTACGTCGCAACTATAAAGTTGCGACGTAACGTCTTATGACTGCATGAATGGTTCATGTGGTACTTGTGCAAATCCGAAGATCGAGTCACCTGATAATGCAGATTCCGTGGCGTATTTCCAATGGAAGTCTGTTATTGAAGAAAAAATTGTAAAAGGCGAGAATAAGAAGTTCAAGATCACAAAAAAGGTTTCAATTTCAAGTAAAGTAAATGAATTAAAATCTGCTTTTATTGAAGATATTCCAGTCATGAAAAAAACATCTGTACGGCATATATAGTTACAACAAACTGAAAAAAGAGATGAAAGAAAATTTAACCGAAGAAGAAGTAATAATACAGATAGATTTTTCGGAAAATTATACAACTAAATACGAAAATGAAATCCAGTCGACACATTTTGCAAAAACTCAATTATCTATTCATACGGGTGTATATTATACACGAAACGTTGACAAAGGTTTAAATTCCAGATCTTTTGCTACCGTGAGTGAAAATTTGGATCATCAAGCCCATGCAGTATGGGCTCATATGAAGCCAATCTTACAAATAATATTGGAAAATAAAGATATCAACACCATTTATATCTACTCTGATGGACCAACATCACAATACCGTAACCGAACTAACGTACTTTGGCTACAAACATTAATAAAGGAATTCAAACAGGTAATTAAAGCTACTTGGACATACAGTGAACCTGGCTATGGCAAAGGACCTATGGATGGCGTAGATGGTATTATTAAAAGGACTGCCGATAGGCATGTGTTAATGGGACATGACATAAAAACATCCTCAGACTTGGTGAATTTGTTTAACAAGTCTACTATACTGGTAAAAGAGATTCCCGATGATGACATTTCTAGAGCAAATGACTTGGGTTCCGAAAAGCTTAGATGCCATACCAGATATTATGAATATTACACAAATTACATGGCAGAGAGAACCAGAAGTTATAATTAAAACATACCGAAACGACCGTTTTGAAAAACAACTAAAATTGACTGTATTATCTGATTGTTTATATCCCAACTCTGAACCAGGAAGCAACGAAATACCCTCAACAAAGTCACCAGTACCAAAAGAGCCTATGGATATAATTGATATACAAGATTTGCTGCAATTGAAGAAAAGGAGCGTCTATTACAACACTATTTACTCATCATCATCCGATGATGAGGATTTAATGTCAATTTCTCTTCGTCAGCAGACTACGCAAAAACCAATTACTATTGAAGCTGGTACATCTTACAATCAAGACAAGAAAAACCTACACCCAAATTTAATATCACCTGGGACCTTTGTTTTAGTTAAAGTACCGACACAAAAGAAAACTGTCAATTACAGATATGTTGCCATATGTAAGACAGATGTCGATAAAGATGATGGAGAAATCCTAGTCATATTCTTGAATTCGGTGCATCATAAATCAAAAAAATTAAATTAGATCCCAGTGATGTATCCTATGTTGCATTTGAACAAATAATAAGTATTATTACAACGCCACTGTTAAAAAAAGAAAATAATATAGAGTATTATTATTTTGAGACTGATATTGACGTTTATGAAAAATTCTCAAGTTCGTTGCTTTTAATTTTTATATAATATTATATTATTGTGTTTAATTAATATGATAAGAAGTTTGTTTTTGATTTAAAGTTTATTTAGTATTGTTTACAAAACAAAAAGTTTAATGTTTAAATGGTTTGATTACTACAAGTAACCATAATGAAAGTTTAATGTGATTATTAAGAATTTCTAATCAGCTGTGCACAGCAATACTGAGACTGTTAAGTTAAGTTACGTTGTTGTTACTTAAGAACGCTAATGCTACAATTAATAAATAAGTACGACGTACACATTGCTTATTATTTTATTAACGTAAAATTGTATCTACCTATGTCGTCATTTAGGGAACACAAGCATCATTTCGCGAACACCTCATCATTTCCGGGAACATCACTAAAATCACAGATAACGTTTACTTATTAAAAATTCTTAAAAAGGCTGTGATAATATTAAAATACAACAAACTTCTTATACCTATAATATGTTTATTTATATATAAGTCAGCGATATTTCTCATATTTAGATAATTTAGCCTAAAAAACAGTAATAATAGCTCCATTTACACTATAATTAGCTTTTAAACGTCTTTATTGGCAATTTCCTTAGATTTCTCTAATTTTTATTTATGAATAGCATACATCCGCTATTGATCAAAGTAATAAATAAGACTTACTTGAGACATTCAGTGCGGAAATGAAAAAATTAAAAACCCACATTTTTTATTTTTATTACCAGTATAAAAAATATAAAGCCAATAATAAACAAACAAAAAAAACGATGATACTTTGTGAAAATAAACAAATAATACAGAAAGAAATGAGTGAATCTATGGAACATATTACCGGAAAAGATGATGTGACAGTTTTTTCACAAACAAGACAATTTAATCCTAAGAAAAAAGTGACTCTGTTATCCCAAGTAATTTTAAAGAAGCCTGATGATGAAACTAATACCAAACAAAAACATAAAAGGAAGATATTTTGTGAAAATGAACTTTTCATGCCCAAAAAAATTACGTGACTATGATGATGTGACAATTTTGTCAGAAATAAGAAATGTTCCGGAAAATACAGCAAGTTATGATTTAAGAGAGAGCAATATATTTAATAAAGTAGACATACAGTTAAATAGACGTAAAGATAGTGACAAAGGTAAGACTGACAAGGAAAATATAAACTATACCAAAGATGAGATTAAAAAGACTTTGAAAGATGAAGAAGACAATTTTGAGATAAGACATATGAAAGCAAATGAAAGCAAGCAAACCTTTATTAACACTGGAGAATAAGATATAAAAGCGGTAGCTAACTGTGAAGAAATGGAAAAAACAGATTTAGACGAACGAAACAAAAAAACGACCAACGAAACTGAAAATATAAAGGTAAAGGTCATAACAACGAATCTTATATAAATGAACAAGGAAATAAGACAACTGAGAGTGAAGAAAATGAGCAGAATTTTGGACTTAAATGATAGTATTTTAGTTAGATATTACCAAAGGAAAACATGGAAATATTATATAGGATTCATTGAAAATATTGAATTTAAGGAAGGAGAAAAATATTATAAGGTACATTTTTTGAAAACTGTCAAGGATTCATTTAATTCCGTGAAGTTTGTAGTCCAACGTAAATTGGATATCGATATAGTGACCACTATTTCTATTCTCAAAAAGGTGAACTTACTTAGTATATATCATTCGGACCGCGGATTCACCGCGTTAATAACTGTTCGCGAATCGCTCCGTGTAATTAAATTCAAATAATGGTTCAAAATAAGCCTACAGTGTAATGACTCAGATCGTTTTAAAGATAATGTTGTTAGCTTCAGTGTAGTGCAATCAGTTTATAAATTCATCCATGCATTCAATAGCTAAATACTAAAGCATCATTTCTAAATTTCAAATTCCCTCCAAAACGTTTCAAATCTGTCACCGTTGCCGCGCGTCATCTAGCAGTGCTACAGCGAGATGCTCCGCTACGCCTAGTGCTACGACAACCGCCTACGCAACTGCTACGCGCGATGCGTTACGAATTTTACAAAATTGTCAACAAACGGCAAAATGAATAAAACCGCGAAGTGCGTGTGCAACGTTATCATTAACGAACTACTTACCTTTGTGCAAGACAAACATAATGTGATGGACGATGTCAGCATGATCCAGATATGTAAAACAGGTTTTACATCCGAGGACATCGAACAAGCGAAAAATTTGCTTTACGAAAACTCTTCAACAGCTCAGAAAGGGAGAAATAAAATTCGCAAAGGAGACGGAAAAGAACAACGTGACCTGGGAGACATAATTAAAATTATAAAGGAGACAGATCCAAATGATCTACCTATATTCGTTGCCCGTAACCTGTCCAAACTACCACCGGTTATTTTCGACCATGTTGATGTTACAAGTCTGCTCAAAAACATTGTTACATTGAAAGCAGAGATGAATAACCTGTGCCACAAATACGCATCGCTAGACGAGATGGAGAAGCTCACAAAAGATGTGCAAGAACTGAGACAACAACAGTGCATGCATGCATGCATGCATGCACTGTTGTTGCAATCACCAATGCATGCATGATGCAATCACCATCATCAAAGACATGATGATTACGCTCATAGACCCTAAACTGTGGCCCCCCGGGATAACCGTGGGCCATTTCAAATATCACGCTTATATCGCTCGGGTTTAGCGCACCAATAAGCCTTTATGAATGAATGAATGAATGAATGGTGCTTCTCCAGCCAGGGTTCTAAACCTGTTCCGGTCTTTCGGCCGGCATACCAGAGGGCACAAGTTTTGAGGGGGGGCGGAATGACCTGCTCTATAGGAGGGGAAGGATAGTGAATTCAATCGACCGACTCTTCAGCCTGAAGCCAATATAGGATATGTGGAATGGGGAGGATGTGGGATTTGAAGAGCAGCTGTTGTTTTCTTCAAGTTCTTGTTTTCCTTCTATTTTCAGTTATTGTTATTAGTTGAGTTTCCTGAGTCGTGTTCGTTTGGGTTATCCGGTAAGTTCCCAGTTTCGCTTTCGCTCTCTGTTTCTGGAATTCGGTATATTTGCCTCTAGGCCATCCTGATTTCGTCCCTGATGTGTGATGATTCTGTCCAGTATGATGATGATGTTCTCCGACCGGGTTCGGTCACGGCGACTGTAACTGCTGGGGAAGGCGTCGTTCGTGTGCCCTCATATGGCTTGCGTAGCCTATTTTATTAGAAAAAGTGCGATCGCACTGGCCACACGTCAGCACGCCATTTTGGTGCGTGTACTGTATTGCGGCAGGTGTTCTGCCTCGTAGTTTGTCTCGCTTGGCATCAAGAGTAGCTCTTCGTTGGGCCTCGAAATCGAAGATCTTTGTGTGCACCGTATGTCGCCACTTTGCCTTGTCTTCCGTGAGTTCCTCCCACGTGGAGTGGTCGATACCGCAACTCTTCATATGTCGCTTCTGCACGTCTTTGAACCTCAAGAACTGACCGCCTTGCTTGCGTTTTCCGTTCTGTAGTTCACAGTATAAGAGACGTTTTGCAAGTCGTTCCTCTGGCATCCGTCGCACGTGGCCACACCATCGCAGTTGACGCCTCATCAAGTAAGCTTCGACCCCACCAACATTAGAACGTCGTAATATCTCTGTATTCCTGATACGGTCAGACCACTTGACGTTCAAAATGTTTCGAATACATCTTAGATGGAATCTGTCTAAAGCGCTGATATGTTTACGGTATGGACACCAGGTCTCGGCGGAATAGAGAAGGTTCGGAAGAACTATGGCCATATAGACGGAGACTTTGGTGGATAGCTTGATGTCATGCGATCGGAAGACTTTGCGCTCCAACCTCCCAAAAGCTGCAGCAGCAGCGCTAATTCTTCCATTCAATTCTGGATCAAGATCGTATTTCGACGATACAGTGCTCCCAAGGTATTTGAACTTATCGACCTGCTTCAGTGAGTCTGCGCCAAGCTTTATATCGAGGGTCGAGTTGTCGACTCTTTGAGTGTCCATCGCCATGACCTCCGTCTTGCTGACACTGATTTTGAGCCCATATTTGCGGCATACCTCGTCGAAAGCCGTGATCCACTGTTGTAGTCCCTCCACAGAATCTGACACAAAGCAAAGATCGTCGGCGTACATAATCTCTCTAATTGTATCGCAGGATGTCTTAGTGCATGCTTTTAGTCGAGCGAGGTTAAATAGCTTTCCGTCTGTTCTAAAGCGGATATGAATACCAGATGTCGATTCGTCAATTGATTCTCTTACGACTGCAGCAAAGTAGAGAGCAAACAAAGTCGGTGCCAGTACGCAACCTTGCTTTACTCCACAGGTAACGGAGAAAAACTCGGATTGCTCACCATTAAAGCTGACACAACACTTCATATCATCGTGCAGTAGTCGTATAATCCGTACGAATTTTTCAGGGCAGCCCAGCTTTGCCAGTAGAATCCAGAGAGCTTCACGTGGTACACAGTCAAAAGCCTTCTCTAGATCAATGAAGCAGAGAAACAGAGGTTGTCCTTGTTCTCGACTTTTCTCCTGAAGTTGGCGTACAGAAAAGATAGCTTCACACGTGCCTCTCTCCGGGCGGAAGCCAAACTGGGTTTCTGGCAAGTAAGATTCAGAAACAGGGATGAGGCGGTTAAGCAGGACACGAGCAAATATTTTCCCTGCAGAAGATAGCAAAGATATTCCTCGGTAAGCATTACAGTCGGAACGGTCACCCTTGTTCTTGTATAGGGCGCAGATACGCGAGGCGATGAAGTCATCTGGGATCCTTTCCTCGTTCCACATCTGTACAAACAGCTTCCAGAGTATTTTATGAAGTTCTGCAGTGCCATATTTTAGTAGTTCAGCCGGGATGTTGTCAAGGCCCACCGCCTTATTATTCTTTTGCTGATTTACAGCGTCGATCACTTCAGTAAGGGTTGGCGGTTCTTCTAACTTAGGCATTGCATCAAGGCTTGTAGTACCCCGGATATGTTCCAGATCTGCTGAACGATCTACGTTGAGTAGGTTGTTGAAGTGTTCAGCCCAGCGTTGGAGAACCTCGTCCTTAGACGTTAATCTCTGCGAGCCATCGAGAGATCGTAATGGCACATTTACATGTTGAGTAGTGCCAATTAGATTCCGGACTTCACTGTAAAAGGCGCCAAGTTGTTTACAGTCAGCAAGCAGTTGTATATGGCGCGCTTTATCTTTCCACCATTTGTCCTTAGTCTCTCGTGTAAGTTTCCTCAGTTCTCTGGTGCTAACTTTTATTTGGTCTTGTAGGTTCAAGTTGCCACTCTGCTCTTGAGTACGCAAAAGTTTCCGGTGTTTTTCTATAGCTTCTACCAAAGCCTGGTTATTGTCATCGAACCAGTCCTCGCGAACAAGTTTCCTGAGTCCCAGCGTTTCGGTAGCAGCTTCTTTAAGATCGGAGCTCAAAGACTTCCAGGCCTCTTCTAAATCTTGATCGCTAGTGTTACGTGTAGCCAGCCTGTTGTTCAGAGCAATCCCAAAGGCGGCTCTTGTCTCTTGGCTTTGAAGTTTCTGCACGTTCAGACTGACATTAGTTGTCTTTCCACGGCGATAAGGTGGGTGGAGACGCAGTTTCATCTTGATAACAACCAACCTGTGGTCAGTCCAGCAGTTAGCGCCTCTCATGACTCGAGTGATTTGCACTTGAGATAGGTCTTTTTGGCGTACCAGAGCATAGTCAATCAGGTGCCAGTGTTTAGACCTTGGATGCATCCATGTCGTTTTGTATTTAGCTGGCAATCTGAAGCAGGTGTTGGTAATGGCCAACTCATACTGAGCACACAAACTTAGCAGAAGATTTCCGTTGCTATTCATGGTGCCTACGCCATGTCTTCCGAGCACCTTGGGCCACGCTTCATGATCTCGTCCAACGCGTGCGTTAAAATCGCCAAGGACAAGCACCTGCTCTCTTTGGGGGATCTTCACTACAGCATCGGAAAGTTCCTTGTAGAATTTATCCTTCGTTTCGTCGTCTTTATCCAAAGTTGGGGAATAAACGCTGAGGATGTTCAGATGATTATCGTTGTCCAGGTGTATTCGCAATGAAATGACACGATCTGAGATGTTAACAGGACACTCATTCAACCTTTGCACTATCTCGTTCTTAATTGCGAAACCAACACCAGATCGACGGGGTTCTGATGCTGTGTTTCCTTTCCAGAAGAATGTATAGCCGCCTCCATGCTCTACTATTTTGCCCTCTTCCGCTAGATGGGTCTCACTAAGTGCGGCTATATCGATATTGTACCGTCGTAATTCTCGGGCAACGATAGCAGTTTTCCGCTCCGGGCATAGGTTGGTGTCACGATCGAGTAGAGTTCGTACATTCCAAGCGGCAAAAGTCAATGGTTGGATTTTCGTAATTTTATTCTTGTTTCGACCGCGAGTCTGGGATGCACAGGCAGCTGCGGTTGCTACCTCCCATTTGGGTTGGGATAAACATTTGTTTGGGGCACCTTTTCTAGCCCCCTCCACGGCTGGGCGTGGGAAGCAGTGTTTCCCTGAATAAGGCTGCTTCGTCGCACAGAGTGCTGCCGAATCTACGAAGTTATCCCTTGTTCTACGCAGAAGCGACCACTCTCTCTGAGCCGCCTGTGTGCAAGATAAGCCAAAGCCCGGCTTACATCGATACCGAACCTCTCTGCCTCTCATTGTCGCCACAGGGCTTGATGTAAGTCAGTGTCCGTTATATTTGCTGAAACAGTCAAGTGCGCAGGATATATTTAGGTGCATAAACGGGCGCGCATATGCAGATGCTCCCTCTCGTCCTCGTCCTCCTTGGACCAATGGAACGAAGAATCGATACGATTGGAGGAGAATTTGGATGCAGTGTATGGCCGCCAGTTGCCTTGTCCTCTACTGACGCCCTCGGCATTACACGCTGCCTTGCTGACTCGCCGACTCCGCCAAGCCACTGTTGCTTATCAGTAGTCGGGCTGCCTTCGGCGCCGAGCCAGTCTTCAGGCGCTATGCGGGAGGATTCCGCCCCCTTTCGGTCTGTGACCTGTCCGCCTAAAAGTATCCAGATCCATCGCCTCTTCCGCCAGCATTGCCGTACCAAAGTCCACCTTTTTCGCCGCTACTGCCGTTGAGGTCTTCACCTGTAACCCTAGGCAAGGGGCCTGTTGGTCCGCGGGAGGTATTTTATTTCCCTCCAGCCCTGCAGGTGTCGTAAGGACAACCTGTCGAGCACCCCCTATCCGCCACCTGGGGACGCGTTCCCTAGGGGTGAGGCTCCCCCGAGCTCTGTCCAGTAACTGTGTTCTTCACCGTAGTATTTGATGTCATGCTTAAGGAAATCTTTCCAGGTGTATATAAGTCGGCCGACTTTCTTCTTCCTTGCTTCGTATTTGAATGGAGCGTGTAGAAAGTGCTGTTGTGGGCGTCGCAGAATATGTATTGTAACACATCCGGTGGTTTTTGATTCGTTTGGTTATCGTTTTGCCCTGTAGTCAGTCATGAATTTTGTGGTATCTTGGATAGCTTCTGGCGTTCTCAAACATGTCTCTGAGGATCAGGCGTTCACATTTTCTTAGTCAAGAACTGACTTTCAACTGTTTGCTTTAGTGAGGGTTGCCGCTTTTTGTCCGTATTTTATAAACAGTGCAATGACCATTTTGTAAATCAGGCGCACTATATTCCAGTCCATGTTGGATTTCTTTATAAAATGCATTAGGGCCTTGGAATGGCATATGGCTTGCCGGCACCTCTTTTTTATTGTGTCCTATGTCCTGCCGTAATATATGTGTAAAGTAGTGTCATCTATATTTACTCTGTGGTCATTGTGTGGGAAACTCGTCATCTGTCATTAAAAGTCAGTCCAATATATACTTTATTTCAAGTCACGTTTTACCGCTTACTTATTTTCCTATAATCCTAATTATCTAAAGAACTATAACGTTACATGGTGTCAGAATGATAAATAGACGTGTTAAATAAAAATAAATAACTAAGAAAGTTGTAAAATGGCTACTAACGACGCAGTATCAGGAATAAAGCCACCAGCTAAACTACAAATTGACTCCGATAAATCAACGAGCTGGAAAAAGTGGTTACAGCAATTTGAGTGGTATGGAATCGCTGTTCAATTAGATAAGAAGCCAGCCGAAGTCCAGGCAGCAACATTTATGGCAGTGATAGGTTCAGAAGCGATCGAAATATACAATAGTTTCAACCTCAGCGACGCAGACAAAAACGACCTGCAAATCATCAAAGACAAGTTCGAAGAGTACTTCGAACCGAAGACGAACATATCGTTTGAAAGATATATATTTTTCAAGATTGAACAATACGAAGATTAACAATTTAACTAATTTTTAACCCGGATAAAAACTCAAGCAAGTAAATGTGAATTTGACAAATTGTTCGACGAAATGCTTAAAGACAAGATAGTGTTTGGAATCAGATCAAACCAAGTAAGAGAAAAATTGTTAACAGAAGACAAACTCGACTTGAACAAAGCTATAACAATCTGTAAAACCAGTGAACAAGCCACTAAACAGCTCGACGAGTTTGAAGGCAAAAACAAAGCAGACAAAGTATTGGCTGTGAGAAATAAAGGTAAAACTACACTACCCAAAAATAAACAAAATGAGTATTTTGACTGCAAGAGATGTGGTACAAACCATAAAAGCAGAGAATGTCCGGCATTTAACAAACCATGTACTAAGTGCAATATAAATGGACATTTTGCTAAAATGTGCCGCACTAAGAACAAATACCACAAAAATAAAGTGAATACATTAGAAGAAAACTCAAGTAGTTCGGAGGATGAGGTGTACATATCAGCTATAGGTACTGGAGAAAAGAAAGACTGGACAGAAAAAATACAAGTGGGAAACATGAAATTCATTGCCAAACTAGATACAGGAGCACAATGCAATGTTTTACCAAAACACTTAATGATCAAAGCAAAGGCAAGTTTGAAACCAAGCCGAACCAAAAATTTAATAAGTTACACAGAAGATAAAATGGCAGTTCTAGGTGAAGCAGAGCTTCTTTGTAAAATAAAAAACGAAGAAAATATGATAATCCTAGGACTCGATACCTGTGAATAATTGGAACTTATTGCAAGAGTGAAAACACTGAAAGAAAGTGAAAGCAAAGATGACATCTTCGAAGGCGATTATATTCAAGGTGGTTAAAGAAAAAGTTACACCTATCCTAGGACTCGATACCTGTGAAAAATTGGAACTTATTGCAAGAGTGAAAACACTGAAAGAAAGTGAAAGCAAAGATGACATCTTCGAAGGCTTAGGCTGTTACAAAGATTATGAATATGATATTGACCTAATTGACAATCCAAAACTCGAAATTAAACCGTCAAGAAGAATTCCACATGCTATAAGAGATGAGGTAAAACAAGAACTGGACCGAATGGTGAAATTAGATGTCATTAAACCAGAAACGGAGCCTACCCCTGCGGTAAGTCCTATGGTTATTGTTAGACAAAAAGGCAATATACGAATCTGTATAGATCCATCAGATATCAACAAAAACATACTGAGACGTCATTTTCCACTTACTACTATAGAAGAAATTTCAGCTGATATTAAAGGCTCTAAATTCTTTGCTTTATTAGATTGCACAAAAAGATTCTGGCAGATTAAACTTTCAGAAATAACACAAAAACTGCCTTTTGCTACCCCATGGGGAAGATAATTTTTCAAGAGACTACCGTTTGGAGTATCATCAGCACCTGAAATATTCCAAGAAATTTTAACTAATTTACTCAGTAAATTTAAAAATGTGCGGGTATCAATTGATGACATTTTTATTCATGCAAAATGTAGAGAAGAAATACAAAAAACTGTTGGTGAAGTCATAGAAACACTCAAGAAATCAGGCTTCAAACTTAATAAAAACAAATGCATTTTTGAATCAGAGAGAATAAAATTCTTGGGACATATTGTTTCAACTAATGGACTAGAAGCAGACCCAGAAAAGGTTGAGGCTATACAGGCAATGAAGGCACCAACAAACAAAACAGAACTACAGAGACTACTAGGAATGATCACATACCTAAACAAATTTATTCCAAATATGTCCGACCTAACAAATCCAGTAAGAGAATTATTACACAAAAATACAAGTTTTATATGGGAAAATCATCATGAAAAAGCATTGAATAAAATTAAAGAAGTTCTTCAAAGTCCTCCTGTATTGAGACTATATGATGTAAACAAACCTGTAACATTAAGTGTAGATGCAAGTTCTAAAAATCTTGGTGCTGCACTTCTTCAAGAGGGACAACCAGTAGCCTATGGAGCAAGAGCATTAACTAAATCTGAAGAAAATTATCCACAAATTGAAAAAGAAGCGCTCGCTATACACTTTGGATGTAAGAAATTTCATGAATATGTTTATGGTAAAGAACTAACAGTAGAATCAGACCATAAGCCACTTGAGACAATCTTCAAGAAAAACATACAGTCTGCTCCAGCAAGATTGCAACGCATACTATTCAATCTTGCACCATACGCACCAAAAGTTATTTTCAAAAAAGGCACCGAAATACCCTTAGCAGACTTTCTTAGCCGACTGTGATGCATCTAACCTGAAATACGAACAAGAGGAAAACTTGAAAGTTACAGTAATACTACCTATGTCACTTGATGCAAAAGAGGAACTAATTACAGCAACAAAAGAAGATCCACATTTACAGTTACTACTTCAGACATTCAGGGATTTCCAGAAAAGGCTAGTGAACTTCCCACAGAACTACAACACTACTTTTACTTTAAAGAAGAATTGAGCTATCTCAAAGGAATAATTTTCAAAGGAAATAAAATTGTAGTACCAAAATCACAGATCCCTAAAATGCTGAAGAATATTCATCAAGGACACGTAGGTATAAATAGTTGCTTAAGAAGAGCAAGACAAATTATCTACTGAAAGGGACAATATGATGACATTATTAAACTAGTCAAAAACTGCTCTATCTGTGAACAAACACAAAAAGACAACATTAAGGATATACTGCTAGTTAAGAAGATTCCTACACTTCCATGGCAAATAGTTGCATCTGATCTATTTGAATTAAAGGGAAAAACTTACATAGTAATCTGTGACAGCTACTCTGGATATTTAGATTTTCAACCGCTAAAAAGTATGCATTCATCTGAAGTTATAGAACAACAGAAAAGATGGTTTGCTGTACATGGAATACCAGAAGAGCTACAAACTGACAATCGAACGCAATACATGTCTAGAGAATTCAAGATCTTTCAAAAAGAATGGAAATTTAACCATGTCACATCCAGTCCACACCACCATCAAGGCAATGGACTCGCTGAAAAAGCAGTTCAAGTAGCCAAGAACATACTAAAAAAATGTAGTATTGACAAGTCTGATGTTCAACTTGCCTTATTAAATTGGAGAAATACACCAAGAAACCAGAATGACCAGATCTCCACTACCTACAAAAGACACAAATCTGAAACCAAAAATAATGCAAGGAGTGACAGCTGAATTAAAACGATTAAGAGAAGAACAAGCCAACTATGGTAATAAACACACTAAAAGACCAGACAATTTTGAAATTAATCAAAAAGTCGGACACAAAGTTGCTCATCGTCACTGGGAAGGAGCAAGAGTGGTAGAAAAGCCTAAAGGTCTACCAAGATCTGTAATCATTCAAACTGATCAAGGCCAAATCCTACGAAGAAACTTCAGTCATCTGCACAAGACACAAGCAGACATTACAACTAATAAAGTCATAGTTCCTGAAACTAAATACCCAGATGAACCAGCTGTACAACAGGTTCCAGCACAAGGACAATCACCAACTATCCCTGAGTCACTCCCAGCATCACCAAGCCAGTCACCAAATACTTCTAATCAGTTGCAGGAGTCAAGCCTGGCTCAACCAGCAACATCACTAAGATCATCAAGATTTGGTAGAATAATTAAACCAATAACTAGACTTGATCTTTAATACAATGTAAATCATTAATTGCAATATTATCTTATACGTTACAATAAGTTAGTAATTAATTACAACATTATCAAATATGTTATATTAAGTTCTGCTGTGCAATACATGATTACAGTTATAATTAGTTAACTATTAAAATAGCAGTATGTTCTGAAAATTCTATAATCTTGTATAATTATATTGTTGTTTTGAAATTAACTGTTGAGTCAAATGTAAGCTTAGAAATAAGACATATGTTTTTAGTTTACAAAGAAAGGGAGATGTAAAGTAGTGTCATCTATACTTACTCTGTGGTCATTGTGTGGGAAACTCGTCATCTGTCATTAAAAGTCAGTCCAATATATACTTTATTTCAAGTCACGTTTTACCGCTTACTTATTTTCCTATAATACTAATTATCTAAAGAACTATATACGTTACAATATGTGCCGAGATATTTGATTTCGTTTACGGTTCGTATTGGAACTCCGTCCAATACACTGGTTGTTTATGGGGTCTCTTATAAGAATTTTCGTCTTTCTACTTTTAAGTTTGCCATGAGCATTTCTCCGATGATATTTAATTATTCTCTTTTAGCTACTCCGCGGCATAGCAGCGCTGCGTAAAAACGCTCTTTCATGTTGCGGGCGGTCCGACTCTGGAACGCACCTCTTTGCACTATAAGAGACAGTCCGACTCTTTTTTCTTTTAAGAAACATATCAAGAGCACTACCTGTCTCTTTCGTAAAAGTTATTGTATTTAAATTATTATTATATGTAAAGTTTATGTATATATCGGTAATTATTTCGTATTTTCTATCAGTATTTTACAGATATTTTAATTTATTCCTAGGCATTTTAGTTATAGTAATTATTGTGCCGTGCCTATCCTTTTATGATAGCAATTCCTGTAATGCCTTGTTTTGCTGGAAGAAATCTCTTTTAAGAGATAAGCTCGCCCTTTGTAGGTGCATTTCCTTTTGATGTAATTTTTAAAATATTTGTGTGCAATATTGTGCAGGAGGTTTGTTCCTATAATTCCCTTTTTCCTGTATTTCTTTATAGCGTCTTGTCCGATGCGAGCATATAGATACCAGAGATAGTGTTTTGACATATGTATCATGTTTGTTTCCTGTATATAGGCTATGTGTATGTTTCTGTTAGTCAATTCCGCATCAATGTTGAGTCTTTTAGTTATTTCGGCGCACCTCTAACGTTCCAAGTAGCAAAGCGCCTACGCTCGCATGTGACTTGTGGTTTAAATATGGGGCTGTTTCGTATCATCGTGTATCCGGTGTTGTCTGGGATGTCTTCTGTTGATGTTATGGTTGACCCTGAGGAGGTCATGGGTGTTGCATTAAGTATCGGGGAAAGTATGGTGTTATCAGTTTGGTTATCGGTTGCTTGATCCGTGGGTAAATTTGGCGATTCAAGCAAGTATACGCTGTCGTAGTGGTGTCCTGTGCCGTTGAGGTTGATAGATTTCACTGCATCCGCTGGATTCTTGGGCGTGAATGTGAGCGATGGTGTATTTTGCTGGTGGATTGTTACGTTAACTAGAAAGTATTCGGCAGCTGGTATTATAATCTCCTCTCTAGCCCAAGTACCGTTATTGCGCAGATTTTCAATGTTGAGTTGTTGAGGATTTCAGGCTCAGTGATTGCGAGCTTTGTTCTGTTCATCGCCGTTTTCTTCTACATATTTAACTAGGTCCTTACGAATGTGAGTGTGGTTGCATGTTAATTGACATAGGTGATTAATTTGGTCAGCAATTGCGGTGAATAGGCAGTTACCATCTCAGCATTGGTAAGGCTTCCATTACGTTATCTTCTTGGGATATTGTTGAAAGAAAGAACTTAGAGATAGCGTGATTTATTTGAACTACCTTTGTCTACGATTAACAGATTGTACGGGTTGCGATTGTCAAAGTTTGTGCGTATCTTCGTGCGCCCTTATTCTCGGTAGAGAGCCGCTTAGGACAAAAAGTCTCCGATTTTATTGT
Source organism: Argyresthia goedartella (assembly GCA_949825045.1). Classification (NCBI taxonomy): domain Eukaryota; kingdom Metazoa; phylum Arthropoda; class Insecta; order Lepidoptera; family Argyresthiidae; genus Argyresthia; species Argyresthia goedartella. Next base: position 9,414,112 of record OX463811.1, on the reverse strand, counting down.
TGTTATTGTTCATCAGTGGAAGTCTTTTGTTAATTGCCTGTTTTCTGGAAGATGGTAAAATGATCCTTTTATGATGTGCAATTGTTGGCTGTTTCTCGCTATTTCTCAGAATATGCAGTTATGTAGTAGACGGGCTTGCATTATTGTTTTATTTTTGTGGGCTTGTCGGACCGGATAAAGTTAGAAATAGTTAAGTTTTGTTTTACTGTTATTGGGTAGGTTCCTGCCTAGTTTTGTATTTAGGTATACCTATCTCCTACCTACTAGTACGGCACTGTGCCTGTGGGATAGTTCGGCGTAGTAATTTGAAGCGAGCGTGGTATCTGTTTATGAAATGGTATTTAGCATTACGAAGGGGATTACCTGCCAGATATAGAGTTCGTTTTGCCTTTTGATCTGAGTTTTAGGGCTATCATAATCGCAGCGATCTCACCAGGTTGTTGCTCAGCTAGTGAGACTCATTGCACTGATATCACCTACTTCAATTCACTTCATTAGTGCATATTAGTTAGGTCCGTGACTCGGGTCGAGGTTCAGTCCGTGAACAAGGCCCTAAAGATGAAGTACCCGGTTGTATCTGACCCGGCGGAGGGGCATGCATGTGTTTGTGGCGTGTGAGTGTATGTGTCGGTACGATAAGTGTCAAAGTCATTGGTCATCTTATCTTGAGTTGTGCATTTTGGGTAGGCCGGGGGAAGGTGTTTAGATTTACCGCTATCATATTATCTGTTTTTGGGGCGGGTGGAACTTTAGTGTACTTTGGTTGTCGCGCTGTATTTTGGTATGGGAAAAGTGAGATGCTGTAGATTTGACTGGTTGTTGATTACGTTTTGGTGCTCTATTATGTATGCGCTGTCGTAGTGGCTGTCGGAAAAGGTCAAGTTGATAGTTCCGACTGCGTTATATTCTTGTTGGGGGCTATATACGATTGATGGGCCATTTTGTTGATGGATCGCTATACTTATTACGTAGAACTCTGCGGCTGCTATGATAATTTCTTCACCTGCCCACGTGCCCTGTATGTGGAGATTTTTTATGTACTCAGTGAAAGCTTCTGCGTTTGGTGCGTCGATCGCAAGTTTGATGCGTGGATAATTGCTGTTAGCTTCCACGAATCTTGCTAAGTCGCTTCTGATGTGGGTATGGTTGAATGTCGCTCCAAACAGATGGTTGATTTGGTCTGCAATTGCATGGAACAGGCAGTTTCCATCTCTGGGCATTGGTAGAGTTTCCATCGTAAGATATTACTACAGGAGAGAGCCTCATGCTGTTTTAGCTAATATGAATGTGTGTGTGGGTTGTTTCTAAGAGGTGTACGGCCGGTAAGATGAGAGACGCTGTTTGGCCTTTTACGATCTATTTTTATTCTAATGTTTCCCGGTATTTCCAAGATGGGCTGACAATATAGAATGGGTGCCAGATGTGTCAGGGAACGTTGTGGGCCTTTTGTGCTTCGAAGCTTTTCCAATTGTTCCTAAATAGCAGTCAATTGTTTTGTCTAGTTTCTGGGAATTTGGTGAGATGGCCTTTTTATGGCAAGCACGTGTTTAGTTTTTGTTTATTGTCGGGTTTAGTATATTTGCAGTTTAGCTACGTAAAAATAATTCTAGGATTGTTAAGTTTTGGGTTGGCTTATTCATAGAGTTTCAGGGTTTAGTGGAAGGTTATTGTTAATGACTGTTTTGAATGGTCTTTCGAAGATGAGGAGAAAAGAAATCTCGAGGAGAATTATCTCGAATTTATTTTCAGGCAAAGCAATATAAGTATATGTAGCTATAATAATGTTTTATTAGTTGATTTTGCCTATGACGCACCTATAAATGTGATTATGCCTTAGTCAATAGGGTCGACCGCGGCCGCGGTAAGTGGTGGTTTATTATTGTCAGGCGGCGAGTGGTCCTGAGAGAAATAAAGTTAGAGATAGGTAATCACTATCAATGATGTCCTAATCGGAATGATCTCACCAGGTTGGTGTGTTTAGCGGCGGTGGTGGTGGAGGCAGTAGCGTTGAGGGTGTGTTGCGTAGGCGTCGCTCGCTGCCGGCCTGTCGCTGCGTGGCTCAGACGTGCACCTGGCCTAGAATTCTAGGGCTTGCACAGATGGGATGCCTAAGAGTATCGCGCAGTTCTCTGGCATTCATTACACTTGACCGCACTAGTATCATCACAATCACTGAAATGCGCGGTATTGCACAGATGGGGTGCCTAGATGGATCGCGCACATTACCCAGGTAACCCTTACAGTAACACGCGGTATAAGCCAGCCTATAAGCCAGGCTCGTTTTCGGGCCTCCGGAGGCAGAACAAAAGGCGCGCGCCGGGGATGAAAACTATTGTTTCTTTAAATGCGTTTGCGAGATCTCGGGGGGACGCGTCCGTTCGGTCCGGCAACACAAACACCACTCTTAAGCGCACCAATAAGCCTTTAGAATAATTATAATGGAAGATCTGACAATATTAAGTATTAACTGTAAATCTCTTCGAGGAAACATAAAGTTCGTGAATGAACTTTGCAATACAAATGACTTTGTTATTTTACAAGAAACCTGGCTGCTACCTAGCAATTTGCATATACTGGACAACATCCATCCTGACTTCCTGGGAGTGGGAACATCAGCTGTTGACACCTCGGCTGCTATACTTGTGGGAAGACCGTACGGAGGAGCAGCAATACTCTACAAGAAGTCTCTAAAGGTCAGAACCAATATACAGACAGATACTCCAAGATTAGTAGCAGTTGAAGTCACGCTCTCCAATAATGAGTTGTTGCTTATTATGTGTGTGTACTTGTAAACAAGACCACTTTGACGAGTATGCAGAATGCCTGGGAAAAATACACAGTATCATAGAAGATAGTAACTGCAACTCCTGCTTAGTCTTAGGAGATTTTAATGCCGACCCCAGTACTCAGTTTGGGCGTGAACTGTCAACTTTCTGCACCGAATACCGCTACGAAATAACCGACCAGAAACTGCTACCAGCTGACTCCTATACATATGTGAGCGACGCACACGGCACCACATCATGGCTCGACCACTGCTTAGCCACAGAAACCATAAGCAAATGCATAAATAAAGTTACCATATACTACAGCATCTCATGGACAGACCATCGACCTTTACTTATACATCTCAGCATAAAAGGTTTGACCAAACTCAACATACCAGATAACCGTAGATGGAACAAAGCAGCATGGAAACCACGCTCAATGCTGCAAACTAAGCTAGTGCTTACCAGTCTCATAGACCAACAAATGAAAAAGACAGAATGTTTCTGGGGTGAGCTTGCATCATCGAAGCAAATAGATAACGTCTTCGCTTTAATTGTAACCGCAATGCAACAATCAGCACAGCAATCGTTTGACGCCAAGAAAAATCAAGTCAAGAAGACAAAGTCAATCGCAGGCTGGAACGAGAACGTGTCCGAACATTATGCTGCCTCGCGTAACGCATTACTTCTATGGAACGAACGCGGCAAGCCAAGAGACGGTGACATCGCCGAACTACGCAAAACAACTAGATCTAGTTTCAAAATGGCTCTAAAGAAGTGTCAACAGAATACTGAACAATATCGGATGGACAGCATTTCACGAAATCTGAACGATAAAAATTTTGGCAAAACACTAACAAGATCTGTAAGCCTGGTGGTGCTCTGCCATCCAACATAGATGGCATAACGAATGACAAAGACATCGCACACTTGTTCATACGTAACTTCACTCAACCTGCTCCCACTCCAACTACCGTGAACCAAACATCTGCAACAATAGACAACCGCGACTCCGACATAAAAACATTAAGTACTACATTTGTCCACAAGATAGTCATGGCCACAGCGCTCGGTAAATCTCCTGGACTCGACGGGCTGTCCATTGAACATCTACAGTACGCCGGTGCACTCATGTCCACGATCCTGGCGGGTCTCTTCCGAGCCATATTGAAGACAGGACATATGCTAATCGCAATGACGAACACCGTCATCATCCCTCTGTGTAAGAACAAACAAAGGGATATTGCAAGTTCCTGAAACTACAGACCAATTGCGCTCGCCTCGATAATAGCCCGTATATTTGAGAAGGTCCTCCTGGCGCTGACTGAAAAACATCTCAAGAGCTCAGATCACCAGATGGGTTTTAAGAAGAACGACCACAGCTGTATATGTCGTAAAGCAAGTCGCGGGGTATTACAAACAAAGGCGAACATCTACCTACGCCTGCTACTTAGACCTCAGCAAGGCCTTTGACCGCGCCACACATTCCCTCCTGTGGGAAAAAATAAGACATCGAGGAGTCCCTGAAAGTGTCATCACAACTCTGGCTAGGTGGCATGACCAACAGCTCAACGTGGTCAGATGGAATGGCTCCCTGTCAGAGTCGATGCCACTCAACTGCGGGGTGAGACAAGGCGGTACAGCTTCCCCTGTACTATTCTGCCCACCCGCCAGTAAAACGCAGTAAAGACCATTTTGGTCAAATGGAGTTTTAAACAGATTCTTGATCAGCGATTTTCGCGCTATTTTTCTGTTCTACCCATTTCTTGCTAGGACGCCTAGAAATGGTGGCCAAAAACGACCCAAAGGCAGTAAGAGCCGGAACATTTGATGAAATACCAGTTAAAATGCAGCGCGGTGGCGTAAGATATGCAGTAATTGCAGACAGACAGGTAGAAAACAGACTAACTCGCAGTAAATTTTTTTGCAACTGCATTTAAGTCTTTCTTAACATTCTTACAACAATCATATAAAAACTACCTAAAACGCAGTTCAAGCTTAAATGTGCGATTTTTCTCTTACTGCACTTGAAAACTTTCAGTTTTTTATTGACTTTCACCACCTAAAACGCAGTAGATAAGAATGTACTGCGCTTTAGGCCGTCAAAGTCAATGAACTGTTATGTGTTATAAAACTAGTTAAAATGCAGTAAAGACCAACGGACTGCGTTTTAGACTGTGTTTACGCATACCTGCAGAGACAATTTAGCCACATAAATTGCAGTATAAAATTAATTGAACTGCAAATTAGTTGGTTGCATATCCGATATCACTGTTCTGTTCTGCTAACTAAGATGCAGTAGTGAACTAAAAAAATGCATTTTAGATGGTACAATCTACAAAATCCACAAATCATACTGCAAAATGTAACGCGCCAACTGCATTTTAGGTAGTGAAGGTGTGTATGTGTGCACGCACACGATCGCACGCCACGCAGTACCTATGTATGCGCGAGGCACGGAGTCGGTCAGTTCGGCCACTGACGCTGTGATGTGTCGACGTTGACGACGGCGCAGTGTGGGAAAGGTGCGAAAGAGTGGTGGCGCAGCAGGCACTAACTTTACGAGGTAAATTAACTTTCTGTAGTTTATTGCTTTTCTTATATTGTTTAAAGTATTACTTGCTAATTTATTTGGGTTTGAGTAAACGCAAAAAGATCACATGGCGGTTCTTTTACGTATATTTACAAGTTTCCAATTTTTTTTTTATTATTATTAGCTTAACTTGTAAATGTGTTTGTAACGTAATGACCCACTTTCCGTTTTCCGAAAAAGCAGTTTTTTGGATACGTATGTAAATTTAGATGACAATTTAGTATTTTTCTAACATGGGACTGATATGATTATGGAGACGGAAGATGGTCAAGGGAACTCTGTTAGCCAGCAACGCAACCATATTGAGTTTGGGCTCATTTGATTTGTCTTGACAAGTTCTTTGGTCCCGCACAAAGACTATGGTCTGATGTTGGAGCCGGAAGGTGACCAAGGGAACTTATGTTGCTAAACGACGCAACCCTATCCAGTTCCAAAATAACCATATTGTATACACCTTATGATCTTACATACTAAACTCTATTTCAATTTTAGGATAAAAATGAGCTCAAGAGCCCACAAAATACTGGGATTGGTATCGACTCCTGCTGGTGGATCAAAATCCTACCAAAATGGCGAGAAGGTCTATTCAATATCAAAAAGCTCAATAAGTGAAGACGACAAGCAACTATCAAAAAGGCCTATAGACGAAGACTCAATTTGGTCTAGAAAAATGTCCCTAACTGACATGGAAAAGGTTAGTAACTTCAACTTTGAGTATAAAAATTCAAGAGATTATGTACAAGAGCTTGACTTATCGACATTAAAAGAAACTTCAATGCACAAGCCAGCGAGCATTAAATCTAAAGATACAGTAACGTCGATTCCTGATCTTCCGCCAACAGAAATAAATATCACAGCTTCAGATAATGATCTGCCATACACCGATAAACCCATGAATGAACCAGCTGATAGATACACAGATGAACATCAGCTTTCACCTAGTTTATTGGATTTCGGCCAGGACGAAAATTCAAGAACATGTACTGTTGATGAGCATAACATAATGTTAAAAGAACCTTTAGTCAAGCCAACTGCGCCCATTCAACATGAACAAACAGCAAAACTGGTGTCTGAGTTTCCCCCAACCCAAAATGTAAGCAAAACTTCAGATCTGCCACTTGCCCCTAAACGCAAAGTTACCGTAACAAAGATTGAAATTATTCGCCCAGCTGACAAACTTGATCAACCAGCTTCAATGGCCAAGTCAAAACAAACAATGACGTCGGTTCCTGAGCTTCCGCCGACCAAAAATTCAAGCCAAGCTTTGGAGTTAAATATGTCACCAGCTGTTAAACGCAGATATAAACCAGTTGATTCATATGAAAGATCAGCTTCATTGGACAAGTCACCTCAGGGCGTCGATAGCCTGTTTTGCACAGAAATACTTCAGCCATCACCTGCAAGTTCCTTGGATTTTGGCTCAGATGATTCAGTAAAAGACAAGGACTACATGCCAGAAGCAAGCTCATCTATCAGCAGTGGCTGTATATCAACGCCTGAAAATCAAGCTACAACGTTCCGTCAGCAATATTTTGATACGACGCAAGAAGATCAAGTTGGTGAAACATCCCGTCAGCAAGATACTCTAATTATAGCCCAAGAAAACCATGCTAAAGAAAAAGTTTGCAGAAAGAAACTGAATAAAAGACTTACCAAAGAAGTGACTGACAAAATAAAAAACATGAAAAAATATTTCATAAGGCCAGCGTGTCGCACGTCTTGTTCACATCTATGTACACTGATGTTCACAGAAACTGAGAGAGCAGCTATCCATCTTCAGTATTGGTCCCTTAATTACGAAATGAGAGGATTATTCATCAAGAATCTTGTTGAGTCCTTAGAGTGTGAGAGAAACAGAACAAAAGAACCCAAAAGACCACGGAGTTGCACCAATAAATATAATTTTATGAAGAATGAGGACAAGATAGAGGTTCGCAAAACTTTTTTCTTGTGCACCCTGGGATACCACCCTAAAAATGACAGAAGAGTACTAACTGCAATAAAAGCCCCAGTGACAGAACTTACAGACAAACGTGACGGAAGAAACTTAACTATCGCAACAGTCAACAAGGAACTACTCACTGCGCATGTGAATTCATTCAACCCTTGCGTGCACCATTACCGCAGGAAGCATGCGCCTAACAGAAAATATTTACCAAGCGACATCACCATTGCAGATATGTATAAAAATTTCACGAAGTTGCACCCAAATGTACAATGCTGCAAAGAAACCTACCGAAACCACGTGAGTAACATAATGAAGATATCATTTGCAAAGCTTGGACACGAAGAGTGTGAAACATGTGAGATATTTGACCTCCACAATGATGATCATTCTAAAGAACCAGACTCAGAATGTTCAACTTGCCAAAACTACATCAAGCATAAGCTGAGATACACAAACGCACGAAAACTTTACGAAAGAGACATCGCAGCAAAAACAGATGAGAAGACCGTTATTATATCTGCGGATTTACAAAAGGTGGTTATGTTGCCAAGAATTGACACATTCAAATCCGCTGTTTTCTGTCCTAGGCTAGTTGCCTACAATGAGAGCTTTGTCCCGTTAGGAGGATTTACCACCAAAAACCCTGCATATGCCGTATTATGGCACGAAGGAGTAAGTGGACGAAAGCAAGAAGACCTTATAAGCGCGTTCAGAAGTTTCTTGCTGCACAAAAGGGATGCTAAAGATATAAAGATTTGGCTAGACAATTGCTCAGCTCAAAACAAAAACTGGTGCCTGTTGACCTTTTTGGTGCAGTTTGCCAACAGTGATGAGATACAAGCTGAGTCTATTATCTTGAGCTACTTCGAGCCAGGCCATACATTTATGTCGGCTGACTCGTTCCACCACTTGGTGGAACAATCTTTCGCTAGGGCAAAAAAGATTTACGACTTCAAAGACTACGTTACTGCTGTAGCAAAGGCTGGCAAAGTTGAGGTCAAATCAATGCAGGTGGAAGACTTCTTCAATTATAAGGATTACTCCAATCAGACAAAACTAAAGAAGCGAACACCGAGAGTATATCTCAAGGACATTGTGGAGGTGATGGTGAAAAAGGGAGTTTTCGACTTGCACTACAAAACCGACCACCGGAACGATGAGTATGAAAAACTCCCTTTCCTCAAAAACAAAATCATTCCGCTACCAACTGGAAAGACAGCAGCTAAGGGGATTCCTGAAGAAAGGAAAAAAGCTTTGATCAAGACTTTGGGGCCCCTTATGCCAGCCAACAGGCAGAGTTTTTGGCAGAAACTACCGGCCTCTTCCAAAGTGCATCATGTTGAATACGAAACCGCAAACATGGATTCTGGAGAGGAGTAACAATTTATTTCTCTTCAGAATCCATGATTCTGTGTAAAATTAAATTTAACATGGCCTTTGTAAATGTAAACAACGATGTGATATTACTACGTGATCCTAATTATAGCTCTTATTACTTAAAAAAACACATAAACAAATAAACAAATACAAACATGGATCCTGAAGATTTGTATCTATTTATTTCTCTTCAGAATCCATGCGTTAGTTTTGTGCCATCGACCTTGTCAATAAGACTGATTAATTTTAATGTGTAAAATGTAATTTAGCATGGCTTTTGTGAATAAATATCTAAATAAATAGATAGTGCCATTATCCCTATAGAAAATGAGGACAGAGAAATTGTAATAAAATAAGTAACTTATAGTTCTGTGTTGTCATCATCGCCTCGGTCCCCAATCAGTGAGTACACTCGCGACGAAGACAACGAGACTAAAAAAATAATTAATTACAATTTTACTGTGCCCATTTCTATGGGGGCATAGAAACTATACCAATAATGGTGTTTCTATAGATATATATTAATAAACATAGCAATTATGTGATAATACGACTTACTTCTTTAAACGATACTAACGGTACATAGATAAATAAGTAATTTAATAATAACTGTTTAGTTGCATTTTGTGCCATCATACTTGTGTCATCACGATTGTAACTTTAAGACTGAGAAATGTTAATAACTCAAATGTTCCTATGTAGCACATAATAAGTGTTTTAATTGTTACTAATAAACATATTTTCTTATTTAAAATAACTTTTATTTTAATAATAAATGGATAGGACTAAAATGCACTTGTTCTCCTTAAACTGCATTTTATTCTGTTACATAGATGAATTAAATAGGAATATTACCTTTGAATGCAGTACAGGCCCAATTTCACTGCATTTTAGTCTGTTATACTTCCGTTTTACTACGCAGTAAAGGGTCGGGAAATTGATTGATTTGATTTATTCGGCAACTAATACGCTTATGCATTTATTAAGTATCCAAGAAAATTTGCTTTCAGGCTGTCAAAAACATGCAATAACAAAGTTTGAAATATTCCAATTACAAGTATTTTTTTTATTTTTTTCAAACTTTAAACGCGTTTTTCTCTGAATCACGTTTTACTGGCGGGTGGGCAGTATTCAACCTGTACATGGACGAGCTTAGTCGACGTCGCGCGGACACCGGAGTTGGCTGCTACATGGACGGCGTGTGCGTGAACCACGTGAGTTACGCGGACGATATGGTGCTGCTGGCGCCCTCTGTTACTGCCATGCGCCGCCTTCTACATACATGTGAGACCTACGCCCGGGAAAACAACATGCAGTATAACGCGTGCAAATCCGTATACATGGTCTTTAAATCGAAGAACACCCCGACCTTTGTCCCGCCACTTAATCTATCAAACCAGGTACTACAACGGGTGGAGCAGACAAAGTACCTTGGTCACATCATCGACTCAAATCTAAATGATGATCGAGACATAGAGCGACAACGACGAGCAATCTGCGTCAAAGGCAATATGCTGGCGCGACGCTTCCATCGGTGCATTGAAGACACGAAGCGTCTGCTGTTTACGGCGTACTGCACTACTCTGTACACGGCTGAGCTATGGTGCAACTACACAAAGGCGGAGTACAGCCGAATGAGAGTGCAGTACAACAACGCTTGGAGAGCGATGAACCGCCTGCCGCGCAGCTGCAGCGCGTCAGAGATGTTCGCGTCGGCGCGCCTGCCCGGCTGGGCGGGGCTCGTGCGTCATGTGACCGCCGTCTGCGCACCTCCACCAACACCGTCGTGTGCACCGCGCGATCCTGGCTCGCGAGTCCGATCCACCGACTGTGGCTGCAACTTCAAACAGAGAGGCCTTCTGCCCGGAACTCATAACCTATATATTCTTTACCTATTTTAACTATTCTGTACCAACCACCCTATCAATATTTTAGTATTTTTGTTACTTAGTCATTATATAAAACAATCTCAAACCAGACTTTTATTAATGTGTTTACCTAATTTTATCAGTTTGTGTATTAAATATCTGTTTTGGAAAATTTTAAAATTTTATTGTGTTTTGTGTTAGTTTATAAGTTATATGGAATTTATTTCTGGAATAAAGATTTATTATTAGGTAATTATTCCGATGTTATTTTTTTCATTGAATATTTTTGATTGAATACTTTATTAGATTAGTTATTGTTGTGTAAAAATATTTTTTGATTGTACTGATCTCTTATTTAGGTTGGAAACAAGGTTAGAAAGAATCTCTTATTTGTCATAGTAAGTAAGTATAAAAAACAAAATAAAAAAGAAAGATATTTAGTGTAATAATAAATTACTGAACTTTTAACAGTTTTTAATTTCTTTATTAAACTTCTCACAGTCACTGTATAATATTTATTATGTCCAAGCGTATTGTGTATTACGTTTACGCCAAAGACTGGCACGTTATGAAATCAGCCTTACAAACACTACGAGTTACTTTCGTGTTACTTCTACGTTACCGTAACATAGAAGTGTCTATGTTATTCTATGTTAAAAAGTGGCAAAATCTACGCCTTACCCATCTATGGTGCTCAAAGTACCTAACCTAAACAAATCTAAGTAAAGTATCTAACCTAAAAAATAAATATTTGTTATTGAGATATTGATGAGTGAAAACAGAAAAAATGGGTTCTCGTTCACGCTACACGGAAGACGAAGTAAGAAGAATGTTGGAAAATAGTAGTGATGATGGACAAGATTTTAGTGGTGGTAGTGGAGAAGAATACTTACCAAATGGAACTGATACTGACGATTCGGATATTTCGGGAAACCAATCTGAAGATATCAGTTCGATCAACAATGAAATGCAGTATTTTCGAGAACCTTCGGCGGTAAGTTTTAGAATACCGGTCGAAGACAATGTGAAAGGATTAGAGGAAAATTTGGAAGGGTTATTAGTAGAAAATTTGTCAGAACCAATAGAAGAAGATGGGCATGAGGAACTACAATGGTCGGAGAATATTCTTCCCACTGGGCGAGAAACATTTACAGGTGATTCGGGCGTGAAGGATATTCAGTCACTAAGAGACGAAACCGGTAACATAAATAAGCGTCATATTTTTTTTTGAATATATTGTTTCCGACGTTGTCGAACTTATGGTAAACAAAACAAATGTCTATGCTCAATTCGTCGCCTCAGTTCAACAGGGTTCTATCTATCATTTTACGATTTTTTCATTTTCTTTTTTTAAATCATAGCCCGTCTCTCAAGGATCTATCTGCATCAATGACTGTCAAAAAATTGTTTATGGTTCGCAAGATATTGACGAAACAACAAAGTTCTATGTACATTTTTTTAAATTTCTGATGCATCAAGGTTCCAAGTGAAATAATGTATGACAGATAGAACTATGTTTTACAAATATGGCCATACTTAGATAGGACCTGTCAAAATGGCGGAACGGAGTGTGTTGTGTGAAATAACAGGAGAAATTATTCATATCCCTGCGGAAACTGATGGAAATCCAGTAAATCAGTCTGCAAAACACGAACAGTTTTGATTTTGGATGAAGAAACTGCTGAATTCCGATCGGAACCTGTTCACAATGACGAATTTCAGGGGTAAGTTGGTTTTAACCTGCAAATATTTTCTACAAATTTTATTGTATCAATATTCATGTCTACATTTTATTTCGGAGTTGAAGAAGAGCAAAAACGTCGAAAAACAAGAAAGCGTCTAAGGAAACCATGCGAATGGGAAAGAAACGTGAAGAGAAAACTACACCAGCTACACACTTCGGGGGAAGCCTATGTTTCAAGTAGAGGGAAGCAGGTCCCAAAAAAGTGTGTTGCTAATTTAAAAGACTGTTTTTCTTCCTGTAAATATAACTGCAGCAAAGCAATAACTGAAGATCAGCGGCTGCATATATTCACATCCTACTATAATACGGCATCTCAGACAGAAAAATATCACTATATACTCCAAACTAAAGAAATGAAACTGAAGAAACGCTCCACAACAGGAACAACGAAGAAAAAGTACTCATACTTTTATTATTTTGAAATTCAAGGTACACGTATAAAAGTGTGTAATAATTTTACCTTGGGACATTGGCAATTTCCCAAAAGACTATTTATGGTGTTCATCAAAATAAAGATTCAAATACTGGTGCACCACAGAGAGATCTCAGGGGATGTCATAATAATCAAGCCAAGATTCCAGAAGTTTATAAAAACCAAGTTCGAGAACACATTCGATCTTACCCAGTAGTTGAGTCACATTATTGCCGTTCATCTACGCAAAGACAGTATCTGGAGACTTCATTGAATATTACAAAAATTCACGAACAGTATGTAGAAAAATACGAAGAACATAAAAAGAAACCTGTCATAAAGGTGCATTTGTATTCAAAAATTTTCAATGAAGAGTTTAATTTGACATTTTTAATGCCGAAAAAAGATAGGTGTGATAAATGTTCTGAGTGGGTAATGGCTAAAAATGAAAATCTGTTAACCGAGGAAATGAATGAAATACACACCAAGCACCAGGAGGAGAAAAAAGCTATGAGAGTTCAAAGAAACATTGATCGAAAATCTGATGTGGATGTATTATGTTTTGATCTACAAAATGTTCTAACATGTCCTCAAGCTGTAGCTCCTTCTTTTACAAAAGCAAGCTGAATGTTTATAACTTAACAGCTCATTTTTCGAGAACCAAAAAAATTTATTGCTGCTTATGGAGTGAAGTTTTGAGTGGTAGATCGGGTAATGATTTGGCTAGTGCTTTGCAGATGATCCTAGGGGAGCGGAGGGTAGTACCGTACAGCGGCCAATTCCGTACAGCATGTTTTTCCCAGAAGGAACCGAGATATAACTGTTTGTCTCTGTCACACTTATTGGTTTTAGTGTAGCATCGTATTCTGTCAAGCTTTCGCGTCAGTGACGCAGCGTGCAGTGGCGAGATCGGACGTTTTGTGTCTTTACGCTCGTTGTTACAGATTTCTAACGTCGGAAAATAAGCCGTAAGTACATATTTTTTACATTTTCTCTAGTGACAGCTTTCAATTTCATTTTGTAAGCATATTTAGCAGAGTACCATGGCATATTTTCCTTTAGATACAGCATATTTCTGTGACCACAAGCCGTTAAAATTTAAAATTCTGTTTCGGGTTATTCCGTACACTGTACGGTATTGGCCGCTAATGTATCACCATGATCTCTTAATGGATATAGATCTCTCTCAAAATATACCTACCATGATTCTTAATTCTTGGCTTTCCTCCATCTATAGTTAGATAAATGTATTTTTTCAGATGGCTCCTAGAAAAAAATGTACCTGGTCGCCACGAAAAATGAAAATAGCAGTTAAAGCGGTGCAAGGCGGAGCTAAATTACGCCAAACTGCTGCCCTTTACAATATTCCAGTGATGACACTCTCTGATTATGTGAAACAAACAGGTACCAGTAGAACAGTGACTTTTAAAAAAATGGGTAGAAAACCTGTTTTTACGGCACAGCAAGAAAACGAAATGAAAGAACACATTTTACTCCTTTGTAGGAAATTTTACGGAATGACACCAGATTCACTAAAGCATTCTGTATTTGAATATGCAGAACGAAAAAAAATAAAAAATCCTTTTAATAAAGCTTTAAAACAAGCTGGAAAAGACTGGATGTATGGTTTCCTTAAAAGAAACCCCGAGATCTCCATCAGACGCCCTGAAGCTACAAGTATTAACCGGATCCTTGCATTCAATTCACAAGAAGTCAAATTATATTTTGACAACTTGACCCAGGTTATGAATAAACATAAATTCCCTCCACATCGAATGTTTAACATCGATGAAACTGGAATAAACAACGTTCACAGGCCAGGCAAGATTCTTGCTGCGAAAGGAGAAAAACAAGTTGGAGCTGCAACGAGTGGGGAAAGAGGCAAAACTATCACAATATGTTGTTGTGTCAGTGCTACAGGCCACTACATCCCTCCTATGATAATTTATCCTCGTCAGCGTATGCAAGCTCATCTAGAAAGAGGAGGGCCAAGTGGGACCATATACAAATGCTCAAAGAGTGGGTGGACGAATGAAGAGCTGTTTCAGGATTGGATGGTCCATTTTAAGGAACATGCAGGAGCTACACCGGAAAACCCTTTGTTACTGATCCTCGATAATCACAGTAGTCATATTTCACTAAATGTCTACAACTACTGTCGTGAGAATGGTATAAATATGGTGACTTTGCCCCCACATACGTCCCATCGAACACAGCCTCTAGATTTAACTGTGTTTGGTCCACTAAAAACTGCGTTGCACAAGGAGTGCCAGACATATATGAACTTGAATAAATATGAGAAGCTTACAGCTCTTGAACTCATTCCCCTTTTTACCAAAGCGTACCAAAAAATTGCAAACGCGGAAAAAGCTGCAAGTGGCTTTCGAGAGGCGGGAATTTGGCCGTTCGATCCAAATGTGTTTGAACAGTTGGCTGAGGAAGGAAACGATGAACCAACAAACGAATATATTTCAGCAGAAGAAGCCATATATGATTTATATTCACAACACGTACCTACAAACAATCCTGATAGCCCCCAGCCCAGTACATCTGCTCAAAATAATCCGATCCAACTTGAAGATTTTAACATTTCACAGGCTAGTACACCAAGTCCGATTAACCAAATCTACAGCACAGAAGAAGAAGTAGTAATATATCCAGAGCCAATAGACGATGAGATAGAATGTGTAAGCAAGGGCGTTGAAAGTCCCAGTATCCTTGAAGACAACACTCCAACTGTATTAAACACAAGAGAAGACGAAATTTCAATTCAATTTCCTGAGTCCATCAATGTTGAATTCACAGATATTGAACGAGTTAGGAGAAAAATCTTGATTTCTCCCGGACCTGCAGCTGAAGTAGCTTTCTGCACAATTTCTCCAATGCCGGATAAAAACATAGTGCGAGAAAAAGGGAAAGGGCGAGGCAAGAGAACTAAACAACATTCAATAATTCTGACGTCTACTCCAATGAAGACAGTCTTGGAAAACAAAGAGGAGAAAAAGACCATAAAGAAAGAAAAAGAAGCTAAAGCAAAGGACATAATAAAACAAAATAAAAAGACGCTAAAGAAAGAAAAAAATAATTCAAAATGCGTGAAGAAACAAAACGTATGTGTGAAAGGAAAAAAATACTCTAAGGAAGCTATTGAAGGAAAAATAAAAAATCGGTGTAAGAAACGCAGAAATTATTCAACTTCTTCTTCTGAAGTTGATGAAAACATCTTATGTGACGATGATGATGATTTTGATGGTCAATTTTTTGACGAAGGCGAATCAAGAATTGATGAATTGTGTGTAATATGTGGCGAATTTGGAAAAAATCGAGAGTTATGGTACAGATGTGTGTCATGTGGAAAGTGGGCACATGCTTTGTGTAGTGGAGAAAACTCTGCAAATAATTATATGTGTGCATTTTGCAAATAATATGTATTTTAATAATAATTAAAGTTTCTGTAACTAAAAAATCATTGTTTTACTTGAAAAATACCTGCAACCATTCGGTTTTTTATACTTACGAGAATGTACGAATTTAGACGAATGGTGTACGAAATTACCCTCAAGTGTCGGGTAATTTCGTACTTAATATGTTTTTAAATACTAAGTTTTTAAAGGTTCAATGGTTGTTGTATTAAATTGTGGTTGTCTTACATAAATCTATACAAAATTTAGAGTTACTTTATAAACTAAACTTGAACTTGGGCGTAACAGATTTGGAGAAAAATGCTTTCAAAGTTAGGTGTACGGTACTACCCTCCGCTCCCCTAAAAGCACTGCATGAAGATTACCCTGATATTAAAAAACTTATATTATGGTCAGATTCCTATGTTCCTCAAAACAGAAATTCTATTATGTCTTATGCCATTACAGACTTCTTAAAAGAAAATATTGAGGAATTCCATGTTAAGTACTGCACGCCTGGTCATTCTGGCATCCAAGAAGTGGACACTGTCCACTCCTGTATTGAACGGGTGTTAACTCCTTCAGAATATTATTCACCGGTATCGTCAATCAGGATTCTGAATAAAGTCAACACAACTAATCCATACAGGATTATTCAACTAGTTAAAGAAGATATTAAAGATTTTGCTGCATGTTCAAAGGTTTTGGGCTTTGATAGAGTACCATATACAAAAGTGACGGCTTTGAAGTTTACACAATGTTATTTTAGTGTATATTACAAGACAATTCATAGTGATGATGATTATACGCAAGTAAACATTCTTGGTGCAATTGAAAATCGAAGAAGTGTCCGGTCAAATCGCCAAGTTATCCAATTTCCCAGAGACCTACCCACTCCTGCTACTATGCGATCTGTGAAGAAAGGATTACCTGATCATAAAGTGGCAGCTCTTAAGTCGATGCTTAAATGGATGCCTTTGTTAGATAGAGCATTCTATGATGCTCTTTTCAGGGAAATAGGCGTTTGAAATATTTTTGTAATTAATTAAGATTTGATTTCGAAAATTCTATAAAATAAAAATATAAAATTTGAGTATAATTTTTCTTTTATAATTTTACGTCATTATGACCAATTTTGAGTTTGTAAAATATACCAATACTATTTTACTAACATAAATATCTTGATCTATTGATTTACTGTAATTTCACTATGGCAATTTGGCAGTTAGAACTTTGAAGTTTGAATTTTTGAGGTATTTCTTACTCAACAAGGTTCCAACTGATTTGTAAATATGTGTAGAAGTAATGTTATGTATGATTTTATGTACTTTTTATGTTAATCGTTACATTAAATTATGGTAAAATTAAAATCATAAAGCAACTCATAGCGTAACGCCGATATCAGCCTGTCAAAGTTTTAAATCGTTCTAACGCAAAACAGTTACTGCCCCATATAGAACCCTGTTGAACTGAGGCGACGAATTGTTGAAGGACAGACAGACAACGAGACATAGAAGGATGATGCGCTGGAATGACCTCAATAGTGCAGAACTGAAAAAAATGTTTGCGGTTATTTTACTGATGGATATTGACAAAAAGCATTCAATCGAGCATTACTGGAAAATGGACCCACTTTACTATAATCCATTGTTTCACGAAATATCTATGTCCTATAACAGATTTTAACACTTTTACGATGTTGGCATTTTGAGAACCCCCAGCCCGATAATGACAATGTTTTGTACAAAATTCAGCCCCTTATTGATCACATGAATTTCGAGCATTATATATCCCAAGTGATACCCTCGTCGTCGACGAATCTCAAATAAATCATCCAGGAAGATTGCGTATAAAAACATATTATAACCCCGCTAAAGCCAGCAAAAACGGCATCAAAATATACAAAATGTGCTCCGTGAACAGCTACGCCTGGTCCTACATCGTATACGCTTGATCAACAACGGCTTTTAAGGGCCTTGACAAACCAGGTGCAGTTGTTGTAAAGCTATGTCTACCGCTTCTAAATGAAGGAAGACTTATTGTGGCTGATAATTATCATACGACCTCGGGTCAGCGAAATACCTAAAAGACCGTAACACTGATTTGTGTGGCACACTCCGTAAAAACAGAAAAGGTTTGCCGCAACAAGTTTTGCAGAAAATCTCAGAAAGGAGTTATAGCTAGGCAGTTAGATAACTATGTAACAGTGCTCAAATGGCACGACAAGAGAGACGTTCTCATGATTTCTACGTGTGATGACGATGAAATGGTACGTACCTATAACTGGAGAAGAGATGAGACATTGAAGCCTAGAATGACGGTTGAATACAATACCGCTAAAAAAGGGATTAAAGTTTCAGATCAGCTTGATTCCTATTATTCCCCTCTAAGAAAAAGCCTAACTTGGTATAAGAAAATCGCATATGATCTCATGTTTCAAGCCGCCATAGTAAACACGCGCATCATATACAACGAACTCACAGGAAAAACAAAGACTGTAGTGCAAGTTCAAGAAATAATTATTCGGTCTTGGCTCGGAGAAGCAGCGGCCAAAAAGCACCGCCCAAGGCCTCCAACTCAAGGAAATACTTCCATGACAAGTCACCAACTAACAGAAATCCCGAGGAATGACGGAAAACTAGTTCGGAAGCGGTGCTATGCCTGTTATTCCAATATAAAAGCAGCTCAAGGCAATCCCCTTCGTGCCAAACAAGTAAACAAACAGTGCAAGATGTGTAACAAAGCCTTCTGCTTGAGCTGTTTCAATGAAAACCATAAAAACTGATGAGTGTTTGGACAAATAGTGATTTCAAATGTGTAAATGATTAAAATTGTGTAAATAAAACTCTGTGATTTTTGTAAAAAAAAACCTTTTATTGCCAGAAAAAATGACCCCCATGCACTAAAAAAAATAAAAATTGCCAGATTTTATTTCGTTCATTCAATTTTGATGATGTGTCCTGTCAAGTCCCATACAAAATACGAAATTAGCCTGCCACGTTCTGATTCAAAAAAATATCGGAACAAGCATCAAAAATTGTGCATATCTGATTCATGAGCTTAACTTACCGGGTACAAAAGCGCTGCAATGAATCATATGGGTGAAAGCCAAAATATTGACGCTTTTGCCCAATCAAAAATTTCCCAACGATTTTCCTTAAAAATATGTGTGATAGAATTTTACAAAAATTAACACTAATTTAAATGGTTATTTGTACAGCATGCCCAATTGAAAGTAATGTAGAATAATAATTGATTGCAGACTAGAAAAAAAAACAGCACAGCATACAGCACTAGGCGATGAATGTCCACAATTATTACAAAATTTGTTAATGTTAAATATTCCAGAAGGACAGATCATAATGGAAATTTATTTACATTTCACTAGCCATATGCTTAGTATTTTTAATAAATATGTAAGAGTGCTTGAGGGAAATGCTGTAACAATTGTTGATATTTTTAACATCATGCAAAACTTGAAAGAAGAAATAATACAAAGGGAAAAAGATTTGTTTTTTGGGTATGAAACAAATAAAAGATTAAAAAATTAGAACAAGAATTCCCTGATAAATTTCCACTGACTAAGAGGAATATGTTATTGTTTTTGACAAAAAGTCAGGATTATTTAAACAAGTGGTTTGATTATTCTGAAACTAATTGGCTGAATTTTTTAAAAGACTTCAGGCTTTGTAGTAAGCTTGAATTTTCCAAAGTTGAAAAATTATTAGAAATATTAGATATAGCTGAGAAACTAAAAATAAATTTTAATAATTTGTACTCTGAACTCAACCAGATCAATAAAGTTTTAGACATTGTACTTGCTGAACAAAAGTTTTCTGCTAAATCAACTGTTCAAAAATAGCAAGAAGTTTTTCTTTTAAATGATTCAGTAATGCCTAACATTTTAAAAATTGTATCTTTCCTCTTTTCAATACCAGCCACATCAGCGTTTACAGAACGCATATTTTCTGTGATGAAAACTAAATGGCGAATAGTACAAAACAAAGTAGTCAGAAATATTCATTTAAAAAATAAAGTCATATTTTAACCACATACTATATTTTTATAATTTTTTTGCCATCTACTATATTTTTCAGGAAATTACTTCAAAAATACTATATATTACTGTCCTGGCGAGTTGAAAGTAGATAAGTGCGAGCTTCACGTTTTCTGTGACGCAAGCGAGTCTGCCTTTTCTGCGGTCGCATATTGGCGTTTTATTAAGGAAAACGGTGACGTAAAGCTTGCGCTTATATGTAGTAAAGTTCGCGTAGCTCCTCTAAAACCAATTTCCATAAATCGTTTGGAACTTCAAGGAGCTTTGGTTGCAGCTCGCCTCGCCTCCAGTATTTGTGAAGCTCACAGACTCAAACCTGTCAAACAAATATTCTGGTGCGATTCCATGACAGTTTTGGGTTGGCTCCGAAGCGAGGCGCGTCTGTTCAAGTCGTTCGTGTCACATAGAGTAGGCGAGATTATAGAGATAACTGACGTGAAGGAATGGCGCTGGGTGCCAAGTCATTTAAACGTTGCGGACGATGCAACTCGCATCAAGCGCGTCACGTTGTCTCCTGAGTCACGCTGGATATCAGGGCCTGCATTTTTGCTCTCTTCGGAGTGGCCCACTGAGCCCTGTGCACCTGAGTATACAGGTTTAGAAGAGTGCAAACACGCAGTGCGTCCCGACTTAGTTCACCTCATTAGTGACGTTGCCAAGCATGAGCCAGTTTCAGCCGATCCTGAGCGTTTCAGCTCTTGGCTCAGACTGCTGCGTGCAACTGCTACAGCGCATAAGTATCTCACATTACTGCGAATGCGTAGTCTAACTCGAAGGGGCTTATGTGTAGATAATTTAGTTCGATTAGAGGGAGGGCTTTGTACTTTTATGTTTCAGCCTACGAGTCAATGGCAACAGTTCACTGCTCCGAGTTCCTCACATGGCTCAGCTAGAGTTTTGGCCGCCACTGACATTCGTCTAGCAGTTTGGCAAATAATAAACCGCGAAACTGGCAAAGTTATACCAAGGGACAGTGATTTCTGCCTAAAGATAGGTGATGATGTTGTTAAATCCAACGCTGATGTTGCTCCAATGTACCCGTACTCACAACGGACCGTCTAAATTCATCTCCATTTGAAGCAGAGACTTTATTAAAAAATAACACTAGCGTCAGTAATGTATATTTAAAATTTCATCATGTATATCCCCAGGACACTGTCAAAACGTTTAAGGCGCAATTTCACCACTGTAACTAAACTGGATTAGGTCAAGCAAAACTCAGTTTACGCACTTAACTGAGTTTAGAGCATTTCACCGTCATTACTGAACGCAGTTTAAGCTAAACGGAGTTTTAAATTCTGAACGCCCGATTTTGGACGGTTAAACTCCTTAACTGCGTTTAGAGCTGTCATAACTGTCACTTTATAATTTTTCAGTTTATTTTTTGCTTTGTTATTATTTATCAATAATGAGAAGAGCGTTGGCACTAGCTTTTGAAGATAGTGATGATGATGACGAATTTGTTGTTAGTCGACCGAGATGGAAACTTGAAAGAGAAGAACACTTCGACACCCTTGATGACAAAGATTTTTTTACAAGATTTCGTATCACGATACCAACAGTTTGTCTGTATTGGAGTCTATTGCAGATGAAATCGAGATTCCTACAAACATGTAAGCACCGAAACGTGTTTTATTTCATACTACGCGTTCGCCCGCCTTCGGTGGACAGCTTACTGTTAAGGCTGAAATGCCATATTATACCTATGTACTTATCAATTAAAGAATTTGGTCAGAGTGTTGATAAGAGGGCCTGTTCCACGATTATTTGCTTATCCCTTATTTTTGCATGACAACCATAAAGGCCTAATGGTACCTAATGGATTTTTATTAAAGAAATAACACTGTGTAAATCATTAACCAGTTGTTTTGTTCGAACAGGGTCAATATGGAAATGCTCTTCTTGTTGGAGATGCAGGCTACGCATGTAATAATTATATGATGACACCATTGCAACAGTGCAATAATGCTGCTGTAAATTTGTACAATGAGTCTCAAATTCGAACAAGAAATTGTGTAGAAAGCTTGTTTGGGGTCTGGAAAAGACGTTTCCCAGCCATGGCCATTGGTTTAGGCGTTTCCATTCAAAATTCTTTTCCAACTATAATTTCCACAGCTATATTACACAATATTGCATGAAGAAGTGGGGAAGACACACCTGCTAATGATAGCCGTGTAATTAATCCCGATACTTGGCATGCTCTATTAGCTCAGGGCAATATAAATAATGGAAACATGGATGCAGATAGACAAAGAAGCAATCCTAATTTTAGAAGACGTACTGAGCTTGTGACGAACTATTTTGCACAGTAAGTTTACACCAGTGTTCCTTTTGCATGTAAATCTGCCAAAATATAAATATCAATAGTAATTTTAAAACACTATCCCTACTTTATATAAAACTCCATTTTCATCTTTTCAGATTAACAAGATGATATGAGTATGACATGTGCTGGTATATATTTTGATGCAAAGGCGTGCTATCTAATTACTGCTGCAGATAAGATTAAGAATTCTGCTGTTAATTATAAAGAATAATCAAATAGGCAATCTTATTTATGTATCAACTTATAACAGTTGCATTTTTTGCTTTATATATTAACTAGAGACAGTAAAATATCTTTATTGTCATTGGAACTAATACAAAGGCCAAGAGAGTTTGAAATGTATATCTTTCTTTAAGTTGTTCATATATGTATGATTGATTAATTACACCAGATAAATAAAAGTAGGTGGGTAACAAATATATTAATTATATTTGTATAAATATCACATTTATTCCTTAATTTTATATTTATACGAGTGTATTTTATTATATTTAAGTAAGACTAACTTTTTATTGTATTTTCCTCTATTAAGTAAATGTATATTCGTTTTTTTTTTCATTAAAATTTACGAGTAAGGTTTGTACATAAATAAACTATTTGAATCTCAATAAAAACCGGATCCCTTTTTCTTTTCGACGCCATAGATTTGTAATGCAAATAGCCAAATACACAGAATCAGACGCTAATATAACAATAAACTTTTGTAGTAAATGAAACACGAAAACTCAGAGGTTAGAAGCAGCAAGGGTATATATGCATGACACATTCCTGACAGCTACGTTTAGATACTGCTTGCCAATCTATAAAAAGCCGCAAAGGATCGCTGTTTTATTATGCAAACACAAAACGCATCACGGGTTTTATCTGTGATTACGTCAAAAACTGAGTTTACGTAAACGGGATCAAAATGTAGCTGGTGAAATCTGTTTGACTAAACTAAGATTAAGTTGACCATTGAAACTCGGTTTTAGCTAAACTAAGTTTTATTTAACTCGGTTTTCAAAGCAAACGATGAAATTAGCCCTAAATTACTTAACTTAAAAAATACGGAAGACCTGTGGGGTATATCAGTCAAAGTCATTGGTTCAGTAATTCTAGTTATAGCCCCACACTTAGCTTATATATTCAATAAATGTGTTGACGATGGAGCTTTTCCAGACCTCATGAAACACAGTAAACTTTTAGTGCTGTTCAAATCGGGAGATAAGGGCGATCCTTCAAATTTCAGACCAATATCTGTTCTTCCAACACTAAGTAAAATATTTGAAAAGATTATACTCAATCAAATGCTCTCACACTTCAACCGTACAAAACAACTCCACGCTAAACAATATGGTTTCACTAGGGGTAAATCGACTACGGATGCAGGTATTACCCTTGTATCTCATATTTATTCTGCATGGGAGGCCGCACAGGATGCTATCGGAGTTTTTTGCAACCTGTCGAAGGCGTTTGATTGTGTTGATCATAATACGCTATTAATTAAATTAAATCATTACGGAGTTAGAAATAAAGCGTTGGATCTACTAAGATCATACCTAAGCAATAGAATTCAAAAGGCAGAAGTTAACGGCGTAAAATCTGATGGATCGGGTGTTAAAATTGGCGTTCCACAAGGTTCCATATTAGGCCCTTTCTTATTCCTGGTATATATTAATGATCTGCCTTTCATGGTGGAGAAATTAACTGATATAGTGTTGTTTGCTGATGATACTTCTTCAAAATTGAAAGACAAAAAGGAGATTTTGATGATGTTAATGGTGTATTGTCTTTAACCTTGAATTGGTTCACAGTTAATAATTTATTGTTAAACGCTGGTAAAACCAAGTGTATCAAATTCTCACTTCCAAATGTCAGGCAAGTTGGGACCAGTTTGGTGTTAGACAACAGCACGTTAGAATTGGTAAATGATACGAAGTTTCTTGGAATAACCATTGATAGCTAATTGCAGTGGGGACCCCACAAAGATAAATTGGCTGGTAAATTAAGTTCTGCGGCTTACGCTGTTAGGAACATCAGACAAAGCACGGATGTGGCTACATCTAGGCTAGTATATTTTAGTTACTTTCATAGTGTTATGTCCAATGGTATCTTGTTGTGGGGGAAAGCAGCGGATATTCAAACTATTTTTATTTACAGAAAAGAGCTATTCGAGCAATTTATAATTTAAAACGAACAGACTCCTTAAGAGAGCTTTTTAAAGAAATTGACATAGTAACAGTAGCTAGTCAATTTATTTTCGAAAATATTATGTATGTACGCAAGAACCTTACAACATTTTCCAAACTTAGCAACAGCTGTAATGTTAACCTAAGAAATAATCACAGACTATGTGCGCCCCGTTTTAGACTCGCGAAGGTTAGCAATTCTTTCAAGGGTCATTGCATTCTCTACTACAATAAGATACCTCTGGAGATTTTGAAATTGCCATTTGAGCAATTTAAAAAGCATGTTAAAGCGACTTTGTCGAAAAAGGGATATTACAATGTTCAAGATTACTTAAATGACAGGACTGTATGGGGTTAATCTGGCTCAACACAGGACCTTGCTGTTAATAATTTTGTAATTATTTATTCCTGCTTATTAATCATAACAATTAAATTTTTCATATTTGTATTAGTTAAGCACAACCTATTTTTAAAAGAGATCTAAAAATAAATCTGTGGGAGTTTCTATGCCCTTCTTCTCCCACAGTGGTCCAATGTAGAGAGGAGGCAAAAAATGACGTTTGCTAAGTATATGTAAATATCTACAGTAAAAAAAAAATAAAAAAAGACGCACATCTTGCTCAAGTCCCAGTGGAGCTCATTTCTCAGCGAGATGACGCACCTCAATTGTCGTCCTGCTCAGCTCTTGCCACGCTCCAGTCGCCTGTCCAAACTGGGGGTTCTCATCGGGGAAGATAGACTGATGCGATTGTCCGGCCGCATTAAGGCAGCGTCACACATACGTCACGAAACTAAAAGTCCGATTGTACTGGACGGAAGACACCCAGCAGTGCGTTTGCTTGTGGAGCACCATCATAGGAGGGCCGCCCACGCCAATACAGAGACGGTGGTCAATGAGCTCCGGCAAGATTACCACTTATTAAGCCTGAGAAGTACCGTCCGCGCAGTCGCCTTTCACTGCCAGTTTTGCCGCATTCGCCGAGCCGTGAATTTCCAGCCACCTACAGGAAACTTACCCGAGGCACGTTTGGGACATCACAAGCGGCCGTTTACGTTCACGGGGCTTGATTACTATGGACCAGTTCAAGTCTCTATCGGCCGAAGACGAGAGAAAAGATATGTCGCTCTCTACACTTGCCTCGTCGTCCGTGCCGTCCATCTGGAAGTGGTTGACAGTTTGTCCACGGACTCCGCGATGATGAGCCTCCGTCTTTTTATAGCCCGGCGAGGCACGCCAGCAGAGCTCTGGTCAGACAACGGGACCGCTTTTGTAGGCGCCAACCGAGAGCTCCGTCGCCTCTACGCCGAAACCACAGCGCAGTACGCTGCTTCAGAGAAGATTAACTGGCGTTTTATACCACCAGCCGCTCCTTTTATGGGCGGATCTTGGGAACGACTGGTGAAGAGCGTAAAAGTGGCTCTCAAGGTGACACTCACAGAACGTGCCCCAACGGACGAGGTGCTTGTCAACTCGCGCCCACTCACCCATGTCGCCGTCGATCACAACAGCGAAGAAGCGCTCACTCCCACGCACTTTCTTCTGGCTGCATCTTCAGGCCGCCCGATACCAGCCACGTTATCAGACTCGGATTTTGCCTCAAGAAGCAGCTGGCGCAAGGCCGTACGACTGGCAGACCATTTTTGGCAGCGATGGGTCAAAGAATACCTGCCAACACTCATCCCTAGACGCGGGCGTGGAGTAGCTCCTGAGGTGGCCATTGGCGACGTGGTGTTGATCGCAGATCCAAACTCTCCCAGAGGCACCTGGCCACGGGGACGAGTCACAGCAGTTTTTCCAGGGCCCGATGGAGTAATCCGGGTGGCTGATGTTCGCACCCTGATGGGCGTCATGCGGCGGCCCCTCCGTAAGCTGGTGAAGCTGCCCTTCTAATATAAAAGGGGAGGAATGTGCACGACGCACCTATTTGGAAACCTTTTCTTCTTTTTTATACCTTTTTTTGTATTAATTTTGTATTTTGTTTTAGAATCTGTCAGTAGTATTTTTGTCATGTCGTAGTCTGATGCTCGTTATGTTCTGTTCGTTTCTGTTTGCCTGAGAGTAAAGTCTTCTGTACCATGTTATGAACCAGTGCCTATTATTTATATAGCCCAGCTTTATTCAACCAGCTACAGATAGAAAAAAAGTTGGTAACCCTAGTGTTGACTATGATTTAAAGTGCTTTAGGTACAAAAAAGCATGAACTTTCGTGTAGTGTTTATTTCAATACGATTTCACGCGTAGTTTCGGAGTAATAATTTTTTACTTACTGTACTAGCTAACAATTGTGTTGTGATACGTTTGTGTTACTTTTGTATCACCTAGTTGCACAATTTCTGTGTCACCACAATTGTGCTACCATATAAGGTTGGAATTACACAAAGAAGGTTGTTTAGCATTTGACGAAATTAATAACTATGAAACAGTGAGACTCTAACCTGACCAAAAGAGATTATTGGCAGGCTCAAGATATGTTTATTAATCACAGGGTCGTGAGTCGAATATTGGTGATATAGTTGAAACGCTGGATAGGGACTCGCCGGGAATTTGTAGATTTCAGCTCCTTGGTAGACTCAATCCGACTGGTCCACTTCTCCAAACGTCAACAAGTGATTATGCGGTTAGCGCCAGGAGGATATTATTCCTCGGCGTGGAACCGATTCAGAGCTCCGTTAGCGCCAGGAGGATATTACTCCTCAGCGTGGAACCGATTCAGAGCTCCGTTAGCGCCAGGAGGATATTACTCCTCGGCGTGGAACCGATTCAGAGCTCCGTTAGCGCCAGGAGGATATTACTCCTCGGCGTGGAACCCTGGAAAGAGACCAGTGTGAATGATAGGAATACAAAAGCGCTACAGCGCCCAGCTATCAGGCGACGGCTCCCCACACGGAGACTTCCGACGAGGGCCCTAGGGTAGTTAGGATCTAAGAGTGCCGCAGTCCAATATACACTGTATAGAAAAGGGAAATACATAGAGAGTATAAAATACACGAAAATAAGAAAGACTAACTACGAACCAATGCTTACCCATGGATTGGGGATAGTAGGGAAGTTTCATATCAACAACTGCACTTTACAGCAACTAAACATTCAGCTCCATTACAGTACTAAAGGGACTAGCCCATCGCCGCAACTAAAGGCGTGACTTAAAAATTATTGATGCAGAAGATACAACCTCACGTTTCAGAGCTCAAACAATGTCTGCCAAAAAAAAAACAATCAGCTGCCAGACGAGATTCCAGACCCGAATTTCCGAATTTTTATAGTTTGTTTTTAACTGGCTAATCCGCCAGTAGCCAATATGGTCAAGGAGGTAGTACGTTACATACCCGTCTTGTTTGGGTAGGATTTTACCTGATAAAATCCTCTAAGATACTAACTAAACTAAACTAACTTACCAAATTAACTACTTAAGATAAAATTCTCTAAAGCTCGCCATCTACAATGTCAGAGAAATATATAACTAACAGTCTAGCTCAACTACATACAAACATCACACATTCGTACCAACAATCAGACATCAGAATTCATACTAAGTTCATACAAGAGTTCACACTAACATCGTGTAAACACAGCCTTACACACAGGGTGCCATTATTATAGCCAAATGCACACCCAGACTAACTGTCAGAAGTTGAAAAATAAGCAAGATCCCTTGAACTAAAATAAGAACCTTAGTACATAAACGCCCCGATAGCTTAGCTACTATCGTAACGCAGAATAACACCATGAGGGGCAGCTCCCTCAAGTGTTCAAAACTTCCTGCACCGTTAGTGGGTACAGAACATAATAATAGAGTAGAATATCTATTCTACAACAAAGAGTAAAAAAGTAGAGAATTATAGTTCAAGAGGCCATAAGCTAAAGTAACAGACATTGCAGAGTAACGTTACACAATAAAGAACTTTTACATAGCTGTAGATATAGATGGTTTTTAGAATACAAGGGTCAAAATACTTATTACATACATAAAGGAATCATTAACTACTATTGAATAAGACAACGCTGTCGCAGCCTATCTTCAGACAGAAGGTGCTCTCAGACAGACACAGATCGCTCGGCACAAGTACAAGCGCTGTTTCCTGAGGTCCAGAACAGTACCCGGTGTACCTCCTCGAAGCTCAACCTCATACTCCAATTCAGCCTTATTTAGCGACAGATATTTTATAGGAAACGTCATGTTTACTACCTATCTAGTAAACTGTACAAATTTACATGAAAGTAAGCAGAGTACACGACTAACGCCCGGTTTCTGGTACAAAATCAAGCCATTGATCTACCGTTTTGACAGCTGAAATTGATAAAGGACTGTCAAAAACAGATTAAATGTACGAGAAATCGGCCGTTAAACACTAACCTTATTTATTATTTAATAGTCCGAAAAGTTTCCCTACTAAAATCTTCACAATTTCTTAATTTATTTTTCGTACTGAGAATTTGGAGGAAAATATTTATCAACAATTATAATATGACAACAGCCGTCAGACTGCGACCATAAATAATGTAGAAATGAGGTAGGTACCCAGATAAACGATCAAATTTACTCCTGTCAGACAAAAATAAACACAACAAAATATACAAGCTACGAAAGAAATCTAGCGTTCTACGGCGCTCTAATGGCCTAACTACTCTGACCAGACATAAAACTCTATCACCAATATTCCCTTAATCCGGGCGCCATTGAAACAGTGAGACTCTAACCTGACCAAAAGAGATTATTGGCAGGCTCAAGATATGTTTATTAATCACAGGGTCGTGAGTCGAATATTGGTGATATAGTTGAAACGCTGGATAGGGACTCGCCGGGAATTTGTAGATTTCAGCTCCTTGGTAGACTCAATCCGACTGGTCCACTTCTCCAAACGTCAACAAGTGATTATGCGGTTAGCGCCAGGAGGATATTATTCCTCGGCGTGGAACCGATTCAGAGCTCCGTTAGCGCCAGGAGGATATTACTCCTCAGCGTGGAACCGATTCAGAGCTCCGTTAGCGCCAGGAGGATATTACTCCTCGGCGTGGAACCGATTCAGAGCTCCGTTAGCGCCAGGAGGATATTACTCCTCGGCGTGGAACCCTGGAAAGAGAACAGTGTGAATGATAGGAATACAAAAGCGCTACAGCGCCCAGCTATCAGGCGACGGCTCCCCACACGGAGACTTCCGACGAGGGCCCTAGGGTAATTAGGATCTAAGAGTGCCGCAGTCCAATAGACACTGTATAGAAAAGGGAAATACATAGAGAGTATAAAATACACGAAAATAAGAAAGACTAACTACGAACCAATGCTTACCCATGGATTGGGGATAGTAGGGAAGTTTCATATCAACTACTGCACTTTACAGCAACTAAACATTCAGCTCCATTACAGTACTAAAGGGACTAGCCCATCGCCGCAACTAAAGGCGTGACTTAAAAATTATTGATGCAGAAGATACAACCTCACGTTTCAGAGCTCAAACAATGTCTGCCAAAAAAAACAATCAGCTGCCAGACGAGATTCCAGACCCGAATTTCCGAATTTTTATAGTTTGTTTTTAACTGGCTAATCCGCCAGTAGCCAATATGGTCAAGGAGGTAGTACGTTACAACTATAAAGATTATAGTTTTTATTAGGGGATATTCTAATTGTCGTTAGCAACAAGCCCCCTAAACAGGTCTCAACAACGCGCACAACGCAACCAGCACGCTGTGTTTTATGGGTCCACCGATTAACTAAAAGTGCTTGTTGCTTTGGGCGCGTTGAGAAACACTGACTGGATCGCACCTTCAGGACTTTCATGTTGTTGTGTAGGTATATTAGCGAATAGTGGCATGAGAAAATATGAGTCATCAAATTTAAGATGTTTGTTTTTTACTTTTAGATGCCACTTACTGCAGCAGAAAATTCCAAAAGATATAGACAACGATTAAAGCAAGAGAATCCTGAAAATTTAAAGAGATACAACAAAAAAACTAAGAAAGGACAAAAAAATGTACAAAGCCAAGACAGCGGTTTTAACAGAAGAACAGAAAGATATAGACAACGATTAAAGCAAGAGAATCCTGAAAATTTTAAAGAGATACAACAAAAAATCTTAGAAAGGACAAAAAAAATGTACAAAACCAAGACAGCGGTTTTAACAGAAGAACAGAAAGAAGAACAAAGGAAAAAAATGGAGGCAATTTAATAAACATAGAGAAGTATAAAAAAAACATAAACAGAACGGTCGGGCTCGCAAACGAAGGGTTCGGTACTATCGCACAAGTCCACTATGTCCAATGCATTGTAAACATACAAATATAATATCCATACATAACAAATTATTGTATAGTAGGTACATGTCAGTCAAATCAATGTCAATAAGAATTCAATTATAAATGTCAATGAAATCAGTATTTTAATTTAGCTCCCTGTGTGATCAAACTTTATAGTTGTATGCTACCATTTTGGAACACTATTGTGCCACTGTAGTACAAATTGTTGTGCGACTTTTGTGTCACCATAGCACAACATTTTGTGTCACTATTGGGTCATTTGCGTCAATATTTTGGATTTCACCCATATATGATTCATTGGACAGGGAACCTATTAAGACTATCATATTATTTACAATTTTGATGAATTCTGTAGCATTTTTGGCTGAATTGCTCTTTAGCTAACTGGTCTGTTGAGCAATTTTTTATAGCGGCGGCCACAGAATGACTAAAAATATTTGCGTGGCGTAACGCACTTTCATTCTGTCAAAACAGTTGGGATTTATCTGTTAGTTTAGTTAGTGCCCTGCTTTTGCCCTGCCTGTCCAACTCATAAGTCCCCACGATATCTTTGAATGATATTATATTTTCTTCTATTTATTACAGGCCGATTTGGCCTGCAGTCTTTTCACTTTAGCCTTTAACTTGAGGGTCCAAATTGTTGTTGTCTTTAATCTGTTACTTCATTCGTGTCTTTCTCACCTTCTTCGAATAGACATTTCCTTGACATTCTCCTTCGCGGTTGCTCAAATAAAAATCTTCTTAACATTCTGGGACTAGCGGTTGATGGTGTTGATGGAACATCTGGCGTATTGGCATTTTTGACCGTTTCATATAGAATTTTGTTGGTATTTTCACCTTCAAATGATCAGGAGATGATCCAGTCACATCTGAAAAGGGAAATTGCTGTCAATCTAGTTTATAATAAAAAATATTTGTACCTACCTATTCGTTTTCTTTATGTGTTGGGAAAATAGCATGAAAATAGTGCCCCACAGCACGATCAGGAAGTAGGTCAGTTTTGGCATGAAGGATTTTATAACAAACCAACAGGTGAAATTATATAAAAGCTGTTAAGTAAATAACCTTAGCATTAAAAAACCCCCGCATAAATCCCATAGTTCTGTAACGTAAAACACCTTCCAGTTTGATCATCAGTTAAAATGAAATGGTATCATCACAATGAATTTATTGAGCCCAAACTCGACCACAATCATGATGGAGGGAGAGATATGACATCGAAATGGGGTGTCATGACATAACCTCATTTCTGATCAGCAGTTTTCCGTGCTCCTCTCCTAGTCGAAATGCCTCCCGTAGTAGCCCGTCTTCTTACCTTTGTCGGTGGACGTCAGGGGGGCGTCCTGGCTCGGGAACTTGGAAGTCAGCGGCTTTAGCTCCTCCCAACACTCTACCCCGCGACGAGTTTTGTCCGGCAGCACCACTATGATTTTGCCTTCTGAAGTCCAGGCATTACTCATCCCGAAGTACTTGCGAGCCGCAGTGAAGATGTCATGTCGGGTTTTGGTCAGGAACTCCTCACTAGAATACCGGAGACCTTCAACAATTTCCACACCTCACTACGGTCTGCCATGGTCGTGAAACGCACAAGCAGGGGCCGGGTTTTCGCCTCCTTTACTGCACCCAGACAATGGACAATCTGGATGGTGCTCAGACACTCAGCGGGCACTTGGAGCTAGTCCTTCCGCTAACACCTTCCTCACAACTGACTCTGGCTGCTCATCGGTTTCCTCGGCCACTCCATGAACCAGCAGAACCTTTCGTCGCGATGCAGTCTCTTGCCTGTCTAGTCCGCGTGTCAGGAACTCAAGCTGAGACTTCATCATACCGAGGGGCTTCCAGATCAGTGCTTTAATCTAAGCATACTCACTTTCCAGGTTGGCGATGGTCTTAGGGTTGGCAGTAGGTGTGGCGGCATGCGAGATCTTGGTGGTATTTGTCCATACGCTCGCTGAAGAACTTCACAATACTGCCCATATTGTTTGATAGCTCTGATTGCAGATCCATTCTTCACTTGTTGGTTGTAAGTGAAGTGATAGTGTCAGATATTGATTGGATAGATAAAGTGGAAAGTCAAGGTCTGAATTATTATATGGAAATGTACATTAATTTAATATTTCTATTTAATAAAATAAATTAGGGAGCAATCATGGAGCAATGAACTATAGCTGTATGTTTTGTTAATATATAGTTACTTACTTCCTTTTAATTTGCTCCCTATCAAGAAGTTGAAAGGGAAATTTAAGATTTCTGGGTCAGAGTGTCGATAAGGCGATTTCTGGCTTGTTGAGTGCTAAGGTTTCCGGCTTTCTCATCCAATAGTCTGTGAGCCTGTGACAAAATGCTAAACAACCAGGACCTGAAACAAAATGTAAGCACTGTTACTTGGTAAGCTCACTTAGTTCTATTTTTGGACAACAGGGACTAAAAATTGTTCATGTCCAAACAAAAGTAAATGAGCTGTGATACTTAACTTAGGGACGTTCCGATTCAAGTAAATACGAGTATTGTACTCGATACGTTTGTTTCGGTACCAACTACTTTTAGCATCGAATCAATCTGGCGAGTACCTACTTGGTATCGAAACAAATGTACTTGAATCGAATCGAATCAAACCATTTTTGTTGTACGAAGGAACGGAACTAGTTTTTTGAACGCATTTTACAATTACGAGCTATGAACGCGCTGCAACCCCTTCCAACCGCCCTTGTTGTTATTATTATTCTCTATCTCTCTCTACTAGTCTTGTGCCTGCTCGGTCATTAGAGAAAGCGCTCCGTGCTAGTACATTTCAGTCAGTGTACTAGTACACTCTAACAGCTCTATTAGTACTATTAGGACGTTGTATCTTAAGAATAAAAAATATGCCTGCTCGGTCATCAGAGAGCGCTCCGTACTAGGACATTTCAGTCAGTGTACCAGTAAGATCTAACAGCTTTATTAGTACTATTATGTATGACGTAGGATCGAATAAAAAATGGAGCTATTAGGTTAACCTTTCTTTTCGTGCAGAGCAGAAACTTGAGGAATATTATACTCTGATAATATTAACATATTTGTACAATTATATGTGTCTGTTTGCATAGCAGAAATAAAAAGTTAAATAATATTTTATTTCCCTTCATACTTAAACAGGCTTAGGACTGTCATTCTAGTCAAGATGTCAATGCCGTGTCTTTGTGTGCGAGAGCGAGTCGGCATGGCTCAATGCCTCCCGCCCGCCACCACGGAGCGATGTCCTAATAGTCCTAATAGACCGAATGTCCGATTAGCGTAAGGAAACGTTTCTTTTAGTTCATTGCACAGTAACGTTTCCTATTCGTTCTTCGTACATGACCGACACAAGACTACTCTCGACCTCGCTCAGGCAGCCGCGGCGCGACATTGCCTGTCACCAACCAACCAAGAGCAGCCATTTATTTGTTTGGTTGAGCCAACCTTATTGTTTCGATTGATGTTCGATTGTCAGAAAGTCAGATATTACGCCATATTTATTCTCTGACCTTGTTTGTTGTTGTTTGGCGAACAAGTCGGCGTAGAAAACCTATTTTTCTATTATTCCTAAAAAAAAGCCTAATTCCTATCGATATAACTAGGTATCGATACTTTATGGTTACTTATTTGAGTAGTATAAGTATAAGCCCCGCAGGATGCTATGCGCTTGACGGTTGCATACATTTTCGTTTTATTGATAGAACATGGCTCATAATTCTGAATAAATAATGTTCAGAAATGTCACGTGCCTGCTGTTACATGGATGCATTGCAATTTTGCGGGGCTTCTATCCTTACATCCAATTCCTAAAAAAGTTGAATAAAAGTATCGATATGAGTAAGTATCGATACTTTTTAGGTACTCAAATAAGTAGTATCGCAAGACTATTTGAGTACTACTCATTTGAGTAGGTATCGATACTTCGGTGGTATGGGAACGTCCCTAACTTAACTAGACTAGATATGTATTACAGCACATATAATTATACTTTTGTACCATTTTTTTTTTTAAGTTTTACGGCTTTGGATGCTAGTCCTTACAGCCAGTCTATATTTAAATAGTCTTTCACCAGATTTTATTTCATGTCCACTGTTCACTTATATTTATTATAATTCCTTGACCGTATTTAAAATGTATTTATACACAGGCATAAAACACTTTGGACTTGCCAATATATCTTCAGTGCGGCGGGGTACATCTCTACTAATGTCATTTGAGTTTGACTTATCCGTTGATTAATTTCACTTATCAAAATAAGTCTTTTTAACGAAAAGGCATTTACATTCTTCTATATAATGTTTCAAGTCCGCTTTTTCGGAATCACAGTGAGGACACCTGCTGCTAGGCACTATCTTCATTCTGTTGAGGTGAGCTGGAGTCAGGCTATGTCCAAATCTCATTCTGTTGATGACTGTTATAAATTTTCTTTCATTGCAAGCCTTATGTTTCTTGTACCACGGTGAAATTGGTAATTCTTTTTGTATAGAGGCATACCAGCTGCCTTTTTCTTTCGACTCCTCTTTCCAGTACTCTTCCCATATCTGTTTATAGGACTCCTTCAACTCGACATGGTAATCTGTATATGGAACCATCAGTACATCTCGATGATCTTCGTCATATCCTGAAGCCGCAGCCCGATCGACTACTTCATTTCCCTTAATGCCACGGTGCGAAGGTACCCATCTAAATTCTACTACTTTGCCTTCAGTACTCAGTGTATGCAAAATAATTTTAATATTATATACAATGTAATTTACTTTAAATGACAATGAACCACTCATCAAAGCCTCGAGAACAGATAAAGAATCTGTCACTATCAAAATCTTATCTAAAACATCATCTTCTCTTAGGTACAACAATGCTCTGTAGATTGCATAAGCTTCTGCACTAAAAATACTGCATTTGTCATCAATTTTAAAACACTTAGTTATTCCTTTTTGCGGATCATAGTAAGCAGAGTTTACACCATTTACAGATTTAGATCCATCTGTAAAGATTTTATAGTAGTTCACTTTTTGTGCCATGCTTTCCAAGTATGAATGTTTGTCATCTAATTTTGAACTATCTATTTTACATTTTAAATTAATCAAAACCTCATATTTACATTTATACAATGGCCATTTGTCACTTTTGTGCATATTTACAGTTATGTTTTTAATGTGAGTAATTATTGAACACATTTCAGGAAGCCGGCCATGCAGGATATCTTTCGGGCCCACATAGGACTGGGTTAAGGACTTACTGAGTGACTCAGGTAATAACAATCTATTTAGAACAGTAGAATTTTTACTAGTTAAACTTTTGAGGCAAAAATATTCTGCTAATTGAAGTTGTCTTATAGATAACGGAACAATGCCTGTCTCTGCTTCCATCGCATTAATAGGGGTAGTTTTCATGCCACCACTAATAATCCAAAGAGCCATATTTTGTATCTTACCTAGTTTTTTTTAAGTGTGGGTCTACTGTTGATGTATGCCAGACTGCTATAGTCAAATTGGCTTCGAACTATACTTTTATAAATCATAGTTAGTATTTTAGGATCAGAACCCCAGAAAACTCCAGCCAGACATCTCATAACATTAATCCTTTTCATTGCCTGTTTACATATATAATCAATATGGCTGTCAAATTTTAATTTATCATCTATTATTATACCCAAAAACCTTTTTTCCCTTTCTTGTGCAATATTTATACCTCCATATTTAATATTTGCAGAATAATTACTATTGAAGTCCAAGACAGAACTCTTACTGCAGCCAATATTTAATCTCAAAACTTGTGTGTAATAATAGTTCAACTGCTCTAAAGCACTATTAAGCTTGCCCTGAGCCACAGTAATATTCCTGTCCTCCGAATATAGTAAAATATCATCAGCAAATTGCAGAATTTTAATGTCACCAGTCACATATTTTTATATTTCGGAAGTATAAAGATTATACAAAATAGGTGATAGGCTTGCACCTTACATTAAACCTTTGGATACTATTTCTGGTCCATGTAGAATATTGTTATGTTTTACATATAATTTTGTATCATTAGAAAAGTTAAATATCCATTTTATCAATTTTCCAGGCAGACCAATACCGGCCAAAACCTGAACTAATTGAGCTAAGTCTACATTGTCATATGCCCCTTGGACATCCAGAAAGGCGCAAACTGCTGTTGAACGAGCCAATGAACACTTCTTCATGTCAGCTATGAATGAAACAAAACTTTCAGAAGCGCTCTTTCCTTTTCGGAAACCAAACTGAACCTCAGGTAATAAGTTTTGACTTTCAACATAATAATCTAATCTTAATTTAATCATTTGTTCTGTAAGTTTACCTATACATGAAGCTAGTGAAATTGGTCTGTATGAATTGTAGTCATCTGCAGGTTTATCTGGCTTCAGAATTGGAATCACGCACTGAGTTTTCCATGAGTCAGGTATAATTTGTTTAGTCCAGAGGCAATTTAAAATGTTCAGGTGTTTCTTTACAGGAAACATGTAATTTTTTAATCATAACATAAGGAAAATTATCTAAGCCCAGTGTTGTATCCTTTCTTGTGTCCAAAGCAGTACATAACTCATTCCATTCAAATGGTTTCAATAAAAACTTATTCTGCTCATTGTCATTATTAAAAGAAAATAAGTTGTCAATGTTTTTACTATTACATGGGGTTGTATGTACAAGTTTCTGTATAAAATCTGTTACCCATTCATCATTTTTGGATCTGTTTTTTACATTAACTCTTTTAAACCTACGTATGTAATTCCCAATAGTTGAAATAGGAGTGTACCTATTAAGGGATGGACAAGGGTTCTTCCAGCTGTTTCTTTTACATTCTCTTATTATAAGCTTCTTTTTAGCGTCGCACCTTTTGTATTCTATAAAGAGTTCTAAAGTCATAGATTTCCTGTAAGCCATTAATGCCTCCTTGGACATTTTAACTGCACTATCACACTCATTGTTCCACCATGGAGCTGGAATTCTGTTTTTATGTTTGTTTGTCCTTTTGTGTAAGGGAATACAGTCATTCGTTAATCTGTTTAACATGTCACAAAATTTATCATAGGAATCTAATGGGTTTGATGGATCAAAATCATATTCATCCAATAGTTTTTCTGAATCTGAATAGTGTTTATTCCAGACTTGGTATAAAGAGGGGGAAATATTAATATCTATGTATGTAGGATAGTGATAGCTTCCTAGTGGGTCTTCACCAACTTTCCATTCACAAAGAGGAGCAATATCCGGGCTAACACAAGTAACATCTATTGCTGATGGGTTCTTATTAGGAGCCTGTACTGTTGTAGGGCTACCAGTATTTAGTATACATAAATCAGCCTCGTCAATCAAATCATATAATTCCTTTCCTCTGGACTGAGTAGTGCAGCACCCGAATGCGATATGGTGCGCATTAAAATCTCCAGATACTAAACAAGGTTTAGGTAAATTTCTAATAATATTTCTTAGTTTACTAATTCTAATTCTACTAATCCCATTATTTTTGTTTCTAGGAGGGCAATAAACAGTTAGAAGTGAAAGAGGTCCTGCTTCCGTCGACACAGAAATCGCAATAGACTGTATATCTTGATAAAACCCTGTATTAAGGATTTTGTATTTAATTGTATCTTTGACTAAAATACCTACACCGCCATGTTCATTTTTAGCGTTCTTAAATATAAAATTATA
Organism: Argyresthia goedartella; assembly: GCA_949825045.1. Lineage (NCBI taxonomy): Eukaryota > Metazoa > Arthropoda > Insecta > Lepidoptera > Argyresthiidae > Argyresthia > Argyresthia goedartella. The sequence goes on along the minus strand of OX463811.1, from coordinate 9,375,527 downwards.
ACCAGGAAAATTAATATTACTGTTAGTCTTTTTTAACCATGTTTCATTTAGTAAATATATATCAATATTGTTTTCAGTTAAATATGTTTTGAGAAGGGGTTTTTTACTATTAATGCTCTGAATATTATGCTGTACTATTCTTAGAAATGTATCCATTAGATTGACAAATTTTTCATAAGGTCATAGGTGCATTATCATTCCCCAGTGTAACTAAAGTTTTTACTATAGCATTTATCACTTTATCATTATTTATAATGCTCACATTATCATTATTTTTAGATGTCCTAGCATCAGTCTTATTCAGGGGTATTGTTGGTGCCTGTTTTAGAATTGTATTCTTTACTTTGGATGGTGGAAGAGCTGGAAAACTCTTTGGAATATTAAAGTTTGCTGTTGTTTTGCTTATTTTTGCCTCCTTTACAGGGCATAACTTCGATATGGCTAAATGGGCCCCCCCACAATTGCTGCATTTAATTTCATCAGTTTTGTCGCAGCTTTTGTAGGAGTGTCCACCCGCACATATGGAGCAAACCTGAGCATTCTTGCAAATTCTAGCAGAGTGGTTAAATTTCATACAATTGTAACATTGCATTACCGGTGGTATGTATGTTTTTACTTTTGCTCGCCATCTGTCTAAATATATGTACTCCGGCAAAGTACTGGATACAAATGTCACAGATATTGTCTTTAATGGGTAAAGGTTACCTTCGGGATCCTTCTTGATGAAGCGTCGCACCGCCACTATCTCGTACTCACAAGAAAGTTTCGTTTCCTGTACAGCTCCTCGGGAACAAAGTGTACTACTCCTATCTTCTCCACAAAGGATGCAGGGATGTATGCACGCATGTCGTGTTGTTGAAGGTCGTCGTTAGATGAGGAAGTCATTAGCTGCGCTAGCCTGCTTGAAGGTAATGGTTGGAGTGTAGATAAGGGGGCGCCAAGGAAAAAAAAACTTAGAATTTCTTCCGCCCCCTTATCGACACTCTGACCAAGGTAATTTGTAGCTTATGTGCGTTGACTCTGTTAATTTCGTACTGTCCTTTGATATATTTCGAGAATAAATTTTGTGTTTGGAGACGGTCTTTATTTCCAAGCTTTACGTCCTTTGTATTCTCAACAAATACCGGAAACTCCGTGTTTGTTGAATTGTCCGGGTACACTCGTTTGTAATTGGGTTTGGGGTAAGGCCGATAGTATTTATCCTGATCTTGCAGAACTGCTCCTGCTGTATCAGACCACTTTCGTTTTTTGGCCTCAGGCGTGCATGAACCGTCGCCACCACTTTCAGAAGGCATTTTGATGCCTAAAACACAAGTTTAGCCAATAAAATAAGTATTTTTATCTACGAGAAAATAAACCCAGCACTTTTTTCAACTTCCCGCCAAAAAGTCCTTTAGTACCTACTTTGCATAGTGTTACTAACATTCGTGTCCACATCCAAAGCTCTGATTGGTGGCAAATTAAGGGTCAACTGAGTAATTAACGAGTCCACAAGTAAATAAGTAAAATTATTATAACATGAATCATTTTTTCATTTGAGATCCCCAACTGTCCCCAAGCGCATCAAGTAATAGATGTAGTCGAAAATGTGGATATTACGTGTTTTATTACAAAGTACGAGATTATGTACTGAAAGTACGAGATATTTGGCATCCCTGGTACGAGAAAAAAATCCAGCATCTGGCAATACCGCTGTGGACAGCAACGTCACAGAGCAGAGGAAATACGTAGCAACGACCAACTTACCAGTGTGACCATATGTTGCAGTTTCCTGCCTTTTTGGCAGTTTTAGTCCAGTAATTTAACCCCTGGCAGATTATGGTGACGTTTTATGAAACTGGCAGTTTTTGGCAGGATTTCAAGATGTTAAAGTATAAGTGAAAAATCACCAAATTTTAAATGGCAACATCCACTGTACTTGTATTCTGGGACTGGGACTCATCTTTGTTACTTGTTATTACTTGTTGTGTTTTCAGTTCATTCAATTATGAACGATACCTACCTAACGTAACATAATGAATGAATATTATGTTCATAATAATCTTTATTCAGTTTATTCTTTTTAGTAAAACATTGCACAATATTTGATTACTTTTATTTCGGACTCCTTCGAAACCATTCAACTTGGATGATAAAAATACTTCTTCACAATTTTTTTAGACTAGACAGTCTTAATGACAACCTAAACTTTGTTTTTATGTTTTAAAGTTGGAAGATTAAAAGTTTCAGTTTAGCGCTCAAATAGGAAATTTTGACAGGCGTAATAATTCACCAAGTAAAAAACTTAAAAAAAAAACAAATTCAAGTTCAAGCTCTATTTCTTCTTCTCGGTTGGGATGCGAATGTCGTCTTTACACAAGAAAAGTCCTCATCAAAACTTATGCTGAAGAGAATGTTTTTCACTTTACTTTTCAGTTCAGTAGTTTCAGTATGACGCTGAAGAGAGAATATTGGAAGTCAAAATAATTCATGAAGTTAAAAAACAAAAAAAAAGAACTACTTCAAGTTCAAGCTCCATTTCTTCTTCCCCGGTCGGGGTGCGAATGTCGTCTTTATAAAAGAAAAGCCCTCATCAACCCTTATGCTGAAGGGAACCACAAACCAAACGTCATCTGCGTAACTTTTTTTTGATTTTGTTGATTTTTTCCAAAAGCACTGAATAAATTGTAAGAAAAAATATTTGAGAGCACTTCAAAAACCTGGTCTGAGGGAGCTAAATAACTTTATATATAGCAATACTATGTTAGCCGAACTTAATAAAATATATATAATTTTAAATTAAACTATAAATTAACAATCATAGAGAGCTTATGTTAAGTAGAGAAAAAGCAGTGAATGTAACTGTACATATTAAGGCATTAAAATACACGTGTGTTGTTATTATGAAACATTTGTATATTATAAATGACGCTGCCTACGAAACCAGGGGTCCCGGGTTCGAGTCCCGGTGGGGGCAAATATTTGTTTGATGAGAACGGATTTTTGTACCGTAGTCATGGTTGTTTATCTATCTAAGTATTAATATTTATCTATATAAGTATATGTATCGTTGCCTAGTACCCAATATACAGGGAATCCTAGTTTGGGGCTAGATCAATGTGTGTTAATGGTGTCCAAGGTATTATTATTATTATTATTATTATAAATATAAAGCCTGTCATTATGGTCGTCACATTAACTACTATTATTTTTTATTATTATGAAATAATCTTCCACAAAAGTAAGTATACAAGTGTATTCGGGTTAAAATATAGAAAATAAAACCATTACGATTGTGTATTTTTTTCATTAGTAATTAAATTCAGAATCTAAATAGTCAACAGATTTTTATGAAATTTCATTACCTTCATGATCAGATTGTACTGGTTCAATTCTGGACATATCAGACTCCTTGTCAGTTGTAAGACTGGATATTTCACTATCACTGCCGCCAACATTTATAATAAGTTGTTAAATTTCTCTATCAATTACCAGTGCCCTGCCTTTTTATTCCTCTTCTAGTTTTTTGTATGCTCACAGCAATTATTCCATTTATGAGGGGTATAAAAGCAAACACGCCACTGTCCATTTTGGACCAAAACTAAACTATGAATGCCATCTAGTGGAGCGAGTAAAAACGATTTTAGTGTTTGTAACAGTTTAGATGCAATGTTCACACTATCCCATAGAAAATGGCGATCAAAAAGTGAAGTCAGAAGCAAAAATGCCACTGTCCTGTACTCATACGGTGCAAAAGCGCCACTGTCCATTTCAGCCAATCCGAGACCGCTACAAAAGGCGTGGCTAAGATGGCCGCGGTTGTATTTTCTTTGAGAATCTGTGGGTGATTAAATCGTGTTTTTTAATTGCAATTCGTGCGAAAACCTTAAAACAATGGAAGAATCTGTAGCAGAAGTGCCTCCAGAAAAGGCTCGCAAAAGAAAAAGTGCGCCAAGCACCTGGAAACGAGCCAAAGCGAAGGTTGAAAGGTAAGCGTTTTTTCTTAACCTGTGCCGTGTTTGTACAGTTAGTATGTAAAGTGTGCAACTGGAATGGATCAAGCATGTATATAATTCTTAAACCGTAAGATGTCCCCTGGGTACCCTGTGTACCCAAGCAATTTTCCACTGTAGATTGCCCTTGGATACCCTGACTACCCAAGATTTTTTTGCGGTAGATTGCTCTTGGGTAGCCAGAGTACCCAGTCCGCATGCGGGAAACAAAACGGGCGCACTCTACTCGAGAAAATCTTGTTGTATCATCATAGCTATAATGCTTTTGCCGTAAGAACCATATTTCATCTCGCTGGGATTGAACTAAGCTGCAGAAAACTAATCTGAAAAACCGATTCGAATCTTAAGTGGCGGGTGACGTCACGCGTTTTTGGCGCGTTTTTCTCGCGGTTTACGTTTACGCATTAATACGAATATGTAGTCTGGCTAGCGAAAAACGAACATAGAAAACGGCGGCAAATTTTAAAAATCTACATGTACCACATTGACCATACACCGAATTAACGGAATTGATACTTTTATGTTTTTAGTTAACCTACTTAATATTTTTTATTCCTGCTGGGCATAAGCCCAAATTTCGAGTATTAAGGTGAAACGTCACGGTCTTGGCGGGAATTTTAAATTTTGGCTGTTTTCTCAACTTTGTGATTAAACCGTGATACTGTTTATCCATTTAACTCAAATCGCGCTAGTAAAACACTGTTACACGTCTTAATATGTATCAATATCCTAAAAAAAAGCAATCATTTTTATACGATTGTCGAAATTAGTGTTAAAATGAATTTACGCAATTATATACAATTTAATGCTTTATTCTAAGATATTAATACATATTGAGACGTGTAACAGTGTTTTACTAGCTCGATTTGAGTCAAATGGATAAACAGTATCCTCAGTCGGGTATCTTTTGCTAGTAATCAATGGTTAGGTTATTTTATTTTTGACCACTAATAACAATACTGTAGGTACTATATAATTGTATTTTTGATACTTACCTTTTTGCAGATACTCGGCAAAAGCTCCGCCAGGATTGCCTAGCTGTAATCATGATACTGACAACAAACTATTCAAGTGTTGCAAATTAAATATGTTGGATATCCAAAAATTCCATGATGAATTTTATCACACAAAAAATAAAAAGGACCAAGATGCATTTTTAATTAAACACTGCAAAGTGACAACAACAAAAAGACGCCGGCCGAGAGTTGGTCAGCGGAAACCAACACAAAATGTCACAAAATTATTTGCTCGAAAGAGGAATTCAGTGAAGTTATTACGGGTATGCCAAAAAACTTTTATAAAGATTTTAGGGATTACCGAACACAGAGTAAGAAGAGTTTCTCAAACATTTGCCAGCACAGGATCTGTCGTTGTCGAGAAAAGAGGTGGAGATCACACATCGGCTAAAAATGCTCATAAATTGAGAGCCGTCAAAACATTCATCGAACGCTTTAAGTGCTTAGAGTCGCATTATTGCAGATCCACCGTTTCGAGAAAATATCTGCCGTCTACTCTAAACACGAAGAAGATGTGGAGAATGTACAATACACAGAGCAACGAAGATCACAAAGTACGTCAATGCTACTTTCGATCAGTTTTCAACAAATGTTACAATCTGGGATTTGGGAGCCCTCGTACTGACACTTGTTCCAAGTGCAATGAGCTACTTGAACGTATAAAGAAATCAACAGATGTAGAAGAAAAAACAAATTTAATGACGGAAAAAAGAATACACATGCTGAAGGCCAGAGCATTTTATCGACTGCTTAAGGAAAAAAGGGACGATTTGGTTGTGTTTTCTTTTGACTGCCAGAAAAATCAGGTACTACCTAAAATATCTGATCAGGCGGCGTATTACAGTCGCCAACTTTATATATATAATTTTGGAGTCGTTAGGTCGGTGCCAGAAAATACCTTGAACAGAGACAATGTGAAGCTGTATATATGGACGGAAGATGACTATCGTAAAGGAGCAAACGAAATAGCATCAGCCGTCTTTAACACGCTTCAAAATGCGATTTTCAGTGAAAATGTCAAAACTGTTAGACTGGTGGCAGATGGATGCGGGGCCCAAAACAAAAACAGCGTAATGATAGGTATGTGCGCACAATGGTTGACTCAGGCACCACATCACATTAAAACAGTCGAGCTAGTTTTCCCAATACCCGGTCATTCGTTTATTCCACCTGATCGGGTTTTTGGTCTTATTGAGAAAGAAATAAAGCGTATGGAGACTATTTTAAAGCCAGCGGAATATATAGAAGTCTTTGAAAAATATGGCACTGTCGTCTCATTAAGTAGTGTACAAGATTGGAAAACTGCTCTCGGAAATTTAATTCGTCCACCGGGAAACTGGCATTTCCAGTTCAATCAAAGTAAAAGATTTTTCTTAAAACGAAACAGAAGCAATGATGTTTTTATAAGGGGTGAGCCTAACTACTGCGCTGATGTCGGAAGTTACAAGTCAATTTTGAAGAGAGGAAAATCACTTGTTGGCCTAAACCCGGATTCGATAGAGAAACACAAAGTTGTAGTAAAAAAAGAGAAAATTAAGGATGTTGACGGGCTACTCAAAAAACATTGCGGTGAAGATTGGACATCTAGAGATGATTTAGAATTCTACAAACAAGTAATGCTACGAGCTGAAAATGAAAATAACGAGACTGAAGAGTATGAAGAAGAAGAATGTGGAGTGGCAGTGCCTGATTCGGACTTACGTGTTTAATTTACGATTTAATTAAATAATATAATTATTAAATTTTAATTAATACATATACCTATATATTTTTTATTTTATTAATAAATAAAATAAAAAATAATAGTATTCATAAAACCTTGAACCATCTTTCTACTTTTGCTGCTGTCTGTACAGTCTTGTTTATAAATATATGAACAAAACCAGCTTTATGTGATACAAAACTTTCCAATTTTCATTTATTGACGCCGATGTATATAAACGCTGGTTTGTGGAGATATTTATGAACTCGACTGTACATATCTATTAATCAATATGCTCACAAGCAAATGCGCTACTGTCCTTTGACTTAGACGCAAATTCACCAATGTCCAACAGATGTTCGATGCAAATTCACCACTGTCCAATGTCAGATGCAAAGTCACCACTGTCGTGTTGATTTTATTGGATTTTCAGCTTAATTTAATAGATCATGTTGGTTTGTCTATTGATTTCCTATTTAAATACCTTCCTTGACATTAAAAAGATACATTGCTTTTCACATTCTCATGCAATATTGTACTACAACAATTCCTTTAAATGACTTCGATACAAATTATGGACAGTGGCGTGTTTGCTTTTATACCCCTCATATCAAGAGTTATATCCTCAAAACGGTTTTGAACAAGCTGCAGGAACGTGATATTATCTAAACCAACATTCTTTGTGGCAACTTTTCCTTTCACTATGCCCCATATCATTTCTATCGGATTCTGGTCACAATCATATGGCGGCAGTCGTAGTGTTTTGTGACCATACTCCTATACTAAATTGTCAATCTCGCATACTGGGTCAGGTTTATTTTGTTTTACCAAAAACAACAACATACTTTTGGTGGCTTTGGTAGGGTAGGCAATATTATTTGATGTAAGCCATTCTGCAATTTCTTTTTTTCTATTAACCGAGCTTGGAGGTTTGTTAATTTGGCTAGAATGATATCTAGCATCGTTCACCTATACAGGTGGGTTCATTTAGATTGGGTAATAATTTATTAAATACCCATTTTTTTTAATTAATTTTATTCATGGCATCATGGAAATAATTTTTTTTCTTTGTTGTCATCCCGAATGCTTTGTCAATTTATAAAAATTGACAAAGCATTCGGGATGAACCAAGTATTGCCACCACAATGAACAAGTATCTATCTTTTTCCTGGAGCTACGGATTTAGATACGCCGGGCTCATTTTCGCTTTGCCAATATTTTGCATGATTGAGCGAAGTATGAATATAACTTTCAACAAGGTATAGAACAAGCATACCACTCTCCCTTACATCTTTGACTTCATGCAGGTACCTGTCCCTCCATGCCAATATATTATGTCGCTCCTTAAGTACTGTCCTTTGATTTCTACATTTTTCGCCGTTTTAAACTCGGTACTTCTTTTCGGATAGCATAAAATTCATGTATTTTATGTCTAATTGCACATAAATCAAAATCATCCAGATTGTATTTTTGTTTGTTTTAGGTTTATTTTTCTTAGGCGTAGATACAGCTGACGTCCCACCTTCGTTTTGTATTTTCATTACGAAAGATTGGGATATGCCTAAAATACAACAAAATATTTTACTTATAAATAGCTACAAATTAGGCAATTCATACTGCACATATTATATGACGTACTTACCAGTCATGTTGAAAACAAGGCCGGTGATATTATATAGAGGAATAGAGTCCAATCCTTCAAACTTTCTATTCCATAGATTGAGAATAACTTTTCTTACGCCACTGTTAATAGTTTTCGGTATTTTTACTCACAAAACACAAGAAATAATTCAATTCAATTTCTTAATTGAATGCGGGGTAAAAATGTACTTAAGTACTACCTTCATTTCGTGGTAATGAGGTGTGCAAACGAACAAAAAAACATACACTTAAGTACGCATAAAATATTCGGTTCGAAAAATAACCTCAATTTTTTTCAAAATTAAATATTTTTTTTACAAAAACATTTCTTTGCAAAAATAAAACAGTTAAGAAAAGTGACAATCAGCCAACGTTGGCACACCTCTTTACAACGAAATTAAGGTATTACTTAAGTAAAACAGGCCTGTCGATTCCACTGTATTTGAACAGGTTCTCTTTCGAGAACCTGGATTCTTTAGTGTTGATTTGTTGCTCCTTAGCACTACCCGGGAGGTCATGAAGGGCTGTAGGTTCCAAGTATCTCCTTCGGACGTGAGCAACAAGCCTCCCCACAAGAAATATAATACCATGCACAATCGACGCCCCACTTTGACAGCAATCGACAGATGACATTAATTACTTTTTAAAGAAAGTGTTGCAAGTTGTAGAAAAAAGTTTCCTAGGTTTTCCACAACATGGCTATGTTTTTATATTCTTAGTTTGACTATGCCGATCCAAAAAAATATCATCCTAATCCATTCATAATTGACGGAACAATCAAGGCGAATTGAGGACCTCCTCCTTTTTGAAGTCGGTTCTTAAGCATTTTTGTAAATCAAAATCATACGTTTAGATTTCTACTATTTAAAAAGTCGGCATTTTTTCAACATTTTATTCGAAGTGTGTGGCACAATTTGGCAGTTTTTCATCTTAAGCATGGCAGGATTTCCAATTTCAAGATGGTCACACTGCGACTTACGTACGACAGCAGAAACCAACTGTACCTATCTTGTCTTTTAAATCATAACACTAATAATATATTATACTCTGTGGTCAGTTATGTATGTAATGGCGTCCATTCCTTTCTTTCTGTGTTTCTTATTTTCTTTCTGCTGGCTGACGGCTGTGTCCTTCCTTGTCCTGTCTCCGTGTCTGTAGTCAGTGAATAAGTGAATATTAAGTATCGTGGTGATAATGATAAGTAATCTAAGATTGGTTGGATTGGTCTTCTTGCTTTGCTTGTTTTGGAGTCGGCGCTTGCTGTCATTTTTCCGATTTAAAAAAATTAACTAGGTATCCACGGCCAAGTTTTCTGTAGCCGCCGCTAAAATAAGTTTCTGATCTGAATAAGAATGAGAAGACTCCCAAGCGATGGTTCATCAGGACTCGTCATCAGAGGTTTACTGAAATAACTATGGAACGCACAACGACACGAGCTGACGCTCAATCATGAGAATGTGAGGTGAGGTCAGAGTGTCATTCAGGGGGCGGAACCTGTCCCGTCTTTTTAGGGTTTGGTACCTGAAGGGTGCTGAACGGGACCCGGTCAGAGTGTCGATAAAGGGGCACAAGCCCCCATCCACACTCCAACCCGGGACCCTATTATTAAGCCTCCGCTGTCTGTCCGTCCGCCCGTCCGTCTGTCACCTGGCTGTATCTCATGAATCATGATAGTTAGACAGATGAAATTTTTACAGGGGATGTATTTGTGTTGGCGCTATAATAACAAATACAAAAAAACGGAAATATTGAAGGGGGCTCCCATACAACAATTCTTTTGATACCACATACAAACTTATGATTGCACCTGTTTATGTGCATGGAGTGTGAAAGTAGCCGCACCAATAACTTTGTAGACTATATTTTGATTTGTAAAATCTAAACTATTTACTCCACACCATCCCTACCATTGTACGGTGGTATGGAATCCTTTGTGCGCGAGTGAAGCTCGCACTTGACTGGTTTTTTCTCTTGGCATCCTCTTATCTATATTCCAATTGAATGTGACAGAACATGGTGATTCTTGAATGTCAGCATCGCGTCGCTTTACCAAATTTAAACATCTGTTTTCAAGTAAAGTGATTTGGATCTTTTGTCAGATTGCAAATGTCAGGAGTTGGGTTGGTCGACCTATTTCAATAATTGAGGTTGGGAAATTCATCTTGGTATGCTATTGTGTCTGAAAGATGTGAATACAGCTTGACAAATAGGTTTGTTTGGTCAAATGGCACTCTGTACATATCTGTAATAACCTTTTTGGGATTTTTGTGTTGGGTCGAAATCTTAGCCGGGCTAGGACTGATCTTCACTGTTGTTGTTATTTCTGGAGTTAGGTGCCAGTATGTGGCTCTCAAGTGTGGGGGCGGTTGTCACTGGTTCATCCAGGATATTATAGCCTATTCAGATTCCCACAGCTAGGAAAAAGCCTCCCGGTTTCAAGCCTACACATCTTATTGAGGAATAATGACTATCAGATACTATGGTCTCTGTACTCTATTTGCATGATAGAGATAATTACAACAATCAGTTCCTTTCATTCACATTTAAAAAAGTGGTTGAGAAAATCTGACTACTGCATATACATAGTCAGGACATAAGTTCTGTCACATGTGCAATATGAAATAATTTAGACATGCTTATTATTTATGTAAACATTTATATAGCAAAATGAACTTAATAAAACATAGATTCTTATGGTAATAAAGTTTATTCAAAATGACCCCTGCGATTTTGAATACAGGCCTTTATTCTGCGCGGCCAGTCGTCTATCGCAGCATGAACAAGGTCCATGTCAATATCGGCAGCTGCCTTAATCAAGGATGCCTTGAGTGACTCCAAATCAGGATGACGCTTTGAGCAGGCCTTTTCCTCCAAGTGTTGCCATATCTTGTAATCTAACGGACTCAAATCTGGATTGGAGGAGGGCCAGTCTTCGTGCCGGATGAAATCGATTTCACGCGCCGCCAGCCAGTCTTGTGTGCTTTTCGCTCTATGGGCTGGCGCAGAATCTTGTTGGAATACCCAGTGCCTGTTATTAAACATGGTATGAGAAACTGGTTCCACAAGGTTCTTGAGGACTGTATTTTGATACACAACTGCATTCGTTTTTACGCATTTCTCACAAAAATGTACCTCAGTTAAGCCCCAATAAGAGACTCCCAACCAAACCATGAGCGAGGATGGAAAATGACCTCGTTGGACACGCGGAATACGGTTGCTCGCTTCTTCACTGCTGTGTGCGTACACCTTATCATTTTGTTTGTTGTAGCTCTCTTCCACGGTGAAAATTTGAATTTCCCGATGCTTTTTTCCCGCGTACCGCTTCAACAAAGCGCGGTATCTCTTCAGTCTCAGGTCCATTAAACGAGCGTCCAAACGATGTCCTGTTTTTCTTCGATATGCCCTAAGCCCTAAGTCAGGGGTCGGCAAGTAATTCTACGTGAGGTCCGGATCAGTTATACTACGTTTTGTTTTTCGTCAACTTTGTTTTAAATTGAAATAAAATAGCATTAGTGAAATTTTGTTTTAATATTTAGTAAAAATATTCAGATGTTATTAAAATTGAGGCAACTGGATGTCTATCTCAGCCAAGTCATCAATCGGAACTTCGTCCTTGGCATTGACTCGACGTAACATGTCATCAGACGGCATGAATTCTATACAATTATAAGATTTACTTTCTTTTACAGCATCGCATGAAAGTAGCAGGGAGTCAATGGAGCGAGTTGCTAATTTATTCCGTATTTTTGTTTTCGCCAAGTTAACTTTGCTGAATACTCTTTCACAATCGGCATTTGCGTGAGGCAGAACCAAGCAATCAAGTGCAAATTTGGCGATTTCTTTAAATGGATGGTTTTCGGACATGTCACACCAAACACTCAGTTTCGCCCAAAACATGTCTGCTCTTTTTTCTGTCTTTATATTTTCATCAAACTCAATTAGTGGCAGTGCACGCCATTGATCGTCAAGAATTTGTAGTTTGTTAATATCTTGTATATCAATCACTCTAGGAAAGTTTGAGGCGAAAGTCAGAATGCTTGGATTTTGTTCTCGCACAGATTCACTCAAAGCATTTTTAGGGCTTAGTAATGCAATTTTGATAAGCGCCTCATTTTTGAAATCCCATCTCTTTTTTATTTGTAAGGCAGACTCAACAAGAAAATCTTTGCACCTATTCAACAATTCTTTCCGTCTATTCGTGTCCGCCTTAATTTCAGGAGTGTTGATTTTAGACGCCACGCCGATTCCTAGGTAGAGAAGCTCGATTTGTAAGTGTTTTGTTCTGTCGTCTGGATTTATATCAGCTATATTGGTTTGGTTAACGTGCCTCCGCTCCATGAAACACAGCAGAAATTCCTTGTACATATCCTTTACTTTTGCATCCAACTGTTACCACAACTTCCGAGGACTGAAAATACTTGTTGAAAGTTGTAAACTTTGGTAGTACCCATGCTAGGAAGTCAAAATATAGCTTCATGTATGGATCTAGAAGCAACTCGAGTATTGCTTGCCCTGATAGAGATCGTTCTGACAGTGCCATATCTGTGAAAAATAATTTCAAAGCATCCCAATTGCTTAAAACGCGTGCCACTACTTCCTCCAGTGACAGCCATCTTGTTTGTGACGGGTGCAAAATTTTTTGTGGCTTGAGGTCTAAGAATTCGTGAAATTGCCTTAGTGATGCTGAACGTTTTGAGCTGTTGTGTACAAAACTATAGATATTTCGTGCCAATTGCTCGCACCTATTTGGTAGCTTTTGGCAGGCTGCACTGGCGCGGAATGTGCGGAATGACATGTGCACTTTAATATGATAATACCAGGACAATCATCTCTGAACCTGCTTGCAACCGAATTTTCGCGTCCCATCATCACATTGCAGCCGTCAGATCCGAAACTAACAATGTTTTCGAAAGGAATGCCGTATTCCGTAAAGCTTTTTTTCAATTTATCATATATGTTTTCTGCTGTGGCTCCTTCGTTTACTGCACTTGGATGATCTGCGCTGAAAATTTCATGAAGATTCCAAAACTTGCTCTCTATACGCCCAGAAGTTTCGTTGAAGAATCGTATCACTACACAAGACGCTTTTGTTGTAGAAATGTCGGTCGATTCGTCTGTCATAATGCTGAATTTACTCGTAGATATTTTTAATTTGTTTGCTAATTCTGCTTTGTACCCTGGACCAATGCCTTTGTATATGATTTTTGCAGTCTTTTTCCGTGTTATATTAGTCTCTTTCAGAATTTTGGAATCTGGGAAACATTCTTTCAATACTTTGCCGAGGTGGTCAGCAGCATTGAAAGCTAAATTATGCTCTGCAAAATAAGCAGCCAGCTAGACTTCGGCGATTCGCGCCAACTTAACGGTGTTATTTTCCTGAGTCTCCGTAAGTGTTGAAAAAAAAGATGTGACTGGGTGTAGCGCACGGATTGAAGATACATTTTTCATATGTTTTTTACCTTCAGAATGACTCGATAAAACATGTTTTGCGGCCATCATAGAGACATTACATACTTTACACTGTGCTTTGTAATTATCTTGAGGATCAAAAGTAAGCCACTTACAAAATTTTGGTTCACTCTCCCATTCGGCCCTGTATTTTTGTTGCCTGTGTTTATCTTTAACTTTTAAGTCTCCTCTTTCTACGCGTTTCTTCTTTGGTGTTGAAACACTAGACCTTTCTTCGTCCTCGCTTGCACTCATCATTACAAATTGCAATCACAAAAACAGGTATGGCGAAAATAATGCTTTGAAATACACTCATTCATAAAACACATCTATCATATTCCGTCAAGTCAAAACGACGGGGAATCGGGATAGTAAAACATTATTACTCAGGTGAGTTAAGTTGGCACCTGGATCGTGACGTCATTATGGCGCTCATAAAGCAATTGTATCCCGGCAAGGTGCCAAGTTAACTCGTCAGCGTAATACGTCGTATTACGTACGCTCCGGTCGGGGAATCCCCACCCAGAGCTTGTCGTTGCCTGATTCGATGTTTCCATACGTGCAAAAATTCCCTATATTGAAGGGTAAATGTTAAAAAGAAAACATCTCAACCAACAAAAAAAATCGGTCGGCTTTTAGATAAAATTATGGTATTTTCACGTAGTATACTTAAATTACGATACTACATACTACATATAATGAAAATATGGTACAAATAGTATAATTATACTACGAAATCCAACACTGGTCCGTATACGGTAGAGTTTTTTTACCAAGGTCCAGAAAAAAAAAAATGACTTTTATTAACTTTAGACTAAATTAACCATAAATGACAGTAATTAATGCGAGAAATTACACTTGCGCTCTTGAGCAAGCTTTTTGAAGTTGGGTTGGCGAGGCGAACAGCTAATGTGGAGCGTGTCTTCGAGGTGTGCGTCTGTTAATCTGGATCGGTATTTGTTCTTCAAAAAATTCATTTTCTAGAATGACGACTCACACACATATGTGGAGCCAAACATTGTAGCCAGTTTGATGGCTAGTTTTTTACAGATCTCATACTTTTCTGGTACATGTTTGCCCCAAAATTCTTCACATGATGTAGTTTTATGTATTTGCAAAGAAATATCTTCCTGCAAGTCTATTATCTCCATTTGGAGTAGTGCCTTTGGAACATGGAAAATTTGCGCAGCCACGTCACTCTATTCTGCCGCCGCCGCATCAACTTCACAAGGCGATTGGAGGAATGAAGATAGCTTCCCTATCTCTGCAAAGTCTTGGAATCTTGCAGCAAATTCCTTCCCAAGATCTGATATAAACTTTGAAAATACTGCAACGTCTTCTTCAGAGTTCTTCTTTTTAAATTGAAGAATTGTTGGAAAATGAATAAATTCTTGATTTACAATATCTTTTTCAAAAATATCCAGCTTACGACGGAAAGCAGATACACTTTGTATCAGATCACATATTAGTTTTCCATTACCTTGTAGCTCAGTGTTGAGCGCATTCAAATATTTGAGAATGTCTTTAAGGAAAGCCACAGATAGCATATTGCGCTCGTTTGTTATGAACTCCAAGTGCTTTATTGCTTCCTGCGTATCCAAGTTTTGCAGAAAAGATGTGACTTGTTCTTTTATTAGCCAGAAACGCTCAATAACCTGACCTTTACTTAGCCAGCGAACATTATTGTGTTGCAGTAAATCAGAATACGCTGATTCACATTCAGACAGGAACTCCTTGAACTGTCGGTGCTGAAGAGCAGAGCGAGACCTCATAAAGTTGATAATCTTGACCAAGCTATCCATTACTTCTTTCAGAGTCGTACTGAGTTTGCCGCAAAGGGCTTTCTGATGGATAATGCACTAATAAGATATTAGGTCTGCATTCTTATCCTTGACTCTGCTTACCAATCCCTTTTCTTTGCCAATCATCGCTGGGGCCCCGTCCGTTGAAAGAGATACCATTTTATCATAACCAATATTTGTGCTGGTTATGAATTCATCAAACTTCTTGAATAAATCTTCTCCGCGAGTCTTGCCTTTGAATGGCAATATTGTTAGCAATTCTTCCCTGAACGCTTTACTTTCAACGTCAAAAAATCTCACGAAAACAGACAATTGTTCATCATCAACAATATCACATGATTCATCCAGTGCTATCGCGTAGCAAGGTGCCTTTTGTAGAAGTTCGAGCAAACTGGTTTTGTTATCTGCAGCTAAAATTTCGGTCCTTCTTGTATTACTCCTTGCCGACAATGGAAGGCCTTTAATTGCAGCGATAACATCCTTTTTTTCTTCGAAAAGTGCCGTGGCCACTTCCACCATGCCTTCTTTTACCATCTCAGAGTCTGAAAATGGCTTCTGATGTTTATTAAGAGTCCAGCACAAGCGCAATGCTGCTTCTGCGGATTTTTCTTGTTCGCTCATGCTGCGAACTAGTAAGGCCGTGCTTTTTTATAAGAAGATAGAGATGTCTGAAGTTTTTCTTTACGAGCTTCACTGCTAAGAGGATTTTTTTTGTGAAACTGCTGATGAGTTGTTTCGTAGTGTCGCTTTAAATTAGCACTTTTAACAATAGCGACAGTTTTGTTACAAATGAGGCAAACTGGAACCGCATTAGGTCTATCAGGCGGCGTAAAACAATATTGTTCAGTCCACTCAACCAAAAACTTCCTATTTTCACTGTCAACTTTTCGCTTTTTTGGTTCCATTTTTGGATGTAGGTAACAGGTAGGTAAAAAACGTTTTATTACACGAGCAAGTAGGTATCACAGTAGATAAGAAAGCTCCGTACAATACAACGTCAACGCAGTAACTGCGACTGCTGACTTTTGTGACAGAATACAAACATGTCAAAACATGCACACTACTCCCGCCTGCCTGTCAGTGTTACCAGATGAAAACTATAAACTACCGTGTTTATCTGTTAAAATTACGGTGTTTGAGACTTAAATTACCGTAGAATCATTTGGAAAATACTGTGTAAATTACCGTATAAAATGCAACCGAAACAACCTTGAATTTAGATGTTTTTCATATATGGCTGCCGTCATTTTTGATAACATGTTCTTAGTAGGTGAAAAATCAACACTTATGACCATTCCGGCGAATAGCTTGTTGAGCAAGTATATTTCCCTTAATGGTTTTCGGTATCAGCTTGTTCCTTTTCTTCGTTTTTAAGTCGTCGATGTGACTGAATATTATTTCACACAAAAGTTAAAAAATATCATCGGATCTCTGCGACCCGATGCCGGCCTATTGGCCTATCTTCGATTTCAAACTTTTATTTTATGTGCTACTTCCCTACACGGTAGTTAATATCTAAGAATACCGTAGAAAAAGACACGGTAGTGGATCGCTACCGTAGACCGTGTATTAGCCAAAAAATACCGTGGTTCTACGGTAATTACCGTGTACCTGGTAACACTGCTGCCTGTACGCACGCACCCAAAAATCACTACCGCCGCCGCACCGTCCGCCTGCACCCCCTCACACTCCAACGCACTCCGTCTCGCGCTACATAGCACAGGCCACTGACCTTGACTGCGCAGAAAAGCAAGTACCTAAGTCTTTTACTTTAGTATATACTTTTCGCTCGGTGCCTGAAAAAGGCTAGATTATATAAATTGAATAGGGTAATTTGGCGGGCCAGCTTTTGACCATTCGCGGTCCGGATCCGGACCGCGGTCCGCCAGTTGCCGACTGATGCCCTAAGTCTTCATTTAACACCCTTTTTACCGTGGTCCTGCTTAACCCCATCTGAAGGGCCAACAGTTTCTGCTTACGTTTGGGATTTCTTTGAATTCGCGCCTTCACAGCTTTTATCACTTCTGGAGTCCTAACAGAGCGAGGGCGACCAGTTCTTGACCTGTCATCTACACTAGAGTCTTCATTGTATCGTTTTATGGTACGACAAACGAATCTTTTGGTTATATTCAAATTTTTCAGTAAGTCGAAAACCTGAATTGGCGCGTAACCGCAACGATGCAACGCAATAACTGCGACACGGTCTTCTTTAAGTGTCCACTCCATATTTAAAAATGAGGAAAATTCTAAAAAGTACACATTTTTATTTTCATGAAAAATTTGAAATTCGAATTCAATAAACTTTTTTGTGGCCAGCGTTCTAAATTCAAAAGTTTTTATTGTGTGACAGAACTTATGACCTGACTGTGTAAGAGTATGGTAGTGAAAGTCACTAATGATTGTTGTATTTGATTCTGTTTGCTGAATAGTGTACGTGCATTGGCAGATCTTCTTGTTGCTTTTTGAGGCACTGTTTATTTCAGGGGTTGGCAGGTAATGTTAAGTGCGGTCTAGACACTGGTAAATGTTTTCTATCAAGGCCCAAAAAAAACACATACTACCTATGAGTCTCTTAAATCCAACTCCGCCACATCCAAAAGGGTCAATTGAGCACCAGTTTCTTTTTTATCTGTTACTACAGTGTTAGGGTCCTACTGGACGTAGAATAAAAGCGGACTGTACAAATATTTCCGCCCCTGTGTAATCTTATTCATGAGACCTTCCACCTCGTCTTCACCCTTCATGGCACAAGAACATGCCAACTTGATTAGAGCGGGGCTGAGAAGAATAAGGAGAAGTCCAATTATGATAGAGGATCCAAAATGATAAGCTATTGCCCTGGGGGACCACCAATCTTCTGAGTGATAGGGTTCATGCTGTGCAGATCGAGGATAGTCAACGTCTTCATTGATATGACCACTAAGCTCATTTTGGTTGTATTATGCCTTGTTGGATAAGGCGGCTATTTGGGTGATTAGTTGTAGGGCATGAGATGTGGTTTCCGAGGTAAATGTGACTCCGGTGCTTGGATTGATTCCTGTTCCCTCTTGACTCGGCAACCAATCTGCGATCATAGAGAAGTGTGTCCAGGTAGCGTTTCTATATATTTATTCCTGTCACTGGCTCGGCCCATCTGACAAATTTCTTGAAGCGGTATTAAACCATAATCATTCCACACTGCTTGACTAACGGAAGCGAGATGGAGAACTTCCCTGTGGAGGGTATTGTCTGAGTAACCTTATATCTCCCGTCATCAAACTCACCTAGGCTGAAGTCCGAGGTTGTTATGTAATTTGCCACTTTTCTGGGGAGATCAGGAGGAGACAGCTGAGACCATCTCAATCTGGAATAGTCACACACGGACTCTTGTAACTGAATGAGATTCTGATTGATTTGGGTGTGTCATATACCTACTCACTTGGCCGCGTGTAGCATGCTTTCCAGAGCTGCAAACCCCGGAACGTCACACCGTGCTATTGTCTATGATTGTCTATGGTTCAAACTGTCACTTGCAAATACACCACATTAGTCTTGTGCCTACTCGGTCATCAGAGAGAGCGCTCAGTTAGTGTACTAGTACACTCTAACAGCTCTATTAGTACTATTAGGACGTTGGATCTTATGAATAAAAAAATATGCCTGCTCGGTCATTAGAGAGCGCTTCGTACTTGGACATTTCAGTCAGTGTACCAGCAAGATCTAACAGTTTTATTAGTCGTCTATTATGAATGACGTAGGATCAAATAAAAAATAGAGCTATTATGTTAACCTTTCTTTTCGTGCAGAAACTTGACGAATATTATACTCTGATAATATTAACATATTTATACAATTCTGTTTGCATAGCAGAAATAAAAAGTTAAATAATATTTGATTGCCCTTCATACTTAAACAGGCTGTCATTCTAGTCAAGATGTCAATGCCGTGTCTGTGTGTGCGAGAGCGAGTCGGCATGGCTCAATGTCTCCCGCCCGCCGCCGCTCTCTCGGAGCGATGTCCTAATAGTCCTTATAGACCGAATGTCCGATTAGCGTAGGGAAACGTTTCTTTTCGTTCATCGCACAGTAACGTTTCCTATTCGTTCTTCGTACATGACCGACACAAGACTACACCACATATTTATCCCCCAAGATCAATCAGAATCACTTTGTGTCACATAAATTATTTACACTTGTTTACTATTTACACTGTGGGTTTTTCTGTTTTAGTGGTTTAGAGGATCCCCATCAAGAGTAACCTCTGCTGCATGTGGGATGCCCAGCTGTAGGCGGACTTCATTGTTGATTTTGCCCGATGATTCTCTTCGTCTCAGCTGGTTCACGTGCCCTGTTACCAGAGGGCCATCCTCCATCTGAACCAGGAACCTTACAGGCCCCTTGACCCTGTTGATTACACCTTTCACTCACATCTTCCCTCTTCCATAGTTTCTTAGCCACACACTGTCTTTTGCTAGGAACAGTCGCACTGGTACATTTTTATTTGCTTCAATCTGTTTCACTGCTACAGGTTTTGTTGAGTATGGTCGAATGATGACGAACCTTGTTCGAAATCTCCTCCTGTTCAACATCACAGCCGGTTATTTTCCTGTGAATGTCGGAGACACTCTAAGGCCTAACAACATCCTGGCCAATGTACGCTCCAAGTTTTCCTCTGGCATCATCTTCAGTTTATTCTTCACCGTTTGTACTATCCTCTCAGCCTGACCATTTGAAGCTGGGCTGTACGGAGGTGACAGTATATTAATGTATTAATTCAATTTTTTTTTGCGGCAAAATTAATAATTTTAATTTATTGCTGCTAAGGTATACCTATATACAAGTACATTAAAATACATGACTCCCCCCCCCCCCGTAATCCGTTTCACCCCTCCCCCCCTTGAAAAGTGTCCCATTTTACAGATTTTCTCAATTTTCAGGAAAACTATACAAGCTAGGACAAAATGGTCATAGACAGAATTATTTGTCAATAAACTGCCTACCAATAAGTCCTAACATTCATTTTGATACGATTTATAGTTTCAAAGCTATGGTGCATCAAAGTTTACTAAAAATGCTTAGCGGAAATAAAACATAACATAGAAAATCAACAACAATATTTATTATATTTTACAAGAAATGCGTTTATCTAAACAAAATAAACATTTTTTATTTATTTTGTATATAGTAAGTACTTAATATCTAACAAAAATCAGTATCATCATCATTATCTTCTAAAGACTTGTTGAAACAACTAAGGCCCTGGCAATGGTTGCACATGGTGGAACAATGCAATCCAGCTTTGACACATCCACATCTTTTTCGGCAGCCTTTTCTGCAGCTGCACGATACTATTTTGAGTATCGACTGTGGAGCTGGTGATTTTGTGGTATATATGGGTGATAAAAAGTTATTATTATTTTTCCAACCCCAGTTATCTGGGTTCAATTCGTTTCCTCGCCATAATTGTACTTGATGAAAAGTACGCATTGAATGCTGAAAAGCTGCTCCTGATGAAGGTGGTAACTTTGATAATATCACCGTATTGTTCGTCAGACCAACATATCTGTTGAAATGGACGTATCGTAACTCGTTTAAACTTTTCTCGCTTTGCTTAGCCCCATACAAGGCGAGAATATATCTTTCTCCCGCTTCTTTTACCTGTTCGTGTGAGGCATCCGGGTTATTGAAAACGTTTATCGTATCTTGCAAGTCGATCTTTTTACCAAGCAGAATAGACTAAACTTTTCCTTTGTCGTAGAATGCTGAAGTAGTATCGCAACCACTTATGGCATGCAGAAAGAGGATCGATTACCTGCAATTTTCGACCACATTTCCTTCTATTAAGCTTCGGGTGCTATAAAGTCTCTTGTTTACACTCCCTTGGCCCTCTTTCAGCAAGAATATATTCTTATGTAGTGGAGTAAGACCCAGTAAAAGAACCAACAGATCTATGTCTTGCCCAACCAGTACGACATTCTCATTTCTTTCGGCTTCTTCTATTGCCGTATGAACAATGAGCATATCTACGTCATCGTTCGCTGTTAACGAGCTTATCCCCTCGTTGTTCAGTCGCTTGCTAAGCTGCAAAATAAATCTTTCCTTGTTCAAAAGATAGCTTAAGAAACTTGCTTTTGTTTCAGTTATACGACTCTGCTCATTAAACTCTATTTCTGGACACTTTCGGTTTAGCATTCGTCTCAACCTTTCAGAGCTTTTTGTGCTTTTACAGTTTTCGCCATAGCCGTCGAATACGACGACAACCTTCTCTCCGTAACATTTTTTAATGTACCCCACATAAGCGTTGTAAATATCAGAGTATGTCCCTTCTTTTGGCCAAATCACTCTATGTATTAGAGAACCGCCATCTAAAACGTAAAATCGATCGCTATCCAGTGTCGGTTCAGGGACATTATTAAAGATGTCGTATAGGGCTGATTTTTTTGTTTTTCTCATCCCTCCGTTTTCTTCAAACAACGAAAGAGGTACTGTCGCCAATTCATGACAAAAACAGTCGCGTAAATCTTTTGGGGAGTGGATGGTACAGACAATTCTTTGGAATAGTTGAGTTGCGTCAACTTTTGTAAAATCTTCATTACCAGGTGTTTTTACTGATTTGCTAGAATGTGAGATCGTTTTGACGGTATGAATGCGTTTTAACTTGACGTCTCCGAATTTGGTTCCATCCTTCACAGTCTTTTGTAGGATTTCTTCTCCAATAGATTTTGCCTCAAAGCAGTTGACTTGCTCATCTGCAACTGTTCCACTCGATAGTGATAAAAGATTCTGGGTTTGTATGAATGGGGAGTGAACTCGAAGTCATTGAATAAACATCTCATAACCGCTCTGATCTTGTTTAATCCTCGAGTCTCTAAGTTCTGCATGTTGACTGCTGCTGGCAGATCGAATCTCGCAATAATTTTCAACATTGTCGCAAATGTAATGAGAAACTGGAAGCCCAATTATCCATTTATTCAGTACACTTTCTTGGAACCCTCGTCCATGGGTAACACCACCGACACTTTTCATATTCCTCATAAGGGTTTGCTCTATTGTCATATCAGTCCACGTGCCACACCAGTGTTTCTCCGATCGCCGAATAGTAAATAAACCATCCTTTGTAAATTGCTCATATTCTTTTGGATTCATTATATCTTTCAAAGATTCCATATCCTGCAGATATAATTGGCAAGCTTTTGCATATGGGAAATGTCCGGTTGCATGGAAAATTGGGAGCATTGCCTTAACACATTTTATATGAAGATCCCAATTTGCTGTTCTTTCTGCTTGAATGAAATACAAAACAATGATTACAAGTTCACAGTACTGTAACCATAGCTGTGAGGTTTTTCCGATATCTCGAAGCGAACAAATGTGGGCAATATATGCTGATTTGAGCTTTGTGACTATTTCATCATCTTGTAGCAAATCATAATTGGGAGCATATGAAAGAAGTTCTGTTATGTGATCTTTATCAGATTGTTCCATATACATTCGTTCAAGAATGAGATCCGAAAGAGCTCGTAATGTCGTACAATGAGCTCTAACAGCCCTAGCATAGGCATGACCTGACATCATATGGTTGACTGATGCAGGTGCGTACACTGAGGCCCATAATTCAGAGAGACCACTGCCTTCCATCAAAGAACCTAAGGACCCCAAAAACGACATGAGCATGTGGAAACCTCCCAATCTGACTACTAAATTTGAAAGTGTACCACCTGACTCACAGCTATCAATGGCAACTACATCTTTGGCTTTCATGTATAAAGGATGGTCAAACATCACAAAACATGTTTGTTGATTGCTTTTTTTTGCTTCTTCTGCTGCATAACTTAAAACTGTAAGCACAGTGCTATAATCACTCGGCGGTTGATTGACAAATGGTAGAGGTAAAATTATGGATTTCATGTAAGGCATTTCGTTGGTCAATTATTCCATAAATCCTTGCCATAAAGGCATTCCTGGTATTTCCAAAAAGTGTCCAAGCATCCATCCCATTTCTTGATTAGATGGTTGAGCCACTTCTTCAAACACACCCGCAGAATACACGTCATTTAAAGGAATTTCTTCGATTCCTTTTCTATTGTACCTTTGAAAAGTCAGTTGTCGTATTTTACGCGCTTCATAAATTTCATTAGCAGTTGGAATTTTAGACAGTTTTTCTATTGTTTGTGGCTTTATTGTGCTACTAGGTGTAATCGTTCTGATTCCGCCCATAGCATGAAAGGTTCCTTTGCCAGTCAAAGTAGCGATATTAGAATCGGCATTATCGAAAACAAATTGAGAAAAAGATTCGTTTTGGGTTAGGGGTTCCCATCCCAGGATTGAACGGCGGAAGACTCAAATAGTGTAACTTCTCTGTAACTGGAACAATACCCCAGACCTGAAACGATGTCTATTATATTTTTTGAGCCTGCTTTGCGAAACAAGTAAACGGCAAGACCAAGCTGTAACGGAGACGAAAAAGAACGAGGCCTTGTTGCAGTTATAATAGAGTGAGCGATTGATGTACAGGTTTTCGCAACTTTTTCTTGTTTCGTCTTTTTGCCTTCAGCGATAACGGCTTTCAAAAAAACATTCAATGTTTCAGGGACCATACTGTTGACGTCTTGCATAAAATTGGTAATATCTGGATAAACTGAATTATCATAAGGCATAGTTCTTATGTCTTCGCGTACTATTGCAGCAGCTGTTTCAACTATTCTTCGTCTTTCATCCTCTTCTGTGCTCGCTCGATTATCGTACCAATTAATTAGCTTTAAAGCAGATCCACGAAAACACGCTACTGTTTTCTTATGCAGACTTGCAAAAACTACACCGTCGTCATACTTATCAAACAGTTCTCTTTTTAATGTTCGCACACTAATCGAAGTTTCGGGAGGTATATTCGTCAATTTTTTTCAACAGCTCATCCAAACTAAATTGGCACTCGTCAGAGGAGTCGATAAAACTAAATAATTCTTCAAATGCGTGGACCAAACTTTCATTTTTAGGTCGCCCAGCACCTTTTCTCGTAGATACATTAGAAGAAAATCTTGCAAAGCAATCCTCGTGGTAACGTGCTTCTTCAGCTACTAAACAAATCACGCCTTGGATTCGCGAAATAACTTCAAGACCCCAAGAGTCATTCCTAGCAGCCGCCTTTTCCAATAAAGTAGTTTTCATCGTCATTGATTGAATTACATGAATTTTTCGTTTGTGTTCGACTCTTTTTCTTATTTCTGCCGTCAAGTCACATTTTAATGAGCACAAAAGACAATTTTTTTTAAATCAAATTTATTGCTGGAGCGCAGTTTCACATCACTCGAGGTGCTCTAAGTTTCAGTACAATCGAGGTATTTCTGGATTTTGCGGTCTCGAGTGTACTCCCTTCTGCAAATCGTGTGTACTTTAATCGTCTGAATATTTACAAGGCTAGCGTGTTTTCCATCTTTTCTTTTTAGACTTGCATTTATGAGATTTGTTATTCCTTTTGTCACATTCACTGTTTTTCCTTGGTTTAGAGAGAGTTCACATATAAAACAGTTTTCCATGATGGAACACGTAACGCATCGAAATTAAAGAAAATTACATTTATAGTTCACTAAAGATCACGAGAAAACAATTTTTCACTATAAAACACGTAATTACGGCAACGAATTTAATGCTTGTAGTATTTTAAGTTCGAACAAATTCACTTTAACACTGTTCATCACTGTTGACTACGGAGAATGAAGGAAACAACTGTCCAAATGGCGGTTATTAATCGTCACGCACGGGCGACGCTCTGCCAAGAACGGCAACACCGCAAATTCCGAACGGAATTAGCGCGCGAGTATTTGAATTGTGATTATTTGCTGGTTATCAATTTTTAGTCATCTTTGATGCACCATGCTTGGAAACTATAAATGGTATCGTAATGAGTGTTAGTACTTATTTGTAGGTAATTTATTGATAAATAATTCCGTCTTTGACCACTTTGTCCTAGCTTGTATAGTTTTCCTGAAAATTGAGAAAATCTGTAAAATGGGACACTTTTCAAGGGGGGGAGGGGTGAAACGGATTGCGGGGGGGGGAGGGAGAGTCGTGTATTTTAATATACTCGTATATAGGTATCACATAGCAGCAATAAATTAAAATTATAAATTTTGCCGTTTTGACCATACATTGAAATCTAGAATGAATACATTATATGCTTAATGCCATTTGTCTTTAAGAAGTCCTCAAACTGCTCCGACGTGAAAGCTGTTTCATTGTCAGAAACTAGTACTTCTGGCAATCCTTGGTTCGTAAAATATCTCTCTCAAAGCCCTTATAGCACACTCACTTGATATGGATCTGACCCTCTTTACTTCTGGCCATTTGGAGTAGGGGACTGTCAATATAAAAAATATATTTCCTTTGAATGGTCCTGCGAAATCCACATGGACTCTTTGCCATGGGTTTGTTGGAGTCACCCACGAGTGTGCTGTGCTAAATTGGCATACTTCTATTCTCTTGACAGCATTGACAGCTCGCCACCATGTGTTCTATCTCATGATCCAGTCCCGGACACCAGAAATAGCTCCTAGCCAGCAACTTTGAGATTACAACACCATCGTGGGTTTCATGCAAAGTTTTAAGCATGTAGCTCCGTATTACTGTGCGCAGCTACATGTAGCTGGAATTACTACCCTGTTTCCCCAAATGATGCATTCATTGCATAGTGTTAATTCCTTCCATTAGATCCAGTAAATTTTTAATTCTGCCTCATTAACATGCACAGGCCATCCATGTATAATCCAGTATTTTATCCTAGCCATTACAGTATCTTTATCTGTTCGTTCTGCTATGTCGGCTGCTGTATACAGCACTCGGTGTTTCTGCCAGCAGCAACACTCCTGCTTCCTCTTCCTTGTCCTCTGCTGCATTCTCCACTGGCCACCTGCTCAGTGCATCTGCATTTCCAATGCTCTCACCGCTTTTGTATAGCAATTCATAGTTGTATGAATTCAACTTCAATGCCCACCTCATCATTCAGCCTCAGCATATTTAGCCTTATTTGGGCTGAATATGCCCAAATGCGGCTTATGATCCGTATATATTGTTATCTGTCTTCCATACACGTACTGATTTAATTTTTCCAACCCAAACATGATAGCAGCAGCCTCCTTATCAATTTGTCCATAATTTCTCTCATGTTTGTTCAAAGTTCTAGATCCCATACATATTGGCTTCTCTGTGCCATCCTCCATCACGTGTGCCAGCACAGCTCCCACTCCATACTCTGATGCATCACAAGTCAATGTCATTTTTCTACCATTGTCAAAATGCACCAACGTCTGATCGCTTGAGATATGATTAACACGTTGAACGCCGGGCAAATTTTCGAGTCTTTTCAGAAACGCCATGGGGCACCCCGGTGAGCCTAACCTATCTGTTCCGTTCAGGCCGTGGGACTCACCGGTGGGCCGCGGGAGGGGTTCACTTTAAACGCTTCCCACAGGCCACAGAGTGCAGCTATCAAACTAAATATGTATGGAAGTGAGCCGTATGGCCCACGAGCTGAGTTGGACGGCGTGGTTTTCAAATCCATAAAAAAAAAAAAGATTTTCAAAGGATTTTGTAAAAAAGTTAGGGTTGCGCTGAATTACGAAGAACAAAATATTATTTTATCGAAATATTACATAAACAACCGATTCATATTTATAGAATATTTATTTGTAAACAATCAACATACATTTCTTTCCAAAAAATACTCAAAACAATTAAATCACACCATCTTAACTCAAATTAAATTACTAATTATTGCACATACATACTTCAATAAATAATAACAATCATATTTATGGCACTTATTGAATTATGTTACATCTTAATACCCAATCAAAGAAAGTATTTATCGATGGACCTTGTTGAAACAACCTAAATAAAGAAAAGGTTTGCGTCTTTGTTTTAGCAGTTTTGCTACCCATGGTTGGTACATTCTTTGCGTAACATTGGCGACAAGTTCTCCTCTCTTTTCTAGCCAAACCCTCTTTCTTTTCCAGACGATGTTTCAATCTCTTCGGTCTTTCTTCGGGCATATCATTGACGTCGATTTGGCATAAGTTCTTCTTTACGAGCATACGGAAATCCACTATTTGTATTGTATTTTTAGTTAATGACTTATACAAAAGCAAAGCATTTACCATTGCCTTGTTAAGCAGTAAATCAATAGCCAGCTTCTTATACCATTTCACAGTTTTTCTCAAGGGAGACGAATATGCTGCCATCTGATCTGAAAGGTCGACTGCTCCTTTAGCTGTATTTTAATCAATTACAATCTTCGGTTTCAGGACAAATTGGCCTCGAGTCTTTTTCACCTTTCCGAATTTATCGGAATGTTTTGTTGACAAAACCAGGACGTCTCTTTTGTCTCTCCACTTCATAGCCTCAATGCCATCTCGGCTCTCCCTTGCTATGTACTGCCCCTTCTTCAGTTTCGTACTCACAACCTTTTTCGGCTGATGTCTTCTATTTTTTCGTATTGTCCCAACCAAGTGGGTTTCTTTTTAAAGTAAGGCTCTTGCCAGATCGACACTGGTGTACCAATTATCGGTATAAAGTGTGTGACCTTTATTTATAAGGTCACTCCACAAACTCATTACCACATTAAATGGGGTAGTATTTGTGGTTTCGAGGTTTTTTCCTGCGTAGACACTTATTTTGTAAGTGTATCCAGGTATACAACACAATTTAAATAATTTGATGCCATATTTGTGTCGCTTTTGTTTATTGTACTGGCGGAATATTATCCTGCCACGAAACGGAACCATACTTTCGTCAATACATATGTCTTCGCCTGGTGTGTAATGCATCTGGAATCGTTCATTCAATACATTTAACAGGTAGGCAATACGATGGAGTCGGTCTTCTTTGTTTGTTTCATCGTTGAGTGAAAAATGAAGCATCTGCAATATCAATTCAAAGCGATTCCGTGACATTACTGAGCGTGGAAAAGGATGACCAACAATGTCATCAGTTGACCAATATTCATTTATTCTTGGTAGTTTTGTAAGGCCCATAAACAGAAGTAAGCCGAAAAACTTTTTTATCTCTCCAAGATCCGTCGGAACCCAGTTGTGAAGCCTTGCAAAGCGTGCATTTTCTTCTGACATTGCAATTTTGTTAACAGCCAATTGGTTAGTTCGGTCAGCAATTTCTTGGAAAAGACTGTCTGGAATTAGTAGTTGGAAGAAGTCCGCTGGAGATTTGTTAGTCCTGCTTGAGGATAGGTTAGTCGGAAGACCAGGGATTTCAGTAAAAGTTATTACTTTTCGTTGTTTGCCTTGAGGCTTTGACCAGGTGCCCGATGGTGGTAAATTACCTGGAGATTAAAATAACAATAACATAGTTAGTCTGAAAATATTATATGGAAAATGTCAGTTATTAAGCTCTTTTTCAGGTTTATAACATTCATACATACATACATAACACATCTTAGTTATTAAGTTCTTTTTCAGGTTTATAACATTCATACATACATACATAACAAATCTAGTTATAAAGTTCTTTTTCAGGTTTATTACATTCATGCATACATACAGACATACATTACACATCCAATTATTAAGCTCTTTTTCAGGTAAAACATTCATACACAAGTAATACAGTTCCCTTGGCCACCTTCCGGCTCCATCATCAGACCCTGGACCTGATGCGGGATGCCAAACTACTTGTCAAGAATAAAATGAGCCCAAACTTGATAGGGTTGCGTTGTTTAGTGACAAAGTTCCCTTTGCGACCTTCTGTCTCCATCGTCAGATCAGCTCTAAATCAAAAAAATATTGCATTGTCATCCAACTTACAAAAAAAATCAAATCAATCAAATCAAAAAAATATTGCATTGTCATCCAACTTACAAAAGTATGCATAATTTCAATCGGATAATGGTAAGTAGGTCAAATTAAAGCCAACAGATTTGACGCAAACACACATACATACATACATACATACATACAGTGCACAAGTTAAATAAAAGCTTTTAAAAACTTACCAATTGTAGCAGCGACAACCCTTGAAATTTCTTCATCGCTGCCTTCACTTTCGGACAGAATGATTGGGCGACATCTTCTTTTCGTCGGATGAACATCTTCGTCATCTTCTCCCGTATTTATTTCGTTAAGCAAATTAATTTCGATGTTTTCTAACTGCGTCCAATCATCTTGTGTCAAGCCGAAATCATCGAACACATCCATTTTGGCGCGAAAGCAGAGCAATCCTTACGTATTAACGCGGCACAAGCTACTGACCGGGCGAGCGTGGGTCCGCAGGCCAGCACTGCGTACGCGCGGGGGTGAGCCGTCGCGTGACCCCGCGGCCCCCGCCAACGGAAAATCAGAAATTCTTCGTAGGAGGCCACGGGACCCACCGGTGAGCCTTTTGCAATAACTCTCGATTTTGACGGTGTAGGCAGCTAAAATTAATTTTCTATCCGAATTAACACATATTCTAAAGTTTGAGACAAAAATCTCAATTTCATCAAAATGACGGATGTCGTGATTTCAGCGTGGCCCGAACGGAAAGTATCGGTAGGCACACCGGTGGGCCGCGCGGCGTTTAACGTGTTAAGTGCTTTTTAGGGTTCCGTACCCGAAGGGTTCCAAACGGGACCCTATTACTAAGACTTCGCTGTCCGTCCGTCCGTCCGTCCGTCCGTCCGTCCGTCTGTCACCAGGCTGTATCTCAAGAACCTAGCTAGCTAGAGAGTTGAAATTTTCACAGATTATGTATTTCTGTTGCCGCTATAACAACAAATACTAAAAAACAGGATAAAAGAAATATTTAAGGGGGCTCCCATACAACAATTCTTTCAATACCACATACAAACTTATGGATGCACCTGGTTACGTACATGGAGTGTGAAAGTAACCGCACCAATAACTTTGTAAACAATATTTTGCTGTGTAAAATCCAAACTATTCACTCCACACCATCGCTTCCATTGAACGGTGGTACGGAACCCTTCGTGCGCGATTTAGACTCGCACTTGACCGGTTTTTTAAAAACTTCTTTATATCACTTGGTATTTTATATCACTTTAATGCACTAAGTATTTGGCCCTGTCTACAGATCGACCCTTATGCCATAATAACTTTTTCGATTCTTTGTTTAAAAACCGGCTCTAAGTTTACTTAGATCTTTGTTTCTAATGAAAAATAATATATATGTTAACAACTGTCTTATTAGAGCCAAATGCTTTCAGAAGTATACGATATAATAGAGACTATGTTAATGTTAGTTCTTTATGCTTGCCATCTCAGAAAAATAAATATAATAGATGGGGGCTATCAGAATCTAGACCATAATTTTTAAATGGGTTGCAAAGATATAAAAAATATAAACAGATCTAAGTGACGATAGTCCTGTATGTTTCAAAATCATACAACTGTAAGTATGATCTATGTTACATTAGATCTTAGGGACTATGTGAAACAAACTTGTTTATGTTTCAAATTAAGTACACCAATAACAAATAAGTATATCAATAGTATCAAATCCAGCTTAACATGTTTCCTGTCCCCATACAAAGGTGTCATTGAAAGGTTCTACGCTCACTTATTCATATCAAGATTCTCTTTTGTGTCAAAACAAAAGTTGTATATAAACACTAGTCAAAGAAATTTTTGAAAAAAATAAATAAAAAATGATCACATGTGATTCATGAACGTACGGCAAAGGATCTTATATACCACGCTTTTTGAATCATATATTATATGATCACATATGATTCAAAAAGCGTGCTGTGTGAAAACTTTTACAATACGCTCATGAATCTGGTGCTCAAAGTGCCTAACCTAAACAAATCTAAGTAAAGTATCTAACCTAAAAATAAATATTTGTTATTGAGATATTGATGACTGAAAACAGAAAAAATTACGAAGACGAAGTAAGAAGAATGTTGGAAAATAGTAGTGGAGAAGAATACTTACCAAATGGAACTGATACTGACGATTCGGATACTTCGGGAAACCAATCAGAAGATATCAGTTCGATCAACAATGAAATGCAGTCTTTTCGAGAACCTTCGGCGGTAAGTTTGAGAATACCGGTCGAAGACAATGTGAGAGGATTAGAGGATTTGGAAGGGTTATTAGTAGTTTTTTTTTTAGAACCAATAGAAGAAGATGGGCATGAGGAACTACAATGGTCGGAGAATATTCTTCCCATTGGGCGAGAAACATTTACAGGTGATTCGGGCGTGCAGGATATTCAGTCACTAAGAGACGAAACCGGTAACATAAGCGTCATAATTTTTTTTGAACATTTTGTTTCCGACGTTATCGAACTTATGGTAAACAAAACAAATGTCTATGCTCAATTGTTGAAGGACAGACAGACAACGAGACATAGAAGGATGATGCGCTGGAATGACGTCAATAGTGTAGAACTGAAAAAAATATTTGCGGTTATTATACTAATGGGTATTGACAAAAAGCATTCAATCGAGCATAACTGGAAAATGGACCCACTTTACTATAATCCATTTTCACGAAATATCTATGTCCTATAACAGATTTTCAACACTTTTACGTTGTTGGCATTTTGAGAATCCCAAGCCCAATGATGACAATGCTTTGTAAAAATTCAGCCCCTTATTGATCACATGATTACGAAATTTCGAGCATTATATATCCCAAGTGATACCCTCGTCGTCGACGAATCTCAAATAAATCATCAAGGAAGATTGCGTAGAAAAACATATAACCCCGCTAAAGCTAGCAAATACGGCATCAAAATGTACAAAATGTGCTCTGTGAACAGCTACGCCTGGTCCTACATCGTGTACGCTGGATCAACAACGGCTGTTGAGGGCCTTGAAAAACCAGGGGACAGTTGTTGTAAAGCTATGTGTAGAATTCAAACACTTGTCTTTCTGATTAACTCAATATACTTTATTCCACAGTTGTATCGTATCTACTCTTACAACTTAGATGTGTCACTCTCAGTGGTTTGGTCTAGAGTCCTACCTCACAGCTGTAGCTGTGCGACATTGCCATAGACAAACTCTATAGTGTATGTAACTCTACATTACATCTCTCCCTTTTTATAAAGAGATTAATTTTACCTATGTTCTTGCTTGGTGAGATATGCAGAACAGTATTTTATACATGAAAAACAAAGTCCAAATATTCTCTCTTAGATTTACTTGAACATAATTAATAATGAACTCTTACTTGAGTCCCATGTTTTATTTTTTATTTATTTTTATTTTATTTATTTGGTTTACTAACAGTTAGTGTACCTGATAAACAGTTAGGTAGGTATAGTATAGGCTAAGTTAAAACTATGCTAGTCACACAAGCTACTTAAAAGTAAACACAACTTTAGTTGAGAAACTAGGTACTAAATACTTAAATAAACTATGCTATAGGTGCTATTAAGAAAACTGTAATTTTTGCTAATTGAGGATCAGAGTTTTGATTTTCGAGCATGCATCATGAAAGATGTCGATTTTGTCGCTGTGGTGGTTTACTAACTTGCAAAGGCGGGGGATGCCTGAGTTAGCCCCTAGTACAGTTCTACGTAGGGGAGGACATAGTGGCGTGACAGCTAGGCGTGGGCGTCTGTACGGTACCCTGATTGTAAATTTAGACAGCAACTGTGGGCAGTCAATTTTGTTGTTGAGAATTTTATGCAAGAATGTCAAGTTAATGAAGTCGTATCTGCGTGTTAAAGATTTCATTCTGAAGTGCTTGAGTCTTCCTTCGTAGGTCGGTATTGACTTGGCGAGTCCTCTGGAGTACGCCAGGTGCCACATAAACCTCTTCTGTGTTCTAATTTCAACATGTGCACGGAGTAGTGAGGACGCCATACAACAGTGGCGTACTCCATGATACTACGCACAAGAGTATTGTACAGCAAGATTTTAGTGCTTGGGTTCCTGAACGTTTTGCTGTTTGTCATTACAAATCCTAGCATTTTAGAAGCTCTTCTTACAATACCATCTATGTGCGGGACAAAAGTTAATTTCTCGTCAAAGAGGACGCCGAGGTCTTTGACCGTTTCGAGTAGTGCTAGTTCGGCGGTGTCTATAAGATATCGCGTTGGAATGGTTCTTAGCTTCCTGGTAAACATTGCGTGAAAGCATTTCGAGGCATTTAGTTGCATACGGTTTTCGCGACACCAATTAGACAAACGATCAAGGTCTTCTTGTATGAAAATGGAATCGTTCTCGACGTCAATTACTTTCGCAATTTTAAGATCGTCTGCGTACATAAATGGAGTCGTGTATCTGAAGCATTCCGGCAAATCATTGATGAACAAATTAAATAGTATTGGTCCTACGTGCGATCCTTGCGGAACGCCAGAAGTGATATCATTATATTTAGATGTGTACCCGTTCACTACCACACTGAATTTGCGACCATTAAGATAGGAGTCGAACCATTTCAGCATAGAGCCTGTAAACCCGAACAACTCCAGTTTGTACAGCAAGACTTTGTGGGAGACTTTATTGAACGCCTTGCTGAAGTCTGTGTATATGACGTCCACCTGCTTGTTCTTATTGATAGCCTCAATAAGCGTCTCCTCAAAACTAATCAGGTTAGTGCATGTGGATCTGGTCTCCAAGAAAC
Source organism: Argyresthia goedartella (assembly GCA_949825045.1). Classification (NCBI taxonomy): domain Eukaryota; kingdom Metazoa; phylum Arthropoda; class Insecta; order Lepidoptera; family Argyresthiidae; genus Argyresthia; species Argyresthia goedartella. The sequence goes on along the minus strand of OX463811.1, from coordinate 9,341,370 downwards.
AATGTTGGTGGGTCGTCATCGATTGTTTGCATTGTCTCTGTATGTGGGGACATACTAATGATTCCAAGATCTTACCGAATGTACATAGTATGCAGATCGGACGGTAGTCCCTAACGGAAGTGAGCTCTCCGCCTTTAAAAGTTGGTACGACTCTAGCTATTCTCCACTTATCTGGAAATATCCCTGTTCGATTCCAAATCGATATTCGATCGATGGTTTCTGAACGGCCATTTTGAATTTGACGTTAGCTGCCAACCTAGCAGTTTTTTGACAACTGAAGGACGAAAGCCCTCGCAATGTAAACGCGTTTTGGTAAGGGTATTGAAATTAAATCGCAGGCCATCTGGAATGTATTCGGGTTTCCCTCAGGATTGTTAATATAGCTGAGTGTGTTATTGTTTCTCGAACCAGATAAAGTTCGCATTTTCGTGCCCGATTGTTTTTACCACGTAACATAACCTGTGTTGGAACACTGTGCTCATTGAAGCTGGCCCGCCAGTCATACCTGGTTGGCTGAAGAACCTGTCTACCAAGAAGAGCCTAGGGTGCACCCGGGCCTTGCAGAGAGACAGGAGGTTGACGGGACCGAAGCACAGACCAGGTTAGATCGACCCCAATTAACTTCAGCTCGGTGAACCGCCGACGTTCATGCTTCTTGGCAACTGATCGTTACGCTACCTCGTAGCTGATGGGCCCCTACGAGGTCATTAGGTGCTGAGAAGCCTGAACATTTTGGTAGCTAGAGCGTGGCTTCCTGAGATTTGCAGCCGTCAAGGGCTCCAGGAAGGCACGATTTGGGACTATCAATCTGTAGGTATAGGCGGTTATTAGGTAACTTGGTTGTTGTTCCTATATCCACATAGATTGGTAGTATTGTAAGCTATAGGTCTATTGCTGGTAGTAAATAGACAGATATTGAATTGAAAATTGCATTGAATTACCAGTTAGTCAATCTATTAGTGGTCTAGTAATGCTATTGAATGAATGTTTTGGTTAACATAGGTAGTTACATCTATTGATAGCAGGCTATTACATTGTTTTCAGTTTATAGCAATTTATAACTTGAACTAATATTGACTATCTGTGTGTGTTATAATGATAAAGGGAAACTAAATTGTATTTACAGAATTTATATAGATATAAAACTCGGTTCCTATTGTTTAAGGAAAACAACATTGTTTAAGTTGTGGTTTAGGGTTCCCTCGTTTGGGTTGTAGACTGGAGGGTCCAATAAAATTGAGTTAATGCAAATTGTGAGTAAGTATCGTTCCGATCATGTCGTTATCTGAAATCCAGAAGGGTGTTTCTAAGGAACTCAGATGGTTTTCCTCCGCACACGGTCTGATAGACCGTTTAGATAGGCATGATGTGGTATTGGAGCGGTCTATGGACGTTAAGGAACGTTACAATAGGGTGCTCGAATTGTCCGCGCAGGCGGAATCAGTTGATGGTTGCGCACCTGACAGGCTGTCACGGTTGATAGGGGATGTCGACCAATGTATGGAGATGGCAGCTGCTATCACGCAGAAGGCTGCGGACATACGTAGACAGCGCGAGTCCAGCCATGGTGGTGACATTGAAGCACCTCTGCCGCTTCAGGGATCGGGGTCCAGGTTACCTGCCATAACTATGCCTACTTTTGACGGCGTGTCCGGTGAATGGATGAGCTTCATCAATCTGTTCGACAGTTTGGTGCACATGCGATCGGACATTACCAAGTCTGTCAAGATGGCTCAGCTGGTGGCAGCATTGAGGGGTGAGCCTAGGGAGCTGGTCGCTCATTTGACAGTTACGGAGGGTAACTATGAAACGGCCAGGCAATTGTTGGTCAGACGTTACCATAACAAACGGAGGTTGGCCGATGCCCAACTGAACCGTTTGTTTAGTATCCCGGTTGTGAACAAGGTCGGGGCCATACAGACGGAGGTTTTGAACCCATTGTTGTCCGTCACCAAGGCTCTAGAGAATCTTGGACTTCCGGTTGGTGAATGGTCGTACCTACTGTTGTACATTGTACTTTCCCGCCTACCCGCTGACGTGCAGACTCGTTTCGAACAGTCTCACGGGAGGTCGGCCGAGGACCTGCCCGCCTTCTCCGACTTGTTCGGATTCTTGGAATAGGAGGCTCGACGGGCAGAGAATTTGGGGTTGACGGTCACCCATCCTTCGGAGCCACAGAGAGCTGCCGGGAGCGCTGTGAGTAGGGGCCCTCCGACGAGGAAGGACCGCACCAACCGGCAGTCGTATGGGACTGTGAGTGAATTGACCCCACATGGTGAGACCTGCCCATGTTGTAGGCAGATTGGCCATGCTGTGGCCAATTGCAATAAGTTCGGGGAACTTAGGGTTCAGGGACGGCGCCGGATGGCCAAGCAGCGGAGCTGGTGTTTCCTGTGCCTCGGGCCACACATGGCTAGGGACTGCACGCGCACACAAATGTGCGGATATTGTGGTGGGCCCCACAACAATCTGTTGTGCATGAACCGGTCCGGCCAACAGCCTCCACAGGGCCGTACCCAGGGTGACACGGCATGGGGCCCTGAGAATTCGTTTGCGACTCGGAGCGCAACTCAGGGGCCAACGTCCCCACGTGCACAGGGCAGTACCAGGGTGCAGGGCCGCACTCAGGACCATTACATGGGGGGCCCTGAGTTTTCGGTTGCGACTCAGCATCCGACCCAGCGGGACATTGTAACGGTAACGGGCGGGTGTCATGGGACACCTTCGAGCTATGCGGGTGCGGTTCGGACGCCGCCTCAGTTGTCGCCCCGCTCGTCGCCTCGTCCTCGTCGGTCACATGTGATGTCCCCCCCGCTCATGGAGCGGCCACGGTTGAATTCACGCCCACCCCCCTTTACGGGGAATCGTAGGTTGGGAATGGAACCGGCGCGTGGGCCATTTGTACAATGGGACCCTCTGGCGTATAGCTGCATACCTGATCGGTTACAGGCACAGTGGGGCCCCGGGGGGTCCTCGCTAGGAATTTGCGGCCCAACCATTTGTTGCCCCCCAACCGGAGACGGTGGTGTTACCGATCGCCTCTGTGCTTGTTTGGGATTTGGCGGGCAACCCAACATACGTTCGCGCCCTATTAGATTCTGGAGCTCAGGGCTGCATTGTATCGAATGATTTAGCAAAATGGTTGGGCCTCAAGGTAAATAGGTATAATAAATCAATACGGGGCGTGGGGAAAGTTACGGTTACGAATGTAGTTGGTCAATCGGTGATCACGTTCTCTCCACGTTATGACATTTTGACAAAAACATCCGTGTGGCAAGCAGTGGCCACGGGAGACTTGTTGATGCAGGAAAACACCTTGTTTTACCAGATAACTGAATAATTTATTGCAGCACGCTTACACCTTGTAGCAGACATCGAAGGAAGAGAGTTTTTACAATATTGCCATATAACAATATTATACTTCATTTAATACATTGGTGTTGGTGTTGCCAACATGTTGCGGCCTAAGGCAGATAACAAAAATAAACTGGCTAGACACAAAATTCATGCATATCTGATGCCTACTCACTAACTCATAAGAGCTCTAATCTAACTAATTAATGACAGTATTAATTGCTTAACCATACATACAAATGGTACAATTATAAGAGTGTACTAGTTAGCTACATTTACATGTATGCCTCACACTATGAGCTAATTAAACTTTAATACAAACTACTGACACATTAAAGTGGAAACAGTACATGTAAGTAGTTATAATAATATGCGTAAGAAGCGCCTAGCCTACCTAGGGTTACATAATATTAACAAACATCTAGGAGTATACCTATATCAATACATCACAAATGCAATAAGAACTATTACTACTTATTGTTATCATTTATAGGTAGAATACACACCTTTGTTATGGAACGTAGATGAGTTTTTCCATTTGAAGTCATAACTTCTAAAGCTCTGACCTTATCATCGCTACCAGGAAAAACCTTAACAATTCTGGCCATTGGCCATGACAGAGGCGGTTCATTAGCCTCTTTCAATATAACTAAGTTACCAGTATTTACATTTGCAATATCATCTCGCCACTTCGGACGACTTTGGAGGACATTGAGGTATTGTTTGTACCAGGTTTTCCAGAAATTTTGCCTAATATTTGTACATATGTCCCAAAACCTTAACCTATTCATGGGTACATTCGAAATGTCCTTCTCGGGGAAGGAAGTTAATGCGGAGCCAGTTAAAAAGTGCCCCGGGGTTAAATAATCGTAACTATTAACATCAGAAGACAATGGCAAGAGCGGTCTAGAATTTAAAATAGCTTCTATCTGATTTAACACAGTATTCAATTGCTCGTATGTCAAAGCTGAGTTTAACAGGACACGTTTTAAGTGATACTTAGTGCTTTTGACAGCCGCTTCCCACAGTCCACCGAACACTGGCGAATAGCTCGGTATGAAATGGAAATTGATACCTTGTTGGGAAGCAAAGGCCTGTACCTGTGTTTGGTGACTCTGGGAGTTGACTAAATCGTATAACTCAACTAATTGGTTCCTTGCGCCTTTGAACGTGCTTGCATTGTCGCAGTAGACTTCTGTGCTTAGCCCTCGTCTTGAAATCATTCGTTTGTAACATGCCAGGAAATTATCTGTTGTAAGATCAGAACATAGCTCCAGGTGGACTGCTTTCGTAACAAAACAGACCCACACGCAGATATATCCCTTTGTTATTACAGCCCGACGAACGCGAGAATTTTTAATACTTATAGGTCCACAGAAGTCCACTCCTACTTTTTGGAACGGTCGGCAAGCAGTCACTCGGGCTTTCGGCAAGGAGCCCATCAGCTGATGCGAAGCAGTGGCTTTGAGTCTGAAACATGTTACACATCTATGAGTTATCTTTTTTACCTCTCTCATGCCGTTAACTAACCAAAACCTTTGGTTCAGACTTGATAATAGCAGCCTAGGACCAGCGTGAAAAAGCCTTTCATGCTCACTTTGTATCAAACGCTCAGTGACGGGTGAACCTTTACATAGTATTGCAGGATGTTTTTGTGAATATGGCACGTCAGAGTGATGTAACCTACCTCCTACTCTGAGTACATCCTGATCGTCCAAAAAGGGATGTAGAGGCTTTAAACTACCCTTTGTGGCACTCTTTGAATTTATAGAATCTATTTCTGTTTGGAAATGTTTGCGTTGATCATTTCTAATTATCGTAAACAATGAAGTTTGTAATTCCTCGGTTGTTAAGTAGTTGTGTTTCACTTTGTGTGTGTGTGACTTGACATTGTTGCAAAATCTAAGCACGTATGCAAGAACTCTAGTAGCTTTATGTATGCTTGAATATTTTTCCAGAGTGTGAAACAAATCTGGTTCCAATTGAGTAGCGACTAAGTTGGTGGCGATGCTGGAAACCACTGGGCAAACCTTCATTTCAGGCAACTCGTAAGGTAACTCTATGTTGACATCAATGTTGTACTCACCATTGCGAAGAAACTCGGGACCATTCCACCACATGGTGCAGCCAGCAAGCTCCTCGGGATCGAGTCCGCGGCTGATGTAATCAGCAGGGTTGTCACGTGTGTTTACATAAGCCCAGCGCCATTCAGAAGTGGCTTGGTGTATCGTTGCTACTCTATTTGCCACGTAAGCTTGCAACCTAGTTGTCTCGGTGTTTATCCAAGCTAATACTATCTTCGAATCACTAAAGAGGTACACATCATCTATCTTAATGCGTAGTTTAAGCGTATCATACACTTTAGCTGCTAATTTCGACAATAATAGGGCCGCATTTAGCTCTAATCGCGGTATTGTTAGACCTTTGTTTAGCGGGTTGATTCTGGACTTCGAACATAGTAGGTAAAGTATTGTACTACCTGTAGAATCAGTTACCCGTAGGTATACGCAACAACCGTAGCCCGTAGTGGTCGAGGCATCTGCAAATCCTATCAGTTGCACAGTGCATGATTCGTCTACGTGAATATTCCTATTCAAGTGTATCGGCTTCATGTTAGCCAATTTATTAGCGAATTCTAACCATTGCAGTTTGACATCTGTGGGAGGGCTTTCATTCCAGTCCATTTTTGTCGACCACAACTTCTGCATGATGGTCTTTGCAACCACCACGATTGGACTGGCAAAACCCATTGGATCATAAAATCTCGAGATGTAACTGAGAATTTCGCGCTTTGTTACTGACTGGGAGTTGAAAGGTTCAAGGCTAGTTATTTTAAAACAATCCTCACCTACATTTATGTTCAACCCTAACGCCTTCATATCGTACTCGCCTTTCTGCAGATCAATTTCATCAAATTGTTGTTGCTGAGTAGGGATATCTGCCAAGATGGTTTGGCTATTTGAGGCCCACTTATGGGTCTGAAAGTTGGCTGTTCCTAATAATTCGCGTATCTGACGTTTGGCCTCAAGTAGGGTGTCTATATTGCTACCTGAGTATAATATGTCATCTACGTAACAGCAGTTCTTTAATATGAACGAAGCTAAAGGATATTCGCGTTCATTTTTTGTTGCAAGTTCTAGCAGGCAGCGTGTTGCTAGGAAGCTTGATGATTTTAGACCGTACGTTACCGTATCTAAACATATACATTTGACACTTTCGCTGGGATTGTCACGCCACAATATTAATTGCAACGAAGTGTATTTTTCATCGACCTTTATACATCTGAACATTTGTTTGATGTCTGCTGTGAATGTGAAGTCACCAAACCTGAATAACAGGACGATATCGAAAAGGTCCCTTTGTGTGGTCGGCCCATTTAGTAAAATATCGTTGAGCGAAACCCTTTTATCCGTTTTCATAGACCCATCAAACACTGTTCGTAATTTTGTAGTCTTACTATCTTGTTTCAATACCGCGTGATGAGGCAGGAAATAGATTGGTTTATCTGTGCAATCTAAGTCTTCAATATTTATATAATGAGCATGGCCTAGCGATATGAATTGCTGGATGAAGCTCCTATACGCTGACAACAGCGCTTCATCTTTGTGTAGTTTTTTCTCTAAGTTATGAAACCGTTTTAGAGCCTGATTGAATGAATCTCCTAACGTTTTCTTTACATCTGCGAGAGGCACCTTTGTGGGCAATGTTACAGTGAATTGATTGTCCTTTAGCTGGGTTGACTCTTTAAAATTCTGTTCTGCCAACTCATGTTCAGATTGGTTTTCGTTATAGATCTCTGGTATCTGTTCAGTTTTCCAAAACTTAGGTATAGTTTCATTTATATCAGAGGAGCATTGTTGACAAAATAACGAAACCACCTTTTGATCACCATGTTGTGGAATGCTACCTGCTACAATGTGCCCGAAGTGAGTGTTGATGACCTGTGGCTGCTCAGCATCAGTTGTTGGCTGGCCCGAACTCGCAGTGTTGCTCTTCCTCGGTAGTAGCACCTGGAATACGACATCGGCACCCATTAAAATATGAATGTCACTTGGTATGTTATATTCTTCATCAGCCAATTGGACGCCTGCAGGAATTTTGATGGCAGACGTCTGAAATTGTTTTTGTGGTAGCTGGCAGGTTATGTTTTCCACAACATAGCACCTCATTCTGGTTTTGAAAGCAGATACCCGAGAGTGCACTTCTAAGGAGACACATTGCTTTAACCTTTTTCCTGTGTTTGCTATTCCTACAATATTCACGTTGACTTGGTCTGTCTCAATCCCTAGAAGTCTGACTAGTTTGTCTGTAACAAAGGATGTTTGTGATCCGCTGTCCAGCAAAGCCTTAACCCAATATTCCTGACCATTCTTTGCAAACAGCTTCACTCGTGCAGTTGGAAGCAAAACACTCGAAGCAGTGTCACTGTTTGTGGCCGTTGACTCGCTAGATGAAAGTGACACGGGAGCTACAGCATCATCATCATGCAGGACTGTGTTGTGTGCCCTTTTGCATTGCCTGCAGCGAAAATGGTACTTGCACTTGCCTGAATGCGCTCGCAGGCAAGTGAAACACAACTTATTAGCCTTTGCAAAGCACACACGAGCAGATGAGGCTTGCATCATGAATGATTTGCAGTTATGCAGCTTATGGTCATTATTTGAACAAAATACACATGCCGTACCTGTAATCCTGGACTCCGCAGCTACATTCGTTACCCTGGTCGCAATGCCCGGCTTCACCGCGGCTGCGGCTCCTTGGTCCGAGTTCTCGAGTGCCAGTGCCCGTCTTTCCATGTACTCAATGAAACTGGCTAATGTCGGCTCCAGCTTGGCGTCTCTCTCGGTCTGGTAGGCTCTGGCCGTGTATGAATCTAATTTTCGACAAATAATGCAAAGTAATATAGCATCCCAGTGTATTACGTTGCTATCTAGGTTTGTGAGTGCAGCAATATGTTGTTTTAGTGTAGCTATAAATGTTCTCAGGTTACTGGCCGTTGATTTTACAATGCATGGCATGTCGAGTAACACCGAGATGTGTTCGTTCACTAGCCTAAACTTATTATCATACCTGTCTTTTAGAAGTTTTATTGCTTGCTCATAGCTGCCTATGGCAAGAGGCAGGTTTTTGATGATATCTAAGGGCTCACCCGTCACGTATGTTCGCAAATAATAGAGCTTTTGAATGCTGTCAAGTGTCTGGTCATTGTGGATGAGTGAGGTGAATAAACTCATGAACGGTGTGTAATCACTGTATTTACCAGAGAATACTGCTATGGAGATGTGTGGCAACTTTGCCTTGCTCTTGTGAGGTGGAGGCTGTGAAGCCACATTTTGTTTGTGAACATTGATCAACTTACTTATGGTGGCCAAGGCCAGTATGTATTTGTCTTCGACCTCACACAAGTCCTCCAATGTTGTGGAGGGCTCCTGCTGCTCCACTAGATCAAGATTTATGGCCTCGTATGCTTGAAAGGCCGCCATTAGCCTGTCCCGTTTAGCAACCAACACATCGTACGAGGCGTCATCACTCATCTCAAATGAGCCGCATAAGCGAGTGATGGAACCTTTTAGATATCCTCGTTTCGCTATCAGCTTTTTTATCTCTAATTCCGACATTTTGACTAAAATTGTTACACAGTATAACACTTATTGTACAAAAACTAAAACCACGTGCCGCCTTTCCTTGACAAACAGAACAGACAAATAGAAAGAAAATGGCGGGCTGGCTATGGTGCAGCTCTCGAAAACGCAGCGGGTGGCGCCCTCCCGCGGCGATGCTACGAAACCCGGTGCGTAGATCGATTTTCATTCGTGCGCTGGCCGGAAGTTGAGTTGCTCTGCGCTGCTTTACCGACAAAGTTGGCTGACGGCGTTGCACTCCTTTACCGACGTCTAGCGATGTCCTCGATCGATTGAGCGATCGATACTCGTATCGTACGTACACGACTTGCGATAAAATGGCGGATGACGAGTAAAAATGCGGTGATAGATATTGATGGGAATGATGCACCAACACACTATTTTTGCACTGCACACTGTTTGTTACCACTTTCTCCGTGCACTTCTGACGAACGTTCTTGTTGCTGCTTCCTTTGTAATGCGATCCTGCTGGCGAACCGTGATGTGGCGTGTATCCTGTCTCGCCCGTTTTGCTGTCTCCAAATTATTGTAGGGGCTGGATTTTCTTTGCTCGAAGGACCATGTGGCAAGCAGTGGCCACGGGAGACTTGTTGATGCAGGAAAACACCTTGTTTTACCAGATAACTGAATAATTTATTGCAGCACGCTTACACCTTGTAGCAGACATCGAAGGAAGAGAGTTTTTACAATGTTGCCATATAACAATATTATACTTCATTTAATACATTGGTGTTGGTGTTGCCAACAATCCGTGCAAGCTTTAGTAATGACGCATGTCATGGGCAGACACCCCTTGGTGAAGTTGAATCCGGCCGTTCGATTCCTGACATTAGGACTCAAGTTGGCGGATCCCGATTTTGACACTCCAGCCCCGGTCGACCTGCTACTGGGAGCAGACGTTCTGGGTAGGTTTCTGTTGTCGGATCAGCGAGTTCTTCAGCCGGACGGGTTGATTGCTGTGGATACTAAGTTTGGTCACGTGATCATGGGTCCGGCATTGCCAATGGTTAGGCCTGCCGAGTCAGATGGCATACTTATTGGCTCAGCGTTGTCAGACGTTATCCAACGTTTCTGGGAGATAGAGGAACCTCCCACCGTTCGTCGAGTCGACGCAGACGAAGAAGAGTGCGAGTTGTTTTACCAGAATAGTACTGGTCGCCTTCGTTCTGGTCGTTTTGTAACTCGACTGCCTTTCAGGGCCGATCGACCGCCACTAGGAGAATCTAGGAAGATGGCTGAGACGAGATTGATGTTGATGGAGCGTAGGATGACAAGGGACGCCGTATTTAAACAAAAATATGTTGATTTCATGAGGGAGTATGAGTCGTTAGGACACATGTCGGTATCGGGTGTGGACTGGAGATCTGAGGATCATTGTTTCCTTCCACACCATGCCGTCCTACGAACCCCTACCGGCAAGATTCGAGTTGTTTTTGATGGGTCAGCACCTACCTCGAACGGGATGTCCCTGAATCAGTGTCTACATTCGGGACCCAAGTTGAGTCGTGATATTTCGGATATTCTCACGAGCTTTCGGAGGCACCAGATTGTATTTGTCGCAGACATTCGGATGATGTTTAGGCAAACGGTAATTCATCCGGCTGACAGAAGGTATCAGTTGATACTTTGGCGTGAGTCCACGGCCGAGCCAGTCATGGTCTATGAGTTAAACACGAACACGTATGGGTTACGGTCTAGCCCGTATTTGGCGATGCGTACCCTGCGGGAGTTGGCGTCGCGTGACCGTGTGAGCTATCCTAGAGCCGCCGCTATCCTGGAGCAAGATTTGTACGTCGATGACGTCTGCACAGGGGCAGCCAGTGTAGAGGAAGCTCTGGACCGACGTGACGAGCTCATTCAATTGCTGGAACTAGGCGGCTATGAACTACGTAAGTGGATGTCCAACTCCCCTGAGTTGATGGCTGGTCTCCCAGATGAGTTTCAACAAGACCCGCACGTTTTTGAGAATCCTGACAACCCTAACATGTTGTCAGTGCTTGGAATTCAGTACCGGCCCGTCCATGATGAGTTTACCTATCGGGTGGTTTTAGAAACACCGAAGGCCTGGACGAAGCGGTCAGTACTGTCAACGATTGTGAGAACGTTCGACCCGAATGGATGGATTTCTCCAGTCACCTTTGCTCTCAAATGTTTTATGCAAAGGCTATGGGCGGCTCAGTTGACCTGGGACACCCACCTATCAGGTGATTTGTTGACTGATTGGACGCGAATGTTCACCTCGCTATCGGACATAAATAATGTATCGCTGCCGAGGAAATTGGTCCCTGCTGGGGATTACAGGGCAACCCTTCACGGGTTTTGTGATGCCTCTGAACGAGGGTTTGCGGCAGCGGTTTATTTGCGAACCGTCACCTCCACCGGGGAGGTCGACGTGCGTTTGGTTTTGGCAAAAAGCAAGGTAGCGCCTATTCGGACAAGGATGACGATTCCAAAACTGGAACTGTCCGGGGCTGCTCTTTTGACCAAACTTTTGAATCACACTCTAACAGTGTTGCGTGGGTCAGTGGTTTTGGAGGATACGGTGTACGCTTGGACGGACAGCCAGATTGTTTTGTGCTGGCTGAAGGCTTCGGTCCATAACTTAGAGGTTTTTGTTGCGAACCGTGTCTCCCAGATTGTGTCGTCTGAGGTCCCACTGACCTGGAGACATGTACCAGGAGAATTGAACCCGTCTGATTGTGCATCCAGGGGATGTCAGGCTCCTGAACTCGTTAGACACCATTTGTGGTGGGGACCACCCTGGCTTGCCAAGAGAGAATCGGACTGGCCCCACAGCAATGTAGTAGTATCTTCGGATCATGGCCCCAGAGCGGCCGTGCATGTTACCCAGAAGGCTGAGGACCCTGACGCCGGGTTTCTGCTGGACCGGTATAGCTCACTTGACAAGTTGATAAACGTGTCCACTTGGATTAGGAGATTCGCTCGAAATTGTCGTACTCCTCGCGATCAGCGAACGTTGAACCCTATTCTGACTCCGGCAGAGCGAAACGAGTCGCTATTGAATTTGGTCCGGTTGGTACAGTCCTCGAAGTTTGGGGCAGAATTGGAGATTATACGAAGTGGACGTTCGAAATTGAAGGGAGCCGTCGCGCGTCTCAACCCCTTTGTTGATTCGACCGGGTTACTTCGGGTAGGAGGAAGATTGCGCAATGCGAATCTGTCATATTCGGCTCGTCACCCACTTCTGCTCCCCAAGGGGGGACTTGCCCCCTGATCGTGTGAATGAGGTCAGACCGTTTTCAGGTTTTGGTACGGATTTTGCAGGACCGTTTATGGTGAAGAGTTCACGATTGCGTACCGCTAAGCAAAACAAGGCGTACCTATGTGTGTTTGTTTGTTTATCCACCAAGGCGGTACAACTCGAGCTCGTTGCTGATCTCTCGACAGAGGCTTTCATTGCTTGTTTGGATAGGTTTGTTTCTCGAAGGGGACTTCCAACTTTGATCCGCTTTGATAACGGCACTAACTACATAGGTGCGGAACGATACTTACGAGAGATAGTCAACTTTTTGAATGTAAATAAAGTGGATATTGGAAACGGCCCTCTCCCGTCGGGGTATACAGTGGACCTTCAGCCCACCGATTTTCCCCCACTGGGGTGGGATTTTTGAGGCCGTAGTTAAGTCAGCTAAGACGCACTTAGGGCGTATAGTAGGTCAGACCGCGCTGACTTTTGAGGAGCTCGCGACATTTTTTTTGTAAGATCGAGGCCGTTCTCAATTCGCGACCGTTGTGTCCGCTCAGCTCGGATCCAAATGACCTGGAGGCTCTGACCCCAGGCCATTTCTTGATAGGACAGCCACTTAACGCGTTGCCCGAGCACCCCTTCGAGGGAGTGAAATTGTATCGGTTGTCAAGGTATCAGATGTTGCAGCAGTTTACTCAGAATTTCTGGAAGCGTTGGTCGCTCGAGTATCTGCATATCTTACAACAGCGCCTTAAGTGGACTGACAAAACTAGCCCCCCTAGTGTTGGTGACCTCGTTCTGGTTAAGGATGCTAACCTACCGCCACTACGTTGGCGCAGGGGGCGCATTGTTAACTTGTTCCCTGGCAAGTACGGGACCCCCCGGTCTGCAGAGGTTCTAGTAGGAGGCTCGGTTCTAAAACGAGCGGTAGCAACGTTGTCTCGGCTGCCCGTAGATTAGGGGACAGGTGGGTGCCTGTCCGGGCGGGTGATTGTTCGATTCCAAATCGATATTCGATCGATGGTTTCTGAACGGCCATTTTGAATTTGACGTTAGCTGCCAACCTAGCAATTTTTTGACAACTGAAGGACGAAAGCCCTCGCAATGTAAACGCGTTTTGGTAAGGGTATTGAAATTAAATCGCAGGCCATCTGGAATGTATTCGGGTTTCCCTCAGGATTGTTAATATAGCTGAGTGTGTTATTGTTTCTCGAACCAGATAAAGTTCGCATTTTCGTGCCCGATTGTTTTTACCACGTAACATAACCTGTGTTGGAACACTGTGCTCATTGAAGCTGGCCCGCCAGTCATACCTGGTTGGCTGAAGAACCTGTCTACCAAGAAGAGCCTAGGGTGCACCCGGGCCTTGCAGAGAGACAGGAGGTTGACGGGACCGAAGCACAGACCAGGTTAGATCGACCCCAATTAACTTCAGCTCGGTGAACCGCCGACGTTCATGCTTCTTGGCAACTGATCGTTACGCTACCTCGTGGCTGATGGGCCCCTACGAGGTCATTAGGTGCTGAGAAGCCTGAACAATCCCTGTTTTTAGTGAATGGTTAAATATAAGGTACAAGGGTTCCACTAGCCGGGTTGCACAGGTTTTGATCAGTAAAGGTGGGATACCATCGGGTCCTGGTCCTTTATTGGAGTCGAGATGTTTGAGTTTTAAAAGTATCTCATCGCGTGTAATATTTAATGACGAAAAGTTGTCACTCTGCAGAGCACTTACTGCCACAATATCAGAATTACTGTCATTAATGCTATAGACTGAGCGAAAAAATTGACGCAAACATTTCACAAACGTCTGTGCCGCTGTTAGATATTTTAGAGCCGTCGGTCATTGTGGCTGGGTAAGAAATTTTACCACACCTTTTACCCTTTACGAATGACCAAAATAGTTTAGGATTAGAGGCAATATTATTCTCCAGGTTTTCTAGGTAACGATTATAACAACTAGAGGCGAGCTTTTCACAGCGTGATTTCAGGATGTTAAAAGATAATTTGTCCAAAGGATTATTATATTTCTTAAAGCGCAGTCTTATGTTGTTTTTCTCGCTTAAGATTTTGATAAGGTCCTTTGTGAACCACGGAGGATATTTTGTTTTGGTTGTTCGTTTTTTGGGAACAAAGTTAATACAATAAGTCAACTGGTCATAGAGGAGGCACACCATATCGTTGACGTCATCGGTTTCTCTCATTAACTCGTCCCATTCGATGCTACCTAAGTGGTTGTTAATTGCATTGAAGTCAGCCTTGTAGAAGTTGTGTCTAGGAGAGTTATTGTTATGAGGAAGGCTTGGACTGTCGATAAAAGACGGACATCGAGAGGAGGATGCTGGGGGTCAACTTTGGATAGTATGTCGGTCGCTTGGGAGACCTCGCAGTTTGCAATATCAGTTAATATTATATCTAAAATTCTACCGTTAACATTACGTATCATGTTTTTCTGGGAAAGGTCGTTTGTGAGTAATTGCTGTTTATTTGATGTCGATTGTTCTATAGGTGCGTTAGTTCCTGGAACGTCCCAATTTATGAAGCTTAGGTTGAGATCGCCCATGATGCATTTTTTTGAGTCATTAAGTTCGGATACACGGTTACAGTTGGCCAGGAAAGAATCAAGTAGATTGGTGTTAACGGGCGGTGGAAGATAAAATACACAAAGAGCTAATGGTACTGTGTTATCAATTACCACCCATAGGTCCTCACAGGAGCTTTCCCATAACAACATTATTTTGGATTTGAGGTTTTTAGATACGGCTATCAAGACCCCTCCACCGTCCGTTTTATTGCTTGTATATAAATCTCTGTCCTTTCTGTATACTACATGTTGATTAGGCTGGATCGAATTTCGATTTTTTTGATTTTAGTTTTTGTGCACTGCGGGATGGATGCTCTATGTCAATACGATCTTAAGTCAATATAACAGCAACAATGACATATGAGTAGAAGTACTGCCCCAAGGGACTTGAAGTTTGGGGAAAATGCTAAAAAGTGGGTTCGGTTCGTCATGGAATAAAAGTACTTTAATTAAATTAAAACAACAGTATAATTATTTTAATATACAGTGGTGGTCATATAATTAAGAACGATTTGTAGTACCAGATATTTTTTTTCAAAACTATGCTATGTGTAGTTTTAAGTTCCTTCTTAAAAGTAATTAGTTGTGTTATCAAATAGCTACATCGATAAAGTAAACGGGATTAGGAGTAAATATTTAAAACATTTACAATTTTATTTACAAATTTAATTGATTATCGATAATTACAAATTCAAGTAGTAAAAATGCTGGACAAATAATTAAGAACGATTCTGAAGCTGCTCGAGAGTTGTTTCCGTAGATACTTAGATTTTACAAATCACATTAAATAAGACAGTGACAATGTTAAAAATTATAATTTAATACATTTTATTCTAAGTTAATAGTTTGTAGCGTGACCATGGCTTTTAATAACTGCCTTACACCGACGAGGCATTGATTCTATCAATTTTTGACATTTTTCAAGAGAAATAGAGCGCCAATCTTCTAAAAAAACGTTATATAACTCAGTTAGGTTACCACATCGTCGATTTGAAACCTTTTTCTTGGCTTCGCACCAAAGATGCTCTATGGGATTTAAATCTGGGCTGTTCGGTGGCCATTCGAAGACAGAAACTGATTGAGATGTGAGGAATTCTTTAACGGTGCGTGCAGTGTGCTTCGGATCGTTGTCGTGTTGGAATGTCCAAATAATCGGAAGTACGTCTTCAGCATATGGTAACATAGTTTCTTCGAGTATATTTTTGTACTGGAATTGATCCATGTTTCCTTCTATTAGTCTAACAGGTCCAACACCATGACCAGAGAAGCATCCCCAAATTTTCACATTTCCACCACCATGCTTTAATGTCATTTTTGTGTACTTGGGGTCGAATGCTGTATTCGGGGGGCGTCGAACATATCGTTTCCCATCAGAACATACTCTGTTAATTTTTGTTTCGTCAGAGAAAATAACATTTTTCCACTGTCTTGCTGTCCAGCTTTCATACCTCCTAGCAAATGCAAGCCGGGCTTGCCTATGACACTGTTTCAACATGGGCACCTTTCTTGCTATCCTTCCGTTCAACTTCGCTTCTACCAATCGCCTTCGGATAGTGCGCGCTGAGATCGCTGAAGGGTTATTTTCACCAAAGTATTATTTTTTTAACTCATTAGACCCCTTAAAAGGGTATTGTTTTGCCAAACGCACGATATTTCGATCGTCTCGCTGAGATGACTTTCTCTGTTTAGGTACACGAGGAATATTTAAAGTTGTTTGATGTGTGTTAAAATGCTTCACAGCGTGGAATATCATCGTTTTTGAGCACTGCAAATGATTGGCAATCTTTTTATATGACCAATTCATATCGCGAAGTTTTTTTATTACTTCCCTTGTAGATGCATCACAACTTTTATTTTTTCCCATTTTTTATTATGAAACGATCAACTTTTTGACTTTTACAGAACTAAATGGCGCCAAAATTACTCGAATAGTGGCCTAGTTACAGAGTGTTCTCTATTTAAATTTGAATAAAAAAATAAACTATCCAGCGTTCTCAATTATGTGGCCAGCCAGTAAGTTTGCAATAACATGTTACGATATATTATATACAAAAAGTTTACTTATATAATAATATTGTTGAATTTATCATATTATAACTGTATGCTACGATTGTGTAAAACAGTTTTACGATACCGAGAGAGATACAAAACGATATGCAATAAGTGTTATTCTCGTAAGTTTGAAAAAAGCTTGTTTTCAAATAGTCGTTCTTAATTATATGACCACCACTGTATATTTCAGTTAACAAACAAGTAATCAAAAACCCAATAACACAAAATAAACGTCAACAAAGAGCTTACAGTGAGTTTAAAGATATCGACATTTTACCCTATTTTGTAATTTTTCTTCGACTCGAAGATAGGCATTATTCGGCATGACTCCAATTTATTTCTTATCCACCCTTCACGACGCTCTGGACCACAGACAGCAGAAGATGATTCCGTTACCAACTTTATGCACCTTTCAGTAGCTTGCGTGTGACAAGGTATGCGATAGAAGTCCAAAGATATCCTAGCATTTATGGTATCGAGGTCCAAAATGGCCTCGGAAATGACGGTGGTTGGAATTTGCATAGTGAGAGGTGGTTCAGAAATCACTTTCCAGTCTATCAAATCAGTATAGTCGTTTGCTTCAAAATTTAACGAGGGCACTTGAAATACTCTCTTAGGTGTGAACGCCGACCTGTCCCGCACCTTTAGAATTCGTCTGAGAGCGAGTTCACGAATGTGCCGTCTTTCATCATGTAGCATTGCTATCAGAATGTTTTCACAGTGCCCAAAATATCCATTCCGTTGTATGACAGGATCTACTACCTTCTTCAACTCTTCAGGCAGGTAACGTGACACCTTAATGCTTTCGAAGACGTGTTGCGCTCCATTTATGCAGTGAGGTCTGGTCTTTATTTGAAACCACATCGGAGCATACACCTTGATCACAAATTCAGCTAATGTCACAAGATTTTCCGACGGCGACGCAGTGGAAACATAAACCCTTAGAATTCTGTTCGCTGTTGTTAACCAGCGTGAGTGACATATTTTCCCAGGATTGCGTTTAGCTAATTTTGGGTCGCATTGGCCGTCGTTGATCGCACGACAAATCTCTAAGCAAATATAGCAGGTCGGTGCTAAGGTCTTCCCGGGATTTCGTTATAGTCGGTAATCTGCATTCGATTGGATGAAAAGCTATGACCGGGAGAAGTTCGCAGTTGTTCAGACTTCGTCCTACCTTGCCGCTGAAACTTTTTGGTCCTGTTGTTGTTCCATCTAGATGCTCGAAGAGATCCCTCAAAGTGAGTTCGTTGGCGTGCAGTTGACATACGAACCATTGAAGTGGATGTTGTAGCTTGCCTTCGAGTAGCCGGATAATACCCGATTTGTAGCCGGTATTCACGGCGGTTCCATCACAGCTAATTGCCCTGATTTTCTTCAAAGCAATACCTTTTGCTATAAAATAGGCAAACATCTTACGTGCTATCGTTTTTGCATCACCTGACTGGGTCGGAATGTGGCCCAAGTAATTCGATCCTGGTTCTATGAGAACACAGATGTGTTCTTCCGTCTTGATTTTCCGGCGCATGTCTTCATAAAAAAGGGTCTTGTCCTTGCGCCCATCAAATGAGATGCAAATAGTATCTGGCGAGCACTTTGTCAGTTCATTACTAGCAGCAGTCGTCGCGGTTCTTGTCTTATCACGCGCTCGACGGATTTTGTTGCGATCGACAACATTTGAAGTGTCATTTTCCGTCACTAGCCCAATATCTTGTAACGTAGCGGAGACTATGGCGGCTCCTGCTCTATCTGATATTCCAAAGCGATCTAAGGTTCTGGCTACTACAGGGTAGTCATTTTGTGGATTTGTGGCGGTACAAGGCAGGGGGGGTAAGTCCTCAACCTCAAGGCTCGAAACAGTGTTCGAATTTTCGCGATTCGAGGCTGCTAAACGTTGAGTTTTCTTTTGATTTGTCTGTGTTTGGTTGTCGGTGGATTTTGACTTTTCTTCATACAGTTTCCGTTTCAACATCCTTACATTGTTACTCATCTTTTTATATGTGGTCTTTATATCTAGCAAACCAATCATCATTTTCCTTTCACCCCTTTGATCGGTTAAAAAAGCCCTTTCTTTCTGTGGTACTTTGCGTGATGGTACACAAACACAACATTCAAACGAATTACACTTGCAAGTAGCAATATCAAATAGCGATTGACTCTCCCGTCTGAATACGTCCATTTTCTTAATGTAGTTGGCATTATTACATCTGCCTTTGTACGGCTTCAGAAGAGCCCTATATTTACCGTGATATTTTTTAAATAACTGCACGATATTTCTGTGGTCTATCGTGGGTAACGAAGCCTTCTTCCACAGATTTTCTACGTCGGTAACGATGATTTCACTAATAACTTTCACAGAGTCCTGAAACGGATTTTCCAATGTTTCAGATACTAAAATAAAATGCTTCATCACATCTTCTTTTGTCGGTAACATACTATTTGGTAGCGCTTTTCCCGCACCAAATATAGGACAGATTTTATCCTTGCTACGTAAACTCATAGTGAGTTTTGATCGCGCACGCGAACGGGATTATTGAATAAAACAATACGTGCACTCCGGAATGCAATCAATTTGTCACTGATTCAAAAACACGGCGTTTTATTTGAAACAAAAAATAGTCTCTCACTCACGCGGGGGTGCTCCTCTAGGCGGGGCAAATTCACGAAAATGGGCGCTAACAGGTGAAACATTTCGGCGCGTTAGTTTGAATATCTTATAATTTTATGGTTTTATATGGTCAAAAATATCTTAAGCTATTGTTTTAAATCAGTTTCAGTTAAAATATTATATATTGTATGATTAAAAAGCGAGAAGTACAAAACCTAGTTTTTCGTAATTTCTGAAATTTTTAGTGGCTCGGGGGCAGTACTTCTAAAACTACGACCCTAGTCCATATTTGGTGTACTTATTAGGTAGGCCTTAGAGCATTCATTCCGCAGTACACGAAAAGAAAATTCGAAAAAAAAAAAACCATACAAGCGTGATCCGGCCTAATGTTGATTGTTAAATAATTGATTATTAAACACAGAATCATTTAGCCAAGTTTCTGTTAATATTACTATGTCGTAATTACTGCATGTTAAATTTTTAAAGAAAATATTTGTTTTAGTTCTTAGACCACGAATATTTTGATAATAAAAGTTTAGCTCTGTAAATAATTCAAGAACTTAATTAGAACATGCGTGGCTAAAGAACTTTAAGTTAGTTTACACAGAGTTTCCATGTCTTTGATGAGAACGTAAGCGGAGTCTATTGATTTGCGCATAAATATGCGACCATTTCTTATCCACGTGAATTGGTAGCCCAGTTCTTTGCCCTTATGTCTTGCTGCTGTGTGGAGTGCTCTGTTGGCTGGTGAGAGATGTTCCGCCACGAAGATCGGGGTTTTTTCACCAGCTATTCCGAGGTGTGAAGAATTCAGCTTATTACCAGAGTTAGCCTTATTAAACTTAATCACGGCTGCCATTATATTCTCCCGAATCCTGGGCGATGCTAATTGCACTACGATGGAGCGTGGACGAGGGTTAGTGGGGTCAGCCTTGGCCACTCGGGAGCTATGCAGAATGTCTGTGTCAGCAATAGTGTATTCTATGATGTTGCCGAGCTGCGATACAATCTTGTTAGTGTTTTCGCTCCTGTGCTCAGGGACGCATTGCAACTCTTAAGTTGTTGGCGCGCAGATGTTGCTCTAAGCTCCTGACTGTCTTTTTCAATTCGTACACAGTTGATCGCAGTTCTGTGTTTTCAGTTTTCATGACAGCAAATTCTTGTTTGGATGACTCAATTGATCTCATTGCTTCTTCATACTGATTGTCCATGAATTCCATGCCAGCCTTGACCTCTTCGACTTCCTTGCGGAGAGACGACAGTTCTTGATTTACGGTTGTCGTTATAGATTTCTGAACCTGGGTCACAAAAAACTCCTTCTGAGTCTTCACTATATCCGTAACTATCTCTCTCATATCATCCGTAGTAATTTGCTGGCTTTGAGGAGCCAGTTGCAAAAATTCTGGAGAGAAGGATGCAGCAAAACGCTTCTGCGGCCTTACTGTCACCTTAGAAGCAGAGGGTGCTACGGGGCTTGAAGTGACACCCGATTTCTCAAACTCGAGGGTGTTGTCGTCGCGGCAGGGGAGTCATATCCAGTCCAGTTCAGCTTCTACAGTGATGCATTCTTTCTCGATGCAACTACGATGGAAGATTTTTTAAATGCCTTACATGAAATCCCCGCGCCTAAAGGCGTTTCTGTTTTGCATAAATGACAGTTAATTGGGATGGTATCCATAGTGGTGGTATTTGTAACGTTCAGCGTCGTTCTTCTTTGGAATATTTCTATAGCAAGATCCTTTTAAATTGGTGTGGGTCAAAATAGACGACCCGAATGGCCGAGTCGGTAGTAACGCTGCCTACGAAACCAAGGGTCCCTGGTTCGAGTCCCGGTGGGGGCAAATGTTTGTTTGATGAGAACGAATGTTTGTACCCTAGTCATGGTTGTTTATCTATCTAAGTATAATATTTCTCTATATAAGTATATATATCGTTGTCTAGTACCCAAGATACAGGGAATCCTAGTTTGGGGCTAGATCAATGTGTGTAAAAGGTGTCCAAGGTATTATTATTATTATTATTATTATTATTATTATTAAATAAAAGTTAACGAGGAATAACGTACAAAAGTTGTTTGAAGTAGCGGAGATTCGAACCAGTGTCCACTGGGCGAGATTCCGACAGCGTGCCGATTACGCTACGAGGCTTATGATGAGATCCGTTGAATTCAGCTACTGGGTACGCGGAAGCGCCGTGCGTTGCTGAGATGCGGTGAGAGAACGAAACGAAACACATGAGCCTGTCTCACTTAATCGCGGGTTGCGGGGGGTTACGCGCGGCCGCAGGACCAGTTTTTCGAAGCGCCGGCCGAGTGTTCGCGGAAGCAGACACGATGGTCTGTACTTAGAAATGACCCGTATGCGTAAGGAGTTAATGCTTTAAGTTGTGTAGATGGTAAAAGTGAGATATTATAAAATGACGGGAACACAAATAGCACGTCTACTCTGATCGACATGTTACAGTAACGTAGACATTCATAACAATCATTTACTTACTATTTAACAGTTTAAGCGATAATAGAACTAGTTTTTTTTTTCAATTTCTCTTAGAACTAAAACATCAGTGTTTCACATATAACAATAACTTTTCTGTTTCCTATCAAACTAATCAGTCTGCTTATCTGTATCATTATTACATACATCATTTTTTTCTATCCTTCATTTTCCTCCTACTTTTTTTAAATGAACAACATTTCTACGATATTGATGCCCCGTATCATCATTCCGTATTTCCACGTCTCCAGATTTGTCAGTTGTATTAGTAACAGTATGAGTTGTCGGGGAGAAAGTTGGTGTTAGTTTATTTTCCTTAATTAAATTCTTTACATATACCTTATCGCCTTCTTCCAGCACATTTGGTGTTGCCTATCTTTTACCATCACTGTACATTTTCCCATTAGCTTTAGTTAACGTATCCTTGTCTCTAGCTTCCATATCATCTGTAACTCTATTTTCAATATCTGAAACTGCTGGAATTTTATCTCGAAATTGTCTCCTGTAAAAGAGTTGTGATGGAGTCTTACCTGTTGTCGAATTTGGAGTACTATTGTACATCATTAGATATTCTAACAAGTCCTGTTTCCAATTTCTTCGTTCTATTTGACTGATTTTAATTCTTTTAAGTATACTTCTATTTTGCCTTTCTACTTCTCCATTTTGTTGCGGCCAATATGGTATAGTACTGTACAATATTATTCCACATTCACGGAGGTAAGTCCGGTATTCATCGCTAGAAAATTGTTTCCCGTTATCGGCAGTTATGCTGGAAGGAAAACCTACTTTGGAGAAAATCTCTTTGAGCATTTTGATGATATCACTAGTAGCGATGCTTTTTGTAGTCTTAATCTCCTTATATCGGCTGTAATAGTCTATTATCGCAAACACATAATCTCCGGAAGGTAAAGGTCCCAGCAGATCTATTGCTATATCTACCCAGGGTTCTATAGGACGTTCTCGCGTCTTCATAGGATTTGGTGGGTTTGGTGCTGATACCAGGGTATAACTTTTACAATTTCTTAGAACTTGCTCAGCTTCTTTGTCGATTTTAGGCCACCAAACCTTAGTGCGGAGTCGACGTTTCATTGCTACGATTCCTGGACGACCCTCGTGTGCTGCTTCGAGTACTCTTTGTCGTAGTTTACCGGGAATGACTATTTTGTTACCTCGCAACAAGATGTTCTCCTGAAAGCGCGTTTCTGTTGCGAAAGGTTTTAAGATGTTGATTGACGCGTCATCCCAGGACTGATTGTACAAAGCCTCCTTAACTTTGCAAATATCTTCATCATTGCCGGAGTGTAGTTCAATCTCTTGTAATGGTATTGCCACAGGTCTTGAATACTCGATAATTTGATTCACATAGTGGGACATTCAAATTCTTGTATATTGGTATTTTTGCTGCATAGTTGGGATAGTGGGTCCGCTATGTTAGATTTTCCAGGATGGTATACAATCTTGTACTTGTAAGATTGTAGTCTCAGTACCCATCTTTCAGTGCAAGCACATGGTTTTGAATGTTTTCCGAATATCACTTCCAATGGCTTGTGATCACTCACCAATTCAAATTCCTTGCCATACAAGTAGATATTGAAATGGCAGTACCTCCTTTCACAATCAGTTAAGCTTTTGTTCCCATATGCGACTATTCTCGGTCTGGACTGCCCCTAGTCCAACAGGGCTTGCGTCAGCAATAACTTTGGTTTTATCAGCTGGATCGTAATATCCTAATGTTTTGATATTACTTAGGCATCCTTTTAGCTCCTGGAAAGCTTTATCTTGTTCAGAAGTCCAGTATTTAGAAATATCAGCATTCTTACTGAGTTTCATCCGTAAAAGTTCCCGCAGGGGGTCGGTCAAGGTTGCTAGATTTTGTATCCACTTGCCAACGAAGTTGACTACCCAACAAACAAATACGTCGTTTAAGTCTTGACTTGTACGACCTAAAGTTGGATAGCAGTCTTACAATGGTAATGAGATGACTACCAGGTCCTGTAGACGTCTTTAATGTAACTAATTAGTCGTGCGACGAATATGTCATAGTAAACTGGTCTTACACTGAGAGAAAAAAGATACGTAATTCCGTAGCTCACTTACGTATGTAAGGACTAATTCAGTGTGCTTAGTGGGAGTTGCACAGAGCCAATCGAATGACTTTACGATCGCGTTAATCGAGCATTCACTGTGAAAAGTGACAATCTAGTATTTGCGAGTGTGAGTCCGAGTGAGTCGCATTCGATTATCACTATTCGATTGACGTTTACTCACCGTGAGTTGCGTTATTTTTTATGTTTAAGTTGGTAGCTCTGTAGTGACAAAATGAACAACCAGCCAAAACATAAACACCTTTTTGACCGTATTTGCCGATTAAAAAGGTGCCTATCATATTTTGACGGGCTTTAATAATACGCGATTTTGACATGTTTATAAACAAACAGTCTCTCTCTTGCATATTCACGTACTTGTCTTGATCTTGCTTAGGTTCATGATACATGCGGCTTTGATTGCCGGATTTTCAAAAACCCCGAAAGTCCACGGTGAAAACGAGTGCGCAACAGTTTGAAATGCTCGTAACATATATGGAACAGTAAGTGTACCTAATGTGCTGTATTATTTAGTATATCTCTATATCGTGATTTATCTTTCTCTTCTTCATCAGCATGATGGTCTCCACTGTTGGTCCGCCTATTCGTGCGATCTGCGGCCATTCTCGTCCATTTAGGGACGGTTGAACCGTAGCAGTTGATAAATATGTGGCTTTATTTTTTCAGACACGGTGATCTCACTAAGCCCACCACCAATGCGAAGGGAAGAATTTCTCGTATAAAAGATTGGGAGGACTTGACTGCTTTGTTAAATAGTGATGGAAGTGGTGATACAAAATCCACAGAAAAGTGGAAAAAGGTAAAGCTTTTATCAGCTGGTTGAGGAATTCGGTGGTGGTTAAAAAGCTACATATTTATGTGTTAAATCCATGTTTCAGGTGTGGAGTGACTTCAAAAACAATACCAAAAAGAAGGCTGCTCGTCTGCATAGAGCAGCCACAGGTACTGGTGGTGGACCGGCGGTTTTCGCAAAGTTAACCGATCTTGAACAAAGAGTTCTAAATATAATTGGAGAAGTCGTTGCCACTGGATTACCAATTGATGAGCTTGGGCCTGAACAGGTACAAAATATTTTCTTTCTTTACAGGTAACTGTTATACAACACAACACGCTGTGTACCTATGCTGCATTTTAATTGACTTTTGCAAATTTATTGTTATTTTATTTACAGAATGTTCACAATGTTCATGAGGACAGCACTGAAACGGAGGCGGTAACAGTGACTTCTCAAAGTAGGTAACGTTACGGTGTTTATCTATCAGCCTCAAATGATCCTACAAACAGAATTACTAAATGTATTTTTTTCCTTTTAAGTTTACTAGAACAATGGAATCGGCCGGGGCCATCTAACCAAGTACATGTCCCCCCTCCAACAACTCACCAGACACCTCCGCCTCATATCCCTGTGGAGGAAATAGTTATAGAATGTAAGATATTTTATTTTAAATATGAATTGTGCAACAATATGAATATTAAGACATAACATAGGTCAAGCCTTTCCTATACGGGGTGGCATAGATACAATTGTGCTCACTTTTAGCCAGTTATTTAACACTCAATTTTGCTTGACAAGAGCCCATCGCTGCAGCTGAATATATGTAATGAAGGTTTCCTCATGTTCTAATAATGTCCGAATATGTACTTTACAACATATCGTCAGAAATTATTAATATAATAGATAATTTTGATTTATTAGATGATGAAGACTCGAACCAGGCGTCACAAGTCCAACCTGGACCAGGAGTGCAGCCGCCAGCTTTGTTCGGCCAAACTCCTATTTCTTCACCCCAAAGAAGAAATATCGTGGTGTCTCCCAGGAGAAACATCATGGTGTCGCCCCGGAGACATACAACCGGGGCGACACGAAGACGTTACGTTTCACCCGGGAGACGGGTGATTTCACCACGGAGACGCGCTGCGGCACGGGCAGAAGAGGCCGCTCAACAATTCCTACAGAGTGACGTTGAATGGAGGCATTTCAGGGTAGAGCAACAAAGACAGGAAATTGAATTAAGAAGAGAAGGAAATAGAGTAAGGCAAATGGAGGTGGAGACTGAAAGGGGATGGCAAAGCATAGCTTCAAGAGCTTTTGATTTATTGGAGAAGTTAGTTGCAAAGTATTGTGGGGACACTATTTAAGGCTATGTTCAAATTCCGCCTCTGGTTAGAGCTATATGTCTTATATGTCTTGTCTAAATATTTTATGTCTTCTCTGTATTGTCTGTGATTTTGATTTGTTTGTTTGTGCAATAAAAATATGTGCAAGAGTTAGTTACAAAGTATTGTGGGGACAGTATTTAAGGCTATGTTCAAATTCGGCCTCTGGTTAGAAGCTATATGTCTTATATGTCTAAATATTATATGTCTTCTCTGTATTGTCTGTGATTTTGATTTGTTTGTTTGTGCAATAAAAATAAATATGTGAAAATATACAATTTATTTTTTATCCTGTTTTACAGTGGACAACATTTTATTGTTGGAGTCTTCTGACTAATTGGTCCCGCAATGATCTTCCACGAATACGATCTGTGGTGGCACTTCTTTCTGTAACCTCGTTACCAGCTTGGAGATCCTCATCATGCTCCAGTCCTAGAAAATAAACAAGATTAAAATAAATCCAAATTGTATAAAAATCTAAGTAGGTGGTACAACATCAATTTGATTTTATACATACCCCCCATGGTTTCTTCAGTTTCTGTGATGCCCAACGACATACCCATATTATGGAGAACGCAGCAGGCCTGTATAATCCTTGCACATTTAACCGGCCTATAGTGAAGGACCCTGTCTTTATTTAAGCACCGCCAACGATTCTTCAAACGCCCGAACGTATTTTCAATAACAACTCTGGCTGCACAGTGTTTATCGTTATAATATGCTTCTGGTGAGTGTGGAGCAGGGCCAGTTATGGGGGTCATCAGCCATGGGCGTTGCGGGTAGCCAGAGTCTCCTAAAATAATAAAATGGTGAGATATTATATTTTTTTTAAAAGTTAATGCAAAACGCTCTATTAAAGAGAAAATTAAGTTAGTGATTTTGGCCAAAATTACCTAAAAGCCACACTACTTCCCCATTCTGATTCAATGATTGCATGTATGCGTTGAGATTGCTGTTCTCCCAAATGAAAGCATCGTGATTGGAACCTCCAAATTTGGCGTTCACATTGAGAATCCGATACTCATCATCACAAACCTGAAAAAAGAAACAATTTTGGAACAAACAGCGAAATAACATTAAATTTCGAAGACTGACTATTGCTTACCATTTGCACATTCAGAGAATGGTAGTGCTTCCTGCAATAATACCAATGCTCCTCAGCTTTTGGTGGACCAAATATTCTAAAATGGCTGCCGTCAATGCAACCTATTATTCCAGGTATTCCGTATTTAGCATAAAACTTAAAAAAATATAAAAAATTGTAATAAGCACATCACCTAACTTGGTTGGTACTTGGTACATGTTGGTTGTTACTTAGAGATTATGAAATGTACAGATTTGCTGCCAAAAAAAAGGAATCATTCAGTTAAATGAGCTAAAGGTTTTTAGGTTTCTAGGGCCAATAGATTTTTTCCATCCTGAATAGATAGGTTTTTATAGATACCTTTGAATAATTGCTTGTCTTGCACCTGGAGAGTCTGGAAATTTGATATATTTGCTAACCATGTCTTTGTGTGTTAGCGCTTGGATTACCTCTTCTATATAAATACTGCACATTTTTTGAGAGAGATTCTTCGCTACTCCTACTGGCCGCTGGTATGATCCAGACGCATAGAAAAATAGTGCAGTGAGCACCTATAAAAGATAATCAAATTAATGTAGGTGAATAAACATAGGTGCCTCTGCCATCCCTTATGGGAAAAGGCGTGACGTAATTTAAACACTGGTATATTGCGGAAGACGAAAAAATATATGACTAGGTAGATTCAAGATTCAAAGTTCTCTAGTTTCTACTGTAGGTCCTTACCTTAACTTCCAAGGGAACCCGTTGTGAAGACCTAAGGCTGGAGTACAGTCTTAGTTCTTTACATAAGAACCCGAATTGTTCCTTGGTAAAGCGATATATTTTTTTGAATTCGTTGTCCGTTAGATCTGCCAGAGGGTCGCTGGCAGGTGGCTGGCAGCACGAGCTTTGGCACGATCGCGATTCATCACA
The DNA here is from genome assembly GCA_949825045.1 of Argyresthia goedartella. Lineage (NCBI taxonomy): Eukaryota > Metazoa > Arthropoda > Insecta > Lepidoptera > Argyresthiidae > Argyresthia > Argyresthia goedartella. Next base: position 9,313,178 of record OX463811.1, on the reverse strand, counting down.
TGGATTGCTTGATGCTTGTCTTGGATTCGAGCTGTCTCCAGCATCCTCCAAGCGAAAAATCGACGCGCTGACATGTTATTTTACAGTTTACATAAACTTTGTTTTAGGTTAATTTAGTCGCTTTCACCTTCAAATCCAAAGTGAGAACTTTACTTTGCGAACGTGAGCAATTCACCAATCGAAGTGTTAAAAAGTTGACGTATATATAACTCGTACTCGCAAAATCAGCGTAAACGCGTTCACTTCTCGATCGTCACCGATAAATGGAACGCATTCGATCTTGACAAAAAGTGACAATAGTGATTTGTAAACTCGCACTCAGAAATTTAATTTCAAATCGTTGCCGCTAGGAGGCGCTGGCTCAATGCCATACAAAACTGAGTTCGCGTAAACGCGTTCGATGAGTTAGAAAAACTCCCACTAAGCACACAGGACACTATTACATACGTAGCCGACAACATGCCGCGTAAGTAACCGGCAGTTGTGCCAGAGCCCGTAGTGTACGTAGCCCTCTCGATTACATATACCAGTGTAGCCTACTTACTACGAAGATGTTGATACATTACGTCACAGTGTCTCTTACGTATATACTGGTGTCGCCTACATACTGTGCTGATGTAGATGCATTACGTCATGTTGTTTTTTTACGTGCATACAGGTGTAGTCTACGTAATGTGCGGACGTAGGTGCATTACGTCATGGTGCATTTTACGTATAATATTGGTCTTGACTACGTATTGTACAGGTGTAGCTGCATTATGTCATGATGTTTCTTACGTACATACTGGTGTAGTCTACGTATTATGCAGATGTAGGTGCAGTATGAAAAGGTGCCTCTTACTTACATACTGGTGTTGTCTACGTACTGTCCAGATGAAGGTGCATTACGTCATGGTGTGTTTTAGGTAATACTGGTGTTGCCTACGTACTGTGGATATGTATGTGCATTACGTCATGTTGTTTCTTACGTAGATACTGGTGTAGTCTACGTATGGTGCATATGTAGATGCAGCACGAAAAGGTTTCTCTTACTTGCATACTGGTGTGGCCTACGTACTGTACATTTGTAGCTGCATTATGTCATGATGTTTCTTACGTACATACTGGTGTGGTCTATGTATTGTGCAGATGTAGGTGCAGTATGGAAAGGTGCCTCTTACTTACATGCTAGTGTTGTCTACGTACTGTCCAGATGACGGTGCATTATGTCATGGTGTATTTTACGTATTTACTGGTGTTGCCTACGTACTGTGGATATGTATGTGCATTACGTCATGTTGTTTCTTACGTAGATACTGGTGTAGTCTACGTATGGTGCATATGTAGATGCAGCACGAAAAGGTTTCTCTTACTTGCATACTGGTGTGGCTTACGTACTGTACATATATGTAGCTGCATTATGTCATGATGTTTCTTACGTACATACTGGTGTAGTCTATGTATTGTGCAGTTGTAGGTGCAGTATGGAAAGGTGCATATTACTTACTTACATATTAGTGTTGTCTACGTATTACGTCATGGTGTATTTTACGCATATACTGTTGTTGTCTACGTACTGTAGAGATGTAGGAGCATTACGTCATGTTGTTTCTTACGGACATACTGGTGTAGTCTACGTATTGTAAAAATGTAGGTGCATTACGTCATGGTGTATTTTACTTACATACTGGTGTTGCCTACTTACTGTGCAGATGTAGATGCAGTACGAAAAGGTGCCTCTTATTTACATACTGGTGTTGCCTACGTACTGTGGAGATATAGGTGCATTACGTCATTTTGTTTCCTACGTACATATTGGTGCAGTCTACGTATTGTGCAGATGTAGTGCAGTACAAAAAGCTGCCTTTCACTTACATACTGGTGTTGCCTATCGGCATCTAGGTTACATAGACCACATCAGTATATATGTAAGAGGCACTATAACGTAGTAAACCTGGATCGGCACATTACGTTACATAGACTACATCAATATGTACGGAAATTTAAAATTATAAGGATTAATTAAAATAATATGATAATAAAGAGTAAGGACTGCTTGTAACGTATCTACAACACTGCACAAATATAGTACCTAGCATACCATAATGTATCAAAATGCTTATACTAGATGTTGGTAAGCATATATAAATTAAAAGAAAGTTAATTACAGTAGAGATTATTTTATTAATATTCCAATAGAAATTAATGTTTTATCACTAATAGTAGGTATAATACATACTAACAAGAAAAACAATACTTCAATAATATTTTACAACTTAAGCCATGTATCGATTAGGCGTGAGTAGCGCGCGCCATGCATGGCTGTTTTTATTCTCGTAAAATGAACGGTAGGTATACAGCTCTGTGCAGTTCCGTTTTCACGACACTACCGTCAACAATGCGAAATTAAAAACATCCATCCATGACGCGCGCGCCAGGAGCGCCTAATTGATACTACATATCAAATTCTTACCAGGAAACAATCAATGTAAACATCTATGTAACAAAATTGTAATGTGTCAAATAAAAATTGTTATTATTTTAACATAGCTGTAAACAGTGTTGCAAAACGGCACCCCATCATATGGATAAGGATCAAACGGTTAACTACCCGCGACATGTATTCATATTCCTTTTATTTTTATTTATGTACAACTTATACTGTGTTACACCTGGCTGGTTTTTGGCCCCACGAAGACCAAAACCTGCCAAATTGGAGATATATTTCGTGTGTAAGCGAATTCTGGCACAGTTGTAGGGAATGGTGTCTTACGACCTAAAAGTACTACGTGCATTATTAAAGGAAATAAAATTCGGCCAAATTATGTTCTTTACGTTTTCATTGTAGGATCAATACTTTAAAAAAGAAAATGGGTCTAACACATACAGATCTTCAGTACTTTCAGTATGTTGTTAGACACCGTTCCCTATAACTGTGCCAAAATTCGTACTTATACACGAATTATTTCCACCATTTGGCAGTTTTTGTTTTTGGTCTTCGTAAGCGACTACGTAAATACTATACATAAATAATTATAAAGTAAAATGAATACATGTTGCGGCTAGTTTTCAGTTTGATCATTATCTATACTGGGTGCCGTTTTGGAACTTTGTAAATCTATCTCCTTATGTTGAATTAATTAAGGCAATCCCTAATCTAAAGTCCACCTAACTGTGACATAATATTTTAAATTTCGTAACAATGTCATTGTACAAGGTACAGGAGATACAAGAGTATTATGGTAACAAAACAAATATTCATCCGTTTTTTTCACTTCAAAAGCATAGTAATAATGGCTAAAATCAATGCTCTCCAATGCAAGGTATTTAAATACAATTTCGTCATTACTGTTTAATTCCACGCCTCAACCGACAGGGCGTGGAATCTTGGTAGGGTTGTTTTACCATGGAATGTCACAAAGTAGTACTGACCTTGACGCCGTGGACCGGAATTCGAAAGCTCAATTCGAGGCAGGAGCACGGGATGAGGAACACAAGGGTAGGGGTTGATGGGAGTCGAATCTTACTGCTGTCGTAGTCCGCCGCCGGTGCCGTCGTGATGCCACGTATCCGACCACATGGGTCGCTATCCGAACGCGACGAATTGGGGACCGAACCACTTCAACCTTTCACAGCACGAAGCACTCACTCCGATGGCGTGAAATCTACTTATTTCCCGACGATTGTTACGATATTATTATAATTAACATTCAACCAAGCTTTCCGATGCTGGCGTTAGACATTTTTTTTCATGTGCAAAGAAGTAACCTCTACCTCGTCATCTCGTTTCTATACGAGTGACAGCTAGTGATGTCCCGATTTTTATATTGATGTGCTTTATTTAGTATTGACATTTATAGTATTGACAAGAGTAATAAAGTTTGACCAGCGAGTGGCTGCACAAAAAAAAAGCGGCAAATTCAAAATATCTTTAGCTGGTAACACGAAGCATAGTGCAAAAAAAGTAATTTGATACTTGGTCATCATCATCTGTGGCCGCTATAACAACAAATATTATAAATAGAAAATTAAATAAGTAAAAATAAATAAATAAATAAGTATATAAAAAAAAACCCATACAAAAAATCTAATTTCTTCGTTGTTTTTTGCGATAGTGTCTAAACCGTTATAACTAGTCAGTTTAAATTTTCACAGATGATGTATTTCAAGTGACTGAATTTCTTTTTTTGGTAACTTGTATATATGTATAGTATAACACGACAATTACTTTTTTAGCATAAGACAGGAAATTATCCCTTGCCCTAACAAAGTTTTACTAGTAATCAGAATAAAGTGACATATGTATATATATTATTTCCACTTGGAAATGTCATCTAAAGGGTAAAGTGCTACACATACCTGTAGATACATTTAATGGAGCTGAATGTAGTAAGGTGAAAGAAAACAATAATATTTTAAACTAATTTTAATATTATATTTTCTATAATCATAAATTTATAAAGAAGGTACAGATTTATTCAAGATTCATAGTCAAAATCAGGTTCCAGAAATTCAACGCCTGAAAGAGAACTATCAGTATCACTTTCATTATCACTTTCACGAACTTCTATAATGAATGGAGCCAGTTCGTTATCCAGAATGTTGTCCTTAGACTTGTATTGTTGTTCAACATTGATTACATGGTCTGTACATTTTTTCCAATCTTCTGCTGTAATCATTGAAAAACATTCCCGGATCAAATTTTCAGTTTCTGAACCATGTAACCCCACATTTCTGCTAGCTACTTTTCGCTTTGCGAGGCTCCATATGAGCTCAATAGCATTTAGGTCACAATGATATGGAGGCAATTTAAGGACCTCATGCCCATGCTGCTTCAATATCTCCTCTGCTGCATATACAGGACCAATTTTGTTTTCCTGAACAAGGCACATCAATTCCTCTTTTTTATAACAGTCTTCATATGGTATATTATTTTCCCTTAGCCATTTTTGAATATCGGCCTTTAAGCTGTGAATGGTTGGAGGCTTATTTATTTGTGTTACATGGTAACTTGCATTGTCCATTACAATTACACTAGGCTCGGTCAAATTTGGGATCAACATTTCTCGTAACCACTTTAAAAAATTTACACTGTTCATATCGTCATGATAATCAGCTGCTTTGGATTTTGTGCTAAAAACAAGCAAAGCGTTGGGCACAAATCCTTGCTCCGAACCAGCATGCACTATGATATGCCTTTTACCCGAAGAAATTTTTTCAACTACACCGGAAGTCGAAGGCCCTTGCCATGACTTCTTCGGTCTATAATTTTGGTGGACATATGTCTCATCAAGATACACAATCATTTTTCCTTCTTGTCGTTTTTTATGTATAGTTCTTAGAAATCTTTGTCTCCACCCAGATATTTCAAAATTTTCCATGAGAATGGAGCGTTCTTCTTTATTTTTTTTAAACTGAAATCCATTCCGATGCAGTATTTTCCTCAGTGTTTCACGACATCCTGAGAATCCTATAGATTCTTTCAATTCCGCATGTAAGGTTCTTAGAGTAGGTACCTGCTTTTTGACACAATAAAATTCGTTAATTTTATTACGGATTTATCACATCAAAATTATCTAAATTTGACACAGTTGGTGGGCGGGGACGTTTTTTTCCTGGCGTATTCCATTCGCCTTGGTTAATAGAGCCCTCTTTTTTAATTGTGCGTAACGTTCGAATGCTTACACCTGAAAAAAAAAACAAGTGTTAACTAAAGGAAATCGACACATTAAAATATTAAGAAATCGAGATGTGTAAATATAGTTTATTATTTATATTACCTGTCATAGTGGACACTTTCTCCAAATAACCTGATTCTGATTCGTTATTATCAATAACCTTCTTTAGTTCTCTTGCTAGCTTTTCAATAGTTTGTTTGACATTTTCGTCATCCACGCCAGCTGTAATAAAAATTATTCATAAGTAATACAAACACTAACGTTCCTACTGCGTGAATTAAAGATTTATATTCAGGGAAGTATCAACATTGTTTGACAATAACTTACCGGTCGCCTGAATGATTTCGTCCAACATTCGTTTCTTTTTCAGTAATCTCTCATTTTCGTCGCGTCTAACCTGATTATAGCTAGAGATTATCGTAAATAACATGCTTCCAACACTGCTTTTGATCGGTTTAGCCATTATAATACGATGTAATCTTCCGTAACAAATGCACTGAGACGCTATTCTAGGTTATGTGCGAACAGAGGTTGACAATTAGTTTGACACTTTTGACAGATAAAATTGTTGCCATATATAGAATTCTGTAAAAATGCTTGTGCAGCGACTCGCTGGTCAAACTCTAGAATAGACATTCATAGACTACTACATAAAGTATGTATATAAAAATAATATCATAACACTCCTCCTCGATTATAAATGTGGTAAAACTTTTAACATTTATAATCGCATCTTAAAATAACACGTCAACAAACAAATATTGAAAGTAACGACAACGCACATAAATAACATAGACACATTGAACACTAAACATTACAAATTGTTAATAAACATTTAACAGGAATCTATTATGAGCAAATTTATCTGCAGACAGTACCTTCGTAAACATATCGGCAGCATTATTATATGAATCTATATGATGAACAGTTATTGTTTTATTTTTAACTAAGTCTTTGACGAAGTGATATTTTATATCGCTACTGGTGAGTTATTATTTTCAAAATAACTCTCTTTCTGCTGGAATCCTTTTGCTACTAGTCTAGCTTTCTTAAGTCCACTTTCTTTGGTTCTAAAGACCCATTTTGTGTCTATCGCTTTTTTGCCTTTAGCCTCTACTTCTTCCCAAGTATGCAGCTTTTCTAACGAATTAATTTCTTTTCCAATTGCTTCTTGCCATTCTTTATCTTTTATTGCTTCCTTAAAACTTGCTGGATCTTCGAAACTCGCCAGGCAATATGCCATATATATTTCATAATCATTTAAATGTGTTGGTTTATTTATTAGTCTTCCTGATCTTGTTCTTTCATGAACAACAGGTTCATTCATGCTGTGAAAAGAATCATTTTCATTTCCACTATTATTATATTCTTCTTCACTGTCATGCCTTGTTAAAGTTTCATTATGTATATCCATTTCAATATTTTCATCTGTTGGCTCATCTACTGTATCATCTTTATCATTAACTGTTTTTTTATCATTATTCATTCCAATTACATCTTCTTCATCATTCATATAAGTTTCATCTTCTTTGTCGTTAGCTTCATCTTCTTCATAATTCATGTAAGGTACAAACTTATGTTGGTTGCCTTCTGTCTTTTCCACTTTGTATGTGGTTTCATTTTCGTTAAATTTGACGTCTGTAGATATTATTACTTTGTCTTCTTTGGGATCATATAGTCTGTATCCCGAGCCACTATATCCAACCATTATACATTTCTTAGCTCTTGGCTCTATCTTTGCTGGTTTGGGTAATATTACAGCCCAAGCTTGGCTACCAAAAACTCGTAGTTTTGTTAAATTGTTATTACCAAACCATATTTTTGCTGGTGTTTCCCCATTTAATACTGAGGTTGGACTTCTATTTATTTCGTAAGCGGATGCTGTGACTGCTTCACTCCACAGGTATTTAGGCAATTTTGTGTCCGCTAGTTTAGTGCGTACCTTATTTAGGATATTTCTATTCATTCTTTCTGACGTTCCGTTCTGTTGGGGTGTGTACGGCGTTGTATATTCAAGTTGAATTCCTTTATTGTTGCAGTAAATTTTAAAATTGTTTGAACTGAACTCTCCTCCGTTATCTACTCTTATTCGTTTTGTTTTAAGTCCAAATTGGGTTTTTATAAATTTAATGAAGTTTATAATATTGTTTCCGCTTCATCTTTTGTCTTCAATAGTCTTATCACAAGATAGTGTGAGTAGTCATCAATGAGTACCTGAAAATATTTATGGCCATATATTCCTATTGGATCTATAGGTCCACATAGATCGGAATGTATTAAATCTCCGATTTGTTTGCTATTATTATTCTGTGAATAAAAGCTTCTTCTTGTACTTTTACCTTCGATGCAGGTATCACAGACCTTGTTGGGTACTGGTAAGTTTAATAGTTTCAAGTCGTTATAATTTATGTGGCCAAGTCTTTTGTGCCATATGTCATCGGTTTCTTTTGCGCTTATGTAACAATCTTCTTCAATAACCAAATCAAGTTTTAAAGTGTATAAGTTGTTATATTTGTCTCCTTTTATATGAATATTGCCTTTCTGTAGTAGTACATTACTGTTGTTGAAGGTAATGTTAAAGCCTTTTTCAGTTAATTTGTTAATCGATAACAAATTGTGTTTTAATCCTTCAACCTAGCACTTCTATTTCAATTTCCAAATTTTGGTATTTGGTGTTTAAAATTCCCTTTCTTCGTGTAATCATAAATTCTCCATTGGCAATTTGAATTTTTATTGGTGTTGCCAGTTCTTTCATTTCAGTTACGTATTTTTCACATTCTTTTTTTAGCAGATGATTCGTTGCTCCCGAATCTAAAATAAAGTTATCTGTATTCTCAATTGCAGCCATTGCTATGAATGATACTTTATCGTTTGAACGGTGTGGGCTTTGATCTCTATATGTGCTTCTAGATGCACCTCTATACGATCTTCCTCTATAATTGCTCTGTCCTCTATATGAGTTTGTGCCTCGGTGAGGAGCTCGGCCTCTTTGTTGTTTAAAATTGTTGCTGTAGCATTCAGTTGCTCTGTGCCCTCGTTTGCCGCATTTAAAACAGGCTAAAAAAGTCACTTCTGGCTGTGATGATTGAGCTTTCCCGTTATTTTTAAGTTCTGCGTCTAATAATCGGGCCTTTACAAAATCTTCTGTTAATTCTTTTTCCACGCTCATAGTCTCTAGTGTCGTTATGACGGTTTCATATGTGTCAGGTAATGTGAGTAATAAGTGAGCAACCTTGTCGCTTTCATCTAACTTGCAGCCTGCGGCTTCCATTTCATTTAAGATGGCGTCAAATTTCAAAAAATGGTCTTGTAGGCTTCCTTGACATTTAAGTGTCAATAACTTCTTTTTCAGATATAATTTAATAAACACGCTTTTTCGTTCGAATATTTCTTCCAATTTGCACATCATTTCTTTGCTCTTTTCTGCCTTTTTTATAATATCTAAGTATTTATCTGACACATATTGCACAATTATACATTTTGCCTTCGCATCGTTTTGTACATATTTTTCATTTTCTTTCGCATCTTTCGGGGCGTCCTCGTATAGCACGTTAGCTACGCCTTTTTCTTCTAGTAATATTTTTATTCTAAATTTCCAATTGGAAAAATTTACTTTTTCTTCCAATTGTGACGTAATATTGGAAGATGCCATCATTGATTGTTTTCACCGTTGTGGCTGAAATACTGCAATGATACAACTTACCGCAAATGATACGTCCCTGAATTATTTATTTATACCATTATACCTACTACAATTTTATTGTAGTTTAATCAATCATTTTTATTATGCCCATAACCTTTTATATTGATGTGCTTTATTTAGTATTGACATTTATAGTACTGACAAGAGTAATAGAATAGACATTCATAGACTACTACATAAAGTATGTATATAAAAATAATATCATAACACCGATCACTCGCGGTCGATCCGCGCAACGAAAAAACCGGTGCGTTCCGAAGCATAAATATTAAACAGTCACCCGCCCGGACAGGCCCGAACCTGTCCCTAATCAATAGGAAGGCGAGAAAGTGTTGCGACCGCTCTCTTGAGGACCGAGTCCCCCACCTTGACTTCTGCTGATCGAGGCGTGCCATCCCGACCCGTGTACAAATTGACGATCCGTCCTCGTCTCCATCTCAATGATGGCAGGTTCGCATCCTAAACCCGTCACGTGATTGGCTCTGGGCCGTGTAGAAGTGGCTCGGGTGTCAGGCCATTTCGCGATGTAATTATTTTTTCGACCGAGATTCCGTATGACTCAAATTAGAGAAGGTACGACGTAATTATTCAACAAGTATTATATATCACTGTAATTATGCTTCATGAAATTTCCTATCCGATTATTATAGTTGTTATGGTAATAAAAACTTACATGCTTTCAAATGACGAGATGAATTTCATTTTCCCGCTATTTTGACACTACTTTGAACTATTTCTTGCTATTTTCACTAATTACTTATTCACTAGCACTGAACTAACACTTATAATATGATCTGCATATTATCTAGTACTGTTTACACAATTTTCACACTCCAAATCACCATAATAAAGCTATAAATGAATAATAAACACGAAGAGATAAAATGTCAACAACCGCCATTACGCGCCGTGCGATTCGGGCTACAAACAAAAGTATCGACAGCAGAAAAAACAATTTCATCGAAATATTTTTTATGGCTTTGGATGACGAAAACAAAAAACATGTTCATGATTAACATAAAAATTGTGTAAACCGAAAAAGTAAGTGATTTGTACGTGTGCTAGACGACATACGTTAGAATAGTTATTGTGTTGTAGCGGCATAGCTATTCTTTATAGTTACCTACTGTTGTTCAGTAGTGTATAGTAGAGCGTTTGCGCACTGCAACCGATCCGGGTCAGTGAAAAGCCGGTCCAGCTTGGCCGTAGAACTATTTGTATGGTAGCATGCGCACTTCATCCGTCTTCCGTCATCCGATTTTTCACAGATGACGGATAGGAATTGGATGATGCTGTGCGCATGCTACCATACAAATAGTTCTACGGCCAAGCTCACTACACAGTACCGAACTACTCCGAATTGTTTATATAGGCCTTTGCACATGATTTATAGTATACAGCGTCCCTGAGTGGCACCATTCCTCGCACTAGATTAGGTGAAGTTAGTTACCACTCAGCGGACGCTGCAACGCATGGGACAGTGGCTTTAGATGATGCAGGCTTGCCCAGCACCTACACCATCCTCACAACATGATCAGCCTAGCCCACAGGAAATACAGGTCATTACGTATGGAGCCAATTAAGTGCACGGTTAATCCGACTAGACCACATCCGCTTAGTACTTATGATGTTATTATAAACCGTGCTACCAAATTTATCTGCCTCGGCTTCAATGGGAGTACATGTTTAGTGATAACTTTTATGATGAGACCACCTCAGAAATTACGAAGCTCCCATTGAAGCCGTGGCAGATAAATTTGGTAGGACGTTGTATTTTGGAAATATCTCAACACTACTACACAGGGTCGAACTGCGTCAATGTTAATTGGGCCTGGCCACTCTTTATCATCCAGACGGAATAAAGGAAACTAACATAATTTTCATTTTTTTTTTTTTATTTTCAATAAAGAACTTACGTACAGATTACTATTATATATATTACTTACCTAAAAGTTTATTATCAGTTACATGATTTTTTGACTCCGCAATAACAAATTGAGTACCAAATATTATATAAATGTAAAACTAAATATTTTAGAAACCAACCCCCAACACAAAAAGTAAAAATATCAGTTAACTTAACTAAGTAACTAACTTAATACTTGAAGGGCACAGGAGAATTACATTGAACTGAGATAATGCCATTATTCGAGTTCAAACCTCTTTATAAGATACATTTTATGTGTGTGTTATTCTCGATACACTATTACACAAAAGTCTTTTATTTTCAATAAAAAGTATTGTTATTCATGACAAACGGCAAAATGAACCATGTAACTAAGTAACTAACTTAATGCTAGAAAAACGGGATAATCCATCAAAGACAAATTAAATGTTGTGTGTCGAGGTAAAGACAACCAATAATAAGACCAAAGTTACAAAAGCGTTCAGATGTACATGGGTTTGATGGGTCATATCAAAATGTTTATGGATGTGTACGCGAGGGCACACAAAAAACATACATACATAACATTGAAAGCCCAGATTACCATAGACTCCACTTAGTGCTGCTTCTTTTGCCTATCCGTAAATATCAAGTTCAAGTAAAAAAAAAAAAAATACCATAAAATCATACAGATTGCTTAGTCAACGTCAACACAGTATTTATATTATACTACCGCCCGTTCGGAAATTGTGGGCTTAGGGATGGAGCAAATATCTGGTGTTTACTTTCAAGTCTGGTGACATCAGAAGGGATTATTTAAATACATTAATATAAATCGTAAGTTCTTCAATCCCGCAAATTCACACCATTCACTCACCATTTGAGTTCAATTAGTTTTAATCATCACGTGTCCTCTGCCGCCCACGGGGTTCTTTTCCTTTGAGCTTTGGGAGAGAATGCCATTCTCTCCAACAATTCTCAAAACACAAGAACTCCTCACAAGTCACGCACAGAGAATGAACTAATTGAGTCCTACCCTGCCAAAGACAAACTCTACATAAATATAATAAATAAATCATTTATTGCTTATAATATGCGTACAAGGAGTTCTTAAATAGCTAATGTCCTAGCATATTAACCATTTAGAATGGTGTGCAAATATTATAATACAAGTAATGGAAATAGAAGGTCAAAATTGGTTCAATTAAATTAATCACAGCAATCATAACATTATCAATAACAATAATAATTACAATAAATAAATGCAAGAACACATTTATAAACATTATTTTTTTAAAAAGTCACTAACATTATAAAACATATTTTCCAATAAGAAATTAAATAACTTGATTTTGAATAGATTAATTTTGAGGTCTTTTAGCTCTTCCGGAATAGTATTAAATATTTTAATTGACATGCATAGTGGGCTATTGGAAAACAGTTTGAGCCTTTGTGGTGGTAAATAAAGTTTGTTTTTACTTCGGCCTCTACAATTGAATACCTCACAGTTTTTCCTAAATAGGTCTGGATACTTTTTGACGAAAATACAGACTTCAAATATGTACATACAAGGTAATGGCAGTATGCCCAATTTTTTGAACAGAGGCTTACCACTATCAATATATCCCGCGCCACACAAAGCCCTTATACATTTCTTTTGTGTTATAAATGCCCGCTTAACGTCTACCGAGTTGCCCCACAATATCAGACCATAACGAAGTACCGGTGCAACGTACCCGTGGTATGCTGACAGAGTAGCCTCTCGTGTGGCTACGTCTCTCATCCGCCTCAGTGCGTACACGAATCTGTTTAACTTAAGACATACTTTGTCAACATGAGCTTTCCAGTTGCAAAACTTATCTATTGTCACACCTAAAAATATTGTAGAGTCAGATTCGGCTAGAATTGTATTATTATGATTAATTATTAGTTGATTGTGATTAGCATTATCATGAGTCTGAAATTGAATTAATTGTGTTTTCTCTATATTTACTTTTAAATTATTACATTCTAACCATTTACTAACGCTTTCTAATGTTTCACCTATCTCTGTTTGCAACTCATTTCTATTTTTACATTTAACTATTAAAGTTGTGTCATCTGCAAACAGTACGCACTCATTCTTAGTCATGTCAGGTAAATCATTAATATACAGCAGGAATAAAAGGGGGCCCAGTACACTGCCTTGCGGTACTCCAAAATCATTAGAGCGATATTTTGAGTGAAATGACTTTTTATGTTTATTATTTATCATTTCTATTTCTACACACTGAGTCCGGTGACTTAAATAGCTATTTATCCATTCCCAACAGTTTCCTCTAATCCCATACCTGTACAGTTTTTCAAGTAGAGTTGGATGTGACACGAAATCAAAGGCTTTACTCATATCTAAGAAGATAGATGCAACGGCCATTTTAGAATCTAAGCTTTGTATAATGTTATTAATAAGAGAAAAGCAAGCTAATGTTGTTGAACGATTTTTTCTGAAACCAAACTGCTGCTCCTTAAGTATTTTAAACTGTGTGACAAAACTGTATATTTTGTTGTACATAGCCTTTTCTATTATTTTGGAAAGAACGGGTATTAGGGTCACAGGCCTATAATTGTTCATATCGTTCCTTTCGCCCTTTTTATAGAGAGGTTTAACAACTGATTGCTTAAGACGTGACGGGAATTTTCCTTCTGTAAATGATAGGTTTATTATATGTGTCAAAGGTTTTGCAATGTACCGAGCACAGAGTTTTAGGATTTTCGTGTTTATTTTATCATAGCCAGTGGAGGCGGTATTTTTCAATGTCATTATTATATTAAATATGTCTTTTTCGTCAACTGGCGACAGGTATATTGATTCAGCTCTATGGCTTATTAACGGAGTCAGTACTTGATTATTTTTATCTTTACTGTCTGATGTGTTTGTTAAGTCTATAAAGAAGTTATTAAACAGCTCACTTATATCACTTGCATTTGTATGAAGTGTGTCCTTTATTTTTATACTAGTAATACCTTTTTTGTCTTCAATTTTAGCAATATTATTTTTAATTATATCCCAGGAAGCTTTACATGTATTTTTCGAGTTTTTTATATAGTTTGTATTTTGAATTTTTTGACAGTTATGGATACATTTTTTTAATATTGTGGCATAATTTTTATATGTAATTTTATAGTCTTTTTTAGTTGATGAATGTGACATAATATATTTCATGTACAGACTTCTCTTAGTAATGCAACAGCGTTTTATTCCTTTTGAGAGCCATCTATTCTTTATTGGTTTGTTAATAGTTTTTTTTTTCCATCGGAAAACACATTTCAAAGAACAATACTATTACATCGTGGAATAAGTTGAACGCTCGCTCTACACTAGTTTCTGAAATTACTTCATCAAATGAGAGGCATGACATGACCTCAGTAAACTTTCTTAGATTGTCATCCGAAACGTCTCTCCTATACTCAAACCAGAAGGCAGGAAGTTTTGGAACATTGTTGCTATACTCCTTTTGGAAACTTATACTCTGGCCCGTTTCGTGGTCCGACAAGGCCAGGCAATGAACTTTAGCTTCGACTTCGATTGTAGCGTTAGTGACAATAAGATCTATACACGACTTCCTCCTAGTGGGCACGTCAATGCGGTTAATCATGCTATGATTGCTCAATATACTTAACAGTTCCTTTGAAAACCTGCTCTCTGTCATCACATCTATGTTCCAATCTCCACATAATACAATATTTTTACGTCTTAATGAATTTAATAAGCGAGATAATTCTTTGAAAAAGGTTTCAATCGGTGAATCTGGGGTACGGTAAATGCATATAACATGCAAATTATAATCTAGTAACTCTACTCCACAGCATTCAAAACTGTAGTCCTGGGGTTTTAAGTTTAACGTAGCTTTATACTCTATTCCGTTTTTCAATAGAATACATGTACCACCTCTACGTTGATGTTGCCTACAGTAGGATGCAGCCAATGTGTAGTTTACCAACCTTAAATTTGCTTCTGTACCGCGCCTAAGAAATGTCTCGGATAGACAGATTATGCTTATTTCTCCAATATCTGTACCAAGTTCGGCTAATGCAGCTTCGAGAATATCACGTTTTGATAATACACTTGCTATATTTTGATGAAATAGGGTTATTGTATGTTTTAAATTCAGATTTTGTTGATCTTTTTTAGTATTAATACCACACAAATTTTGGTCGAAAATATTTGGAAGATGTGGCTTAATTAATGTCTCAACATCATACGAACATTCAACAGTGGCGATCGTCAGATCTTCCGTTGGTTCCTGCGACGCCATTGAAAAGAATTGTTTTCATTTAACTGTTTGTCCGCACTTCCAATTCGTTTTACAATCCCAGATATGTCCTCAAAAACAATCTTTATGCCATTCCTATTAATATATCCATTTTCGTGGAACATCCGAAATGTACACATTAAGAGCCTATTAGAATCCACCAGATTTGCATAGTTACATTTTAAATTATCCAGATACAACCGATTATTAAATAATTCCACTCGAGCATTGAATATATTTGCATCGTATGAATATCTGTATGTAGGTGTACATAAAATAATATTAGTGTGTTGCACCAACACCAATTTTTGTCTTATGAATGTAATTAGTTCAGTGTATTCACAGGCACTCTTAAAGTCTCTATCACCTATAAATATGATACAGTGATCATTTTTCGTGTATCCTTTCAGTTTAACCTCGATACTTCCCAACAACTCTTTCAGTCCTCCACCATTAATTTTATAGTGAATGATGCTTTCTGGTTCCAAAAACTCTTCCGCAATGTCACGTGTCATCTTACCTGTGCAGCTGCTGATTATACATAACTTAGTCGAATAAGAGCTGCTTAATTCGCTTTTGCTTTCTGAAATGTATATATTGCAATACATTTTTGTGTATAAATGTTCGAAATCCATCTCTTCGTTATAATGTAAAAGTATTTCTTTCTCTATGTATTCTTTCTCGCTGGCTATGGATATTGGAGTTTCTACTTGGTAATAAGTTTGACATGTTTTATCGCAGTGTGTGATTTTTTTGTTGTTCTTTCTCAAATCCACTTTTTTATTTGTACTGAATAAAGATTTTGGCAGTTGCCTTTTCTTGCAAGAAGATGGTAGAGTTTGTGTCGGTGACGTGCACAATGATTTCAGGCTGACTATTATTTTATCTTTTTCCTCTACATTTTTACGAAGCTCGTAGGTTTCAGACAGTAGTCTCTCAATTTCCAGGTTTGCTCCTGCTAGATTTGCTTGTAGATCCAATATAGTACTCTCCATTTCGTGAATTTTTTCGTGTGGATTGGAGCCGATATCTGGACAGCTTCTATTAATGTCCTGTTCCGGGTTTAGTGTATCACCGTAGAGTTCGTCATCACTTATTTCTTCATCAGAAGATAGAGACGAAAAACGGGGTTGAAGTTCGTTTACAATGGATTCCTTCACACGTGGGCATCAAGGGTAATGAGATAGCAGACTCACTTGCATCCGAGGCTCATCGGAACGGCATACCTCTCGACACGGTACCGCACTACACTGATCATCTTCCAAAATTGAAAATCGACAACTACTTTAGATTTAAATCCTATTTCAATGACTGCTCTCAAAACAAAGGCATCTGGTACAGAACCGTTGTAGACGAACCACCTCGCGTACCTTGGTTTGCCTCACGAAGCTTCAACAGAAGAGAACTAGTTCTTTGCTTCCGAACCCGAACTTACCACATCCCACTTAACAAATTTAGTTTCATTATGAATAAAAGAGACGACCCTAATTGTACCCGATGTGAGAGGGAGGAAGACCTCCTTCAATTAGTTCTCGAGTGTAAAATAAATGAACAACCAAGGCTGGACCTCCTCGAAGAAACTCGGTGCTCTGAGGGGGATCTTCTCTTCCTTTTCCATCGAATTCTAAGCTCAGAGTTCACTGTCGAGTATAGTAACAGATTCTTAAGTTTCTTGATAACCTCTTTGAATCTCAGATGGGAACACTACAAAATACTTATGTAACTAACCAATTTTAGATTTATTTAATGTTATTTTCTTTTGTTAAAGTAATACTGTAAGCACTGTAACTTTGTTAATTATTTTTAAGCTGACTTAATCATAAGATGTATGGCTTATAAAATAAATAAGATTAAAAAAATAAAAAAAATAGTGAAACATTCAAAGCATTTGACACCGAGCACAAATGCCTCAAACAATTCAAACAGTTAGGAACTTACTTGGAATCTCGAGAAATAATTGTTGGCCAACGCTTAGAGACAAAACAGACTTCCACGGGGTTTTCAATGATGCAAGTGCCTTGCACAGAACAAATCTTGCCACTCGAAAGACATCTTACAAAAGTTTTTTTCTTTGCCTTATGTGCTGAAGGATACCCTGGCTTATTTAGATCGTATTAAGAGAAACCCATTTGGTATCGAAAATATTATTCAGGGTTCAGTTTGTCAAAAGAAAATCGAAAGTTTCATGGAAGTAGAATCTGATATCGTATTACCTTTAGTAATAGCATATTTTGATGATTTTGAGGTCGGCAACCCGTTAGGAAGTCACGCCGGTATTCATAAGCTTGGTGGTGTCTATGTGTCTTTACCATTTCTCCCTCCCCACTACGTGTCGCAGTTACAGCATATTTTCATTCTCGCATAGTTTCACTCTTCCGACAGATTCAGTTGTGGAATTAATATGATTTTCAGTAAAGTTATAGAAGAACTGAATAATTTAAAAAACAACAGAATCAAAATTAAGTCTGAAGTATTTGATGGCGTTATGAAGTTTCATGTTGCAGCAGTGACTGGCGATAACTTAGGTCTAAATGGTATTTTAGGATTTGTAGAAAGTTTTTCGGCAAATCGACCATGTAGGATTTGTAATGCAAATAAACAACAGATAAAGACACTGTAATTTGAAGATAATGAGTTGTTACGAAACAGTACTAACTACACACATGATTTGCTAATCCATAATGTTTTTAAGACTGGCATCAAAGAAGAATGTGTATGGCTTGCTCTTGAAGACTTTAATCTGTTTGAAAACGTAGCTGTAGATGTGATGCACGACTACCTGGAAGGTTGTTGTCTGTATGTTATGACATTTATAATCACGAACTTGGTACAAACTCAAAGGCTTATCAGTATAGAAATGCTAAACTCAAAGTTACGCTTTTTCGATTATGGACCTGACACTTCTTCAAAACCGTGTAACCCCGTGACGAAAGATGGTTCATGTATAAAGTTAAAAGTATCTGCTTCTGAAATGCTAACTTTAATTCGATACTTTGGAATTATTGTCGGGATGAATGTGCCAGATAATAACGATGTTTGGTCTTTGTACATTAAGTTAAGACAACTGTTGGACAAACTTATGAGTCATACCATTCATGCCAATACAGCTGACCAAGTAAAATTCTTAGTAGCAGAATTAAATGAACAGTACTGTGAATTAGCTCAAACTTACTTAAAACCTAAAGAAGAACTGTCACTGCCCATAGAAAATTTACCCAGGCCCGACACAAAAGAAATGTATCTCAATTTTTTTGTTATATTAGATATAACAAAAATATATTAACAGCATTTTACATATCAGTGGCTAACACCTATTTATTGCTATGTGATTTTCCTCAGGAGAAATATTTTAAAACTATTGTTTATAAAAATAATAGCAATTGTATCCATTTAAAATGACACAAATCGATTAATATTTTAAGATTTTGGTTTTACCTGCTTCGAAACAGGTTACAAAAACCAATCGTGCCATCTCACTTTTTCATTAGAACAAGAATGTAGCGGGTGGGGAGGGGAGGGACGGCAGGTACGCAGGGAACAAAGCGCGTGCTCTGACGCATCGTGCTTATCGGCGCAGTCCTTCGCTTCCCTGTGTTGAGTTGAGATCTGTGCGATTCTATTCTATTTCGGAGATTCCATTTTACGACGACTTTAGGCATTCTTCTTACCGGACTTGATCATTAGCTTTACGAGTGGTGAGTTGAAATGGCTGACGATAATTGTGCTGTTTGTGAACGTACAATACGTCGTCGTCGTCGATACGTTCTTAGTGAGCGGTTACTGGAAACCCGAAGAGATTTCGTTGAACAACTGTTACGCACTGTGGGTGGTGAAGTAAGTATTTATTTTTATTTTTTATAGTTAAAGCCTCATTGCAATACTAACTAAACGTGTGAAATCGCTTATCTTATCTTACCTACAAAATGTGTATGAATGTGTTTTTAGTGGTATTTTGATTTTTTAGGAAAGTCTCGATGGCCGTGCCATCTTACGAGAAGGACAGATTGGAGGTGGATTGCTGAAAGAGGGCCCACGGAGAAAACTAAGCCAGCTCGTGATACGCAACGTCCTTGATAATAGACCTTCAAAAACTATTGACACGGATGCGTTTTACAAACTCACCACAGATATATGTCAACTCTTTCCTAAAGAGAGTGCAGTGGTTTATTATTCAGCATACATAGCATCCGCTGATGGTGTGAAAAAGAAAAATTCCACCGGGAAACTGTACGAAAGCTATATCAGCCGGCGCAGAAAACTGAGAGAAATAGGCGATTTACCTAAATCAAATCGATCATCAGTTTCCAGTGCATCCACTATTTCAAACATTTCACTGATTGAATCGGAGGAAGGTAAGATATGCTTTATGATGTATAATTAAATTAATTTTGCGGAACCCTTAGTGAGCGACTCGGTCTCGCACTTGGCCTGTGCATGTACTTCCAACCATAACCAATGCACACTCTTTGTCATGTATATAAATCTCGTGTCCGGCTCTAGCGATTATTATGTTTTTATGTATTATTGATATAATATTTATGAGAATAAGTTGATAACTATATTTGCCGGGTCAGCTAGTAAAAACATATATTTTCATACTTTCCCAGATCACCAAGAAAATATCTCGTGGCTCAAGAATAACGTCGAACCATGGGAAACCGTTCAAAAGTATTGGAAGGAAACTGAAGAATTCCGCTTGAATAAAATCAAGGCAGGCGAAGGCAAGATTGAAGATTATTTCAACAATTTTCCGGCCCTACAACAGCAGCAAGGGTACACACTCGTAAGTACTCGTATTTTGGGCGCAAAAAATTAGTGTTTAAATGGTAATAGTAGCATTCTCTGCGATGTTGTAGGTAACTTTTGTTTAGTCTCTATGTATAAGAATGTCGGGGGTTTTATATATTTTTCACTTCTCATGCTCGTAAAGTTCGTCTTTATGTTGGGTAAAGGCTGCATAAAGTCACATTTTATGCTTTCGGGCATCAAGTAAAATCTTCGTCTAAATCTCAGACTCTGACAAAGGTTGTCAGGTAAACAGCCATACACACCTATGCTAAGTGCCACTGCCGGCGGCCGGCGCCGGCTGCAGAAGCACGTCCTAAATAAAGTATATTGGCGGAAAGTCCTTATTTTTTCTTGGCATTGCACTTTGCAATGTATTTGCTATAACTCGTACATAAAACCCATTTGACCCTCGACATGACTATTCACCCTCACCTGCGGCTCGGGTGGATATATACGTCTCGGGTAAATGGTGCGTTTTATGCTTCTTCTTGTCGAATCGACGGTCATCATACGCGGGCAGCCCAAAATGTCGCAACCGCGATAGCTCGCTCGCGTTTTATGCTCTTGTTGTACAGTCTACTATTTTTATTTAATGTTTTAACTGTTCTAAATTGGACTGTATATTTACGCGATAATTTCTTTGTCTATATGAACAGGTTTTGATGATTATTTTTGCATTACAATAGAGGTGGTCCCATCAAAGTTTCATTGGTAGGCTGACCTTGGATTTCGATGATGCACTGAGGTGGAACTCTTCAAAAGAAAAGAGGAATATTCAATTATCGAGAAATTGTTAGTTTAACGTTTACAGTCAATCCTGGAGACGATTTTATGTTACGAAATAGTAAGTACTAATCAACATTGTTTTGTTTAAAGCTACTCAAGGATTATGATCACATGTTCCCTGGAAAAGGTAGCAATTTGTTTTCACAAATTTCATTTAAGAAAGAAGATATCCTCAAATACGCCAAAATCAAACTGAAAGCTTCCCGCGACAAATATGTAACTAACACGCTACGTGAGCTGCTTAGTCTAGTTGACGGTATGTAAATAGGTCCTAAAGTGGCTCATTTCACCATATTTTCATTCATTTAATTTTAATTGACTTTCATTTCAGTAGTTTGATTTACTGTGATTTATGTACCATTTTAACCTAATGCTTTACTGTTACAGATACCAACTCAGAAACATCAACAAATATAGCTTTGATGGTGCTGCCATTGGTTATAAACATTTCACCGACCCGTAAGCAAAAAAAAACAGTGTGGAAACCATCGCGTGCTGAAATAAGCCAAGGGTTCATCTCTCAAGCTGTCTCCGAAGCCGAAGTGACAACTACAATACTGGAAGAAACGGAGAAGTTGAAAAAACTTGGACGCACCGTACAGCCTTACGTCATATCCGTGGGCCCATCAGCAGCTGACATTAGGAAAGCGTATGTAGTTATCAATAACACTGTCTACACCTTTCAAAAACTGATCACGGCGGTTGATTGCGCTTTTAAATTTTTTCAAGCGACTGGCGCCTACTACCCGGAAGAGTCTGAAGACATATGGACAACAATCCAAATAGGAATGTACGGAATCACAACAAAATTTGACAGAAAGACGCAAGCTGTCAATGTAATTCTAGCTGACTTAGAACTGATTTTGTAGGGTTACCTAACTTGACACTGATTTTGTAGGGTTACCTAACTTGACTTATAACCATGTTTAATTGTCATTTTTGTAAAAAGCAACAAGCCACACCGTCTTCGTTAATATCTCATATAAGAATGTTTTGTAAGTCTACACCTACACTAACTAGCGGGAATATCATAATATATACCTGGAGTGATAACTGGCATTGTCCATGACAATAACGTCAGTTTCTTGCATTTGGCACAATATTTTGGCGAACCAATTTTCAAATTGAGCAGCGTCCATACTTTCGTGGTAGTCACCCGTTTTTTTGCATTGAAAAACTAATTCCCCCTCTTCTATAAATCCATCTTCATTTCCGATATGGAGGACTAACTAGTCTGCTGCCTTTTGATGAAGGGGTTTTGACACCAGTGGACAGTCCTTCCAAAAAAGCTTGCCTGGCGGATTCTATGCTTTGGTCCTCCCAGGCTTTACTCACAGTGTGACCTAAAATAAAAGAAATAAACTTACAATAACCATAGCTAATCGAGACATTACATTTAAAATGGATAAATTAACTAAATAAAATATTTTGTCAATAATTTGTCTTACCTGCGTTTCTCTCGAAATTTCTTTATTTGGTGTAAACATTTGAATCTCCAGACCGCAATTTCTTCACGGTCTATTAGCATACTTTTCCTATTTTTCTTCACATATTTAAATTTTAAACCTTCTAGCACTCTGCGCAAGGAAGATGAAGAAAAATTTGGAAGGGAGTCGTCCTCATTAACGGCGTGGAGAATTTTTTTCAAATTAGGTATCTCCCCATTGATATAAATCGCGAGTACTTTTCTCCGTATTGCTGTTTTTGTAAAATTATCCAATTTCTGGAAAATTTACCTTTTTTTTCGGAATATGAAAGCCTTGACTTGATTATCCTTGTCCTAAATTATCTATTGTCATTACTATATGGGTGTGGTATGTACAGAATTTACATGTACATACTTTTGTTGGGTGGGTAATTATCTTTCGGATGAAGCGTTCATAAAATTATCATCAGACTTCACTTAAGGTAAGTTCGTCTGAATTTTTAATTAAAACCCAAACCCCCGAAAAAACAGAATTTTAAGTTACATTATTTCGTGCGCTGGCATGTGTGAGATGGTGAGGGGTCATAAACATTTGGACCCTACGGGAAGCATTTTGTGAATCAGTGATTCATTCCGGTTCGATCATCGCTTGCGGTTTGACGTCTTGGAAGTTTTCTGATCAGTGATTCGTTAAGTTTTGTTGTTTTTTTGCTAGTTTAGTTGTTGAGTACGTTTAGTTTTTGTTGACTGTTTTGTTACGTTATTGTTATTGAACTTGTTTTACGTTGCAGTATTTGTTATTTTGTTGAAAAATGGATCCAGGAGAAGGTCCATCGAATGCGAGTGTGCCGAAACCTAGACGTCGGCGACTTTTATTAGGTATTATTAGGTATTACATGTTTTATTAGGTATTTAATGCAAACCTTTTTCTCATGTGTTATTTTAAAATCCCACTAATATTACAAGTCGCGGCACGTAAGTTTAGCGCTGAGCGAGTTTATTTAGGTATTTTGGAGGAACCAGAGAGATTTTGCTACCCCATAATCGGCACGGGGGACGTCGTACTTCTTATATTTCCCAACACCTTTAGTCAAGACATCCCGCCAGGTTATGGCAATAGCTTCCTCTATAGGGGGACCCTACTCCACTTCTTAGTTGTCTGTTTTTCCCAGAGCTTCCAACAAGGAAAGGGGAATGGCTGATTCGTCACCTGTAATGTGAATAATTCCTGGAATTAACGTCTGATATCCCACGTGTCACGCACTGGTGGATTATCTTGTTGCTACAATGTGTAGTTTTTTGGTTGTGAGTCAAGATGGGGGCGCTCTTGTGTCTCGCACTTGTCGCAGGTACAACCAAATTAGATATCTCGTATCGTAAAGTGGTCTTCGTGTTAAAGTATCGCGTACCCACACGGATTTTTGTTGATTACGTTTCCTCTGGTAACCTGTGAACAAACGATTAGGCTTACCTGCAGCTGTATTTGCGTGATCCTCTGGTGAAGGTGATCTCAGGCTCAGATTGTGGTGACTCCGGCTGCGATGGCTTCGACTGCGGCTGGGAGTCGGAGATCGTCTCCTGACGCTGCGCCTGCGGCTCCTGCTCCTAGTCCTGGTCCGTCTGCTTCTGCTGCGACTGCGACTCCAATATCGCGGTGAAGATCTTGATCTTGATCTACGCCCACGTTCGTAGTAGCGGGGTCGGGTTTTCTCCGCCGCCGCTTCCAGTTTTAGTAGTCTAGTTTTATACTTAAGTATTTTTGCCTCCATTTCCATGTTAATTTAGGGAAAAAATCTTTTTAATTACAATTGGACGCAGGCGCACGCGGCCCGAAACGCGCGAAGAAAAAAAGTGACGGTTACAGCTAGTGTTGCCAGAGTCGGACACAAAAATATGTACCAACTTTTTTTTTTTTATATATCTAAATACGCGGCCCCGTAATTCGTGGAGCGAGATTACTACGGCCCCGTAATTCGTGGAGCGAGATTACTACCTTTGTTAATTATCTGCAGGATGAAGCGTGAAATAAAATTTCAAATAATGCAGTGTTATCACAAAGAAAAGTAAAATTTTCTATGTATAACATTTGTAATATGAATAAGGTAGTAAAATATTTAACCTAAAACTAAAAACAAGTCCATAAAATATATTTTTAATTTCATAAATTCAAACTCAAATTTTCACTTTTTTGAGATACGTAATTATCATCGAGCAACGACAACGACAACGTACTATGAGACGCCACTAAACGTCATTGCGATATAACCCGACAAAATTATGTTGGTATACTTTTAGTACCAATAGATTGGGGTGTCGTTACTTTTTAATTATTCGGGTTATATTTTTATCGTTTATGTAGTACGAAGTCGTAGCGATGACCGTTAGGGTCTCCTTATCTTGCAAATACTTTAGACAAGCCTTGGTCCGCAGCGACTGCACTGCTGGTCACACTATGTTGGCCTCAAGCCTGGTAGCACAGAGAGAGGCCGGTAATTGCCCGGGTCTGTTGTTGAATTAAGGGTACAAACTTTATTTGTTAAACATAGGTACAAAAATATAATAAACTAAGTACAATAGGATGGATTCAAATCCATTTTAACAAATAAAGTTTGTACCGATGGCCGTCGCGCCAATTTTTTATTTGAATCGTCATTTAATCATTTTTTCGATCGTCAACCGGTAATTAACGCACTTACTTACACATACTTAATAATAACCTAGGAGTAAAAAAGTAAGTTCAATGAAAGATAAGTTCGATTTAAAAACTGCTCTATTTAAGATTTCCAATTAACTAATATGCCTGTTTTGAGTTAGGTACCTAATCACTTTTACAAAGGCATATTTTACACCACAAAAATAATATCACAAATATAGTATAACTTTTTATCACAGGTAATCAACAAAGGAGATTGCAAAATAACTGCCCCAGACTTGTACAAAGACTTCTCAATAGCAAAAGTATTTAAATATTAATTCATAAATTACTGCGTCTTTAGTTAGTTTGTAGAACTTGTAGGAAATCATTAAATATCAATATCAATCAGAAATAAAAATCATCTAGCGAGAGTTTTGAAAGAGTAGGTTTCCGAAAATGGCGTATGGTGCGTGTTATTGCATAATGGTGCTTATGTCTTACGACGGCAAAGGGCACGGAATCATAGAAAATAATATTTATATCACAAAAATAATATCATAAATATCTTTATTATCAGACTTTTTATCAAGGTAATCAACAAATTTTACAACAATTAAAGAATTATTTCGGTTTAACAGTTTTTTTTGGCGCCCATCAGATACAGAACGCTTAAAATAATATAAAGAGTAGGTACTTAAATATTTTTCGTATCACAGATAATCGACTTATTTACAATAATTATTAAATAGCAAAAATAAACAGTATTCGTTAGTAGTAAATAAGTATATAATTTAGTATCACAGATAATCAACTGACTTATAACAAAAGAAATTAACTTCGCAACATTTCAAGGAAATGCCCAACAGTCAAATCGCCCTGTGCTAGCTCAATTTGAGCATCTTGTATAAATTCGTCTTTTAGGCGAGATTTCTCAATTCTTACATCTTGTGTTTGACAACGCCTCACTGTGTAAAATGAAGCGTCTTCGTAGAGCGAGTGCAGTAAATGCAACAGATTGGGGCTTTTTTTTCCAACAGCAGAGTTTAATTCGTGATGACAAGCTTCTAGAAAATTTGTCGTCCTGTGTTTTTCTCCGAATGCACTCCACACCGGTATGAAGTTTTCCTTTAGCCACTGCTTCTCCATATAAGCTTTAAACTTTTTCATAGCTGGATCTTCGTTTTCATGGCTTGTGATGTAAGTCCATCCGTTAAGTATTTCAGTCTGTGGTAATAAGGGAAGTATAGCGCTGAGTGCCACCAAACGTTTTTTTATCGGGTCTTTTGAATCAGTGAGTTTTAATTGACGACCTTTAGCCCAAATAGCCTTGTTGTAGTGGTAATAACACCCCTTGACCACAACAGACGGAAACACTTCGTTGGCTGCTTTTATGACTGCTCTCTCGTAGTCGAATTTGAATGTCTTCGGATTCCATTCTGGGATTTGTGCTTTTATCAGGTTGAATAATATTTTGTAGGATTCAGCAGTCCGATTACTGATAAGAGCGTACACCAATGGCTGTAAATTTGTGTGGTTTGTTGTGTCTCCATGATTGGTGTAAAGCTGCTCGAAAGGTGGCGAGCAACTTTTAAATGTGCCGTCGGCAAGAAAATCTTCAATTTGACATATGATTTGTCTTGCTCTTTCTGAACAGAACACAATTATTTTTGTGTTATCGTTGTAGTCAGCCAGTAAAAATTCTTGGTAATCCGGTGGCACTTGTACTTCTTCTGTGGTTCTGTTTTGAATTTTCGTCAATTTAGCTGTAGAATTCCGGTGTCTGTATAGTCCACTTTTCACACTACCAAACTTTGGTACTTTTTTTAGCAGCTCTGCGCTTGCACCTTTAAGATTTGCTATCTGGGAGTTATATGATTTTGGTACACTAGGAAACGTTGGCGTAGTTATTTTTTGCTTCAGCTCGTGCATTGACTCGTCAATTTGGTTTTTCTCGAAATCTGGTACGCATTTATGCGGCTTTTCTTCGATGATTTGATCGTTCTGTGGAGAAATAAGTATAATTAAAATCCAATAAAAGATATGACAACTCACTAATTTTGAATCCTTAATATTTGATTGGATGACATTGGGTTAAATTACTGTACAAGATCGATCATGTTTTACATTAACCATACTGCATCAACAGCTTATGCATAATTATAGAGTTGGTAGAGTAAAAGTAAATCACTGTTTATGCGGTGCCCGCTACAAGTTACGAGCGAGATGGCTAGATAAACAAAAAAAACGGTCAAGTGCGGGAAGGTATCGCACACGAAGGGTACCGTACCATCGTACAACAAAACAAAAGCACTCAAACAAATAAAAAAATAAACAAAAAGAAAATTTTAAGTTAATCAATAGGTATTCTATGAGAAACTAGCCCGTTGCTAGAATAAGTAAGGTCTCCTCAAGATGTTTTCTATCGCCTTTAAAATATCCGAATAGTGTACATACTTAACCCTCGATTTACCTGGTGAAACCAAATCACGTAATTTACCCGATGGAGTCCATGGGACTCCGTCTTATAAAATTAATGATATCGTAGAAAATAAAAGGATATGAGTACTTCAAAATTGTTTATTATACTGAGCAACATTAAACTATCAGGGTTTCATATCACATTTTGTAATATTTAGGTAACAGTCTTGATGAAAATTAAGTAAACTAATAAACTAAAAAAAATGTTAACAAAAGTAAGTGCCAAGTTCTGGCCGCTAAGTTTTTTTTTTTTTTTAAAGTTTTTCTTTATAACGAATTCTTACAAGTAATCAACTATCTAAAATTTAATAATAAATGGCATATGTTCATACGGAAAACAAAAACCTGCACCGCTTACTCCCTATCTTTAGGTACACACCGAACACTGTTTTTTTGTACTCGCCAAACATACCGGTCTCATACAGCAATGACAGAGGTATCATGTGCTTCTTCATCGCTTGTGTGAAATGAGCACTCGGAATTGGACTCGTGATCAGAAGGTATGCATCCATCTTCTGAATCGGAATAAACTATTCTTATTGGTACATATCAGCGCCGACATTCGAAACTGCATCTCCTACGTGAGAAGCAAGTGTGAAACCCTTTAGTTAGTTTGACTCCATAGTCTAACCAACTAAAGGGTTTCACATTTCATAAGTAAAGCTTGAATCCAAATAAATGTACTAATAAAATTAACTTACTTTGATCCTTATAACTCCGCCACACTTCAATTTACGCTGGGAAGAACTCCAAACCACTAAATCACTTTTGCGTGCTATTCTTATATAGTATTGGTAACCTCCATGAAGTAAAACCAATCCATGCCTTCGTTTTATATAGACTAGCACTGGATTGCCACTTGAACACCCTGCTCTATTTGGTTCCGACATGACCAAATGGCATGCAATAACTGAGGCTATTTCTAATTTGCTTCATTTGTTTTAAAATTAACTACTTACATGTATCATCTCCAATGCCCTGCAGGGCCCTGATTGGTTATTTCAAGGTCTTTGCAGATACAGGATAAGGATAGGCAGGGCAGGTGCGTATATCTATTGTTTAGTTGCTCTATTGTTTGTGTTACCTGGAATGGCTCTACTACCCGGCCGTTTTGGAATGCGACCCCCTTCCCGCACTCGCCCCGCGTTCGCCTTACGCGCTCACTCTCTCATTACTGATAGCATATCAGTTACCATTTTCGTTTGTAATTATGCTACGGTCACACGCGCGCCGTGCAGCCCGGCGGGCTGCCTGGCGGGCTGCGCGGCATGCAGCCCGTCCCGGGCCGGCGGACATTCAAGCTGTTCACACGCACGCCGTCGTGTCAGTCAGTGCCAGCATGGCGAGCAGCGAGGATCTCGGTGTTGTTGCTGCCATATCCTTTGGCTTAACTTATTTTTATTGGAAAAAGAAACAAAATTATGAACGACGGAGAAAAAGACTGCAAAGAAGAAGGTGGTGGATGATAACAGTTCACAAAAATCGTACCAAGTAAGTACCTGTGTTTTCTCCGATCGTGATTCAGTGGTGTAAAATGCTTACAAAATTACCCATTTATGATTTTAGTTTATTTTTAAAAACAATTTAAACTGCATTCACAGATTTTAATTAAAAAAATAAAATTAATTTAAAATTTTAACAAAATATTAAAATTCGTAGAATTAAAAAGAATCTGTGAATGCAGTTGTTTATTGTGAATTGCTCTATTTTCAATATTTTAAGGTACTTCCCCTCGATGAAGCATCGCCGTGGGACACCCTGTGTATTTCAAACTTCCAGGGCTCCTAAAATACATAATTTGTTTTTCGTTTACAGGGAGTTCATAGAAGAAAAATTTGATGAGCTCTTGCATGAACCGTCTGGAGAGTTCGATAATTTTTGTCGAATGACCTTTACTGATTTTGAAATTTTGCTGAGTAAAATTTCACCGATAATTTCTAAGCAAGACACAGATTTCAGAGAAGCTATTCCAGCAAAATTTTGTCTTATCATGACGCTAAGATTTTTAGCATCTGGTGATAGCTACAGAAGTCTACACTATCTGTTTATAGTCTCCAAAGCATCTATATCAGGAATTATACGGGAAGTCTCTAGAGCTCTTAATGAAGTTCTAAAAGATGAAGTAAAGGTAGTTATATTTTTAAGGTTTTTTATTGACAAAATAAACACAAATCACCACAAATTACTGAACTAAAATAAAGATATCAAAGACAAAAATCAGACACTGACAACAAAATTTATGGCAAACAATTACAATGACAATTAATTATTAGGTTCATTCATGGTTCACTTGTTTCATTAGATACAAATGTTTCAAATGAATTTCTTAATGCAATTTGTATAATGTTAGATTTAGTCTGGATTGAGTCCGTATTTGTGGATTGTCTGTGTGCAGGTTGGATAGAGTACGTGTTTGCGGATTGTGTGTGTGCAGGTTGGATTGAGTACGTGTTTGCGGATTGTGTGTGTGCAGGTTGGATTGAGTACGTGTTTTCGGATTGAACATATGGAGATTGGACTGAATAAATGTCTGACAAATGAACGGATGAAGGTTGGATTAAGTGTGTGTTTGCAGACTGAAAAGATGGGGGTTGGATTGGGTGTGCGTTTGCAGATTGAAAGGATGGGGTTTGCATTAAGAGGTCGTTTGCACATTGAATAGATGTGCGTTGATCTGAGAGTTCAACAGGTTGATTTGATGCATGAATGTTTGAAATTGGTTCGGAATATGAGCTTAAAATACTTGAAGGTCGGCTTCGCTTCGCTTGTGATCTGCATGAAGTAGATACTGACGGTGGTCTAGAATATGGGTTTGAATATAGTGGAGATGGTGTTTCACGTCTAGGTAGCCTGCACTGAATTCTATTAACAAATATGCCATCTATTTCATACATTATTAATT
Source organism: Argyresthia goedartella (assembly GCA_949825045.1). Lineage (NCBI taxonomy): Eukaryota > Metazoa > Arthropoda > Insecta > Lepidoptera > Argyresthiidae > Argyresthia > Argyresthia goedartella. Next base: position 9,282,626 of record OX463811.1, on the reverse strand, counting down.
TACGTTCGTCTTTGGACAGTTCTCGGAGTTTTGTAGCCAAAAGCTTGGCGTAGAGATCGCAGTCATCATCTTCTTTAATTGCAGTATGTGATTGACGTTGTCCTAAAACATTAGTCAATTGACCGAATGCTGCAGCCATTTGCTGCTCGGCTATATTAGGTACTGAGCGACGACGGCTATTTTTTGCTTGAGTAGGCTGCATCTGTGAGGTTGGAGTCCTTGGCGATTGTAATGTTTTCATCACTTCGCTATCAGTTCTTTCGTTGTCGATAGCTTCATGTAGTTCCGGTGTTGTTTCATCTCCAAAAGGTTCCTTTGGTATTTGTGAATCATGTGATTCTGATGACGTTGATGGTGTCTGTAAAAAAGGTATTTTAATTAATTTAATGCTAATATATGCTATTATTATTTCAGATGCCCACAACAGCGGACGGTTGGTTAGATATCGAAAAAGGATTTAGAAGAAAATTTCCACACTGTATTGGATCAATAGACGGCAAGCATATCGTAATGGAAAACCCTTATCACAGTGGAACCGAGTTTTATAACTATAAGAAGACTTTTAGCATTGTTCTAATGGCTCTAGTGGATAGCAATTATAAATTTATATTTACCGATATAGGAAGCCAAGGAAGAATAAGTGATGGTGGTGTATTCAACAATTCATTGTTATGGAAAAAAATCTGTAGAAACGAATTAGATCTACCCACACCATGTCCTCTTCCCGGATCAAATATTGATGTGCCATATGTCTTCATAGGCGATGGTGCTTTTGCACTCAGTACACATGTAATGAAACCATACCCTGGCAATCATGATTCGGATTCACAAAAAAGGATATTTAATAAATGTCTGTCCAGATCCCGAGTTGTGGTGGAAATCACATTCGGAATCTTAAGTGCAGTATTTAGAATATTTCGACGACCAATTGATCTGGATCCAGATATTGTATCACAATTGACAATGACATGTGTACTGCTACACAACTTTCTGAGAAACAGTAAAAATTCCGCAGCAAGATATACTCCTCCAGGAACGTTTGATGAATACGATGATAACGGCAATCTGACAAGGCCTGGATCGTGGCGAACAAACGCAGGTGGATATAAGCTATAAGAGATTTGCCAATGATAGCACGAAGATCACCTCTGAACGCTAGAGAAATCAGGGACGAATTTTCTTCATATTTTTATAGGGCTATCCACTAACAATGTACCTACCTACATATTATGTTAAAATTATATAAATGTATAACTTTTTTGTTTTAACGCATGTAGAATTGAAAAATTTGAAAAATAAATGACACAGGCGGGACTCGAACCCATGACCTCCGGCGTACCGTGCTAACTAACTATTTTTGTCAAACTTAAACTAATATGTACCTACTAAGTTACTAATACTAATAGTACCTTTATTTAAATATAATGATTAAAACATACGAAACTTATTTATTTACCTCTTCTGTGTTGAGTGTAGCCCTACTGGTATAAACAGGCAGCAGAAAGGACTCCATTATCTGGTATGCAAACCTAATGGGTTCATATATCTCGTCACTCCCTGAAAAATATGATTAATCACTAAAATGTTGTACCACATACGGGAATCAAACCTGGGACCTTCGGATTTGAAACCAAACCAATCTTGGCCTAAGCCTAGGTAAAATAAAAATAAATAATTAACTAATTATTTTTTATTTTTAGCTTTTGTAAAGGTGCAACTGTACGTAAAGTAAACATAAGTACCTACCTGCACCAGATCGCATAGATTCTTGTTTTTTCTTCAGATGGCGCCTAAATGTTCCCATTAGTGTCTCCTTTTTTATTTTCAAATCCTTGATTGACACATTTAGTAATCTACCAATTTTCGTCCAAGCATCGTGAATTTTTTTCTTGTCCTTATGGAATTTATGTTCGGGGTTCCATATTACTTCTTCTTCCTGGTAATATTCCAGGAATGTCAAAATTGTCTCGTTTGACCATTCCGCCATGTTGTAATCTCCGATCGTAGCGACTTTCTTAGCAACGTTGAATGAAGATCCACTCGTCGCGAAAGCGCGGGAGAGACTGACTGCCCGCGCACGTGTAAACAGTCACCGGGCGCCCGCACATTCATCCTTTGAACTTTGCCAAAAAACCGACACTTGCCCGATTCGCGGCATTCACGGTCACAGGCGCGTTCACGGGCTCGGGCGTACCGTTTAGTCGAGTTGAACGCGCGCGTGTGAACCTACCATTAGACCGAGAGTTGTAGCTAAGCTAAGCTTGAGGCCAACATAGTGTGACCAGCAGTGCAGTCGCTGCGGACCAAGGCTAATTGTCTAGTGCTTTACTCAAACAAATGCGAGTATTAAAATAAAGGATCCATTTTGCATTTCAAGTTGGCCGCCGCGCGTAATTTCTATTTTGCAATATGGGTATGATTTTCGAGGTACTTTAGAGTTCTAGTGACGAATTAAGGGAACATTTTGAATTTTAAGATGGCTGCAGCGCCAATTTTCTATTTTGTAATATGGGTATGGTTTAAGAGTTCTAGTGACGAATAAAGGGTCCATTTTTAATTTCAAAATTTAATATTTTACACTATTATTATTTAATTCCCACGACACAGGGTATCCTAGGGTGGGGCCAGAAGCAATGTAATTTATTTTTAAAAATACACGGTTATTTTTATATCTTCGTTCATATTTTGGGGATTAATAGTACTCATAATTAAATGTTTCCTTTATTCGACACAATAACCCTAAAGTATCTCGAAAACCATACCCAAATTTCAAAATGGAAAACTGGCGCGGTGGCCATCTTGAAATGTGAAATGGACCCTTTATTCGTCACAAGAACCCTAAAGTACCTCGAAAACCATACCCATAATGCAAAATAGAAAATTGGCGCGGCGGCCATCTTGAAATGTGAAATGGACCCTTTATTCGTCACAAGAACCCTAAAGTACAACAACAACAATCAACACTGAGTTCGACAACAGGCAATGAACAGCATCCAACTAACTACTACTGGGAACTACTGGGAATAAAAATTCTCCTCCGTCAACACTGTTGACGTATGGGAATTTTTTGTCCCGATCGTCAACACTGAGTTCGACAACAGGCAATGAACAGCATCCAACTAACTACTACTGGGAACTACTGGGAATAAAAATTCCTTGTCCCATTCGTCCACAGTGTTGACGGAGGGGTGTGTACTACTGGGAATAAACGCCTCCACTCCGTCTTCGCCCTTCATGGCACAGGAACATGCCAACTTGATTAGAGCGGGGCTGAGAAGAATAAGGAGAAGTCCAATTATTATAGAGGATCCAAAATGATAAGCTATTGCCCTGGGGGACCACCAATCTTCTGAGTGATAGGGCTCATGCTGTGCAGATCGAGGATAGTCGACGTCTTCATTGGTATGACCACTAAGCTAATTTTGGTTGTATTATGCCTTGTTGGATGAGGCGGCTATTTGGGTGATTAGTTGTAGCCTACAACTTGTAGAGCATGAAATGTGGTTTCCGAGGTAAATGTGACTCCGGTGATTGGATTGATTCCTGTTCCCTCTTGACCCGGCAACCAATCTACGATCATAGAGAAGTGTGTCCAGGTAGCGTTTCTATAATTATTCCTGTCACTAGCTCGGCCCATCTGACAAATTTCTGAAGCAGTGTTAAACCATAATCATTCCACACTGCTTGACTAACGGAAGCGAGATGGAAAACTTCCCTGTGGAGGGTATTGTCTGAGTAACCTTATATCTCCCGTAATCAAACTCCCCTAGGCTGAAGTCCGAGGTTGTTATATAATTTGCCACTTTTCTGGGGAGATCAGGAGGAGACAGCTGAGACCATCTCAATCTGGAATAGTCACACACGGACTCTTGTAAGTGAATGAGATTCTGATTGATTTGGGTGATTATAAATTCTTGTTCAAATCTCAACTGTGGATAATCAATGTCTGTTCTGAGCTGTTTGGCGAATTCCCAGTCAGAAGTGTGTCTGGGCTTCCTCCTTCTTCTGAATCGTGCCAGTCGTGAGGTGATGGGGTCCAGAGAGATGGAAGTGTGGGACCTCCTTCTTCGAGATGAGATTTTGTTGTCCAGGAGATTCCAAGGACTGGCCCCTGGAGGAAAGTTGTCACCTGCAAATGACACTAGGTATCCCCCTGATCTTCTCCATATGACGTATACCATGTTGTCGTATTGGCATTTTTAGCTACTAGAATCTGGACTTATAGATAACTGAAGATATGATGAAGGGACTGTGATGACCAAGTTTCCAGAATTACCCTTGAGACTGAGGATGCCTTTACGTCATATATAAGGAATGGACACAGATTGGTCGTCCTATTTGACCTTCTTAGGAAACGAACTCCGTCAGTAAAGACTCCTGGAACCACACTCTTCCAATCACCCTGGGGATCCCGTAGACTTACATCGGGGTTCTGAGTGATAAGAATCCTTTTTCCTAAGATTCGAGTGTATGAACCAGGATAATTGGATCTTTTAGCAGTTTTGAATCCGTTTATTATAAGATTTTACTTATTATAGATATAAAAAACACGCTACGATTTGTTTGCGGTTCGCACATCGAAAATACTCTCCCGGACGTCGCCGGGAGGGGGCAAAGGATGCGTTCCAAGAAGCTTTTATTTAACGAACGCGTCCGGCGGAGAGTATTTACGGGGTGCTCGTCTTGTGCGTAGATGGCGCTGGGGTTCCCGCGCTACAGTCTCCCCCTCCAGTTCATGAGGACGACCTCGCTCATGTACTGGCACAGTATCAGAAACATTATCATTTTCAGTTACATTACTATGCTTATGCACATTATCAGAAACAACATCATTTTCAGATACATTAGTATGCTTATGCACATTAACAGAAACATTATCATTTTCGTTTACATTAGTATGCTTATCGTTAGGTTTAACTTTGGGGCGACCTCTCCCTCTCTTTGGAAACACAGGGTGTGTTATGTCATCACCGCGGCGATGATACCTGATTAGATATGGGCGCCGCCCCAAAAGTATGTGGCGGCGGCGCGCCGTCAAATCTCGCGCGGCGGCGGCGCGGCGCCGGCGGCGTCGCTATATTGTATAGGGTTTTTACAAAAAGAAGATATTTGAACAAATAATAAACAAAAGTACAATTGAACCATGCTATATTACAAAAGGAAAGGTAAAAGCCTATTTGTCAACATTATTTTTGCATTATTTATAATTATCTTGAATAAAAATTATTTTATTTACCCTGTGTGGACTCAGACGGAATCTTTTAGCTGAAAGTACCATTCCAGCAACTGAAAACACCCTCACACTAGGAGTGCTTGTAGCGGGCACACATAGCAAAGCTCTAGCAAGGGTATAAAGCCAAGGAAAATCTTTTTTATTTTCATTCCAAAAAGAAAAGAGATTGTCATCTTTAAGCTCTGTTGATCCAACAGCACAAGAGAGATATCGCCAACACTCTTGGTCTAGTGGATCATTTTCAAGTTCTTGAGTAACACTGGCACTATGTTTTTTGGCAAGTTTACTAAAGATCGATGAGGAACTACTGATGCTAGAAGATACTGAAGCATCCGGTTCGTTTCTTTCGGGATTTCTAGGCAAGTCATCTACCTTTATAACTTCATTTACATAAGAAGCAAGGAAGGAAGCCTTTGTCATATTTTTTGACTCTAAATATAAGTCCACCTCTTTGAGTCCCATAAAGCGCTTGTCCAAAAGAGCTGCAGCAATAACTGGTTTTGTGACAGGAAATCTTTTATTAATATTTGCCAACATGTTGCACTTTAGACGGTACATAATCAATGATTCGTCATCTGAAAGCGATTTCAGGACGTCAATTATTTCAGAGCGAAATACTAGTGCAGGATTCATTGTGCAGGTTTTTTGGGACGACATGATTTCAACTGCTTCACGGAACCGTGAAGGTCTTCCAAGAGAATCCACTCATTTTGGGTAATTCTCAGCTCATCTTGTCCTATTTTTCTTAACATGTTGTTTACTGGATCGCGATTGCAAACATGAATCAAACTTTCAAGCATTCCTAAAACGCTATGCCAGCGTGTAGGCGTAGCAGTCTTGATAGAAGGTATATGTCGAACGTTTTCTGCTAATAAAGACTGACATATTATCATCTTCTTCAAACTCTTCGATGTCTTCTGCTGATGCTGTCAAATCGTTCTGCAAAACAGGGTGGCTCTCATTCTCATCAATATCAAGTGTTTCTACCACTCCTTCAAGTTTATCCATAAAATCTTTTTGCCCTTTCTCAGCTTCTGATTCCAGCTCTGGCAACCGATATCGCACATTCTTAACAATTTTCTTGCATTTTCTTACCAGTTCTTTAACTTCGGGAACACTATCCATGCCATCCACTGTCACAAGGTTATGCAGGCCGTGCCCGAGACACAGATGATGATCCATATTTCCTAAGGAAGCTGCCCATTTAACATTACTGCCAGCGTCAGTAACAGCGTAGATACTTTTTGCATCCAGTCCAAACATTTTCTTTGTCTCCTGTATCATACAATGTATCTTTTCGCCTGTTTTCTTTCCTGTTAAAATTTGAGTGTTCAATGTCAACGACTTCAGTTCAAAAGCTGCAATCAAGAAAACAAATTATTTATTTGTTATAAAATTTGAGAAAATAAGTAAAATCTGAGATCTTGACGCCAACTTTAACAGACACAGCCTATAGTACCATTTAGTTTAATGTGGAACATCTAATGGTGCGCTTCGTAAGGCTTTCCTTCATCGAAAGAAGATTACTTACCAGGTGTTAAATAATGCAGAGTGAATGTAATATAATTCAGTTTCCTGTACTGGTCTGTCCATAAGTCAAATGTCATACATAGCACAATGTCGAGACGCATCAACGCAAATTTTTGCTTTAACATTACTCAGCATGCTCTCATACACATCAGACAGTGCTGAACCACCCACAGTATACCGAGAGGGAAGATCGTCTTCACTCAAGATGATGTCATATTTCTAAAACCAAAAGAATAACACACGTTGGCATCAGTTTTAAATCATACAAAACATGAAATTTTGCCATATTTGAAAAATTTAAAGCATAGAGTATTTTTATATATTTTGGAAGAATAACATACCTTGAAAAAATCCATCATCCCATCGTCAGAAATTGAGTCAAACGGAAGCAAAGACTTTGAGAACCAAAGAGCTACATCTCTAGCCAGTAGCCATTTATCATGTTTCGGTGTGACTTTTGAGCAGGAAGAGCTACCAGTTTTCGTAGGACGCTTTATAGAGAAAAAGTCTTTGATGTTACTTGCAGCTTTATTAGCACAAGCAGGTTCATCCCGTATGTGATGATCATCTCGCAGATGTCGTGTTAAATTTCCCGTACTAACTGTTTTACTATAGCTTTTTATTTTTACTCTGAAAGAAATGAAGCAGGTGAACAATCTTCAAGTGCCTTAGACTAACAAGTGCAATTATTATAAAAAAGTGGCCAAGTGCGAGTCGGACTCCACACTGGGCTACTCCACAAAAAACAGTTCGGATTCACTAAAGGCAGATCAACAACAGCCGCCGGAGTAGCGATAGTAGAACACATTCATAGTGCGTGGGAAGGATCACAGGATGCGGTTGGTATTTTCTGTGATCTTTCCAAGGCCTTTGACTGTGTGGACCATCAAACTCTTTTGCTCAAACTTCAACACTATGGTATCAAAGATAATGCGTTAAAATTAATGGAATCTTATTTAATGGAAATATTACTAAAAGTAGATATAAACAGATGCAAGTCCACTGGAACCCATATGAATATTGGTGTACCCCAGGGTTCTATCTTAGGTCCGTTCCTTTTCTTAGTGGACATGAATGACCTGCCTTATATGGTGGAAAAAATGACTCAGATTGTTCTATTTGCTGATGACACATCTATTATTTTCAAGGTGAAAAGACAAGAAGAAATTCTAGATGACGCAAATAGTACAGTCTCTCATGTGTTAAGTTGGTTCAATGTAAACAACCTGTTATTAAACTCAAAGAAGACTAAATGTATCAAATTTTGTTTGCCTAATGTACGACAGGTCGAAAGCAGTGTTAGAATAGGATTTGAAAGATTGGACCTCGTTGAAGACACAATCTTTCTCGGAATCACTATAGATTCGAAACTTCAATGGGGTCCTCACATAACTAATCTCGCACGAAGACTTAGCTCAGCCGCTTTTGCGGTCAGACAAATCAAATATCTTACAGATGTTGAAACTGCCAGATTGGTTTACTTCAGTTATTTTCACAGATTTATGTCTTGTGGAATATTGCTCTGGGGGAGAGCAGCAGATATAAATACGATATTTTTCTTACAAAAAAGGGCGATAAGGGCGATATATCAATTAGATGCTAGAGAATCATTAAGAGAAAAATTCAAAGAAATTAATATACTTACGGTCAGTGATGCCAACTTAGGGTAATTTACCCTAGATTTAGGGTAAAAATTATCCCGCAGGGTAATTTTCAGGGTATAAATTTTCCTAGGGTATTTTTTAGGGTAATTTATTTACTTGGGGTTGTTTTTGGAGTAAGGAAGTAGTAGCTAGTAGATTTTTTTTTATGTCAACAAACATTGTAACTCTAAAAGAAATAGGCTTTCTCTGCCCATGATACAGAGTATAATGACTGTAAGGTATAACGTAAAGATATTTCACAAATCTTGTGTTAACTTCACTCCTACAAAAACAATGTTAGACAAATTTAATAATAACATGTATGAGTATCACAAAAATGATAGTGATACAGCAGAGGAGACTTTCATTGTTATGTGCGAATAATATTATTAAAAATAATTATTATTGTTTTATTTGTAACAATATATGGAATTTTTATTTAGGGTATTTTTTCAAAATTATAAAGAATCTAGGGTAAATTGAGACGAAGCCTGGGGTAATCTGAAAATTTGACCTGGCAACACTGCTTACGGTTACCTGTCAATATATATACGAGAATATCATGCATGTAAGAAAAAACAGCTTTATTTAAAATTGTAGGTGATAAGTAGGGTAACATTGGGGGTTCTGCATCACAAATTCGCGCCGCTCGCTTCGCTCGCTCCGCTCGGTTTGTGCTGCAAAACCCCACAATGTTATCCTACCCTGCAGGTTTTAAACGGCAACCTGTTTATTCTGAAGTGTGTCTAATTCATACTGCACCTCTTTTCTATTGACTGATGACGACCTGAGCTACAAAATCTTATTGTACGCTATGCAGTTAACAATTAGTCTGCTTGACAGACATAAAATAATGAAAATTGTGTCCACTAAGTGATCAATAATTTTCATTTCAAGATATAAAAAATAGCAGCAAAACCTTCGCGTTTCGAGAGATGTCTTTACTTGATACGTGGTATGTGGTACGTGGCACTTGTTGCGACATCTCTCTCAACACTTAGGTTGGTCTGGTATGTGGCATATGGTACTTGGCACTTGGTATGTGGTACTTGTTCCCTTGCGGTTATGTCTAAAGCTGCTTTCGGGTTGCCCAAACCCTAATCACCTCAAGAGACAAATTTGCATGGTTGACAATGGGACATGTATAAGAGCAGTAGTAAATCGGGCCAATTTAACTAAAGCATCTCACACAGAACCAGTCTAACTGTAGTTTATCTTACACTTCTTATATACTAAAAGAATGAAAAACTTTGATAGCGCGATGTAGGACTTGATTCATTTTATACTGGAGAATTAAAGTTTTAAACCTGAATCCATATTATGATGACCCTTGGAACTCTGATGACAAGGTTGTGACGTATTTCATTCACACTGCATTTGTTTACTTAGAGATGTCGTAGCCATATCGTCGATTTGGCCATATCACAATATGGTCAGAAATGGCTTGACCATATCATGAAATGGGTTGCCATATCATGATATGACCTGTTTTAATGAAAACATGTCTTTTTAAAAGCATTGTTATTCAGCACTGCATGATGTTTTTTTTGTGTTATACATGTCAAACTAACACGAAGACTATTCGAGGGCTTCGCTGCGCTCACTCCCTCTAGTCTTCACCTAAGCTACCGCAGTGTGTGCCCTAAAAGATTTAATCGATTTATGATATTTCACGTTTGACCATATCGTGATATGGCCAATTCGATGATATGCCTACGACAGAGATATTCCTTATAAGTGTTCCATGTCATAATCATAACAAACTTATGCATATAAGGAGCTATCACGAATAAGGAAGGCGCTATGCGCTTTATACAGGGTGTTGATTTGTAAAGTTACGCCGAGCTCAGAGGTGGTTAAATACATGATACTAAAGCAAAAATAAATTTTTTTTTTCAGTAAAAATTAAATTAATATTTTTTTGATTTTACAAATATTAAAAAAACATAGAAATGTCGTCCAAAAAGTGTTGCACTGGGTGGATTGAGGTTCAGGGCGCGGGGAAGAGTCTATTAGCACTCGGGCGCGGTGACTGGGGGGGTGTATCCACACTTTTAGGTAATTTCAGGAAAATTTTCAGATGGTAAACTATCGGCTCTGAGTCGGGTGTAACTTTACAAATCAACACCCTGTATGAATCCATTGCATTGAGAGCTCAACATAATTCAGTTATCCTAAACAATTGTCTCAAAAACCATGCTCTTAAAAACCCTGCTTACATTGAAATTTTCACTGCTTGTTTAGAGTGGACGATATTTTTAATGATGCCAATAAACCCATCAATGTATTTAAAGGTACATCTCATAACCATTTAAAAATTATGTTTCTAATTACACACTTGTCCTTATCCAGTACAACCATTGACCAAATTCAGTCAGCTAAGGCAGCGTTCATACAATGATTGTTAATAGTTGGAAACAAAATTGATAATAAGTACTTGAAATATACTAAGTATAAGGTTCAAAATCCTATGCCATTAGATTTTTTTAATTTTTTTTATTACACCGGTTAACAGTATTTTTTCCATTGAAAGTTCGATGTTGATGCACCTTTATAAATCAAAGCTTATAAATATTGATGCAACTAGATGAAAGCCGCTTTTCTAATACTTGCGTCGATATCTTCGAGTGAGCTCGTGTTTTGTGAATTAGTGCTGCTGAAGAACTGAAGACATAAGTATGTAAGTTTGATTTTTTATCACTTATGGATCCCGCACTTGGATACCTTGTGTCATGGGAACCAGAAACAGCGATAATACAAACATGTTAATCTCTAAGACCTAGGAAGGTTTTTTTTGTCCCAACGGAATTAGAATCCGAAACCTCTAGCATGGTAGGCAGACGTACAACCGCTGCGCCACCGAGACCGTTTTTTTTTTTTTTTTTTTTTTTTTTTTTTTCATTCTATTAATATTTTAGGTGGTCCAGCCCATTTGATTCTGACGTAGACGAGGAGATCAGGAGCGAAGTTCAGAAGAAAAAACCTGCTGCGAAGGCGAAAAAAACTTCAACCCCTAAAGCGAAAAAAGCGGCGGCAATCCCAACACCAGCATTAACTGATGCCGGTTCTGAGTCGGATGAGGAGCCCATTCCTTGTGCTCAGCCCAAGAAACGGAAGAGAATTGCTACCTTCCCAGATTCCGAGGTAAGCTTTAATATTATTTTATTTAAACAACCATTTCTCATGTTTTAAACTAAATGTAGCATCTTGTTTGAATAATATTTTATGCTCGTCTATTTTAATTTTTTAATCATTATTTACTTTTATCTGTAGCACAAACATGTAAACATTCAAGATCTGATGTTTGTTTTTTATTTAGTTATCCAGCCGGGATTCGAATCCGCGATCCCTCGCATGGTAGGCAGACGCACAACTTCTGCACCGCAAGCCCCGCCCCTAATTTTATTTGTAATTACTTTGATTAACTTTTGATTAAAGATATACCAAAAATGTTTCGTAAAAACAATTTCCTCTTATCTTAATCCAACTTAACTCACAGTTTTAAAATAATTGCTAATAATAATTGATTGACATGCATATTTTACTAGTGAAATTACATTGACAATGTAAAATATATTTTTTTTAAATAATAGCGAATGCCTATTTCACATCTTTACAGGATGAGCTAGAGCCGATTCGTGCATCAGCGCTCAAGAACTTTCTTTCACGTCGCACCGGCTCGGGGTGTTCATTCCAGTCCGATCCTTCACGTCGAGGCGAATATTATGTGGAGCTACGGGTGTACAACAGCCGTGAGTTAGAGGGAAGCAAGTTAGGAGATCGGGACAGATGTAAATTGGCTTTGATACATATGAAAACGAATGTAAATGGAGATGCTCCCCTATGGCATTCGATTTCAAAAGTAGTTACTGATAGTAAGGAGCAATTCAAGGGAGTAAGACCAGTCATTTATCCTTTGAATATTATGTAATGCAAAGCTGTCGATATCCGAATATCGCAAGCGTAAGAATCAGCCTCCGTCTGTCATTTATCCTTTGTTTTTTTAAATCTTAATATTTTTAGCAACTTATTAACATAAAAATTCATGTAATCAATACAAGTCATTGTTATAATTTTTTCATCGTTCACATAATTTGATATTTTACTAATCTTTTACAACAGCAGTATTTGATTAAATAGATAATTCTCTTACCTACAGATAAAAATGGTTTATTGTCAAGAATGTCAAGCATATGTCTCACGATTATCTTCTCACAAGAAAAGTAGCATTCACAAATCTAACTGTTTGATACGAACTGAGTTAAGCAATGTTAAAATAATAGCAACAGCGTTTAGAAATAGAATAATCAGTTATAGAGTCAATCCTGAAAAAGAATATCTTGTACCTGATTTTTTTTTGTCAGATAACTATTCTACCGTTAGTAATCTTATAAGCACCCTTCTAAGAAAACATCGATCGTTAAAAGTAAACATAGAACTTTTTATTACATATAATCTACCTAAAGATAACACTCAATCTTTAAAATCATTTAACACAAAATATACCATGGTATTGCAAAGTACTGATATTTCCGTTTTATACCATGATTTATCAAACCTTTTGCTAATGAAGTGCTTAGAGTTTGAACACGCAGAGTCGGGGTGGACTATAGAGTCAGTAAGTCATTTGGAGATAAACATTGCGAAATTTAGTCCGTTGAAAGCAGGATCGTACATACCACTTCCGAAAAGTATTCAAAACACAAAGTCTTGTCTAAATATAAAAAATAATGATGAGTACTGTTTTTTGTGGAGCATTGTAGCACATTTATATCCTGCAAAAAATAATCCCAATAGACTTTCATCTTACCCTCATTTCTCTAACTTTTTTAACACTTCAGGAATGTCATTTCCCCCCAGCTTTAAATGTATTAAATGGTTTGAAAGACATAATACGGGAGTGAGTGTCAATATTTATGGATTAGATGAACATGGTAGTATAACAGGTCCTCTATACAAAACTTTGCGAAGACGTGTTGAGCATGTGAATTTGTTATTTATCAGTTGTAAATCGAAAAATCATTTCTGTTTAATTAAAGATATGGGAAAGCTCTTACACAACCAACTCACGAAACACAAATCACGAATTCATCTTTGTGATGAATGCTTCATGTACTTTAGTACAGAAGAGAAGTTAGCAAGTCATAATTGTGCAGGGATACAGACTGTTCTTCCTGAGGAAGGCAGCAAAACAGGTTTTTCAAATTATGAAAGAACACAAAGGATTCCAATAGTGATATATGGTGACTTCGAGAGTTTACTCCGCGAGTATTCAGATAAACATAAACCCACTCATGTAGAGAATGTGCAGGTACACGAAGCAACTTGTTTCGGTTATTTCATTTGTTGTAAGTCTAATCCAGAGTTAAATGATTATGTTTCCTACAGGGGTTCCAACTGTTCTCAAAAGTTTTGTGAGTCAATTTGCAAGGATTTGCTTCGTTTACATAAAATATTATCTGTACAAAGAGAAATGACTCCCTTAACAGAAGAAGAAAAATTAAGAGTGGAAAATACAACTAACTGTCATATATGTAAAAAATCATTTTCTCTCGAAGATACAAAAGTTCTAGATCATGATCACTTTACTGGGAAATTTAGAGGACCTGCACACAATTCATGCAATTTAAATTGTAAGACTTGTCCATTCATTCCAATAATTTTCCATAACCTTTCTGGTTACGATTGTCATCTATTTATTGTAGAGCTATCTAAAATATGTGGTCGCATTAAACTATTACCAAAAAACAAAGAAAAATATATTTCCTTTACAAAGTTTATCCCACTTGACAGACAACATACTGCTCAGCTGAAATTTGTTGATTCTTTAAATTTTTTGGATTCAAGTTTAGATAATCTCATTAAAACACTTGAAACCGAAGACTTCATTAACTTAAAGTCATTTTATGAAGATGAAAAGATGTTTAATTTAGCTCGGAGAAAAGGTGTCTTTTGCTATGACTATGTAGATTCGTGGGATAGATATAATGAGACCACATTACCAGACAGAAACAAATTTTATAACAAACTCACTTCTGAGATTATTACCAATGATGATTATAATCATGCTATGAATGTTTGGGAAACATTTGGAATGAAAACTCTTGGAGACTATACAGATTTTTACTTGAAATGTGATGTTTTATTACTTTCTGACGTATTTGAAAAATTTAGATTTATGAGTCTTAATCATTACAATCTAGACCCTTGTCACTATGTTTCTTCACCATCTTTAAGTTGGGATGCTATGCAGCTTTATACAGGTGTTGAGTTAGACTTAATATCAGATGTTGAAATCTATCAAATGTTTGAAAAAGGTATCAGAGGGGGTTTAGCTCAATGCTCACGACGGTATGCAAAAGCGAATAATAAATATTTATCCGATTATAAACCTAACATATCTTCAAATTATTTAATGTATTTTGACTGTGTTAATTTATATGGATATGTGATGATGTCAAAATTACCCACCGGAAATTTTAGATTTTTAAAAGAAAATGAATTGATCAATTTTAATGTCATGACGATAAGTTCTCATAGTGATACAGGTTTCATTCTTGAAGTAGATTTACATTATCCTTCTGAAATTCATGACAATCATGCAGATCTACCGTTTGCTGCAGAACAATTAAAGGTTCCATTTCCCCTTGGTAAAAATATAAAATT
Organism: Argyresthia goedartella; assembly: GCA_949825045.1. NCBI lineage: Eukaryota > Metazoa > Arthropoda > Insecta > Lepidoptera > Argyresthiidae > Argyresthia > Argyresthia goedartella. The sequence goes on along the minus strand of OX463811.1, from coordinate 9,267,554 downwards.
AGTATCCAATTTATTTGATAAATATAAGTATGTGATTCATTATGTACATTTACAAAAATGCTTAGAACATGGCTTACAATTACTTAAAATTCATAGAGTTCTTTCATTTGATCAAAGAGCATTTTTAGAACCTTATATAACTCTCAATACAACTCTAAGACAAAACGCAAAGTCTGAATTCGAAAAAAATTTTTTCAAGAAACAAAATAACTCAATTTTTGGTAAGACTATAGAGAATAAGAGAAAGCAGGTAGATGTGAAACTGATAAACATTTGGTCTGATTCATCAAATAAAACAAACAAATATATTGGTGCTGAAAAATATATAAGCGCTCCTAATTTTAAAAATTTAGCCATTATTTCAAAAGATTTGGTAGTCATACAGATGGAGCCCTCAAAAGTCATTCTGGATAAACCAATTTATGTAGGTTTTAGTATATTAGATCTAGCAAAAACACATTTATATAATTTTCATTACTCAGTAATGAAAAAAATTTATGACAAGAACATCCAACTATGTTACACAGATACAGATAGCCTTCTGTATCTTATAAATACAGAGGATATTTATGAAGACATGAAAAAACATATTAAATATTTTGATACTAGTAATTTTAAGTGTGACAATGTGTACAATATGCCATGTTTAAATAAACAAATTCCAGGATATTTTAAAGATGAGATGAGTGGGGATGTTATTTCAGAATTTGTGGGCTTAAGAGCCAAGTTGTATTGTATAGAGACAAATAAAAACTGTTCAGTTAAGAAAGCCAAGGGTGTGAAAAAATGTGTTGTAAAAAAATTGGATATTAATAAATATAAGGATGCTTTATTTAAAAACATAGAATTTAAAGATTCAATGTATTTTATACGATCTAAAAATCACTGTGTCTATACACAAAAAGTAAATAAGGTTGTTTTAAATGCAAATGATGATAAAAGACAGATATTAAATGGAAGTTTTAAAACATTGCCCTGGGGACATTATTCCACTATATTTTAAGAAATAACCTGCTGTTGTAAATTAATTAAAAAAAATAAACAAAATTTAACCATGTTATATCTAAAGTGGAATCATCACTTTAGATATAATGTTGTTAAATTTTGCGGTTTAACTTTGTAAAAATAACCAAATGAGGTTTTATGTATTTGTAGTTAATATAATTTGCTCCATGTACTGTTGATATTTACTCGCTTATTCCAATAAAATAATATTGTTTAACCTTATTGTTTGTATCATTTATTGAAACCCTCCAGTTCCTTAACAATGTAGAGCTTGTCTTATCTCAAATGACGCACCACCTCATTTCTCATACAAGCAGATGGAGTTTAAAGTGGAGAGGCATGTCATTTGAGCTGAGACAAGCTCTACTTTGTAAATTTTTATCTACTGAAGTTTTTATCTATCCTAGTTAAAATCTCATTAAATAAATTAAACACAAACTTTTAAATATCAATTTATTCACATTTACATTTACATGGGATATATTTATTAGATAAAATAGTATGAAGTCATCGTATACTAGAATAAGGTGAGATAGCTAACATAAATAACAAAAACTACTTATTGATATTAATTATCACTATTATCACATATTTTTTTTGAAATTTTTCTAATTAAATTCTCAGTCTCTTCGAGTACATCCTCATATAAATTTTTTACCACATATTGCACAACAACATTTCTATTCTTATTTCGTTCGTCTAGTGCCTCGATTTCAATTTTTATAACACATGATCCCGAAGCATTTTCTTTTTTAATAAAGGAAGCATCATTCAGTTTCCTTTTTTTAGGGGCAATGGTTTTTTCCTTCTTCTTGGATTCCAACCATGCTATCCTCCTATTTTCAGCTTTATCTAGCCAAGCGTTTACATCTTGACCTTCACCCCCAACACCGAACTCATCAATCAAACTAGGGTCCACAGCTGGGGGGCTAACATTGTAGTAGTTGAAGACAGAGTTCTCCGACATTTCTGAAACAACATTCACATGTTTTTTAAAACTTACTGCAGCAATGATTTGAAGTATAATATTATTTTTAAACAGACATGTAAAATAGGTACTCACTTGTAAATAATAAAGTTGCTTGAATAGTTTATTAGATCCTTGAGACTGGAAGTAATCCCTCAGAGCTCTAAGACACTTAGATGTGCACACTGATTAGGTTAAATATACACTGATATAAAATAAACTGCTTGTGATGAGTATAGACTGAGCGAGGGGAAGGGAGGGTTGTTTAGGTTTTGTTAATATAAAAGGAGATCTGCTGACGTAAGTAAAGATGAAACTTAAAACGGATACATTTTCTAGGAATTTCAGAAACTAATCAAACTTTTATAAGTATTCAATAACATAATAATATACATACATACATACATACATACATATGCTTGAACCTTTTCACCTAAGAGGGGTAGGCATAGACTAAAGATCTTCATTTGCTATGATCCTGGTATACTATATGAAATCTATTCTTATGCAAACAATAAATACACATGCTATTTAATGTATTAATAGCTCATTATGTCATCAGAAACTAAAATGAAGTTAATCAAACAACCCGTTTCTTTAAATATTTGTGAAATAAAAGTTGATAAAAATACTAACACTTTTAGACATAGCATTCTTTTACCAAATTCCATTCGCTGCATAATATGCGGGCCATCGAATTGTGGAAAAACAAATGTAATGATAAGTTTGTTATTAAATGAAAATGGGTTAAAATTTCATAACATTTATCTTTATTCGAAAACAGCTTTCCAGCCAAAATATCTATTTTTAGAGGAAGTGATAAGATACATTCCAGAAATTAAATTGTTCCTGTTCCAAGATGAAAAAAATGTTATTCCACCCCACGATGCTTTGACAAAATCAATATTTATTTTTGATGATGTAGTCTGTGAAAATCAGAGTGATATACGTAATTATTTTTCCATGGGTCGACATAAAAAAATTGATTGTTTTTATTTATCGCAAACTTACTCAAAAATACCTAAGCAGTTGATTCGAGATAATGCTAATTTATTAGTTATCTTCAAACAAGATGATGTAAATTTAAAACATATTTATGATGAGCATGTCAATTCTGATATGAGTTGGCATAGATTTAAATCAATGGCTACTGATATATGGAAAGAAAAATACGCATGTTTAATAATTAACAAAGATTGTGAGCTAGATAAGGGAAGGTACAGGAAATATTTTGATATATTTATTAAATTAGAATAAAAGGATTATATATTACTGTCATTAGAAAAAAAATACCACTATAGTGCAAGCTATAAGAACGAACAGAAGTGTACAATTATTAGTACTTTAAAATGGATGTAGATATAAAAAAACAAATAATAAAATCAGTAAGGAATATTAAAAATAAATTAAAAATACTGAAAGAGGAAGAAGATATTTCAGAACGTAAACAACGTAAGATATTAAAACCCATTACTGATCCGTTAGAGTCGATAGTCTCGATACATAAAAACGAAGAGAATAAAAACAATCAAATGGAAGCTTCCAATGAGAATAATGATGATTACTTTAGCTCATGTACAAGTGACACTAGTATGCATACTGAAGATGAATTAGATGATAGTATTTTCCATGATGAAAGGAATAAAAACATTACTTATGGTATAAGAAACGAAGGAGGCAAAGTACTAATAGGAAACGTTCCCATCGTAATAAAGAAAACTGAAGATAGTTCAGTGTTTAGTATTAAAGATAAAAGCTATGTCATTACTCCAGGTCTATCAGAGTTGTTGTTTGAAAATAAACCTAAGATAGATTTGATCACAGAACAAGATAGGTTACTATATAAAGATATTTTAATTGCTACTAATGCACATAGAAGAGGATTTATTCCATCAGGACAAATACAAGGTAATTCAGGAATAAAATATTCAAAAATAATTAAGCCTTTATTTCTTGAAACTGAAACAAAAAAAGTACAACAAGGTGGTAGTTTACCAATATTAAAAAAATATAAATCAAATACTGATTTAGTATACTGGGACAATCCTAATGAACTTATTGATAGGTTAAAACTTTTAGTTGCCTCAAAGAGTGCAGGAAATACCAATCATGATAATGAAATAATTTCTATAATAGAGGAATTAAAAGAAGCAGGTATTATTAGAGAATAAATAGAGCGTAAACTTTTTCATTAAACTAGTTTATTACTGACGGGCTAGCGATGAACATCGATAAGTTTGGACATCATGTATTTAAACGACAGAAAATGGATAGTCACTCAGATTATCTGATTTGTAGTATGACTGATGGATCTTTAAATAAGCTCCTTAAAAATATTGTAAATCCAGTAGATGCTGGAGATTGTGTGAACAAACAATATGTTGATAAGAATATAGAGAGCTTAGAAATTAAACTCAAATCAATAAACCAAAATCTGGCACAAATTGGATCAGAAATCAACAGTATCAAACAAAGTATAGAGTCAGTGAAACAGAAAATTAAAAAAAAATGAGTAAAGAAATTGTAGTGAAAGAAATACATAAGCAAGCAAGAAAAAATTTTCCAAGAAGACATGTTGTGATGAAAGACATTGATGATTTATGGCAAGCTGATCTAATCGACATGCAATCTATTTCTAGAGAAAATTCTAATTTCAAATACATATTGGCTGTTATTGATGTCTTTTCAAAGTATGCTTGGGTATATCCTTTAAAACAAAAGAATATGGAACAAACATTTAAAGCATTCCAACATTTATTTAGTAAAAATCGTATTCCTAAAAATTTGCAAACTGATTTAGGAACTGAATTTTACAACAAGAAACTTAAAACATTGTTCAATCATTATAATATAAATCATTACTCAACATATTCTACTAAGAAAGCTTCTGTAGTAGAAAGATTTATTAGAACCTTTAAAGGTATTATGTATAGATATTTTAGTTTAAAAGGAAACTATGTTTGGTTTAGTCATGATATTCTTTCAAAATTAATAGAAATGTATAATGGCAGAATGCATAGAACAATAGGTTTGAAACCCAATCAAGTAAATGCAAGTCATAAAGAACAGATATTGCAAAAATATAAAAATAATATACGTTTAGATAAAAGGTTCATACAAAATAAAACTATACTTAAGTTTGGAGATTATGTGCGTATAAGTAAGTATAAAGGAACTTTTGAAAAAGGGTATACACCAAATTGGTCGACAGAAATATTTAAAATTATAAAAATCCAGAACACAGACCCTGTCACTTATCTCCTAGAAGATGCTAAAAAAAATCCTATATTAGGATCGTTCTATATTCAAGAATTACAAAAAACTAGACATCCTGATATTTATCTTGTTGAAAAAGTCATAAAAAAGAATGGAAATAAGCTATTCGTAAAATGGTTAGGTTTGCCTTCTAATGAAAACTGTTGGATAGATAAATCAAAAGTTTTATAAGCAAAATATACAAGTTACATTCTCATTCTGATAATACCTCTTCGAAAAGAAACATCTTTTCATACAATTTTTATAAATAGTATTTTACAATTCGTTTAGATTACAATGGTGATGCAAAAATCAAAAACAAATCAAAAAAAATGTATTAATAAAAATGACAAAAATAATATCAATAAAGGCACTGGAATGAAAAAAACTTTTAAAAATATAGTTTCAATTACAAAAAAGCATATAAAAAAATTTAAACCTCAATGCAAAAAGGCAGCTATCGAACTCGCCATGGCTGTTGTTAAAGAATTGGGTTCAGATTCAGATGAGTCTGTGATTACCCCGCGTGTGATACCTATCCCAAAAGTTGGAGGATTCTTGCCATTGATACCGATATTTGCTGGACTGTCTGCTGCTGGTGGTTTGGCTGGAGGGGCAGCTGGCATTGCTAAAGCAGTTAATGCTATTAAATGCGCTAAGGAACGCTTGAAAGAATTAAAACGACATAACAAGAAAATGGAAACACTGTGTATAGGAAAAGGATTATGTCTCAAAGAGCGTGGTGATGGTTTGGGAATTTATGTAAATAATAAAAAAAACTAAATCATAGGCTACCCAAGAGAGCGCTTACTAATATAGATTTACTTAAATATGGTCAAAACATTCCATTTTTCAGAGGAGTGTTTATGAGGGATGATTTACCTCAGCATCCATTAAAAAAGGAATGTGCTATTATGAATCTTGACAATTCTGAGAATGCTGGAACTCATTGGGTAGCCTATGCAAAATTAGATAATTATGTAGAGTATTATGATAGTTATGGTAATTTAAAGCCACCAGAAGAATTAATCAAATACATAGGACCAAATATATTTTATAATTATGATAACGATCAGAAACGTAACACATACAAATGTGGTCATTTATGTTTAAAGTTTTTAAATGCCTTTTGGGATCTAAATAAATACTGAGTACTTTACGTTTGAGTTCAGTTGTTGCAATGTCTGTGACTCTAACAATCGTTGGTAATAAATCTATTCTCCAATCTGAATTTACATCTCCTTTGAGTTTAGATGGTAATTATGAGTGTGGTTTATTATTTTTTTCCACATTCAATTCAATTCCTAACATACATGAAAGCAATAACGTATTTGCATATGGGAATAATGATGTGATAAAAATTCCAAATGGCATTTATGATTTATCTGCTTTAAATGAATATATAAAATCGAAAATGGAGAATTGTAACATTATGATTCATCCAAATAACAATACTTTAAAATGTTCTTTATTTTGCACTAAACCAATTGATTTTCGCGTGAAAAATAGTATCGGTGCAATGCTTGGATTCTCGAGTACGATTTTGGAAGCGAATAAATGGCATGATTCAACTCATCCAGTGAACATTATACCAGCGTCTGTGATACGAGTCGAATGTGATCTAATACAGGGCTCTTTTACAAATGGTTCACCTACACATATAATACATGAATTTGTGCTTAATATTCCATCAGGATATCAAGTTATTGAAGTACCAAAAAACGTTATTTATTTCCCAATAAAAAATAAATACATTTCATCAGTAACATTAAAAATTTTGGATTTAGAGGGAAACCTAATTAATTTTAACAACGAAAAAATTCAACTGCGTCTTCATCTAAGGAAAAGAAATGATAGTCTTCAATGATAATCATGATGTCTATAAAATAAACAAAAATAATAAATCTAAAGCCATTATCAAGAGCAACGTGAAACAAACCACACGTAAAAAGTTAAAAATAATTACAAAAAGTAATAAGGAATTTCTTCAAACTTTGGGGTTTAAAATATGAGTATTCTAAAAATATCAGATTATCCGCAGTTCGATAATTCTATCGAAAGTTATGAAACGCATACCTACAATCCCTACAATAATAGCTTTAATGAAAATGATGAAATAAGAATACCAATTCATCAGCAAGATATCTACTTACTACCATCATCAAGTGCGATATACATCGAGGGAAAATTTTGTGTGCAGGCTCGAGATCTGGCTGGAGTTATCAAAAAAAAAAAAGTTAATCTAACTAATAATGCAATTTCCTTTCTATTTCAAGACATTAGATATGAAATGAATGGTGTAGAAATAGATCGTGTACGAAATGTTGGAATAACAACAACTATGAAATCTTTAGTATCTATGAGTAGTGGAGAAAATAAAGTAGCAGCTATATGGGGTTGGAACATAGACGGATTTCATGATCAAGATGGTAGTTTTTACGTCTTACTACCATTAAATAAATTATTAGGCTTTGCAGAAGATTATAGAAAAATAATAATAAATTGTAAACATGAACTAATTCTCAATAGAACTAGTACAAGTTTAAATAGTGTAGTTACTGACAAAGATGACTCTGTTACAGTAAGTTTACAAAAAGTGCAATGGCGTATGCCTCATATCAAGGTATCTGACCAGCAAAAGCTTACTTTAATAAAACACTTAGAGAAAGACAAACCTATACAAATCGCATACAGAAATTGGGATCTATATGAATATCCATTATTACCTAAATCTACCAAGCATACATGGTCTGTTAAAACAACTTCACAATTAGAGAAACCACGTTATGTTATATTTGGATTACAAACAAATAGAAAAAATAATAATGTTAAAGACAGTGCCATTTTCGATCATTGTAATTTGAAAAATGTTACTTTATTCTTAAATTCTTACTATTATCCATACGATGCTCTTAATTTGAAATTTGATGAAAACAAGTACAATATATTATACGATATGTATGCTAGATTTCGTCAGTCGTTCTATAATCTTCCTGTAGACCCGTTGATTGATCACCTAACATTTAAAACTAAAGCTCCGTTGTATGTAATTGATTGTTCACGGCAAAACGAAAATTTAAAAACAGGACCTGTTGATGTACGTTTAGAAATTGAATGTGAAAAGGATATTCCGGATAACACAAGCGCATATTGCTTAATAATAAACGATCATCTGGTAGAGTACAGACCTTTAAGTAATATAGTACGAAAAATATCATGAAATCATCAGCTATTGTAGATGTACAAGGATTCAGAAGAGAAAATAATGAATTTATTATTAAAGAAATTGCTATCATTTGTGGTGATCAAGTTCAAGTTTTATTAATTCTTCCACCTTTTTCATTTCACCACCTTACATACACAGAAAAGATGCAAATCAGATGGATAGAACGAAATAGAAAAATTTTCTGGAATGATGGCTTCATTACCTATGACAATTTTTTAATGAACACGCAGCCATTCTTGGTTGACAAAACAATTTATTGTAAAGGGGTAGAAAAAGCGACTTGGATTAAGAATATATTTAATCATGATGATGTTATAAATTTAGAATACGTTGAATGTCCTAGTTTGTTAAGTTTGCATAAAGAATATAGATTTTGTAATGATATTTTAAATTGTATGTATCATCCTTCATTTTGTGCACTAAAAAATGTTACATGTTTAAAAAAATGGTGTGCTTTTTTAAAAATAATATAAACCATCGCTGAAATATCTTTTTTTTATTTTTCAAATACCTTATTTCCTTTTGTAATTTATAAGAAATATATACGCATAGCGTAGGCGGCGTACCCGTCCTATCAGATAAAAAAAACAGTAAGATTCTGTAGCTCAGATCGTCATCAGTCAACATAAGCAATTGAAAAGAGCTGCAGTACGAATCAGACACACTTCAGAATAAACAGGTTGCCGTTTAAAACCTGCAGGGTAGGATAACATTGCGGGGTTTTGCAGCACAAACCGAGCGGAGCGAGCGAAGCGAGCGGCGCGAATTTGTGATGCAGAACCCCCAATGTTACCCTACTGTGATAGCCATACAATTAACACTAGAAATAAAAATAGGTTAGCACTACCATTATTTAGACTAAGTAAAGTAGGCACATCATTCATGGGGCACTGTATTCGCTTCTACAATAAAATACCACAGGAATCATTGATCCTTCCTGAAAAGAGTTTCAAAAACTATGTTAAAAATGAGCTGATAAGAAAGTCCTATTATAGTATTAAGGAATACTTAGATGACAAAACTGCATGGTCCATACCATCTCAGCGCACAGAAATTCGACGAGGGGCGATGGATCAAGTCTATCACTCGCCGGCGAATTTCCTTAGACCGAAACCAGTACCTGTTGTAAAGTCACTTTAAAAAAAAAATGGTATGGGGGAGTTTCTTGCCGTTTCTTCTTAACCCCGAGGCCCACCTTCCGAAACGGTGTAGTCTTTTTTTTATATAAAAAAAATTTACTTGTAGTTATAAGTAAGTATAATTTTGACGTTGAATAAGATAATTTATTTATTTATATTCAATAAAAAAAAATGACTGACTGACTGACTGACTCCCCATGAAGGGTTCCAAACTGATACACGTAGCCAAAATATCACTATCATTCTTCACCAGCATATAAATTTGTATTTGGTAGTTTTTGTATGAATGATAAAGTTACTGTGACTTACGGACGGACGGATAGACAGACATGACGAAGTTATGAGGGTTCCTTGTTTCTCCACAGAACCCTAAAAACATGTAAGCCGACTGTATCTTTCATTAGTTGAAATTCGTGTTATTGCAAAGCAAAATTCAATCAGGTGTTTGATTTGAGGTTAGGAAGTAGGTTGGTAGACTGTAGTTATAAAATAAGCCTTTTCGTATGAAAACAGGAAAGTACTTACGATCCAAATGTCACGTCGTCACTCTCTGCTTTAACTGCTGCGAGACAGGCTGAGCAAAAGACTTGATCAGGATTCAATATTTTCTTTTTGTTATCTTCAGTAATAACGATGTTTCCGAAGAACTTCCAGCAAAAACTGCTACGAGTTTTAGCATCATAAAACGCTGTTACGGAGAGTTTGCTCACATTTGTCTTTGATAGACTTGTCATTTTAAAATCGCGAAACTGCACGTGTAACCTCAACCCACGCCGCACGGCAAATGGCGGCGGCGGCGCGCCGATTCAACATGGCGGCGGCACGCCGGCGCGGCGCCCGTGTCTGTACCTGATCTTCTGACCCAAGACTTCTGAAATGGCTCAGCAAAAATGGGCAAACAAAAGTGCAATAATGACAGACTTTTCATTGACACAAGGGAATGTGATGATTGATAATAATGAAACCATTGGAATCACTGAGGATGACAAACCACCAGCTTACTTGATAGTAGAAGAAACTGAGGAGAAATACTTTGGGGACTGTGTTGGAGATGGCATCACTCGCGAGCCCGAACATGTAGCCATACAGGAATATTTATCACTGGTGAACAATATAGGTGGCGACATCGAGGAAAATGAAGAGGATAAATAGGTATGGAAAAGTTTTACAAATTTCCTCAAAGCTTAAGCTTAATCCACACGCCACTTCTTTTACCAATCCACAAAATGAGCGTCCACAATCGAGAGAGAGATTCGCCTTAACAATAAAGTCAATGCCTAACAGTGATTCATTATGAGGCCCTTGTTCCATCTATTCAATGACTAGATGGAACAAGGGCCTAATAATGACTAGTAGTCATACACTTAGTTCTACATGTATGAATAATAAGAAAAAAAAATCCGCTTAGTTCTACATCCATGTATGACTTCTTTGAACACGTAAAATGGTACTTTTTTGTTCTGTCTAGTCATACACCTACACGATTCAAATGTCCCGCACTAGTAGTGTGACCACAAGTCGCTTGTTTTGCGAACTTACTCGTGGTCACACCCAACAGTGTGACCACGAGTAAAACAAATTACTCGTCGTCACACTGGTGTGACAATATGGTGTGGCCACGAGTCTGCAGTGAATTTTATATGTGTACAAAACGAGTTGTTTATTTTTTTTTTATATTTATTAATATTTAATCTTATAATCAATCCAAATATTTCCCCTTAACTATCGTCTACTATCTGACTTCTCCGCTCTAATTATAACCTGCCGCAACATTTGTAGGAATGTTCCTATAGATATTTCGTTATTTATTAACATCATCTGCACCTCTTTTTTTCTGATTTTCTCTTCTGCCCTGTATTACATCTTGGACTGCCAATTCAGATAATGCCGCATCCTCTTGAAACGCAAGTAATATCTTCATGACGGTCATATTTCTTGTTTTGCAATTATTATTTAGATTTAAATGCCAAGCTTCAACATTATCGGTCGTCCGGTGTCTCTGACCGAATACGCACCACATCTCGATAAAGTCGTTATTTTTTAGCCAATAGTTTTCGAAGTAACGTATAAAATCTTCCATAACGCACTTGTATGTGGCCATTGTCTGCTTTATATAAGCCCATCCGTTTTTTATGTGTGTTGAAGGGAGAAGCGGCAGAACTTTTGTCAATGCGATAATTTTTTTTGGCCATTTCTTCTTTTCATAGCCCAGCTGTTTCGATTTTGTATGTATGCTGTTAATGAAATGATAAAAACATCCATGGACTCTAATGTAAGTGATATACGGTAATGATAAGACATTTTCGACTATTTGCATTGAATTGAATGTGTGTCTTGATCACACGGTGGAGCAATTGAACTCGTCATGTTCGTCTGCTGGTTCTAACAATACAAGTCTGTAGGGCATCTAAAAGATAAAAACTTATTACTCACTGGGCAACTTACTATGAAAACTATATCCACGGCCTACATAAACAAAATTGGTATGGATGTTTAGATAAACGTCCCTAGTTTACGAATATATAGGTATGTCGCATCAATGTAGAGTATCGACATCTGCTCAAAAAAAAATGTAAGTGTTATACGGTAATGTACTCTTACTATTACGATAGGTAATGTACTCTTACTATTACGATAGGTAATGAACTATTACGATAGGAATAATCTGGTGCATTTTTAAATCAAACAAATGTGTGTTTAAATCAAACAGTTTTTATTCAACATAATCTATGTCAACAAGCACAATAGTGTTGTTCAAGAACATGGCTGGCGCATGTATTTGTTCTTGGTGTCTGGCCCAAGATAAAAAATACACCATGCTGGCAATATGCGCGCAGCATCCGATAGTTCGGCGGCCGTGGATACAAAAACGGTAATAGTCTTCTATGCTCTCTCTGCTCTCTCTTGTAGGGTTCACCAATATGTATGTATAATACTGCTTACTCCTGACCGTTCGGGACTGAATTCTATCAATGATCTGTTGTTGACCAATTCGTGGTGCCGGTAGAGTTCGATGATATATAGGCCATTTGGTCGCATGTGCTCATGGACGTATGATCTTGCTATCCTGAGGTGATAGCTGCCCAGCGTAAAAAGAATTAAATCTTCGTACGATAATTGTGGGAAATCAAACGCTGCATCACTGGCATCAATTGCAGTGAATGCTACCCTTTGCCTATTCAAGTTGTGCCCACTCACATATTCCACCACCTCATTTCTTCTATTAATATTTTAATTAATTATATCAATGAATTGCTCGGCGTACATGCTATCCGCGTATGGTCGCCGAGTAGCGTTGATGATCGCTGCAGTGATTCGGAAATCCGCCATCATGTTAGGCAAAGAAACATTAAAATATGTGTGTCGGAACAGCTTATAATCTTTTTTGAAACGACCGTTCATTGTCTCGACAACCCACCAGCTCATTGTTATAAGTCTAGACTTGTTCGCATCTTCGGTTGTAAGTTGCTCTCCTCTAGATCTGGATGGTGGCATCTGAGGATTATAGCCAAATTCTTGAATAGAGGAGATTGAGTCCCGAAAGCCGCGGTCTAGTATGAAAACATCGTCAGTCTGTAGAAACCAATGCCAAGGCGACTCTTCATCTTCCATTATGGAACGCATAATTGTTGCATCTGATGTTGTTGCTGCGTAAGGTCCTAATACATCTAAAATATAGCCATCTGAGCAAACTATCATGAACGGCTTTACCAGTGTTTAATATTTATGCTTCGGAACGCACCGGTTTTCGTTGCGCGGATCGACCGCGAGTGATCGGGACATCACTAGCGGAAACGGAACTGCAGCTGTCACTTGCATAGAACCGAGATGACGAGTTAGAGGTTACTTTCTTGTCGTGAGAAAAAATGTCAGCACATGGCGTCGGGCTTTGACTGTATTTTAGCGTAACAATTGTCTAACACAGGTGTCGGGCCTGGTCGGAGTGTTAACTATAATAATCGTCGGGAAATAAGTAGATTCACGTCAGCGGAGTGAGTGCTTCGTGTTGTGAAGGTTAAAGTTGTTCGGTCCCCAACTCGTCGCATTCGGACAGCGACTCCTCGTGTCGGCAAGCAACACGACGGCGACAGCATCGGGCTACGACGAGAGTAAGATTCGAATCCTCTCCACCCACCATTGTGCTCCTTATCCCGCATTCCTGCCTCGAATTGAGCTTTCGAGTTCCGGCCCAAGGCGTCAAGGTCAGTACCACTTGCGATACTCCCTGTGCTGGTGGAAACCACCCCTCAAGATTCCACGCCCGTTCGGTTGAGGCGTGGAATTAAATAACCAGGTTCCTGAATTTGTGCAAGCTATATGTAATTCTTTGGAACAAAAAATTGGCACTCTTTTGCACATTTAGGTATGTGCCGTCAACCACTAAAATGACTGTATTTTGGTCGCCCCCGAAAATATGCGATGGAATAGAAAGGTTTGAGCAACCACCTCTTCTCTGGTTATATGATCTAAGCCCAGAAAATGCGGGACGAAATCTTGAGTTAAGCATTATCTTGCTATTTTTATGTTTGTCTCTAACGTTATTCTGGTCATTTTGAATTTCGTAGCCAACCTTTCATCCGGTTCCCCAGTCCTAATTTTTGTAAGGTATATACCAAGAGTCGTAGCAGGCTTATCATTTCTGTTATGAAGAGATGGTGTTAACTGTAGAAAACTGTTGAATTGTTCTTTAGTTACTCCTGACCAAAAATGTAGCTCATTATCATCAATAGCATTTATGTTTTCGAAATCAAGTTCGTTTATTTTTCCAAGCCCCATTTGTATATATTCATCATGTCAAGTACATGAGCACCATTAAATTGAAATTGATGCATTTGCCTCTGAGTAATCAGTTCTTCCCAATCATTTCTTTGCAAATGTGATTGGCAGATACGGGCAAGAGGAGGTATATAAAAGTTCTTTGTATGCAACAAAAAGAATTTTACGTACAATGGCAATAAGTGCGTAGGAATGTTTCTGCAGTTGTGAAATATGCAACGTCTTGCTGTATTTGAAGCGTAGAGAAATGAAATCGGAATTATCTTGTTGACCCTCATTTTGTTCTTCCTCACCAGCATCTTCTGCTTGTTGAGGTGGTTAGTCATGAACTCGTTGAGGTGGCTCATTTTGCCTAGGCTGATTTCTGAGCGTGGAATCCAATCTCACCCAGCAGGCATGGCATATAGACCGCGAACCATCAAAGGGAATCTGAAAAAAAAACATGCAGGAATGTTATATTTTATTTTATTACCTAGTGAACATCGATGTTAATGCAATATCGATGAACATCGACCATCCCTATGTTGGCTATAGTCTTGAACGATCGCCGCCGCGACATGCCACGAGTAATTGTATATATATAGTTAATTTTTTTGTAAACATAGCGTAGATTAGTTATGAATACAATTATGTAAGTAATAGGTAGTTAGTTTAGAGTATGTGTAAATAATAAGATGTGTGTAAGGTACGACGAGTAAGCCAAGTAACTATAAAATGATAAAACAAAACTGAACCTACTTACCTCACGTGGTGTTATTTCCTGTAATAATTACTCTGCGTAATCTCGGAACCTTTCGAGAAAGTGCTCTGTGAGAATATGTTTCCTTCGCCGCAACACAGACCGGCTACACAAAACACAACTATTTTGTCTATCCATATCAACGTAATCCAAACAAAATGCAAACTCAAAATCCAGTAACACAGCAAGTAATCGTTAAAAATAGGTAGTTGAAGCTCAAGAAACACACAGATCGCAACGACAAAGGACGAGAGACTGCGACGACAAAGCTCAGGTAGCGCGGGCGTCGAGCACAGGCGAAACCGGTTTTAACTTGTTTAAGAGTGTGTGGCGCGGCTTTAACGTGCGATTGAAACGGATAATGCAAGCCTCTGGCCGTGCATTATTGGAAGGCGCAAACGTTCATGTTATTTTTATTGATTACAATACTTAATTGATACCTACGTAATATTTTAAACACATTTAAATTCAATTTCAATAGTTGTATTTCAGACTACCCCCGCGGTTTTTATTTTTTTTACTACACAAAATGCAATGTAGGCTAGCCCTCAATAATTTACAAATAATTTGATTTTTGTAGCAAATATTTCGAAAACCGGGTCAGATTATGCCCAATGACCTTTCGTAGGAATCCTTAGTTGCATCAGACATAAGGGCATATATTACTGGTATAACATTTGTGTTCTGGGTGGTGCTTGAGAAGTCCGCGTGAATTGTATAAATCTGTTTGAAACATGGAGGACAAGCTTTGAATGTACCATCACCAAATAATTCTTTTGCATTTGGCAATAATTTTAGCATTTCTTCTGAGCAAAAGCAAATTATTCTAATTCCATTGCAATTATAATCTGCGAGAAGAAAAGATTTGAATTTAGGCGGTATTTCCACCTCCGCAGCATATTTATAACAAATTTTAGAGACTCCAGCTTCCTTATTTCTGTGGTTGTATAATGAAGTTTTTATAGACTTAAATCTTGGAATTTCCTGCACAAAGTTCATTCCTTCATTTTTTAGGTCAATCTTCGTTTCTTTGAAGTGTTTAACAACTGATTTAGATAAATCCTTTGCAACATTTAATTTACACTGTGCAATTTTAAGATCCACCATAGTCTTCGCAACGTTTTTGTGGCAGTCTTTAATATGGCATTTTTGGTTTACTATTTTTCCAGCCTAAAATAAAAATTTTAGTTTTATAACTTTGCTATTTGCAGTCTGTAAACGGAAAGAAGCGAAGGGCGAGCGATCGGTGTACATAGTACAGGTGTCCGGTGTGGAAAATATGAACCAGTATACCTATATATACTGGTATACCTATATATATATATATATATATATATATATATATATATATATATCTAAGTCTACATAGATATATAAAAAAGGTACCTACATCAAAATAAAAAAAGAATATTTTATAACATACCCCAATTGTCAATGATCCGGTACAGACAAATTTTCCATCACGTTTAGTTGAACATCGCCAGATGCATAGTCCTGATGGAAATTTTCTGTTTTTGTAATACTGGTGTCCATCGTAGATACAAACTTCACCACGGCCGCTTTTTAAAATAACAGGCTTATCGTTTTCCAAAACTTCTTCATTTAAAGGCAATGAATCCGAACAATTTCTTGGAGGGTAGTCCTAACGACAAGTCATATTTAGTAGCTCCCTAATTTTAAATTCATTAAAAATACAATAAGTAATCTGTATGAATATTTATTAATAGAATACTGACCTTGACTCTCACCAATCACATTTTCAATTATTTATCTTACATTAACGCTTAAATAACACAAACATCCTTGCAACAATGGATCTGCATGCTGAGCTGGCAAAAAACATGGAAAACATTGTTAAGTCCTTCGGAGAGCGGATGGAAAGATATGAAAATGAGCTGCATGCAGCTACACCTGCTCCTGCCCCGAAGAACATGGCTAGCCTGGCAAGTGAGTTTTCAAATTTCAAAGTCCTCATATGGAAGTGCCTTGCCATGCTAAAATCACAATTGGCGCTCTTGACACTGGGATTGGACCGGCATGAGACAGCCTCCAGGCGGAAGGTGCTGCTGGTGCATGGTGTGCCTGAAGTAGCTGATGAAGAGCCAGGAGCTGTTTTGAGGTTATTACTCACTGACCAACTTAAGGTGTCGGACGAGTGCATTGGTGCTGTCAGTGTGGTCCACCGGCTAGGTGCTAAGGGGGCGAAAACCAGACCTCTGCTTGTTCGCTTCTCAACAGTGGCAGCCCGTAGCAAGGTGTGGGGACTGAAAAAGGCGCTCAAGGGTTCGGGCACAACTGTGACCGAATTTCTGACAAAAACGCGCCACCAAGTCTTCGCAGCGGCGCGCAGGCACTTCGGGATGAGCAGCGTTTGGACCTCCGAAGGCAGGATCATCATAATTTCATAATTTCTTTATTGCACACAACTAATATATGGAAAACAAGACTTACATAAAAATAGTGTACAAAGGCGAGCTTATCTCTAATAAGAGATCTCTTCCAGCAAACCAAATTAGGATGGGAATGGTCGATTGCTGAGCAGGGGTGACAATGTGTACAACAATATAATTTAGTACATATCTAAATAACTAACATATGGTTAGATATATGTTATATCTAAATAACTAATATAAAACAATATTAACTAAATATACGAGGGCTTACATAAATATCATATAATATACTCGTACATGCTAAACATAAATACTATATAAATATATATAATTTTTAAATAAATATACTAATAAATACATACATACTACCTATATTTCTAAAGAGAAAGGTAATGCTTCTTCACGCGACTTTTAAATATATTAAGAGAAGGACTGTCTCTGATAGTGCAGGGGAGTGCATTCCACAATTGAATGGCCCGGAATCTAAACCCATGCTCATAGGACGCGGTGTTATGCTGTGGGGTTGTGAGCATCGAAAGCGCGTGAGTTCTCCGAGGCCTGCTGGAAGAAAGAAATGGAAAACGGTCTCGTAAGAAGGTTGGATAGCGTGGATTGCGTAAAATGTTGTAGAGGATGTTGAGGATGTGAGAATCCCGACGAAGACGTATTGGCAGCCACTTCAGCTCTTTGCGATGCTGTGATACATGGTCGTATTTGCGCAGCCCAAAGATAAACCGAATCCCGAGATTTTGAAGTCGTTCGAGTTTGTTCAGTAATTCTTCGTTAGCACTGACCCAGCAGACATCAGCATAATCGATGAGAGGTAGAAGGAGAGACTGAGCGAGAGTGATTTTGGTCTGTCGAGGCAAAAAGTACTGAAGTTTCCTGAGAGAGTGAAAAGTAGCAAATACTCGTCGACTGACCTCATTGACATGCGATGACCAGGACAGCTGGATGTCGAAGATAAGACCCAGGTTTTTAGCTTTATCGCTATACACGATTGTGGTACCATTAAAAGTGACAGGTGGAATGGGCTGTTGCTGCAACAAGTTAAGAGATTGTCTGGTGCCTATAATCATGGCCTGGGACTTGCTCGGGTTAACCAGGAGTCCGAAGGATCATCGTTGCGCTGCCAGACAAGTCACGTCACAAAGTTGAGTGCATGGGTGACCTACAGCCGCTGACGTCTAGGTATCCGAGTAAGGACGTCCTGCCGCCATCATCCGACTCGGCAAAGAAGCCTGCAGCGAGCGTGAACTCCAGCGCCATCAAGACCGTCACGACCAGGAAGGGTGCTCAAGCTAAGTGAGGTGGTCGCATCTTCACAAGACCACTGATATCACAGGTATATTTCCACGAGGCGACTATTTTATCCGACAACTGTGAGGTAGTCCGCAATATCCATTGTCCAACCAATCCATTTCTATCGGTGTGTGTAAAGTTTTTGTTTCGACACTCTGACCAAACGTAGTGCTTACTTTCTCTGTGGTTTTTATTTCATCAGCTGTCATCTGTCAATTTGAAAAAAGACGTGCGGTTCGTGGTTTGTGTTTTTTCATTTTCGGATGTACGGACCGGACGGCCGCGGCCATTGGTTGCGTTTCGGGTTTCGGTTCCATTCTTGGTCTTGTTTGTTTGTTAAATAAATATATATATTTTTGCCATGCTGTGTTCGTGATAAGTATAAGTCAGAATCCAGAACTTATATGTGTGATTTAAATCTCTGTATTCGTCTATCTGTAGTAGTTATTGTTATTTGTTACTTGTGAGATGAAATAACAAACAATCTCTTTCCTCAATCCTAGGGTGGGTCTGGGTCTAAGCATGAAGCTTATTGATTAGAAATTTTAATTAGTTTACTTTTGATTTTAGAATATTTATAACTTAATAGGTATATATAATATTTTATATTGATAAGTATATTTATATATATGGATATTCTACCTGATCTTATTAATCAAAGTTTCCTTTCGTGTTCTTCTAGCGACGATGATTTTTTGAGTGCGGAAAGCAATGACTCCTCTTTAGAGGAACCCCTATCTGTCAAAATTAAGACTGTCTTTGGTGGTGTGGAGAAAAATCTAAACATCGTACATATAAATGCACAAAGCATCCATTCCAGCTATCCGGACCTGCTCGATGCTTTTAGTGAACAATGCGTGGACGGCATTCTTGTCTCCGAGTCGTTCCTCAAGCCCTCGCTGCCATCCTCATTGTATTCCCTTCCAGGTTACAGGCTGTACAGGAACGACAGAGTCGGGAAGGCCGATGGGGGCGTCGCTATCTATCTACGTGCGGAAATTCCGTTCAAGGTGATCAGTGCGTCCCCTAGTCAATACTCCGAGTCTGCTGAACATCTCTTTCTCGAAATCATTCTTCACCACAACAAGGTCCTCCTCGGTGTTCTTTATAGTCCCTCTCTTCGCATCGATTATTTCGATTCCTTTGAATCACTCCTCAATGAACTGACACCACTTTATAATGATTCCCTCATTCTTGGTGATTTCAACACCTGTCTCCTTAAACACAATCCACGGTCTGCCAGACTCAAGTCCATGGTTGACTCCTTTAATCTGCATATTCTGCCGCTTGATGCCACCCATTCCCAACCTCGTTGCTCTCCCTCGCTTCTCGACATTATGATCATTTCCAATTTGGACAAGGTCGCAATACACGGTCAGCTAAATTCTCCTTTCTCTTATCATGACCTCATTTATCTTTCTTATAAGATAAGGCCTCTCAAGAGCAGAGCGAAATTCCTTTATATCCGGAACTTTAAGGATATCAACCATGAGTCCCTTTTGTCTGATGCCATGTCGATTGACTGGTCCCCTGTCACTACCAGTAAGACTGTTGATAATAAAATCGCCAATTTTAATTCTATAGTCCTGGGTCTCTATGACAAGCACGCACCTTCAAAAAAAGTGAGGGTTAAACACCACCCTGCCCCTTGGCTAACAGACACTATTAAGTGCCTAATGGCCAAGAGGAATAGAGCCAAGTGTAGATACCGCAAGAATCCGACAGATGATAATTTCCTCTCTTACAAATGTCTTCGCAACCGTTGCAACCGTCTCTGTCGCGATGCTAAACGTCGGCACATACACGAATGCATTGAGAACTACACTCCAGCTCAGGTGTGGAAATTCCTGAGAACGCTTGGTGTAGGTAAGGCCCGGGACCTACATGCTGGTAATGTAGATCTCAACGGTCTCAACCAGTTTCTTTCTGCCCCGCCTGTTGTGATGGATCCCACTGTCAAACAAGCCACGCTTCAGAGCCTGCGCTCTAAGTCCTTACCCAACACCACACCATTCAACTTGAGTAATGTTGGAATCGATGCGGTCAAGAAGGCGCTATTGGCAGTCAATTCGAAAGCTGTAGGCGATGACAAAATTTGCCTTAAAATGCTACTGACAATCCTTGACGAACTATTACCAGCAATAACACACGTTATAAACTTTTCTTTAGCTAATGGTGTCTTCCCCACAGTGTGGAAGAAAGCACCAGTCATCCCACTACCCAAAACCTCCAGTCCCACCTCCTTTAAAAAGTCCGTCCCATTTCAATCCTGCCCATCCTCTCCAAAGTCCTTGAGACTATTGTCCATAACCAGCTTTCCTACTACCTCTCCTCAAACAATCTGCTAAACACGTTCCAGTCAGGATTCCGACCGGGTCATAGCACCGTCACGGCTCTGCTGAAAGTCACAGATGACATCCAGCTAGCCATGGACCGCAAACAGCTTTCCGTGTTGGCTTTACTTGATGTCAGTAGTGCCTTCAACAGCGTAGATTTCGACATTCTCGTTAAGCTTCTCAGATCCCTGAACGTCTCTTCCTTCTCTGCCAGCTGGTTCGACTCTTATTTGAGGGATCGGCAACAGCGAATCAGGACGGAAGAGACATCCACTGACTGGTGTGACCTCTTGTCAGGCGTCCCTCAAGGTGGTATTCTTTCTCCTCTTCTATTCTCGATTTTCATAAACTCCATCTCGGACATCCTGTCTTCTTCATATCATCTTTATGCTGATGATCTCCAGATTTATCGCCACTTCTCTCATAACGATGTAAACTCCGCTGTGGAGGCATTGAACGCTGATCTGGAGGGGGTGAGAAGCTGGGCTTCATCCTTTGGACTCCTGGTTAACCCGAGCAAGTCCCAGGCCATGATTATAGGCACCAGACAATCTCTTAACTTGTTGCAGCAACAGCCCATTCCACCTGTCACTTTAAATGGTACCACAATCGTGTATAGCGATAAAGCTAAAAACCTGGGTCTTATCTTCGACAACCAGCTGTCCTGGTCATCGCATGTCAATGAGGTCAATCGAGGAGTATTTGCTACTTTTCACTCTCTCAGGAAACTTCAGTACGTTTTGCCTCGGCAGACCAAAATCACTCTCGCTCAGTCTCTCCTACTACCTCTCATCGATTATGCTGATGTCTGCTGGGTCAGTGCTAACGAAAAATTACTGAACAAACTCAAACGACTTCAAAATCTCGGGATTCGGTTTATCTTTGGGCTGCGCAAATACGACCATGTATCACAGCATCGCAAAGAGCTGAAGTGGCTGCCAATACGTCTTCGTCGGGATTCTCACATCCTCAACATCCTCTACAACATTTTACGCAATCCACGCTATCCAACCTTCTTACGAGACCGTTTTCCATTTCTTTCTTCCAGCAGGCCTCGGAGAACTCACGCGCTTTCGATGCTCACAACCCCACAGCATAACACCGCGTCCTATGAGCATGGGTTTAGATTCCGGGCCATTCAATTGTGGAATGCACTCCCCTGCACTATCAGAGACAGTCCTTCTCTTAATATATTTAAAAGTCGCGTGAAGAAGCATTACCTTTCTCTTTAGAAATATAGGTAGTATGTATGTATTTATTAGTATATTTATTTAAAAATTATATATATTTATATAGTATTTATGTTTAGCATGTACGAGTATATTATATGATATTTATGTAAGCCCTCGTATATTTAGTTAATATTGTTTTATATTAGTTATTTAGATATAACATATATCTAACCATATGTTATATCATATATGTTATCTCGGGCTAGATAAGAGATATTGACAGGTTTGCATAGACAAGGCCCTTTCTCGAGCGTGGCATGCTGAGCCTACAGGAAGCAGACCACGTCATCTCAACTCTTGGAAGTCACTCTTGTACTAACAAAGTATCATAGATGTGCAGAAATGCTTACTAGGAACCCATCGGGACCTATGAGATAAGTGCTGATGAAGCGTTGACAGTCAGCACTTCAGGTCGAGAGGAGAATATAACTAGGTACCAAACAAGAAATATGTATGTGTGTTTATCATAAAAAGTATTCGTGGTAAGTATATGATATTGATTTTGATATATATTTAAAATAGGTAATATGCAACTAATAAGTCTCAAACATTTTTTTTTTCAAAACCAATTCCTGCACTTAAACTTTTCTTTTAACCCAATGGTTGACTGGTAGAGAATTCCTTTAGGCATTAAGTCCACCATTTGTACTATTTTTATTGTGCAATAAAGAATAAAAAAAATAATATAAATAGTGCAGACGCCAAATCAACTCGTTTTGTACACGTCGTGTAGGTGTATGACTAGACAGAACAAAAAAGTACAATTTTACGTGTTCAAAGAAGCCATACATGGATGTAGAACTAAGTGGTTTTTTTTTCTTATTAGTCATACATGTAGAACTAAGTGTATGACTAGATGGAACAAGGGTTCCCTCTGCCTCACCGCACCGCAGACCCTACCCGTGCGCATCCATCCTGTATTTAACTGCAGTTAAAATACTATGCCATATTTGTATCGGCAGATGTTACTGCAGATATATTTGTATACGCAGATAATAATCCCACCATCTTTCAATATATGTCACTGCCCACAGATACTTTACGATAAAATATACATTATCTGCGTAGTGTGTGATGGTCCATAAGATTGTATAGAAAGCGATATTGACAGACGATACGCTCAGATACAGATATGGTATCGTATCTGCGTAGTGTGTGATACGCTTAACTAGTTGACCTGCAGCGTTGATAGTGACCATAACAGTCAGTTGTTCCTTCTCTTGCCCCGATTTTATTTGGTAAAAAAAATTCATACCCACCGGCCCTAGCACTTTGCCTGACTCTGGGCATGTCTGGAACCCTGATTCATCTGCATTAAATA
This sequence comes from Argyresthia goedartella, assembly GCA_949825045.1. Lineage (NCBI taxonomy): Eukaryota > Metazoa > Arthropoda > Insecta > Lepidoptera > Argyresthiidae > Argyresthia > Argyresthia goedartella. Next base: position 9,243,863 of record OX463811.1, on the reverse strand, counting down.
TGCGTTTGGGCTCTTCCAATATATCCAAAACATTTTCATCGGCCATATACTCTTTGAGGGATTGGTGCCAGCTTTTGATGTCGTTTGCAGATACAGTAGCTCGTGCTGTGGAGATCCTTTCAGCTTTTCTTTCAGTGATTTCCAGGTGTCGATTGCAAAATAACGTGACCCATTTCTTGCCTGGCCGATTATTTTTGAACGGCGTCACTCTCTTATCGTCATCTTATTTTTTTCACTATTTCTAACAATGTTTTTATTTTTATAGGTATGCCCTTCTTTGCGCTTGCAATGATATATTTCACCGAAAGATTTTCTTAATATTTTGCTAAATAAGTACCTATTGATACAACTTGACCAGGATATTTTCGTGAATTCCAGGTCACCAGAACATAGTCGCCGACATCAAGGTTCAATTCAGAGCAAGTCTTTGACGAGGAAAATCTTAGAGGTGCAGAGGAGTCTTGGCTATTTTGCAAAATCTCCTCTTGTTTAGAGTTTTCCCGTGTCACTTCAAGATTCGGCTCATGCTCATTCTGTACCAAACTATCTATCTGAAGAACAGGTGAATCGGACAATACCATCCTAACTTCATCTTCAAAATCGTCAAAAGATACAATGTGATCTTCAGTTGAAGAAGCAACGGTTATGTCCGAATCACTGCAACTTGTTGATGAATAATCTTTGCATTTTGACAATTTTCTTGCCACTGTCATCTTCTTGCTTTTGACTTTTGCCAGACCAGAAGGACCTGCTTCACCTAAATCCTTGGCATATATTGATTTGCCTGGTGGTACATTGAGTTTTCTCTTTCTTGTAGTACCCTTTTCTGGGCATATTTCAATCCGTGATTGCGTCAGCTTTTGCATAAAACAGTTTCCAACAAGGTCTACATTTAAAACCCGATCTTGTTTTGGCAATCTCGCCAATGGTTCTTCTTTGTTGATGGGAAAAATTCCAGCTTTCTTAAATCCAGAAATCAAATTTTGTCCTGGCTCCGTTAACGAATCCAATGCTTTTTTCAGCAACCTTGGAAATTGGTCTTTAGGTGTTGTGGGCAAATTTCGTCCCATTTGGGTGTGTTTCCAATTTAGTAGAGTTTGCCTCCATTTGAATTTTAAAGGTCGAAATACAGCAATATCCAACGGTTGCAGAATATGAGTTGCGTTTGGTGGTAAGCACACGAAGCTGACATTATGATTTTCACATTCGGACAACACCTTTGTGTTTATATGTGACGACAGGTTGTCACCTATGACAACCTTTCTTCCTTCTTTTTTCTTAAGGATTGGCATAAGGTGATTCAGAAACCAGTCTTCAAAGGTGACGGCATCGATCCACCCACTTTTGGTTCTGTTGTAACGTGCGCCTTCAGGGCCATTTTCAGTCCAAGTGCTCCATAGGTGCTCAGATTTATATATTATGAATGGTGGAACATGTTCTCCTGCAGCGTTGCCACAAAACATGACAGTAAAGCTTATTTTTGTTGCATTTACTACTGTCTCCGGGTATTTTGTTCCGCGTCTGCAAAGAACTCTTTTTTTTCCGGGATCGTCGCAAAGGTTTGTCTCGTCGTAGTTGTAAACATTATCTAGAGGGACATTTTCTAATTCCTGTTTAATGTTCTCGATGAATTCTGAAATCACTGCCTCCGGAACCGCCGCTCTCACTCTCTTAATATTATTTGCAAAACGACGAGTTAAAGAACGCTGTCTTGTAATGAACGATTTCAGCCAATCTTTACCTGGAGTATTATTTTTAAAGTTTGCCACGTTTCGGCCCTGAGACTCGAGGTAATCCTTGATGATCATCTTAAGGTCAAAATCCGTCAAAGGAATTCCATATTCTGATAGCGCTGTGATATGAGCAACAAATGCAGCTTCCTCCTCTTCTGTGAAAACTGCAGGTCTGCCCGGTTTGTTCGGAAACCTTTCAGCTAACTTATTTTTTATTGTGCTTCTGGGTATCTTGTACAAGTCAGCAGCAGCTCGTTGTGTTAGTACTTTTGACCGAATGGCAGCTAAACACTCTGCTAAATCTGCTTCAGAGTAGTCAACGTACCGACGACTTCCCGGCTTTCTGCTGTACTTCGATGGCATTTTAATGGCAGTTAGCTTATTTCTGCAAGAAAAAATAAGAGGAACATGAAAATATGTACGTACCCATGGAACTTTAATGAGTCGGATATCTTTGGCCCATGGGCTAGAGTAACCCGAAAATGGGATCAAAGTATACCGACTTTCCAATCAGATGATTTGAGAAACAGAGATTCGCTAAAACACAACAAATGTACTCATACTGTAGTCCCAAATACATGCCTGTTAATGTGAAATACAATAGAATTGTAAAACTTACCGGTATTCACAATCACAGAACAAAGTTTGCACAGGAAAAATTTGGATGTTCTACCCCCGAAAATTCGAGTGACACTAACCGATGGAACTAATCATGTGTCGGTAAAACAGCACCTCACATAGACGCTTTATTCTGCCATCTATCGTTAGAGAGTAGAACTACGACGTTAACTCAAACGGATACGTAATGGCGGATACTTAAATCTTTTTCGCGATTTGGGCCAATCTTACCTCCCAGGGTCAAAGTAACCCGGTCTTACGGTATCGCGTCCTATTTTTCGCACTTCTGGAACTCTGCCTTTTACTTTGTTAATAAGAGTGCTATGTGGCACGCCAAAATGACGTCCAGCTTCTCTTATTTTAAAACGTCCCTCTCGCACTGCAGCAATCGCAGATTGCATTGCGGAATCCGGGTAGCGCAATATCTTTGAATCTTCGGGTTTTTTCTTTCCTAAAACGAAAGCAAAAAGTCATCACAACAGCACCCATCATGTATTCAACGTTAAAAAAATGCAAGGACAGCTAAAGAGTGTATACTGTAGTTTCCTTAATGGCAGTTAATACCATTCTCATTTTTTTCCACTTTTAATTTTCTTGTAAGCTTTACTTATCAATGGCAATTATAATCATTCTCATATTTACCCATACTATGTATTTATTAGTAGCTTATTTTCTCGATATGTTTTTGAACCGTTTTCATATTTTCCCATTCTGTGCATTTATTAGTAGCTTATTTTCTCGATATGTTTTTGAACCGTTTTCATATTTTTCCATTCTATGTATTTAGACGGGTCAAGATTAGGATGGTTGAAAGGAGAGGAGGGAGGCCTTTGCCCAGTAGTGGAACACTGAAGGCTCATATAAATAAATAAATAAAAAATATGAATAAATTAATATCGTTTATTGAAACTTAAAAATTATGTTTTATAAATATGACTGACAATTGTGAAAGTTAAAATCAGTATTCATTAACTTAACTAACAAGCATATCAATACTTCAAGCAGGCCAAAAGTAAGATGGTTTTTTTAATGTCATATTTTCCCAGCAGAAAATTATTGACAATGTTATCGATTTTCATATCCATTGCAATATATTTTTTAGCCCTTTTCCGAAAGACATCAAGGCGAACATCATTTTGTAGCTCTTGGAAATCCACTGCCTGGCCCCGTCCTTCATTTCTGAGAGCACTAATAAAATATTAGAATTTTTTCTAATGATATTATTATTTTTTTTGTGCCAGCTCTCAGTCACGTTGTTCGTTCGGTGACGCTGCTTAAAGCACGATACTATTTGGATCATTTCTATTTGAACCCATTGCGATGACATGTATTCATTAAAGTTTTTGATGCCTGTCATTTGTGGCATCTCTGACGAAATTTCGATCCAAGCTTCGTGAATTTTTAGGGCCGGCAAATGGGCAATGGCCGCACATTTTGCTACATAGGTACAACCCTCGCGTCTGGATAATATATTAAATTTTTCGGCATTGTTGTACACTGCTTGCGAAAAATGAAAATAACATTAGGTGATTTTTGCTAACGGGTACAGTTTGCGGAACGCGTTGATTGCCGCTTTCTCAAAATCCACTTTTAATTCATCAGGTTGAAACCCAGGAATGTTTTGTTGAAAACTTTCAAACATTTTTTCATAGTTCTTGTAATAAAGGATAAATGATACGTTAGTTGTTGGTAGTAGAAGAACCTGTTTATTCATTGTGTGGGCACTTATATACCTACCTTAGTGCTAACACAGCACTACGTACATTATGTCGTAGTTCACTCTAACATCTAGCCTATTGCATGTACGACCATACTACACCTCCCCTTTAACTTCCTTCACCCTCGGGGTAGCGAAAAAAAAAAATCTTTATCAACAAGGAAATTATTTTTCAAACCTAAAATGGTATGATAGTACTTGCATTACAATATTGTTAAATCCTACTCTACCTAACTGCATTGTTGTAAATAAAAGTGCAAGGCAGAGTTATTGTAAAAATATGCTGACAAGTTTCCTAGAGTTAGATTGATTGCTGTATGCTATGGACAAATTCTTGAATAAAATAATGACCTAGATAATTGCTAGTTACCTGTCTTGGAATTTAATTTTGAATGAAATAGGTACACTTTATTTTCCTATAAGTTACACACACATATTTTATAACTGAAAGACATGAAATAAATAATCATTTATTTTCCTGAAAAAGAATTTACACAATTTAAAAGAACACTTTATCACAATTCATATACCTACAATTTGGAAAAACAATTAATAATACACTTTATTAACGAATAAACACATAAAAATATCTGTAAACAAAATACTTTTTTGAAACCTGATTGAAACGAATAAACACATCAAATACTTTTCTATCTGTACTTCCTTTTTTCCTGACAAGGATAAGTAATAAATTTTTCCTATAGACAAATACAACAAAATTACAATTTATACATTTTTATTTTTGGAAAGACCTATAACTGAAACACTTTACCTATTGAAAAACGAAAACACATCGAAAAACATTTTGTCAGTCAAATCTCCTTAACCTTTCGTGTCTTCTATCATTCATTCTATTCTTGTATACTACTTATTTCTACTAATGCCTTACTAAGCCAAGGAGTCCTCTGCTCCTGGCAACTTTCACTGAGATATCTCCTAATAATGAAGTCTTTCACCGAGGGCACGACAGTCATAACACTATGAGCAAGAACATAATTCTCCTACATTATACATACATCCTGAGGGCATGGTCACCCTTCATATTGGCATATCAGGCCACTTATTCTGTACGCCTGTAATAGGGGGATAGAGCTGCTACAATTTAAGACAATGGCCTCCAATCTGTCTGTATGACTAGAAGGAATAGCTCCCTATCTCCTATAAATTAATAAAGTACCGTTCCATAATAATTCGCAACATAAAATATACCATGTACAAACGTAAATCATTTACTTTAAATCTTTACTTTCAATTATTATCATTAGGCCATCGGTCTTTTCCACTTGACCTAGAAATTATTCTGCAGTCATTCAACTCGGAATGCACTGTATTAGCGATACGTAATTACCTACTCGCATGCTATTTTAAAACTTTACTTTGATTTGAAATGATTATGAATTAACTAATTATGTACACATGACTGTGACACTAGATATTACGTGCATAATTATATGTTAGATGAAACTTTGATAACAAAACCTATGTTCCTAATCCTGCCTGAAACAATTAATTAATTTACCTCACAGTAACAACATTTCGTCGAAGTAGGTCGCTCGATGCATGTCATCGTCGCGTGGATGGTGATGATGGCAGCTGGGCGGACGTGACGCATGTTGAGTTGGCCGGGATAACCCTGGTCCGCTTCGATGGCCGGGATAGCCCTGACCTGTTCGAGCCAAAAAACCCTCACTCCTCGTCCGGTCGCAGAAAATCTTCATACTGATAAAATAAATTCAGGGTTCACTCGTACATGTTTGACTAGTTTTCTTCTTCTTTTTAGATATAATCTAGTCGGATTCGTCCGATTCCTCGTAACATGCGCTGAGGTTGTCGCAGTGGTGGGGCCGGCTGATGGTAGTACCGTTGATTTGTCGGTACCACCCTTGGCCTTATAACGGCCGTAGATCTCCCCCTTCCGCGCCCTCCGGTTGTAGACCACGGTTGACGCATCGGTGGGGTAAGTACTTGTATAAGACACATTGAATTTGGGGGAGGGGGGGTGGAGAGGGAGGGAGGGGAGTTCCCCCCACCTACCCCCCCTTTTAGGAAACCATTAGTTTTTAAGTTATGGAGGTCCAAAGATTGAAGAAAATGCCTACATTTTTTGGATTTCGGCGGAGTTGGAGGAGGAGAAGGGTTGGAGGAGGGGCTGCCAAGAGTAGGGGTCGCCTCGCTCCGCTCCGCTTCGCTCCGGCTCCCGGGTCTGCTGTAACGTGTGAACCTAACAAACCTATCTTTAGTTTTTAAACAGGTAGTGACCTAAAGCAACCAAGAGGAGAGGGGTTTGAGGGGGGGTCGCTAAGAGTAGGGGGTCGCCTCGCTCCGCTCCGCTTCGCTCCAGCTCCCGGGTCTGCTGTGATCTGATCTGATGTGACATGCTCGGACCCAACCCTTGCTTTGCTTCTAACCAATTGTTGAATGTGTTTCATTATATACATAATTTACTACATTAATGATTTCTTCAAAGGGATCCTTATTATATTTCATTATATTCCTCCGCCATATGTACTCCATAATGTAGTTGGCAAAATCACTTGGGTTATTATAATTATCTTTTCTGAAAAAGCGCTTGATGGCACGCCACTGTGACTCAATTCGTTGAGTGTGCGTGCCATCCGGAGCAACGAAATTTTCGGAATGGTTCACTTTTTTGTGGATGTATCCATAATTATCCAGGCAATCATACGCCCTCCAGAAATCTGAATCTATTGTGGTTCCGACTTCAACATTCTTTTGTATCAGCGGAATCAGAACTTCCGCTGACCGCACATTGTCAGGGCAGACCTCGAGTCTTAAATCTTCTGAGCCATCTTCGATGAAGCCAATGACCCAGTGGCCCTCAATGAGGCGTCCTCTATTGTATTTTAGCTTCCCGAACTTTGACTCGTCAATCTGGACCACCTTTTCAGGACCTCCGATCTTTCCTTGAAACTCATTCTTCTCTATTTGGTAGATTACCACTGCTTCCCGACAATAATTGTACCTATCCCCAATTGTGGTTCTTGATAGACAGCTGTCTTTTTCAAATCGGAGTATATCTTCGTGTATTGTGTCTTCAAAGCTCCATCTCCGTGAAAAGGCATACATAAGGAATATGACGTGCGTTATGTCAATTCTTGCATCTTCAAAGAACGTACCGCTGGACCTCGACACAAATTTCGATGAGCAGGGGTTCTTATTACACCTCCATCTACCGACACTGTTAGTGCCACTCTGGTAGCATTTCATGGGGATCTTGTGGCGTCCGCATAACTTTTCTGCTGCCAATAATCCCTTTGACACTGCGAACGCCAAACACGCTTCTTTGTCTTGAATCTCCACTCCCAATCTGTAGAGATTCCACATCGGCATCACCTCGCTTACGTAGCGACGTCGTTTTTGAGGAACTGCACCTTCATCCACTACGTTGCCATCTTCCCTCACCGGCGCTTCAATGCCCGAAGGGCCAGGTTGCGGTTCGGAAGAAACAGGTTCCATCACGAACAATCCAAATACGAAATGCCACAATAATCCGGAATATACGCCAAGGTCAATCGTCAAAGTGTCAAAAGAGTCCAAAAACAAAGACAAAGTCGTCGAGAGAATCACGGATAAAACGAAAGCGCAACAGAACATTCACGAAACACGGATGGAAACGGAATGAAATGAGCAATTCATTATTTCAGAAAATTCAAATTGCCCGCGCAAATTTCTACCATTACAACAACATCTTGTAATTTGTACTAAAATCATGTACCAATATCCAACGTTGGAGCTTTTGTGTTTGACATTTGTCGTTCCGAGATTGGCGAAGTTGTAAAAATCGCGGAAACATATTTTATAATTAAAGTGCTAAAATGATGTTTCCTAAATCAGAAAATGGTATCAGAGGATAGCTAAGGACCCCCCCTAACCACCTAAGTAATCCAATCTTCAAATTTCAATGTGTCTTATATAAGACCCAACCCCATCGGTGCTGGTCCTGGTGTTGGTACTGGCACTACGCATGTTGAGTTGGCCGGGATAACCCTGGTCCGCTTCGATGGCCGGGATAGCCCTGACCTGTTCAAGCCGAAAAACCCTCACTCCTCGTCCGGTCGCAGAAAATCTTCATACTGATAAAATAAATTCAGGGTTCACTCGTACATGTTTGACTAGTTTTCTTCTTCTTTTTAGATATTATCTAGTCGGCCTCGTCCGATTCCTCGTACCATGCGCTGAGGTTGTCGCAGTGGTGGGGCCGGCTGATGGTAGTACCGTTGATTTGTCGGTACCACCCTTGGCCTTATAACGGCCGTAGATCTCCCCCTTCCGCGCCCTCCGGTTGTAGACCACGGTTGACGCATCGGTGGGGTAAGTACTTGTATAAGACACATTGAATTTGGGGGAGGGGGGGTGGAGGGGGGAGGGAGGGGAGTTCCCCCCACCTACCCCCCCTTTTAGGAAACCATTAGTTTTTAAGTTATGGAGGTCCAAAGATTGAAAAAAATGCCTACATTTTTTGGATTACGAAATGCCACAATAATCCGGAATAAACGCCAAGGTCAATCGTCAAAGTGTCAAAAGAGTCCAAAAACAAAGCCAAAGTCGTCGAGAGAATCACGGGTAAAACGAAAGCGCAACAGAACATTCACGAAACACGGATGGAAACGGAATGAAATGAGCAATTCATTATTTCAGAAAATTCAAATTGCCCGCGCAAATTTCTACCATTACAACAAAATCTTGTAATTTGTACTAAAATAATGCACCAATATCCATCTTTTGTGTTTGACATTTGTCGTTCCGAGATTGGCGAAGTTGTAAAAATCGCGGATTTGTTTCCTAAATAAGAAAATGGTATCAGAGGATAGCTAAGGACCCCCTCTAACCACCTAAGTAATCCAATCTTAAAATTTCAATGTGTCTTATATAAGACCCAACCCCATCGGTGCTGGTCCTGGTGTTGGTACTGGTGTTGCCGGTGTTGACGGTGGTGCTGCCGATGCTGATGACGGCGCTTTTGGTGGTGGTGGTGGTGGTGCTGCCGATGTTGATGATGGTGCTGCTGGTGATGATGGTGGTGCTGCCAGTGATGGTTGGTGTATCTGCTGGTGTTGATGGCGGTTCAGCTGCTCCTGACTGATTATTTCTATCGGCGTCCCAATCATTATTATCGTGCTTTCTGATTCCTGCACGTGGCGTCGTCCTACATACAGCGTTATCTTCAAATTCCTCATAATTTTCATTGGTCCCGCCAGCTCCACAATAACTTCCCCCACTGTGAATCTGATAGTTGCCATTTTGTATTTCTTGATTTATTGATTTTCTTGATTTTCTCCGGAGTAATCAGTAGATTATTGTGGCCCAAGGCAAGGTCGCCATGGGGGCGATCGCGGTAAAAAATATCAACTGAACCATAGCTGAACCATAACCGAAACACAACTTTAAGGACTTTTCGTATCGCGCTAATGTTTTGACAGATGGTTGAACCGAAGTTCGATTGGAGTTGGACCGTAACCGCTGTCAAACGAACGGTTGTGTTAAAGTTATTGTGGAGCTACTTTTTCTGGACTGGTTTAGAATTGTTGAGATGAAAAGTAGGTCAAAATCGTGAAATTGATGTGTCTGGACTTTGGAAATGGCATACGAGTGTGATATAGCTATAGCGCGAGCCCAATCTAAAACAGAGAATCGGATTTTATCAAGCGATATTGACGGTCGAAGGAGTTAGCTTGTGGACACGTTAATTACTCAGTTGACCCTTAATTTGCCACCAACCAGTGCTTTGGATGTGGACACGAAGGTTAGTAACACTATACAAAGTACTAGAATGTATCATAGCACATTGACTTTTTTTTGGACATGATCAATTTTTGTTCCCTGTTTCCCAAAAACAGAACTAAGTGAGCTTAGTAACAGTGCTTTCATTTTGTTTCAGGTACTGGTTGTTTAGCATTTTGCTACAGGCTCCTACCAGACGATTGGATGAGAAAGCCGGAAACACTGTGTTTACCAGTCAAGTGTCTCCAAAATTGTAAAACAAGTCACCTTAGCATTCAACAAGCCAGAAATCTTAAATTTCCCTTTCAACTTCGTGATAGGGAGCAAATTAAAAGGAAGTAAGTAACTATATGTTAACATCATTCCATTAAATTCAAATCAGATTACATTTACCTACGGCTGGGTATAGGCCTCCTCTTTACCACACTATCTACTCTGGTCCTGAGCCTCCCGCAGCCACTGCTTGCCAGCCAGCGTCTCAGCGTCCATCTATCCGGTGGTCTGCCTATCTGCCTCATACATCATACAATTCCTATTTATTAGTTTGCCTATCACAATTTATTTTAGATTATTACTTTTGGTTTGGTAATAAACAAAAAAAAGCATACCAAGATTGTGTGGCTTATAAGTTTAAATATATACTTTACTGCACAAAACAGAGAATACAAAAAATATATAAAGGTAAAAACATGTACAAAGGCGAGCTTATCTCTAACAGGAAATTTCTCCCAGCAAACCTTGATTGGAGGGGTAAAAAAGAAACTACAGGTAGAGCTACATATGTGCACAACATTAAATACTACTACTTACCAATATCTACATAATACTAAAATATATATCATATACTAATATATCAAATACATACAAATACATGCTTATACTTAGCATTGATGAGAAAGATAGTGTTCTTTCAAACAAACAATTTAAAAAAATGTAAGTTGACGGACTGTCTCTGATTTGATTTGAAGTTGTACTAAATATAATATAGGTATAGGACAACTGTGGTGCTGCTACCATGTACATTTGTTGCCCTGCCTACCATGAGAGACGTCCTGGGTTCAATCCCCGGCTGGGAATTAAGAAAACAAAACCCAGTCTTGTCATCGTGGTTTCTGGTTCCCACAACCCAGGGTACCCTAGTGTGGGGCCAGGAGCACTGTATGTGCCTGTGATTATTTCTATCGGCGTCCCAATCATTATTATCGTGCTTTCTGATTCCTGCACGTGGCGTCGTCCTTCATACAGCGTTATCTTCAAATTCCTCATAATTTTCATTGGTCCCGCCAGCTCCACAATAACTTCCCCCACTGTGAATCTGATAGTTGCCATTTTGTATTTCTTGATTTATTGATTTTCTTGATTTTCTCCGGAGTAATCAGTAGATTATTGTGGCCCAAGGCAAGGTCGCCATGGGGGCGATCGCGGTAAAAAATATCAACCGAACCATAGCTGAACCATAACCGAAACACAACTTTAAGGACTTTTCGTATCGCGCTAATGTTTTGACAGATGGTTGAACCGAAGTTCGATTGGAATTGGACCGTAACCGCTGTCAAACGAACGGTTGTGTTAAAGTTATTGTGGAGCTACTTTTTCTGGACTGGTTTAGAATTGTTGAGATGAAAAGTAGGTCAAAATCGTGAAATTGATGTGTCTGGACTTTGGAAATGGCATACGAGTGTGATATAGCTATAGCGCGAGCCCAATCTAAAACAGAGAATCGGATTTTATCAAGCGATATTGACGGTCGAAGGAGTTAGCTTGTGGACACGTTAATTACTCAGTTGACCCTTAATTTGCCACCAACCAGTGCTTTGGATGTGGACACGAAGGTTAGTAACACTATACAAAGTACTAGAATGTATCACAGCACATTGATTTTTTTTTGGACATGATCAATTTTTGTTCCCTGTTTCCCAAAAACAGAACTAAGTGAGCTTAGTAACAGTGCTTTCATTTTGTTTCAGGTACTGGTTGTTTAGCATTTTGCTACAGGCTCTTACCAGACGATTGGATGAGAAAGCCGGAAACACTGTGTTTACCAGTCAAGTGTCTCCAAAATTGTAAAACAAGTCACCTTAGCATTCAACAAGCCAGAAATCTTAAATTTCCCTTTCAACTTCGTGATAGGGAGCAAATTAAAAGGAAGTAAGTAACTATATGTTAACATCATTCCATTAAATTCAAATCAGATTACATTTACCTACGGCTGGGTATAGGCCTCCTCTTTACCACACTATCTACTCTGGTCCTGAGCCTCCCGCAGCCACTGCTTGCCAGCCAGCGTCTCAGCGTCCATCTATCCGGTGGTCTGCCTATCTGCCTCATACATCATACAATTCCTATTTATTAGTTTGCCTATCACAATTTATTTTAGATTATTACTTTTGGTTTGGTAATAAACAAAAAAAAGCATACCAAGATTGTGTGGCTTATAAGTTTAAATATATACTTTACTGCACAAAACAGAGAATACAAAAAATATATAAAGGTAAAAACATGTACAAAGGCGAGCTTATCTCTAACAGGAAATTTCTCCCAGCAAACCTTGATTGGAGGGGTAAAAAAGAAACTACAGGTAGAGCTACATATGTGCACAACATTAAATACTACTACTTACCAATATCTACATAATACTAAAATATATATCATATACTAATATATCAAATACAGTCATTCGGGGTAAATTTGCGCACTTTTGTCTATTTCACTTCATTACTCCCAAACTACTTCGATTTAAGAAAGATGGAATATGCTGCCTCCTAGCTTAGTCATTTGACTTGCAAACACAGACTTAAAGTTTACCATATAATCTATGCTTCTTTGGAAATTTTTAAAAAGTGTGACTTAGTCAGACTGCGCAGTTTTGCCCCGTAATGTGGGTAAAAGTGCGCTGTGTTTTGGGTAAAAATGCGCACATCGGGTAAAAATGCGCATAGTACATTTTGACTTAATAAACAAGGAACATAAAAACTACACATAGAAATCAGTTTATATTGAATCAAAACCTAACAACTTTCTATTGACGAAGATAAACTTGTAAAATAAAAGATAAATTGTGAGTTATTTATTATTATATAATTGAAAAAAAATTATCATCATGATTTAAAACTAAAATCAAAATAATAATCAGACTTTCTGTTTTCATAGTCAATCATCCAACAAAAGGCAAAGATTTTAAACATTTGCGAAAGCAAACTTAAATTATTATTATTTGCCATAATTGTTATAGACAAAAATTTCAAACAAAACGAAATACAAACTTAATAGTAATCAGACTATCTGTTCTTATACAATGATAACCAAAAAAAGGCAAATATTTTAAATATCTGAAAAAGAAAACTTTACTAACAAAATATAATACTATGTTACTCCTACATGTAAGAAATAAGTATCTTTCCTGTTGATATAATATATAAATTAATCATTTTGGCATATCTTTTTATTATTTTGTCTAACAAACGACAAACAAAATATAGTGTTTTTCAGTTTAAACTAACTTAAACAGTAATCAGACTTCTTGTATCCTTACCTCTTAAATATCAATGTGAATAAGTCTTTGAAAGTGAATCAGTCTTGACATTACAAATGAGTGTTAAAACTTAAGTAATAATGATAGAAATAAAAAACAATAACATTATAAAAAGTTAAACTAAATGGACTTGTGTAGATAATCATAATCATTTTAGATTACAAACCAAAAACTAAATGGGTAACTGAGTAGGCATATTATTAGGAGAAATTGTGAAAACGAGGGACGGCATTAAAAGAATATCTTATTCACATAGATCGCATACAAACAATCCCCCTTCGTACCCTGTGCAATCTTCATGGAACCATCTGTTACATGACGAGCATTCGATCCAATCTTCACTTGGTGGATCTTCATATTTTTCGTTACATATTGGACAAAAATGTTCAGATTTCAACCTTTTCTGCATATTTCGCAACTTATTGTACGTTTTCGTTACGCCATGTTTAGGTTGAATGCGTGGTTTCTTATTTGGTTTACTAGCTTGAGGTTTAGTAGCTCCTCGCTTAGGGCGCGATTTATCATCACCATGACAGTGTGATGGTCCCGCTTGTGGTTCAGTATCTTTCCTTTTCACTGGTAGCTTCTTAATCTGTCTCTTTGGAGGCTTATCAAGTACGATTTTTTTTAGATGAGATCTGTTTTTCTTTTGTTCTTCAATTTTTTTCTTTTCTTCTAGCTGTTTCTTATACGGAGTAGATGTTATAATCTCTGACTTTAAGCTTGCTTTTGTTCTTTTCTTCTTTTCTGTTATACGAGGCAGAGGACTCAGTTGTGAAACCGTTACTATTTGAGGTTTAAAAGGTAACTTGACATTATCAGAATCTATATTGCCTTTTTGACCTGCTGGTTCAGGTTCCAAATCATCAAGTACAGAAGGACTTTCACAAATTGTTTTGTCATCTGAGTCAGACTCATTGGGACGTTCTGAACTAACTGTTAGTTCAGGATATTCAGTTACAACCTTATTAGACAATTCTTGCATTACGTCATTATCAATCACATGTTGTCCGCTTATACTACGTCCACTTGTATCATTTATTTGCTCATTCGTTTTATCCAGGTTAGGCGTGTGCATCGATTTATGTGGGAATTCTGCCGTTATTTTGGATGAAGAAGGCATCTTGCTTAAATCTTGACGATCGGGCGGAGAAAGTCTACCAGAGAATTCAATGGGTGTAGTTGGTATTTTAAGATTTGGGCGAAAATCTACTGGCGACGGAGCAAGCATCACATCAATGTGATCGGGTTGAGAAAGTCTACCAGAAGGTTGAATTGTTGGAGTTGGTGTTCTGTAATCCCGGGAAGACTGTACAGGTGGAGCAAGCATCTGTGAAATTTTTTCGTCATGATTGAGTGGAGAAAGTCTACCAGAAGATTGAATTGGTGGACTTGGTGTTCTATAATCTCGGGAGGACTCTACTGGTGGGAAAATAATCTGTGAAAGATTATCGTTTTGATTTGGTGCATTAGTCTCTTTTGACGTTGAATCGTTGACTTTAGATATATCTGGCCTTGTTGACTCTTGTTCTGTCTCTGTAGTTGATACGTTAGCCATGTCATGGGATTGTGTAGGCTCTGTATCGATTTCTCTCGAGTTCTCGTTTGTTGGTACGAGATCGGTTACTGATGACGGTGCAAAGTCTGTTTCGTCAAATAAGTCGTCTGCATAAGGAAAAATACCAGTAGCTCTGAAGCCTGATTCAGCATTGGAAATGGTTGCAACGGGCTTATAGGCAGTACTGAAAAGACCAGCTACTTGAAACTGGGTTATTCCTCGGCCAGGGTGTCGATTCATCCATTTCTCACACTCAATCGAATATTTTGTTTTCAATGGACTGTGCACCGCCACGTCCAGAGGTTGAATTTTGTGACTGCCATGGGGTGGGATAGTTAACATAATTATGTTATGTTTTTTTGCGTAAGTTAATGCTTCAAGGCTTATGTGTGACGAATGGTTGTCAAGTATAAGGAGCACCGGATCTTCTGGAGTTGGATGCACAAAGTCTTTGAAATGGTGTAACCAGTTGAGAAATAATGTTGTGTTTATAAAGCCGCTCTCTGATACCATTAAAATACTTGCAGGTGGAGCACCGTCCAATAATTCAGCTTTCTCTTTTTTGCGTGGATAGATCAGTGCTGGGGGTACAAAGTGTCCAGTGGCGCTCATGCACATTACCGCAGTTATAGTCATTCCTCTTTCAGCTGACACAATTTTTCCAACTACTTTTTTACCCTTGCGTGAAACAACTTTTGGTGTTTTTTTGGGGACTGTACTCATACCAGTTTCATCCATATTGTAGATGCGGTGCGGTCTCAATTTATATTTATCATATACTTCTTTTAGATTTTTGTAGAATCTTTCGACTTGTGTTTTATTAAAACCGATAGCTCGGGCCAAACTAATCGGTGCTGATTGTCGCAGACCAAGATGGTTGTTACGCTTTAAAAAACCTTCAACCCAGTCACGTCCAGCCATTCGAGCAGATGTATCGAAACGGTGATCTATTTTGTTGACTTCAGCAAATTCGTAAGCCAACCGGCGTAAATCGTTAATAGTTACGCCAAAATACCGCTCATCCATTTCTTGACAGTGAACTGCAAATTCAGCCTCCTGGTCACGTGTGAATGTGGGTTTGAATCGTCCTAGCCCCGTAGGAACATGTTTCATTTTTAACCTGTTCCTTAGTGTGGACTCTAATATTCCCACGAAATCAGCCGCATATCTTTGACTTCTTCCTTCTGCGATTAGTTTTTTTGCTGTCAAAATTTGTTCTTCGCTTATTAGTGCCCTACTAGGTGTTTTCTTGATGTAGTTACGAGGCATTTTGTTTTCTGAAACAATAACTAAAGATTATTAAATATAATTAAATATTCGTTAATTATTTGAATTCTGCGCATACCCGCGTTTTGCAGTAATGAAGGGTAGAACAGTTGGGAAACTAAAATATCGATCTGACCGATCGATTAGAAATCTGTAATACCAGTAATCTTGCGTGGTAATTAACAAAAATGGCTGCCACGCAAAATCATTTTTTTTACTATTTGAAATTAAATATCTCACGAATAAAATTGAAAATTACAAAAGTAAAGTAACCAAAATATTCCTTAAAGTATGATGAAAATTTTTTTTCCAGTCAAGTATGCTCGTTTTTTGCTTCATATCCGAGATATAACATGAAATATGTGGATTCACTCGAAAAATTAATTTTTAAATCTAAAAAAAAGTATGATGCGTACGGTTTTTTTGCCAGATAATGAGTCCGTTGAATTCAGCGCATTTTTCTCTATAAAATGAGCCCTGTCTCGACTTGGACCACTATTTTTCGTATTAACCCCCTTTTTTGATGCACATTGACTGGACTATATTGTGAGGCAAAAGTGCGCAATTGGGCAATAATGCGCACGCGCATTTTTACCCCCGCAGTTTTACCCCACTGGCTGGGTCTTCAAAACAATCGAGTCAAACTCGGCTACTTTTGAGGTTAGGTTGAAACGATGTTGCAGACAGAAAACTACAATAACCATACAAAAACACAAAAACGAACTCACCTGTTAATAACCATTATACAAACATTATACAAACTTTTCCGTGCACTGAAAAACAACCGATTTTAACCACTACTTGCAATTTTTTGTTATAATTCTTCGGCACGCGACTGCACTGCGCCAGGCTTCGGGATCCAAAATGGCGAATCGCGCGCACGTGACCCCGACAAATCGGCGTCCCCTCCCCGCACCCCTTTCCGAGATATCGATGATGCGCAGTTCTACCCGCAGCGCAGTTTTACCCCGAATACATGCTTATACTTAGCATTGATGAGAAAGATAGTGTTCTTTCAAACAAACAAATGTAAGTTGACGGACTGTCTCTGATTTGATTTGAAGTTGTACTAAATATAATATAGGTATAGGACAACTGTGGTGCTGCTACCATGTACATTTGTTGCCCTGCCTACCATGAGAGACGTCCTGGGTTCAATCCCCGGCTGGGAATTAAGAAAACAAAACCCAGTCTTGTCATCGTGGTTTCTGGTTCCCACAACCCAGGGTACCCTAGTGTGGGGCCAGGAGCACTGTATGTGCCTGTGATTATTTCTATCGGCGTCCCAATCATTATTATCGTGCTTTCTGATTCCTGCACGTGGCGTCGTCCTTCATACAGCGTTATCTTCAAATTCCTCATAATTTTCATTGGTCCCGCCAGCTCCACAATAACTTCCCCCACTGTGAATCTGATAGTTGCCATTTTGTATTTCTTGATTTATTGATTTTCTTGATTTTCTCCGGAGTAATCAGTAGATTATTGTGGCCCAAGGCAAGGTCGCCATGGGGGCGATCGCGGTAAAAAATATCAACCGAACCATAGCTGAACCATAACCGAAACACAACTTTAAGGACTTTTCGTATCGCGCTAATGTTTTGACAGATGGTTGAACCGAAGTTCGATTGGAGTTGGACCGTAACCGCTGTCAAACGAACGGTTGTGTTAAAGTTATTGTGGAGCTACTTTTTCTGGACTGGTTTAGAATTGTTGAGATGAAAAGTAGGTCAAAATCGTGAAATTGATGTGTCTGGACTTTGGAAATGGCATACGAGTGTGATATAGCTATAGCGCGAGCCCAATCTAAAACAGAGAATCGGATTTTATCAAGCGATATTGACGGTCGAAGGAGTTAGCTTGTGGACACGTTAATTACTCAGTTGACCCTTAATTTGCCACCAACCAGTGCTTTGGATGTGGACACGAAGGTTAGTAACACTATACAAAGTACTAGAATGTATCACAGCACATTGACTTTTTTTGGACATGATCAATTTTTGTTCCCTGTTTCCCAAAAACAGAACTAAGTGAGCTTAGTAACAGTGCTTTCATTTTGTTTCAGGTACTGGTTGTTTAGCATTTTGCTACAGGCTCCTACCAGACGATTGGATGAGAAAGCCGGAAACACTGTGTTTACCAGTCAAGTGTCTCCAAAATTGTAAAACAAGTCACCTTAGCATTCAACAAGCCAGAAATCTTAAATTTCCCTTTCAACTTCGTGATAGGGAGCAAATTAAAAGGAAGTAAGTAACTATATGTTAACATCATTCCATTAAATTCAAATCAGATTACATTTACCTACGGCTGGGTATAGGCCTCCTCTTTACCACACTATCTACTCTGGTCCTGAGCCTCCCGCAGCCACTGCTTGCCAGCCAGCGTCTCAGCGTCCATCTATCCGGTGGTCTGCCTATCTGCCTCATACATCATACAATTCCTATTTATTAGTTTGCCTATCGCAATTTATTTTAGATTATTACTTTTGGTTTGGTAATAAACAAAAAAAAGCATACCAAGATTGTGTGGCTTATAAGTTTAAATATATACTTTAATGCACAAAACAGAGAATACAAAAAATATATAAAGGTAAAAACATGTACAAAGGCGAGCTTATCTCTAACAGGAAATTTCTCCCAGCAAACCTTGATTGGAGGGGTAAAAAAGAAACTACAGGTAGAGCTACATATGTGCACAACATTAAATACTACTACTTACCAATATCTACATAATACTAAAATATATATCATATACTAATATATCAAATACATACTAATACATGCTTATACTTAGCATTGATGAGAAAGATAGTGTTCTTTCAAACAAACAATTTAAAAAAATGTAAGTTGACGGACTGTCTCTGATTTGATTTGAAGTTGTACTAAATATAATATAGGTATAGGACAACTGTGGTGCTGCTACCATGTACATTTGTTGCCCTGCCTACCATGAGAGACGTCCTGGGTTCAATCCCCGGCTGGGAATTAAGAAAACAAAACCCAGTCTTGTCATCGTTGTTTCTGGTTCCCACAACCCAGGGTACCCTAGTGTGGGGCCAGGAGCACTGTATGTGCCTGTATGTAAATGTTTATGTATAAATGTTTATTATTTTCAGATTTTTCAAAAAGTACAGATTGCCAGGGGTTCTGGCTTGTGGAGATGGTACTCATATGTCTATAGTTACCCCTAATGAACATGAGGAGAGATAATATAACAAAAAAGGGTGACATTCTATGAATGATACGATAGTTAGTCTATTGCGGGGAGCGCAATTGTTGATAGATTAAGGACTAAAATAAATAATATTTAACTAGGTAAATTTGTTTTATTCATGTCTTGGTACTTAAGTTATCTCACTTTAATTATTCTCACATTAGAGACCTTTGCCCAGCAATGGGATATTATATGTTAGTAATAATAATTAAATATTTTTCACACATCTTCCCTTTGTTGGGTACAACACTGAAAAAAGAAATAATGTACAAGTTAGTAGAAATATTTTACATAAAACTATATAAGTATACTATACTTACATGATTGCCTGAATTAATAAATTATAGCTAATATTTTCTACAGCATATTTACAGGAAAAGTAAACATGGTTTAGAAAACTCGTGGGGATAATGTCATTAAAATTATACTAAGGGCACTTTTAAAATTAAAATTTATATTAAGTAACGATTCAGGGCATATTTCCTACATAACTATATCCTACCCAAACTGATAGTAAAGTATAGAATTACCTGCTTCGTCAATCTATTATTTCACAAATTCATTTGAAGGACTGCTATAGTATTAATACAATAGGGGTCTGAGCATTTTGCAGAGCAGCCTGGGAAGTCTATGCAGCCTTTGCCCTAAGATGTTCAACTTTCAATCCCATCAGCCTTGATACGTCCAACATGCTTATGCTGGCTGGAATATTAATAAAACAATTCGCTGTACGTTTTCCTTTAGGATATAAAAACAATTAACATTGTTATTCTTATTTATCTAAACTTTGTACACCTTCTTACAAAAGCATATTCTGATAGGGACAAAGTTTAAGATAAAGAAAACTACATACCTTGATTCATTCCTTTGCAGTCCTAACTGCTCTAAAGGGGTTGAGGATGTCTGCGCACTCCCCCTACGGGTCAGATTAACGAACCTCTTCCCGAAGAATCGCCTCTGTCCACACCTGTGGACAGGTCATGGTCAGAGTGTCGATAAGACTCCAACCCAGGTCATGGGATGGCCCTTGCGGGCGGTGGTATTCATGTGGCGCTGGTATGCAGTGGGTGATCGCCGGCTAGGCAACCAGGTCGCGTGGCAGGCGGCGGCGGTCGGGCAGGCGCGCAACTTTTATTAATCAGATGCAGTACCTACAGACCATACTCTGATATTAAAATAAATATTCACCATTTTTAAATAGACGGAATGTTCTTTTATTTTATGGCAATACCACATGGCCACATAATGGAATATTAGGGAATCCCCTGCCATAGTTCACGTTCAAAACCGTGAACGAAAGACAGAAATTCTAGCAGCCTATCTTATTCCTTTGTATGCAGAATGAAAGAGAGCGTTATTAGTTCATTCTCCGATTTTCTTTAACTTCACTCACACAATCACTTCATTCATTCACTATTCAACATTTTGGAAGAAAGTTTTTTGTCGTTGTTTTATTGCAAAAAATAAAGTGTATCTTTAAAGAAAAGAAGACAATGGCAGGAGACACAAAAAATCACGCATAATGCAGCGCTTCAACGAAGATTGGTTAACAGAAACTTCTTTCAAGGCTTGGCTCGCACGTAGCAAAAAAGGAGTTTCGTTTGCATTTTGTAAATATTGTTTGATCGACTTATCTATTGGAAGCGGAGGTAAGAAGGATATTGTTAAGCACATGAAAACGACTAAACATCAAAATTCTGTACCTTCATCGTCCCAAAGACCTATCACAACTTTTTTGACAAACAGCAATGAAGGCGTTAAGAAAGGTGAGATTTTACTGGCGGCTTTTGTAGCCGAGCATAATTTAAGTATGAATGTTATGGAACATTTGCCACAACTGATAAAAAATATATGCACTGACTCCGTTATAGCAAAAGAACTTAGTTGCGGTAGAACTAAAACTACGGCCATAATAAAGTCGGTGATTGGAAAAACGGGTGAAAATAATGTTATTGAACAGTGCCGCAATAAAAAAAAATCACTTCTTGTTGACGAAAGTACTGATATGGGATGTATCAAACACCTTTGCATGTCTGTAAGATTTTATTATGACGAAAAAATTACCGACACATTTCTGGGGCTAATACCTCTTCAAGATGCAACGGCTCAAATTCTCTACGACCATATAAAAAAATTCTTTGCAGATAATGAGATCCCATACACACAGAATATGATTGGGTTTGCTTCAGATGGCGCTAATACTATGATGGGCCAACATAACTCCAGGTTTCTTGCAGACATTCCTCATTTGTACCTGGTTAAATTTATCTGTCATTCCTTTCACTTATGTGCTTCGTATGCATGCTTAAAATTAGCCCGAGAGCCTGAAGACTTAATAAGAGACATATACAACTATTTCAACAGTCCGAAGCGAAACGCACAACTGAAAGAATTTCAAGAATTTATGAGATTAAAACCGCATAAACTTTTACATCCGAGTCAGACGCGATGGTTGTCAGTGCGTGCTGCGGTTTCTCGTCTTTTAGAACAGTACCAGGCACTCATACTATACTTTACTGATGCTGCATTTACAGATCGTTTAAGAGCATCAAAAAACATCTTGCATATGTTGAAAAATCCTTACAATAAACTGTATCTGGAATTTTTTGAGTTTTCTTTGAAAATATTCAATGATTTAAACCAATTAATGCAGTCAGAACGCCCACAAATCCATAAACTACATGAAAATGTGTGTTTAGCGTACAAGAATCTTTTGGATTGTTACTTAAAAGACTCTTTAAGTTTTTTACTTAAAAGAATCTTAAAGATTTGTCCAGAACTGAAATACAGAACATTGCTTATGCAAATCCTCGTAACTTCAAACCGATAGAAGACATTTATCTTGGAGCAAAAGTGGCCATGACTCTGGCAACAAACAGCGTGGAGCTTAATCCAAATGACGTTACAGCATTCAAATTGCGTTGTCTTGACTTTTATATAGAAGGAGCAAAGCAGATCAAAACCCGATACAAATTTGAAGATAATATTGCAAGGAAAATGGAATTTCTAAGCCCAGATATTGTGCGAGCACGTAAAATACAATCTTTGGTTGATGTAGCTCTTCTTTTTCCTAACATAATTGACGCAGAGAATATTCAACATCTAGATACGGAATGGCGACATTTACGCAACAACAAAGAGATGCTACCCACGGATTCTGGAGAAAATGTAGAAGAATTCTGGAAAACCATTATGACTGCCAGTAATCCTGCCGATGGAAGTCTTCTTTACCCCAATTTAACGAAATTTATATCAGCATTGTTGAGTCTGCCCCACTCGAGTGCGGCGGTTGAGAGAATTTTTTCCGCCATAAATCTAATGAAGACGAAGCAAAGAAATAAATTGTGTACCGAGACGATTACAGGCTTGTTACATACAAAACAACTTTTAGGGAAATCGCCATGCTTTGATTTTAATGTTCATTCAAACATGTTGAAGTTGATGAATAAAGATATGTATAAATAATTAAACATTATTCGTTTCATTTTATACGGAATTCATACGGAATTTTAACAACAATAGTCCTACGGATTTTGTACGGATTTTTTGAATGAAAATACAGATTTCACGCCTGCTCCATATGGCAACACTGCCTGCGGTTGCTTTCAATGAAGCTAAAAGTTACAACACTATCTTTCAAATTTTTTGATGCCATTGAAAGTCCTGACAAATTACTTTTTTGAGAAGATAAGAATTATATTCTCACAACGACTAAATTATGTTATGTCACATATGACAATGATAGATACGTATGTTGAAGTGTATACATATTGATTATTACCTAGTGTCTATGATTATTTAAACGTTTATGCCTAATCAACTAGTTTTCAACCTTAGAGTATTTACTAATCATCAATTTACGAACCGACTACTATTACTTCTTTGCTAACAAAAATATTTGAGTATTTATTATTTATTTATTTAATGATGCGGCTGGTCATAAAACTTAGAGGGATATTAAGCTATTAATAAAAAAATTGTATGGAAAATAATGAGAATGGTTACAAAACATACCGGGAAAATAAACTTTTCATAAAAAAATAGAATGGAAAAATATGCGAATGACTAAAGTTGCTATAGGAAAAGAAAGATTACGAGAAAAATATAAAGTGAGAAATAATGCGAATGGTATTAACTGCAATTAGGAAATAACGATTTTCGGAACATACAGTATACACTCCAGCTAAAGGGTAGTTAATAGTCAGAACTCCCATAAAACTACCTTGGCCAGCCATTGGAAAAAAGTTACATAATAGGGCTAAGCTTTTAAAAATATATAAGATAGATAAATATATTATGTTATGCCAGTGAAACGAACATAGATTAAAACAATATTTTTCCCAATACATGACCACACTTTTTAATAATATGTGCTAGGTGGACAGCTAAAGGTTAGTACGTAAGGGCGTTGCTAAAAGCTGACCACTTCAATTTTATTCAAAACATTTCCCCGGTCAGCCTTTGGAACCAAGGTACATACGAGTTTGGGGTTTTAAAAGATTATGAGATAGCTTGATATTTGTGTAATTACAATGAAACAAATTATCTCATTTGGTTCCTAAACCTGACCACACTGGTCAGCATTAGACAATATATCGGTATAATATCGTAAATCGGTGTTCCAAAGGATGACCATCATTATAAAAACCACGTCGCGCAATAAACCTCATAAATATTGGTATGGTTAGCTAGTAACATAACTCAAAACCTTCTCAGACGTGTACTTAATCAAATAACATCAAAAACATCGAGGATGGGTTCGGATTCCCAAAACACGAATAAAATTGAAGTCTTAGCAAAAATGGGAACACTTACGCGGAGCCATTTTTGCAGCGGAAAAACGTCACTTTTTTCCACCAATAGGAAGCATCTTCATACTCGATATGACAGAGTGTTGCCATTGTAAAAAAAAAACAAAAACTACCAGCGGATGTTGCCATAATTTATTAAAACTGTAGTATTGATACATTTTGGTCAGGGATTGGTGCTTGGTTAGCTTTTGGGTCACTAACCCTAGTTGACCCCAAATGATCGCCGTTTTTGCTTGTAAAACCACCAATCAGTCCCCTTGCTACTGACACGCGGAATTCCAGATTTGACAGTTCCGTTATATTTGGATTCTGGCAATATAACAAATAGGCATTTGTTATAATTGTATCAAGCAAAAAGTAAAATAAATACGGAGCCACCATTTCTTACTCCTGCCAACTGAATACGTGCTTTTTACTTGATCGAAGTGGTCGACGCCCTCCATTCTCTTAGTGTATTTCTTTAGAGCTGCAGGACGTTCAATCACTTTTTTGTGCCGTCTTTCTGAGTTGTTCGTAAGATATAAGTTTTCCCAATTTTCGGATGAAACGCATTAGCCAGCATTATGACCTCTTTAGTATCTTGCCAGACGAAGAATGCCACGTTCCCCGTACTCGCCATTTGAATTCGCCCTTTGCCAACTTCAGATTTCCTTTACTCTTTATAAGAGTTGGCAGGTCCTTCCTATGTCTTCGAACGGTTCCAGTTGCGTTCCAAGAAAGATTTCTATAAGATTAAAATATTGTAACATAGGAAGTAGATTACTATCTTATGTTTTAGTTTTTATTTAAAAACTATGTTTGCTATGCCCTAGCAGGGCGCATGTTAGGGTCTTTATTTGTTATTTGACATCTTATGTACCACATGTATGCAATAAATAAATGAAATGAAATTAAATGAAACGTAGATCCCATTTTCGCACAGATATTGCAGCAATTCGTAGCTATAGAAGAAATTTTCAAATGTGACTATTATGTGGTATTCTTCCAGTGCTTTATCAATAAGCTTCTTCGTCAGTTTTTTGACACCATTATATCCCAGCCCTTCCTCTGATCCGTCTTCTGATATCCCAGTGTAACTCTGTGGCTCTAGTGAAAAGGGATACATCTCGAAAAATACTACTTTACATGAGACGCAAAAAAACGTTCGAGCTCCTAATTATTCACATTTTTCTTACTTCAAATGCAGTTTTGCTATTTAAAAATCCTCTTTCACGTGATAATACTGTTGCATCTCTAAACTGAACTGTTAAAAAAAAATTACTTGTATCCACACCAAAATATGCTCATAAAGGTATAACAAAAAATCTACCCTTTTACACTTATATTTCATAATGTGAAAAAAGACATGCTGTTCAGTGTATCTCAAATAACTTTTTTTATAATAGTTATATACATGTACAATGTAAATAAAAAATACTTGCCCAAGACATACTTATTCTTTAAGATCTATATTTCTGACCTAATTATACAAATACCAACTTGTATATTTTTGTACAATATGAATTTACCGTGTACCTTGATATATTTCTTTAAAAAGTTATATCCAGTTTCATAGACAAAATGATCAAATAAAAAAACATATTTTTATAAATTTTATTTAAAACATTACGAAAATTACGTACATCTTGTACTAATCATTACAAAAACAAAAACAATTAAATGTCATTATAAAACAAAGTACAAAACAGCTTTCAAACATCATATTATTATTATTTTTTATTAGAATCAGCTACTCCTGATTGTGTTCTGTGGGTGCCAAAGGATGTGAATCTGTCACATTCTCAGAACACAATAAATTTTCATAAAAAGATCTCGCGCTTGTATTTATAAGTAGTAAAACAAACATGAGATCGCGTTTTTTCCCCACTGATATCGGTATCGGACCGTTGTAAGTTCGGGGAATGTTTTCGGTCTAGAAAACACTGCTTGGCATCGGAGATTTGCCTCGATTTCTTACGAGGTTTAGGGTATTCCAGCGTTCGCTTTCGTAACCCTGGTACTGGAATTTCGGGAACTCTTCTCGTGAGTATCGAAAGATTCTAGTCTCCGAAATTAAGAATTTATTCTTATCTTCGTCTACTTTTTTTTGAATAAGTGGCCCTTTGAGCAGACTTCCAAAATCTAGAAACAAATCCATGTTATTCTCAAGAACTCGCCCCTCGCTCCTCGTGAGGTGAAGGTTGCAGTACGGATGCTCTTGCTATTAAAATTCATAATAATGACACAATGTCGATTTTAACAGCCGACATAGTGGAAACGTTAGTAAAAAAGTGCCTAGAACCCATAGAACTCATGTTGTGTGAGTTAGAAGCTGCTATCGCGCGCCTAGGAGAAGAAAGAGGAGACAATCGAAGTTCTACAAAGCCGAATTCTACGGCTGCCGCAGAATGAGCCGCCACCATAGATAAAAATGTATAGTAAGAAATAGATGGGCATCTTGACATTTTTCAGTGGTACGTAGACAGTGCTGCTGACGGCTGACCGGCATGGAACAAAAATTTGCGCGAAAAGCGAAAAGGAAGCTTTGAATGTTTGTTTTTTTTTTCAACTAGTTACTAAGTTACACTAACATGATATTTGTAAGAACGTTTTTTGTATTTTTTTAGTATAACTAGAGTACCACGTTTATAAGTTCCTTATCTTAACATAACCGTTATGGAACTTATAAACATGGTGCTCTAGTTATAGGTACTGATATTAATTAAAAACTTTCTTACAAATATCATCTCAGTATAACTTTGTAGCACCACATTACTAAAAAACTGTCTAGTTAATAAAACAATTTGGTTTGGATATGTACAAGATGTATTTGTTTAATACATTACGAAGGTTACACATTTACACATTTTTTAAATCGCAGTCCTGACAAAATAAATTTAATTTCCTCTTTTGCAAGCTAATACATAATCAAAACTGATATGGTCTCTAACATTCTAAACTTTATGCACAAAATTGTCATGTAAATATTATTGATAACTACTAGTTTAGTAAATATATCATTTTTATACCCATCTAAGGTTGTATCATGTGAAACTAAAGTAACATATTTAAGATCAAATTATGCAAAAATGTTAAGCAAATAAAAATCTATATTTCTGTGTTTTAATATGATATCTCATACAAGTGGTGCCGATGGCATCTGACATTTTGTTTGGACTACTGATATTTTTTTGCAAAACTTGCAGGACAAAAGTTGGTAATTGCCATGAGTAGAATAACCTTGCTCACAGTATACTGGCAGCATATATTAATACTATGGAAGTAACTTTACAGAGGTAATAAATTAAGTTTAAAATCAAAATAATTAAAACAATACAGTCAATCAAACTGCAAGTGCAACTCCCGTTTGCCTTAGCCTTTTCCCTTTTTTGTTGCACACATATTTTTTTGCGGCTAATTTCATCTCGTCGTGAATTTCATTTGTACTGACAATCACCTTATTATTAAGGATTTCTCTCCTGCGCAGTTGTTGCCTTGAATCTTCGGTTTATTCCTGAAATTAAATGAAAACAAGAACAGTTATAACATTGTTTTATTTTTAGGGTTCCTTTAAATTAGGCAAATTAATTATTATTATTATTGTAAAAAAATACCTTTATTGTTTCCAGCTGCGGTTTAATGAATATCAGAAGTGTTTGCTTGTACAACATCCATAGGGGTATCTAAGCTCCTTCCTGAAAAATGGGGATAGTAACTTACTTAGTTAGAAACTCGGTTTATTTATCATTTAATTGCATCTTTTTAGGAGCGCTCCAGGTACTTAAATAAAATAAAATAGCTGTTTAACCTGTTAGATGTAATGTTGGTACAGCACTTCTAACAAATCTGTTTTTGTTGACATGATAATTGTGTCGGTTAATATCAAAAGTGGTTATATCCTGACTAAGCATTTTTGAACAAAGGCCGTTACTTTGATACTGATTATTGCTATTCGGCTAAATTTTTAACTGGACTAGATGTAGGTCTTACGTAGGTAATAAAAGTATTCTATGTAATATATTAGACTTACTGTTAGTGTAAAACTTAAATGTATTTTGGATTTAACTAATTTTGGTATATCGGGATGGATTTAACTAGTTTTGATTAAAATTGTTAGTGGATGTAACCACTTTTGATCTAATATGTCATTGAATGTCTTTGCTAGGGTTGTCACTTTTACAAAGTAAAAAACAAAATAAAACAACTCGGTTTACGAAAAAATATACTATTAGAACATCTTAAACTAAATCAATCACTTCCTCCATACAACCTTCACAGTTATTAGGATAAACTTGTGGTAAATTATTATCTCTAAGTAATAATGTTTTAAAATATGACAGTGAGTCCAAACTCTGCCAACCATCGCCATAATGTTTTTGAAGAAGATTCTTCACGTCGGTTAGCTTAAGTTGGGAAACAGAAACACCAAGAGGCAGTTTTTCTGGTTCTAAATTGCTGAGACTTTTCTCTCTTCCTAATAGACTTTTAGGAACTCCGGTATCGCTGTTGTAAGACAATTCTCCTCTTACTAATATACTATTGCTTGACGTTTTTGATCGTTTGATTACGACTCTCTTCACTAAACTTATTTTGAAATGATGTTTTAATTGTGTTCCTTACTGCGGTACGCCAATCGTGAACGGGAACATCACTACCCAAATTGCGAATCGTGGCATGTTCTTGTATAATATCTTTATATTCGTCGGGGTTTACTATCATCTCATGAACACGGCATTTCTTTTCTATTACAGCTAACACCCGGTCGGGTGGCATATAAGAATGACCTGTGACGGGAAAAATTACTTCAACTTTTTTTAAATGTCGTGGAGCAGTACTGAACCATTTCATTAACATGCCTATTAATATGGTATTTTTATTCTGCCCAGCGCAACCATCGGCCATAAGACGAAAACTCGTTGCATTGTCAATTGGTAATAATGATAAGGTATGGTATAGAGCACTGCAAATTTCATTGGAAGATTTTGCTGCCATATCCTCAGTCCATACGTACGCAAATATGTTCTCCTTGTCTAGTTTATTTTGTGTTGAGCCGACAACGACTGAGAAATTATAAAGGTACATTTGCCTAGAATAATATGTCGATTGATCAGGTACTTTAGGCATCGGTAAGTTCTTTTGGCAGTCAAACGAAATTGTCAGCAGTCCTTCTTTTTCTTCTTTTAAATAATTAAAAAAGGCCTTTGCTCTTAAACTATGAATTCTCTTCATCACTATAAGTTCTTGCTTCTTTGGTGCATATTTCTCCAATTTTATGTTCTCTGTCAACATCAGGCACGTAGAACATACGTTTTGACGAACGGATCCAAACCCAATGTTAAATGATGTGTTGAACACTTTCCTGAAATAAGGTTTTGTGACAGAATAACCTGGTAGTGCCTGGTCCATATACATAATGTAAAGTTTTTTTATGGACAGATGTGGTGATAAATAGACACGTTTGCGGTCTTTGCCACGGCAATAATGTGTCTCCACAGGTTTAAATGCTTGAATAAACTTTTCTATTGCTTCTTTTCGCGCCGCAAAGGCAAACGTTTTTCTGTCACCACGTGTTTCTTTGGCCATTACACCAGTCCTGAAGTGTCTTTTCAGTACGCCTTGTACTCTTCCTTTTTTCAACCTCAATATGCCTAGAAAGCTTTTGAAACAAATTGGGACCAATTTCCTGTTCACTGCTTTACACACATAATATTTCGTGGCATATTCTCTAGAATTTTTTGATGCCTTTGTAGGTCTTCTTCTTTGAATATTAGTAGTTTGGCAATATTTTAATATGTAATTATCCTGTTCTGTTTTAGACAAATTACTGAAAAAATTCCTATGAAACTTGAAAACGTCATTTGAACTTAATGTACTGCACTTGTATGCTTTTGTATTGTGTCCACAGGTAGGCTTTACAGGTAATCCTGGTGCAGAATATCTGAAATAAAAATATGCGCTTATAACATCACTGAATCCTACGCACGATCAATTTGCACTGTCGGTCTAGCAGTTAGTAACTCGCAATAAATAAGAATAGAAATAAAGAATTGAAAGCATTGAAATACTTAATAAAAATATTATAAAATATTTTTTTTATTTTTAAAGAATATTTTTTCTGCAAGTTACTAACTGCTGGACCTCAGTAAAAAGATACATAATAATAAAATAAAGTAAAAAGTATTTTTAAAAAAGCTTTTATTTTAATGCTCTAAAAAGAAGAAAATAAAATTTCTGTTTCATTTTATCAGAGATAAGGTTTTCTTTTCAACATCAAACCCGTATTTTGTTTACACATTACTCAATTAAAATGATATAAAAGCTTGTTGCGGAATTTACTTGTTTGTATATATAATTATGTACCTACTAACCTAATCAATCTACACAAGTAAATCACGCAATAAGCTTTTATATCATTTGAATTGAGTAATGTGTTAACAAAATACGGGTTTGATGTTGAAAAGAAAACCTTCTCTCTGATAAAATGAAACAGAAATTTTATTTTCTTCTTTTTAGAGCATTTAAATAAAAGCTTTTTTTAAATATTTTTTACTTTATTTTATTTTTTAGTTTCTACAAATAGTTCGTCATCATCACATGAAGATCAATATCAAGACTAAAAACAGGTCGATAGGGTTTCGTAGATTATTTGCAGAGTCTATGGCTATGGCTATCCTCCGTCTCCTTCATCAGAGCCTGATCATCATCATACCGTCACAAACTACTCATCAAGAACTATTGAATGAGCCCAAACACGATAGGTTTACGGCTACTGGAACCTCAGATCCTATGGTCCTATGGTCATCCTAAGTCTCCATCATCAGACCCTGATTATCATCATACCGTCACAAACTACTCATCAATACCTATTTAATGAGCCCAAACACGATGGCTTTGCGTCCTTTTATTACAGAGTTCCCCTGGCCACCTTCTGGCTCCAGCATCAGATCAGCTCTAGGTCATAAAAAAATATTCTAGGACCAAAGTATTCGTCAAGTCGAATTGAACGAGCCCAAATTCGACGGACTTGCGATGTTTTATGACAGAGTTCCCATGGCCGTCTTCCGTCTCCATCATCAGATCAGCTCCAAGTCAGAAAAATATTGCATTGTCATCCAACTTACATACGTATGCAAAATTTCAGCTCAATCGGATAACGGGAAGTGGGTCAAATTCAAGCCGACATTTTTGACGGATACATACATACCCACACACACCCACATACAGAGCAAGTTAAATAAAAGCTTTTAAAAATAAAAACTGATGAATAAAAACTGCACATAATGCTTATTCCTACATGTAAGTAGTTACAAAACTATTTAATTTTATCGCACAATATAAACAATTTGTGACATCCCTAGTGCAAACACGCGTCTTTACAACAATCTAGACAATGTGTATTGGTTAACTTACAGATTTTCCTTCAATTTCGCCTTCCTTTTAGATGCTGTATAGGCATTACGTTTCCTTGCTTTATCAGGAGTAGTTTTTGGTATAGAACTCATTTCAAAACGACGAATTTATCACAAAATTCAATAAAAACAAGAGAAGCAACTCGTAACACATCCACTATTGAATACAAACTGTCGGCCATTTTGACAGAATGCGCCACCATGATTGGCTGTAATGGATCTTGCCACTTTTGATAAAAATGTCTGAGTGGATGTTGCCGAGTTTGAAATATACTCAAACTTCTGACAGCAATTCGTATAGTAATACGATGGATTTAGTCATTTTTGAAATATGCATCCTGTGCTGTACTAACGTCTTAAAAATGTTGCCATAAAATAAATGTTTACCGATTTTGGATTTAACCACTTTTGATATTAACCGACACAATTATCTTCAAAATGCCTGTGGCACACTTTTCTGTCCGAGAAAATATACGAGTCTTCAAAACCGACTAATCCTGCTGTTGCCTTCCAAGTTTCAAAACGGTCACCATCGTTGGATGGATTAGGAAAATAATGCATCGGGACACCTTGAACAGAAATAATGTTGTGGTTAAGAACCTGAGTCCAGGAAAAATCAGTGGTGACGTTGAATTCAGTGGGTTCAATTTGTTACTACGTTACAATATGTTGTATGTACATACCGTCAGAGATGCTGGTTGTGCAACCAGGCATGCAACATTTATTCCTAGACATAATTAGAGACCTGTCTTTATTAATAAAAGTATTTACGCTGCACTGCACTGCACGGGTAGTCCTATCTCAAAACTACCGCCGCCTTATCTACACCCCAACCAAAAGTCCTGTTTTTAATCAAAACGCTGAACTGGAGGAACACACTGCTCAACAACAAATAATAAAATTGAAATGAAAAATTTAAAATCGCCAAACAAAACTTTCAAACTTTTTCCGTTTGTTCTCGTTGACCAATACATGAAACAAAGCAGGAACAAAAAACAGAATTACTACTAAATTATCCTAAACATAGTTAGCTGAAACAAATAAATAATCATGAATAAACTGTGATAAACTTCAGATTAGAGATCTATTAAATACAACATAAACATTAAAAAAACGAATATAATATTTTCTACCCTAGAAAAAAATAATTGTATAGTGGCAAGACCACGTTGCCAATGACATGTTAGTCCTATGCCTAGACGGTAGATAGCGCGACCGAACTTTTTTGACAACCATACTCTAAGATACCCCAGCATGGCCGCCACGAGGTGCATCAACATCTGCACGAATTGTATAATATGGCCCAATCACAGCTCGTGAACAGCGCGCCAACGCACGAGTCAAACCGCCACAGCACCAACCAGCGACCGTTAAACCATCGGAACCGCCGGCGAATTCATTAGTGCAAGGGGTAAAGACTGCGGCTGCTCCCATCGTTCGGAAGTCTCTCTCCACATCCGAACACGATGAATACCCATGTTGACGCTATTAAACGATAGAGACATTATCCCCATTAACGGCTGCTGATCCAATTAATGATATTATGACCCCAAGCCTGATTATTACAGAAAATGACGACTGGCACGTAGTACAGAAACGCGGACAGCGTCGAAACTCTAGGACTAATGTCATCTGCGGGACCGGCTCTGTTGACCCGGATCTACAGACAGTAGAAAGGACTAAGAAGATCGACGCTTGTTTCCTACATCCAGAAACTACAGCGGAGTCCATGCTTGCCTACATGGAGAAGAAGCAGCCTATAGGGAGCTACAAAGTGGATAAGCTTGAGCTTAAACATGACTACTACGCGTCATTTGCCATATCAATTCCGACAAGTAAGTTCGACCTCTTCATGAAACCAGACAACTGGCCGCCGAGGACAGAGCTTACGGAGTGGTTTCGTCCCAGCAGTAGGCGAGCGGCGCGTTCGTCCACTGACTCCAGCTCCCGGAGGAGACCCCCCGGCCGCAAACCCCGAGCCGGCGACAGCGCACCCTGCGCCCGTCCCCCTGCTGCCGTCACCCCCGCCGCCGCCAGCACCCCTAATACAGGCAAGTAGTAAAAAAACCACCATCACCAACGCCTTGCAAAATATACAGTCATTAAATAATAAAACAAGAAGCTAAGAAGTGTTAACACAAGAGGAGTTAAAATGTGATATAATAGCTATAGCAGAGCACTGGTTAAAAAGCAATGAGTTGCAATGTATTCACTTGACTAATTTTACTCTGATATCAAGATATTGTCGATCTAATTATGAACACGGTGGTTCGTGCTTATTTGTAAATAACAACACAAAAGCGATCTAACATTCTGACATATCTAAGTTAGCCGTTGAACGCTACTGTGAAATATCGGCAATTTAGCTATTAGACTACAAATTACTTGTAGTGTGTTTTTATGAATATGATAGGGTCCAAAGCACTCCATACATAAGGCGACACTGCATTTTTTACATTCATTTTTGCTTCTTTTGACCTTAACTTTTGTGCTGCAGAATCTACAGCGGCGCAAGTTACGGCGAAACGAATTTACCAGTTCATGACCATCGATCAAGGATTTTATTGATAATTGTTGTTATAATTTTGGCAATAGTCCCCTAGCAATTCATTTGCAAGTTTACTTCTGTATAGTAACTGTGTCATAGGTCTGCTACCACTAGGATGTGCTTTGATCCATGTATCCTCCATTATAATATATGAATTAACAATTGCTGCCTCTAGAAAAATAAAAAAAAACATCCATCAGCGTCTCGACTTCCAAGAAATATTATATGAAGACATAAGTTGGTCAAACTTGTCTAGTCTAACCCACCCATAAATCTGTTGTAATCAACAAACGAGCTGGAACAACTTACTCTTTCTTTTTCTCCAATAGCATTTGTTCGTGTTACTGTACCTTTTATATTAGGGTTGTGCATTTTTGAAACCACAGAAACAGCCTTTTTACCGCGGTCCCTCCATTTAGCTATATACATACATATATTGTAGAATTGGACATAAGGCCGTCACTGTCACCTAGATTCATAGCACGATCAGGAGTTAACTTGTTCGATGGAAAAAAAATCCATGAAGTCATTATACATATAGTGCCCACAGCAAACAGTTTTTTTGAGAGCAGTTTTACAAGCAGTGGCAAAGATGTAAAAAACCTGTCAAAGAACAGGCAGTACCTAAATGCTGCAATTGTCTTGATAAATTTAAAACCAACCTTTCGCGCAGACTATTTTCAGTTTGTCCTGATAAGCCTTTTCCTTCATATACTTCAAAATTTAACATGTTACCTGTTACAGCACAACATATCACCCCGACTTTGAAGCCACGTTTAGTTGGTTTCTTGAGCATATATTGTTTCAAAGTTGAGCGCCCCTTGAACGCTATCATGCTTTCATCTATAGAAAGCTGACGATGCGGACTGAAAACTGAGCTAAAAACTTGGCCAAAGTGGGTAAGTATTGGTCTAACTATGTTTCCAATAACAAAAAGTAAAATTTAGGTGTATAAATCATAATTTAGTAAGCTAAATCTCTCTTCAGTTACCGGTTAGAATTATTTGAGGTTATAAAAAAAAATCCACCATAGTTTGCAATTTACTAAAATTCTTAATTAAATTCTTATCACACATCAGACATTAGGTTCTACATAAAGAATATTAAGTTTATAACGAATTTTACTTACATTTGACCGCACGTAAATATATTTTCGGAATTGGCGCCAACTGTCAAACTTCAATGCACGGTGGACGGTTCTGTGGCCACTTCAGTTTTTGGCCCGTAATGTTGGTTTTATGCGGACCATAGGCTATTCGGCCAGATTACAGGCCACCGTGGAATATAGCGCGTGCACTAGTTGCATAAGGCTCATTGCTAGTACAATTATTAAAGGAATGTCGACCATAATGTAAGTGGCCTTTTCTTAGCCACCTTGTTTGAGCCGTCCTATAAAGGGTTAAACGTAAGCCTAATTTTAACAAAGCTAAATCATGGGACACGAAAGAGACACTTTATTTAAAATCTTTGCTGTTTGATCTCATCGAAGCTAAAACTGCCTACCCGAATAATAGTCGTCTTGTCGAGAAAATTGATGTATTAACGGAGAGTTTCAAAAACAAACTATATACACAGAGACTTGAATACTTCTTCGCTTTAATTCTAAAAAGTGACAACGTCGTAAAAACAATGTGGCGAATAGTCCATACCGAAACTTGTAAAAGTAGAAAGACTAATGTTGATTTTACCCAAATTATCAAACATCCGACGGGCCAAATTTTATTATCTAAAAAACATGTCGTAGATCACCTCAACCTGCAATTTGTTAATGCAGCCCGGCTGTGTGGAGCCCCGCACGCCGACGTGTGCGCTGCGCGCACCTCGCTGCTGGCTGCGCATGCGCCTACTGACTGCTCGCTGCGGTTCTGCCCATTCACACCGGCCGAACTCTTTCGTATAATTAAAAAAAGAGTAGCAAAGAAACCAACTAAAGATATCTATGATATCTCAATTAGCCTTATTTATAGTATCGCCGAATACAAATGCAACCCACTCTCTGTGATTTTCAATGGGTGCA
Organism: Argyresthia goedartella; assembly: GCA_949825045.1. NCBI lineage: Eukaryota > Metazoa > Arthropoda > Insecta > Lepidoptera > Argyresthiidae > Argyresthia > Argyresthia goedartella. The sequence continues at coordinate 9,207,723 of OX463811.1, read as the reverse complement.
TAAAACTTGGCACTTACCCAAAGTGCATGAAACAAATAAAAGTGAGCCCATTATACAAGGGTAAGGGTAAAAAAGATGATCCCAGCCACTATCATCCGATCTCGATTATACCGGCGATAGCAAAGATTCTAGAAAATGGACTCAGCTCCCGTCTCACCGACTATCTTGCGAACACCTCAGCCCTCACGGACCGGCAGTATGCTTACCGCGAGGGACGCTCCACTACCCAGCTGGCGATAGAGATAGTGAGGAGAGTGCTGGATGCTCGTGAGCGACGCCAAGCCGTCGCTGTGATCTGTCGAAAGCTTTCGATGTTGCAGATCACAATGTGCTGCATATGTAGCTACAGCACTACGGAATTGCCGGACCAGCCTTGGCGTTGCTAACAAGTTTCATACGCGAAAGAACGCAGTACGTAGTCGGAGCGGCAGTCATTGTAAAGTCGGACGGCCTCTCGACATATGGGCGTACCACAGGGATCTTCACTGTCAAACATAGCGTAGCTTTTAAACGACTTACCTAACGCGATTAAAGGAGGTGAAATATATTTTTTTGCCGATGACGTGGCCGCACTAGTGATTGCACCGACGACAGCAGAACTAGAAATTCATCTAAATTCAGTAGCCAGCCAGATGTGCCTTTGGTTTCACCAAAATGGTCTTTTATTAAATACGACTACAACTCAATTCATCCAATTCGATCTCTCTGGACGTAAAAGACCTAACCTAACTGTCGAAGTGTATGGAATTCCAATTAAACAAGTCCATACTGCAACATTTCTGGGCTTTCAGGTGGATCAAACATTAACATGGGACGCTCACATAGATAGACTGTGTGGAAAACTGGCTAGCGCATGCTTCGCGCTAAGTCGGCTTTCATGTACGCTACCAGCAGAGTCGATGCGCACATGCTACTTTGCGACGGTACACTCGCTGCTGCAGTACGGCGTGGAGCTGTGGGGGCGTGCGGCGCATTGGCACCGCGTGTTCGTGTTGCAAAAACGCGCCGTGCGGCTGCTGGCGAGAGTACCGACTGACGATTCCGCGAAACCGCACTTTAAACATCTCAAAATGCTCACGCCTTCTCATTTTCCAAGTGGCCATTTATGTGCGTGAGAATATTGACCAATACCAACGACTTGGAGAATCGCATCAATATGAGACACGGAACTCAAATAAACTAGCTGGAATCGTGCACAAGCTTGCTAAAACAAGTAAGGCGATCCATGTTATGGCTCCGGTAGTCTACAACAAGATACCTGAAGCTATAATTTCTGTTGCCATTTAAACTTTATGAAATGTATATGTGATAAAAGATATTGATTTTGAAATATTTTATTTTGACTTGTAATGAATATTATTAATAAATGATGTTTATGTCTATGTCTATGTCATGTCCTTTTCAATTTCGGTGAAATAATGTTTTTTGCCACATGTGCGGACCAATTGGTACCAATCTCGAGGGTAATCTATTTCCATTTGCGTTTTCTTTTTTGCTTTCTCATTAATTGCATGGTCTACATAGCACTCCATGTGGCTATGGCCGGGTACAAAAAAGTTATGTGCTATTGTTTCCAGACTTGGATGGTTTCGCACAGCAAGCATAAACATTGTCATCATATACAATTTTTAGTTTTGCCCGTAACATGAATCTGAGTAAAACACTAAATGCTTTACTCCATCGGGGACGTAATCGATAATTAATTTGTATACGCAAGAAGCTATTTGATTGCCGCCTCTGCCAGCAATACCTTCGTGCCAAATAAAACAATATGATTTACCTGTGGTACAGTTTCTTATGGTCAGATTAAATGTCCAGAGTTGGCGTTTGTTAAATACAGAAAAATTGCTGTAAATCAAAAGCAGCAACTAATGTGTCCGAATTTTCAATAGAAAGCGCTTTGTCCGTGGTTTTTCTATCATAAATGCTTTCGGCTCTTTTCACGTGCTCTAATTTCAACCGTTATTTCTCTAATTTGGTTTCTTCATCGCAGTATTTTATTTCCGCTTCAAGTTTGTCGCATTTAATGCAAGTATCTAGGAGTGGTTATTTAAAGGAAAGGTTTTGGCTCTTAACCTCTCCGAAACCCGGCCGCCCGGCGCCAACCAGCTCTAATCCCAGGCATACATGAGCCCGCGCGGCGCGCGCGACTTGACTGACATATCAAGTGATTATGTCTGAATGGTAACTCTTAGAACTATGAGTGTTGTACATCTGAGTAGCTAATGAAACCCTCTCTTACTCAATGCGAAGAAAATGTCACTGTGACCTTAGTTTATTTTCGTACCGACATCAGAATCACAGACTTCTAATAAAATGCTCCCTCTCGTCACAAATGTAGTCGACATGAGTAAAACACAACAAAATACACATTTTGTTTGATATACTGTTACTGATATAGATACTGTTTGTTTCTAACAGTGTATCATACTTTACTACTTACCGTACAAAATTCTATTCAATGCAAACATTCAAATGTTTACGAAAAGTGATTTTTTCGAGTCACGTTTGCAGCGTCTTGAATGAATGAAATGAACAAAAGACCATACCGGAAATAGAAGATTGGCTCATTGGCCGTTTTAACACACTAAAACCTTGCCAATACAAACTGGCTAATTCATTCCGGTCTAAAAAAAAAGGTATCGAGTGCGTGTCGGTACGCTTGGGTCAATAGTGTTTGTTTACGTTGACGTGTCGGTACGGTTGGGTCACGGAGAGGTTAAACACCCAGCTATATATTGTTAGCGATAGTGGATCTTCGGTGACCTCACGATATGCATTGTATATGTCTACTAAACACAAATGGGGAGCCAAAAACTTTTTATCAGTTTTAGATCGGCCATAATGACTGCTATATGCGGAAAATGATAAAATTTGTTCCTTGACAGTTTCTAGCCTAGAATCGCTGATTTTTGTGGCACTCGGCTGATTCCCTCTTCGTGAGTCAAGCACAAGTCCGTCGCTGATTTTAACCTCTCAGTATCCGAACGCATCAATAGCTGCAAAGTCAAAATACCGTTGGTTACCACGCGCAGCTATTGATGCGCGGGTGACGCTGTGTTTACAAACCGGTATTTTGGTACAATTTTAGTGCATAATGTTGGCATGCTTGGCAAGTGTAAATGCGGCATTAGTCAAACTCTACCATGAATATATTTGTCTGTGGTCTTTCGTTGAAAAAAATTCAGACTGGAAAAAACAAAATCACTTTCTCGCGCGCGAATTTTGACTGATCTTTTCTGAGCTTTTATGGTGAATATTGAATTGTTTCTATAAGAACACACTAATGTTTTTATTGTTTTGAAAAGGTTGTCTTGTGTAGATTACGTAGGTATCAAACAACATGTATATTTGTTAATGTTTTTCTCATGTCGGCTAGATTTGTGTCGAGAGGGAACATTTTCATGTCGGTACAAAAATAAACTAAGGTAACAGTGACATTTTTTCGCATAAACTAAAAGAGGGTTTCATTAGCTACTCAGATCTACAATTTGTATAGTTCTAAGAGTTACCATTTCAACAGAATCACTTGATACGTCAGTCAAGTGCCGCGCGCGGGTGGGCTCAAAATATGCCGCGGATCCTAGCTGTTTCGCGCTGGGGCGGCCCAGATTCGCGGAGCTTAAGTTTGTCAGTTACTCCCTGGACAAACTTTGGGGTTTCATCGAATGTTTTAAGAAAACAGCCCTTACAAATTCGGTAACAGTCCGTCTGATTTTAAAATAGTAGTTGTTGTCTTTATTGTGTTTACTTTTTGTGTTTTTGTTTGCTTTAATTCAATTAAGTTAGCAATGAACTGAACCCTTTTGTTATATTCTCCTACATTCCAATAGTTCTCAAATATTTTTCTTCTGAATTCTTATGGTATTTTCTGAGCACACATCATTTTGCAGCCTTCAAGCATCTTCAACTCTCTTTCTTTGACTTTTTTTCCTTTATTTGTTTCATACTCTTTGCCCAAATTTCTCATCCTTTTCCTGTCCTCTCTAGATTTTCTTCTTTCTTTCTCACTTTTTCTTGGTTTTAGTTTCCGGCCTTGTATGACACCAGCTCGGTCCCAAAATGACGTTTCCTCCGTTTCTTCAGATCCAGAATCAGCGACGACTACGTTCTGTGTGTTTCTGGGTCTTTGGCGGTGAGTTTGAGTTACAGAGTCTGAATGACTATCTTCATCAGTGCCAGGAACGTATGTAAGGATGGGTGTTGAGTTGATTGAAACGATACGGCTGCTGAGTATGAACTGAAGATTTATTAATAATATTTTGGTTATATAGAGATGATTACACACCTTGTTAACTATAGATCTTACATACTACACATACACTTCTAAATCTTACCCCAAAAGGAAAAAAAAAATAAGTTTATGCCTAATTTTATTTTTGTGGGGAACATTTTTTTTTTGTAAATGATGTTATATATGATTCTCCTATTTATTTCTGATTATATAATTCTTATATTCCTTTCTGATTACATGATTTCTTAAGACTATGATTGGTTATATAACTTTGTTTTGTTTTTATGTACTAAATCTAGTTTCCCTACTTAATATATCTCTACATTCGGAGCAACATCTCTATTTACTTTGTATGGTCCATTATAAATTTGCTGGAGTTTGTTCAGAGTTTCGTTTATAAAATCATATCTCCTTTTTTATATGTTATAAGGTTGTTGTGTTCGTCATATTTCCATTTTACGCAATATTTTTCTAGTCATTAAATTTTGGCGTGCTTCTTTTTGCGATGTTTGTATCCTGTATTTCAACTCTAATGGGTAGTTATCACAATTATAAAGCGGATGTACCTTGTCTTTATTAAGATTGGTTGGAATATTACATTTCTTGCCAAAAACTAACTCAAACGGCGTAAACTGCGTAGCTATGTGAACTGATGTGTTATAAGAAAAACACCAGAAGGGCAGCCATGTACTCCATGATTCCGAATGACAATCACACTGAATTCTCAAAAAGTTTCCTAAAGATTTGTGAGAGTTTTCTAATGCTCCAATGGTCTGTACGCTTAGCATTGTACTCTTCACTTTCTCTCGACGTCGAAAGAGAGCTTGCCATGTCTATAATTTGGTCATCCGTCTCCCTCTCCCACGTCGCGGCGAGAGCGAGACACGTCGAGAAATCTCGGGCTCGATAGAGAAAATGACATTTGTTCATAGACAAGGGCCTTTCTCGAGCGTGGCATACTATGCTTACTTGTGATGATAAGCTGTGGATTGAAGGTTTGTTACGTCTAATTATTTACATACCTCCTTGAAAATGGTGGACAGGTACTCAGCTCCCCGATATGTTGCTGTTCTCTTCGGAATGCCGTACCTAAGTATAAAATTGTTAACAAAAGTTCTAGCTACTTCTTCTGCTGACTTAGTTACCATGGGATATGCCTCAACGTACTTACTTAGTTCGCATTGTATAGTAAGAATATATGAATAATTGTTATCGTCTCTATCTAATGGCCCGACAACATCGAGAAAAACTTTTTCCATTGCTGATGTTGCGGTAAAAGTTATCATCATTGGTTCCTTTACATAATGTGAACTGTGTTTGTATTTTTGACATTTATCGCATTTTTTAACGAACTCCATAATGTCTTTTTCTAACCCTGGCCAAAAGTAATATTTTTTTATGTTGCTGTACATTAGTCTTGTGCCTGCGTGGCCGCTAGTCGGCAAAAGATGATAGTCATTTAATATTACTTTTCTATCGTCTTTTATATCAACTCTTTTTATGTTGTTGACCAATTTGTTCTAATCTTTATTTCATTTTTTTTTATAAAATTATCATATTTCTCATTTCTTACAAATAATAACTCATTTACGTTTATTTTTCAGCAAAAACTTCTCAGTTCCCTCACAAAAGCGGCAAGCGTCAGTTACGATTGGGATACTGGGTTAATTTACAGTGTCATCCTTTTTCTTACAAAACAAAATACATTATTTTCTATCTCTATTTCTTGCATATCGCGTATTTTTTTTAAACATTATTTCTCTATAAAACTCAATTCTACAGATAATCTTGTCCTACTATGAATTTCTACAAGTTTCGGTTGCGCTGGCTCTTCGTCAGTAAGAGCGTTTAGTATTACTAGAAGTTGAAACTTGATCCTCTTGTTGTTTCCTATACTGTGAACGAGTCATGACGTTGATAATACTGTCATTCATATCTTTTAGGTCTTGTGACGTCATGCGCAAACGTGACATTGCGTCCGCTGCTACATTTTCCGATCCTTTTACATATTCCACAATAAAATCATACTCTTGCAATATTAGTCTAAACTTCATAAGGCGGCTTGATGGATCTCGCATACCAAATAAATATATTAATGGCTTATGATCTGTTTGTATAATTAATTTTCGTCCTTACAAATAGGGGCGAAAGTGCTTTGCTGCCCACACAATCGCTAAGAGTTCCTTTTCTATTGTAGGGTAATTCAACTCCGCTTTGTTTAGATTTCTGCTTGCAAACGTGATCGGTCGCTTATTCTGATTGCATAAAACTGCTCCTATGGAATAGTTTGACGCATCTGTTTGTGATATGAATTGACTATTTTCTGATAAATCCGGATACTGTTATATGGGGGTGATGCGATAATGTTTTTTAAGTTTTCGAATGATTTTTGTAAATTTTCGTCCCAAATGAATTGTACATTTTTCTTTGTTAGTCTTGTTAGCTAATTTTGCAAAATTGGGTTTACATTTCCTATAGTGCAGGTTGGCAAGAAAGTCTAGAAATAAAATGATGGCGCCACTTTCGTTTAGCTGGTAACATTTATGTACTAAGAAAAAGCAACTTGATACTTGACTTTCTTCACACAATTAAAGTAATGCAATTATGAGTGTACTACATTCATGTACTTGTTTTATGATTGATGATAGGTACCGCCACGGATCTTGGCCGCCCGATTCAGTTCAGTTCTTTTCTAATCTGTGTCAGTCAGTCTTATTTATGAGACGTTTTGACTTTTAATTTTTTACTTTTGGTAGAAAAGAACAGACAGAACTGAAAGACAGGCTCTGATATATAGTATGTAAGTGTAAGAAATGTTTCTAAGAGTATAAGAAGAAATGCTTAAGGAACTAATGAAATATCTTTATTTTCACATTTAAGTTTAATCGGAATCAAATTCAACTTCCAAATATTCTACTCCCGCAATTTCTGACCCTGCTTCTGACCATACATGGCGGGATCCATCTTCGTCATCCTCATCACTGCTACTATCACTACTACTACTATCATCTCCTACTGAAATCACTAGCTGATCTATGTCTTCGTAAAGAGTTCTTCCTCTTTCTTAATATGTGTTTTCTATTTTTTTGACATGATCTACGCATTAAAGGCATCTTCGGTTGCCTTCTTGTTGTCTATAGCACCACCAACGTTAACTGTGGCCACTTTTTGTTTTGCTATTCCCTAGATGAGCTCGATGGGGTTCAGGTCGCAGTGGTAAGGCGGAAGCCTTACCACTACATGGCCATGCACGCCCAACAGCTCGTCAATCTGATATATGGGGTCAGGCTTATGTTTTTTGACCTGCTCCAATAAGTTTGGTTTTCTGAGGGATGGGTCGAACAGGATATTGTTCTCCACCAGCCACAGTGTTATTTCGTTAATTCGCGAAGTTGATGTTGGTGGTTTATTTTTTATAACACTGTGGTACGGAGCATTATCCATCACAATTATAGAAGCCTCATGAATATTGGGAATGAGCTTTTCCGTTACCTATTTGGTGAAAATGTGCATTCATTTTAGAATAGTAATCCTCCATTTTATTTCTCCCGGAGAATATCAATTGAGCATTGGGGAGAAATCCGTCTTCACTTCCAGCATTTACAAGTATCCATCTTTTGCCTTTGGACACATCGTGCCTAATGCCTTTGACATTAATTGACTGCCAGCATTTCTTCAGCTTGTACGACGTGTGTATGTAGCTTTCATCTAAGTAGTTTTTTTTTCTAGCTCCGGAGGCAAATCTCTATTCTTTTTTATAATATCCAAATATCTCTCTCGTTTTTCTACAAGAGATTCTCTAACTGTCGAGCACTTCTTGTATGAAAAACCTAGGGCATGTAGTATTTGCCTCAGTTTCTCGCGGCTACCTTAGAATCCTAACTCTTTGTTACCACATTCCATAGCTTTCTTAGAGTAGGCGCTTTTTTTACAGTGTAAAAGAATTGTATTTTTTGCCTTATTGCGCACATGGTGAAGTCATCAAGTTCAATTTTCGGTCGGCCTTTCCTATGTTTTACGGGAGTTTCAAATTTTCCGTCTTTCTCGTTTGCTTCATTTATTATACGCCGTATGGTGCTTTCAGATGTTCCTGAAATTAATAAAGGAATCACGTTAAAGAATCACCCAGTGCGAGTCATACGATCAAAATTATGCAGTCGTTCTACGCATTTTTTTTATTGATGCAGACATAACCTATAAATTTCACGAAACATCTTTAAAAAAGATAAATAATGGAAGTAATTCAGTTTTTAACTCACATTAGCTGTAATATATATCGAGAACTACACAAATAAAGTAAAACAATAACGATATAATACCTGTCATAGCAGCAACTCGCTCGTAAACATGATCCAAATCTGTTTGCAGTTTTCCGGCCTGGTATTCCGCTAAGCATTGCATGAACACCTTAAATATGATTTCTCTTGAACCACTCTTTAATGGTTTACCCATTTTGAGTTATTATTTACACGTATTCAGAATATTTCAGAATTTATAGATCAGAAAACAGAAAAACAATCAATGACGTTGTTGATTTGACATTTGCGCAAGTGTTGCCAGGCAATGAACAACTTTAGTTCCACTTTATTTAATTTCTAGACTTTCTTGCCAACCTATAATTAGCAAATGCGACAAATCTAATAACTTCCTCAACGTTTTTAGGAAGTGGCCAATTTTTCAATGCATGTATTTTTTCAGGGTCGGGTAAAATGCCTTCGCCAGAAATAACGTGTCCCAAAACAATAATTCCTTTTTAAGAAAGTTGCATTTGAGTGGATTTAATTTTAAGTTTACCTCTCTTAACCTTGAAAAAACGTCATTTTTTTATTATGATCATCAAGGGATTTACCAAAAACCACAAGGTCATCCAAATAAATGAGACACTTTTCATAAGTTAGACCGGACATGGCTATAGTCATCATCTTTGAGAATGAGTTAGGGCTTGTCTTCAACCCCATAGGCATTCGTGTCATTTGGTATTGCCCTGAAATAGATGCTGTAATTTTATTATTTTATTTTTCACTCTTAGTAACACTGTATTGACCCACTTTAAAAGCAGTGTATTGTCTACTTTCTAGGTCAAGATCACATTGATAATAGATAGCTATTTGATAAATCCAACGTTCGTTAAGTATAGAGAGCCTGAAAGAGAATCTAGTATCTCTGTGATGTTGGGCAAGGGAAATTTATCATCCTGGTATACTGTTATTCAGTTTTCGGTAGTCTATGACTAACCGCCATTTTTTATTACCTGAACTATCATTTTTTTTGGGGACCAGTAATACCGGACTCGACCACTCACTTTTTACAAGGTTCGATAATGCCGTCTTTCAACAAATTACTTAACTGATTATTTAATTCCGTCTTCTGTGAATAGGGCAATTAGTGTAGTAAAAATAAGATACATTTTTTTAATTCTCTAACAGCGTTATTTTTTAATAACTAAGGAATGTAATTTTAAGACACTATATTTATAAATCTAACTAAATTTACTTCCGGAACATAGAAAAAAAATCGCCAAAAAACACGTGATTAAACGGAGCATAAATAATATCACTCTTTTACGTCTTATAAACTTATTTAAAATGATGAAACGACTAACTTCAACAAATCCGCCAAAAAAATTATCGGAATAGTGATATTTCTCAATTCGTTATGATAACGGCATCAACCGTTATTTTTCGGTTGGGGTTGAGATATTAACAGCTATTTTACAGCTGTTCATAACAGATAATAACACAAACATCAAATATTTAAAACAATCCAACATTAAAAAATATTGGAACTTAGACTTTGATTAATTCGTGGCCTCAATCAAACGGCAAAAAATTAACAGCAGAAATTTAAGGTAGACTTTACATAAAACGTCTAATATTCATCAAACGTAGCCAAATCTAATTCCTTTTTTGATTATTTAATGAATTTACCAAAATAAAAATAAAATTGAATTTCGTTCAATTCCTTTTCAACCTTAAAACCATACTGGTAAAGTTCAAATTGCTTTGCATGCTCTCACTGATAAACTCAAGTATGGCGGCGAGCGAATGCTTTGCGTATTGGGGTGCTGGCTGGGTCATTCACGAGAATACCTAATCATTCACCATCGCATTCACGGATCACCAATATTATGTATTG